>BSBM01000361.1:23262500-24462500 GCA_027924585.1 Larix kaempferi
ATGTGTTTTATCCTTTTTGTCCAGTAGAATATGATGTTTTCTTAGTTGCATTCAACAATTGGCTTTTAGTTGTTATACTAGAATTTGTTTCTCTTTTCACATCCCAATCTAAAACGTATTTGTTGTTTCCTCGTGCAGAAATATTATGACAGTTTGCTTAGAAAGTTGTTGATTTTGTTTGAAACATTTGCCAAGAGCGGAGACCGGGAGGTGGGGAAGTAAAAAGGAATGCCAGTAAAGTAAATTTGAGTATTTGGAAAATTGCTTGTTATTGCATATGGACAATAATGCCCGATTGTTATCAGTAGAATTGTTTTTTTTAATGTTTTTTTTTTGGTATTTGTTGGTATTGTATTTTACACATAAAACCATTTTATGTATTTATTCTCTTTAGACAAAGGATCAATGGGTTTCTTGTATACAAATTCCAACCCTATTTATAGCAAGGTTCAAAGGTCATAAGAAACTTTTTTCTCAATGTATTCTGTCAAAGTCAAATGAACATAGATAGATTCTAATGTTAAATGCAGTTGTTCAATTGTTTTGTAACATTGTTAATGGTATTGAAAGACATGTTGCATAATGCTCAGTCCAATAGGCATCAGACATAAAAGCCAATATCGTTATCTTCTAAATTTGTCTAAAAATTGTCAAGCATAGAGCCAACAATTGTTGTTGTTTAAGTCACGTGTAGTTTGAAGCCATTAGTTTGCACGAATGATTCTAGGTTTTTCTTGGTTGTGCTATTTTGCAACACGTCAATGTTGAAATCACTGATGATTAGGGTCCAAGTGTTTTGTTTTTTGTCCATTAGGATTGATTCCAAGAACGTAAAGAGACTATGAATTGGTGAGTGGGTCTATTGTAAAGATTCAATAGTCTAAAAGAATAATTTTTAACTCTAAATTTAGTCACAATTGCTTCTATGAACTTTGTTGCATGGTATTCTAAACTATCAATGACTATGTTTTTTTTGAAACATGTTACATGACCATGCAAAGAGAATGCTGAAAGGCAATTGTACTGATTTGTCAAGCTAGTTTCATTGGGGACAAAATGCAAATGGGTTTCTTGTAGGCATAAAATGTCTTCTTGCATCAATTCTTTGTCATTGACAACATTTTCCATATGCAATAGGAGACTATGCATGTTCATTGAACATACGACCAATTCATTTTGTTTTTTAATGACTAGACTCCTATTTAAGTTGCAGGGACACATGGTTTTTAAGTCTATTTATTTCAATAACTACTTTTTGACAAAGCGAGAATTTTTTTGGTTCTAATTTATTAACAAGATAAAGAGATTCTATGTTTTTGACACAAGAAATGGCATTATATACAAGTCCATGTTGTCTGATTCCCTTAGGATCAAATACCAATTTGTTCATCTTGAGTCCTTGTGCCCTATGGATTGTTCGTGCACATGCTAGTTGAACATGAAATTGTTGCCTAGAGTTAATCAAGATCTAACCCAAAAATTGAGAAGTTTTGGTTTCAAAATTTAATTTGTTTTTTGTGTGCACTTATGTAAAATTCCAAAGAAAGGACCAAAGCACATGTCAAGAGGAGATATCTATGACATCACTACAAGCTCAACTTAATAGAATCAAGAAAGCAAAGGCCAAAGAGTGCAATCAGAATAAACAATGGTTAGAATTCAAAGAGTGGGTTGTTAGAGAGGGGGAATGGGTAGAAGATGCAATCAACTAGGAGTTGCGAAAATTTGACATTACCTTAGTGCTTACAAAATTGCAAACCTCGGGAACTTGAAGGAGCTGCCACCACGTTCATAGTAAGCATGTACCACGATGGGAAAATCTGGCTAGTTGAACCCATCGAAATTAATGACTCCTTAATTAGCCATATCATAGGCTTACCTAGCAAAGGATAACTGGTACCCTTAGTGATAAGCCCTTAGAGCTAGTCGAGGAGTTCACAGGGATCCCGACCATAATGAAATCAAAAGGTCTGATTATCAGTAATATCACATATCTAGTAATCAAATGGACCTCTGTGATTGTTTCCTTATGTCTCACTAGCTCTGGTCGGCCATCCAACTTCAAGTTCAAAATTCTTGAAGCAGTTAAGCAAGTTTCGCATGAGGGAAAAATCTTCAACTATGTCGACCATGTCGCTAATATTGTGAAAAGTGCTAGGAAACCAGGTAGGCAATATGGTTCTTGTCATTGCTTATCTAGACTACGATGAGGAAGATCCCTCCATTTGGATAATTGGTATTCACTAACACAGAACCTCCATTAATGACCAATTACAAGATCTTTGCCCCAAAAGGTGCACCAGTTGGGTTGATGAAGCCCCAAATGTTATTTGAAAATTAGTTCTAGGTAATAAAGACTGCCTGTGACAAATGGCAAGTTCCACAATTGGTACGATGTAGCTTACCACTGTATTCCCACATTCAGCTTGGTCTGGACCATACCGAAGTGTGTTATCTTCATGGAAAAGGAGCGGATCCCAAAGATCTATTATCCACCCGTCGATGCACTATTTGTTGACCTCGCCCTACAGTCTAATACACTTATCGTTGTACCTACTTTGGCCAAGAGTATCTAAACTTATCTAATTTTTTCACTAATAGAAGGGGAAAAGGAAGATCAATACGAAGCTTCCTTAAACATCACCACCTTTTCCCTGAGGATATAACTTCCAAGCAATAGTTAGCCACAGTGCCATCCGCAAGTCGCCCACAACAAGAAGTCGATGAATCTCCTAATCGGTTAACATATGACGACTTGGACAAATTAATTCAAGGAGTAGAACTAGACTTTGACGAACCTTGGCAGAAGGAAAATCTTGACTAGGTCATCAAACAGTTACTGGCGTACCGACAAGACCTCAAGGGGAAATTGGTCTGACAACAGTCTAAGAAAAGGAAGTTGCTCCTGACCTCGTCTATAGGGGAAGACATCACCATCGCACAAGAAAAATACACGGCCATAATAATTGAAGCATCACTGAATAAGCTGATTATAGAGCAACATATCAAGAAGACTTTGTCGTAGAAACATGAGATGCCCACGAAAAAAAGGTAAATACAACTCCACTCCCTACTCCTTCCATCCCTATAAAGACTAGAACAACAAACAAACCCACCATAGAAGAAGAAATAGACTTAACAGATGGTCCTTGTCCATTAACAACAATGTTATGAAAAAATTACTCTCCCATACATCAAAGGCACCACTGATAAAATCGCTAAGGTTCTGAAAAAGAAAAACATCATGGTTTCCTTCACTCCCTTGAACAATATCAGAAGCCTTGTTGACTTAGTAAAAGACACACTGGATCCCAAGCAACAAATGGGAGTTTACCTTGTCAATGAGTCAACTAGGTCCTCCTAACCGACCAACCACTTGGTCATCCCAGTCCAGTCGAATTGGTTAAGACAACTGTCGAGTAGTTACATAGTTGTAATAGTCTAACTAAATGTACATCTCATATATATATGATGGTATGCCACAAAGAGATTAAGTATTATCTCCGCTTGTAGAGTATAACTCTGTGACAATATAAAAGGCTTGTTACTGGCTTACTGTTACTTTATTCGTTTCTCTCTTTATGTGTATATGCTCTTATATATGATAATTTATTCCTTTCTCTCTTTATATGTGTATGCTCTTATGTATGATAATATATTTGTTGTACACTACTAGTAACCATATGTAATCTCTCAAATTGCTACAGTACCTTAGATATGAATATGCAATCACAAAAGAGATATCATAAATTCTCCACACTACATTAATATCAAAACCCTTAAGGTAGGGAAACACCTTACAATATATATCATTTTAGGGAAGAAATGCAATCTTGTTCACTTAGCTCTTCAAAAGGGAAACCTCTTATGAGCTAAGCTCCAAATACAATATACTCCACACATAAAACGAAATGTGGAGGTCAAATTTAGTAGTTGTTTTTACCTTTGTTTTGAAATGTGGTGCTACCGGTATCACCATTTATTTTTCAAATTTATAACTTTTTTGAAACTCCATCTGGTGTCTTTGAAATCAAAACCGTAAATCGACTCGCAAATTGAAGAGTGGTGATACCGATAACACCACATTTCCTTTTGAAATCATTTTTTAATTTTTTTTTTTTTAAACATCACTCTAAAAATGAAAAAAAAGGACTATTTATCTTTTAGAAAAAGTAAAAAATATCACACATTTATAACAAATTAAAACAAAATGATAAAAAAACCAAAATTAGTACAAAATTAAAAAAAAAAAACCAAAGATTTTAAAAAATGCAAAAATTAAAAAAAAATTGTTAAAAAACTTAAAAACAAAATTAAAAAAAAAAAAATGGTCAAAATACTAATTTAAATATTAGAAAAAAAATAATAAAAAAATTTACAAGTAAGAAAAAAACCGAAAAATAATAAAAAAAATTCAAAAATATAAAACAAACTTTTTGAAAGAAAGTGTAAAAGGGAGCAAACAATGGGTTAAAAGGGAGGGATGGACGGCGACACGATAACAGGTGCAGAAATGGGTACAAGTGCCAACCTCCGTTTTCATGGACATGTCTCCATGTTCCTATTATTACATTTCGTTAGTATTATCACCATATTGAAGTTACCTTCACCATCATATTTCTCTTAGAATTATGTAGTTTGTTATTATTAGCGATGATTTTGTACTAGAATTGGGGGGACTGGAATCCTTATTGGTGGCACCGACATCCATATTTTTAATAGCACTGTTTTTGGGTATGTGGGAAATTGTTCTATTGTGTCACTGCTTTTGGTGGGTAGTTGGGGGATTGCCATTATGTAGTAATGCTTTTCATGGGTAATTGTTGCTATTTTTAGTGGATACTTGAGGAGTTGTTATTTTGCTATATTCTCTTCCATGGGTGCATGGGGAATCATTTTTTTTAACTATATATTTAGTGGTATTTGGAGAAATTGCCATATAGTTGGTTGAATTTCCTTCACCTCTAAGGTTGGGTTGTTGCTTCTTCTTTATGCGGTGGTCTTGTTATGCTATATGTCATTCGTGCTAGAAGTAGCATCGTTATCGCTATTTGCCATCATAGTGGGTGTTTGTAATGGTGTGAGATATATGTGACTGTTATTGTTTATGGTTATTTCTTAAGGGAAAGCAAGTGGTTGGGTGTTTTGATATGCCTTTTTGGGGTTTGATATTGTTTCTGTTTATTGTTCGGCGACAAGCAAGTTGTTTTGGTGTTCAGTACCGATGATCAAATTTGAAGGGCATATATTCTTAGAGCCCTTCAAAGATGAAGGGAAATATAAATAATTGTACTTCAATTGACAAGTATAAATGAACTAAACCCTTCCCTCCAAAAAATGCAAAAAATAAATATTGCCCTCCCAAATTTTTACAATCTTAAACAATTGAGCACTCCCTAATATCTACTCGAAAAAATGATAACTTTTCAATAAAACCAAATTTGAACACATTAATTTGACATATTTGTAGTAAAATAATAGTTATTCTATTGTATTTTTTTGAGTTGGAGCACACTTCATTATACATAAAAACTACTTAGACTGAGCAATAACCATATTGGGGCATCCACGTAATCTTATGCATAGTGCAACACATTGTAACTAGATATAGTCTTAGAAAAAACAAAATCATGAGAGAATTACTTATAGTTAACTATGTAGAAAAGGAAGCCACTAAGCAACATGAGGGTATAATAAACCTATAGCAAAAAAATACATATAAAACCAACCAAAAACTTAATTCAAATCGGAGAGAGGGAAGCCATCCAAGCCTCAAAGATGTAAGAATGATGGGCATTGGTCACCTAAGAGAAAATAATAAAGAGCTCAAAAAACATTAAAAAAAATCCTACATACCAAGCAGGTTAACAGTGCTAGCATCAGTGTGGTCAGGGCATCAAATTTTACTGTTCAACACTTGTCGCGACAACATACATGTATGAGATGGAGGGGCAATGGAATCAAGCCTAAGTCAATTGGAGCCTTGCAACTCACTGCATGTTTGAGTCTCCATAATTTTCCTTTTAAATAGCACCAGAACACCAAAAGAAGTTTACTAATGGTTGGATTTGAGAAAGTTCTAGGTATGAGTAATTACGAGTTCAAGGCTCTAAAATTTGTTGTGTTTTGTACCAATCCACGATTCGATGAATCGACATTCACTAGCAAGAAAGTTAAGTTATTTAATGAAAACAATTAATGTATCTACTTCTATGTCTAAACCGTCTTCCATGTTGATGCAGGACACTACCCTCCTTATTGTCTTACCAAAAGGCATGAGAATGAGGAAGAAGATGTAAAATTATGGACTGTGTATGGACTTCACCTTCAAAGAGTGGCTTGCAATCACATTGGTAAGGAGTGATAAGAAGATCACAACAATCCAACATGTCAAATATCAGTTGATAGTGTCAATTAAAGACTTAGATGGTAAATTTAATATAAGAATTACTTATAGTTGTCCCTTACTCTTTGCTTCTTGACACATTTGATATTTTATGGTTGTCTCTATGCCTTGACCCAATTGATATTATAAGTTGAGGATGTGCGTGTATGTAATAATACTTAGCTATGACTATGAAATGAGGATTTAAAGAGAAGATCATGTAAAGACATGTAAATTTTATACTATTTTGGTGGCGACCGTCGAGGAAAAATGTGGCGAGAAATCATAAATGTTTGGAAGGACGAAGGGAGATTGCATCATGATCATGCCATCCATCAAATTGAAGACTATTCTTGAACCAAATTTTTTTTTTAAAAATTTTATTTATAACCATTGTGGTGCTTTGGTCCGGGTGTTTCTTCTAACTCATTGTTTCTCCATATCATGTGCCTAGTAACACCTCTCTATATCAATGCATAAATCAACCTCTACATGGTTTGTGGTCCTAGCTGCATGCCATTATTTGTAGCCGCATGCCACTGAGTGTTGTTTAGAGTTGCCGTGGGTTTGTGACATTCATGTAAGAAATGAAGTCTTGCATCGGAGGACTCATCAAACTGACCATTCGAATTTCATTTTGATGAAAAAACAAGTGGAATTTGGCAGCCAAGTTCACATAGGTAGTAGGAACAAAATTTTGGCTCTGTTCAGGGCCTAGTAGTAGACTAGTAGTGATTCTTTGTTCTTACAGCCGTAGTCGCTGACACAATGTCACACCTCAGATTGCAGATCCAAGTGACTCGGGAGTCAGATTCACATCTCGATATCCAGAGCCTCGTAGTCGTCAATCATCACTCATCATCATGCACAACTGAGCACTGAGCAATGAGTGTGTGATGTGAATGAGTGAGTGATTATAATTTATGATATTTCCAATATTTTGGATGACAAGTCAAACTTTATAGCATAGGAGTTTCAACATGGTGAGAAATTTATATGGATGGGTAATTTCAAACATTGCCCTTCTTTTGAAATTTTGATATAAATTATGTCCTTCTTAATAAGAAGGGTAAAATTCAAATTTTTAATTTTTTTTGAAGGGCAATTTTAACGTTACACTTCTAGGAAGGGCTAGAAACCTTTGGAAGGGGTGGGAAGGGTTTAAATTTGAACAATGTTCAATACCGTTTTTGTTTATTGCTCGAGGGCAAGCAAGTAGCTGGGTGTTTGATATACATTTTTAGGGTTTGATATGATTTGGGTCTCGGAGAGCAGCCATGAGGAGGGTGCATGCCAGTGATGAAATCAACTAAAAGAGAATGGGCAGCAAAATAGTGAATAAATTAGTGGGAAAAAAAACCAAAAAAAAAATAGTCCCCAGATGGACACTAGAGACATAATGAACGGAAATTTCTTCCAACAAATTGTCTCTTAGAAATCTACTATCCCTAGCGTTAACTATGATTTTTAATGAAGATAGTTTATATTTAAAATAATTATTGATAATTGTGATGTTTTTTGTAATGTCCCAGCACCAACTAGTATTTTTTTTGGTTGGTGTGCAAGCTCGACTACCATGGATGCTCTGGCTCGATTAGATTTTCTTTCGTCTCTAGAAGAAAGTCCATTGAAGAGTTCCACTGTAGCATAAAGGCATCCAAGCCAGAGCCAGTTACATAATGGCCATGGGAACAAATTGGAAACTTTTAAGGTAAGTATTTCGACCAAACCCATGTTTTTATCTGAATTATAAATCTATGCTAAGGCCTGACATACTCCTTTGACTAATTACATGAAATCTTTGTAGCTATTCAATATGTTCGATACCTTCATAACCAGTTATGGATAGTATTTCTCTGTTTCAAAACGCAAGGAACAAGCACCATATTCAATTTAGAATTATCCAGGTATGTTCATTACGAGTGCAATTAGAATAAGATTAAGAGCATTTTTTTGTTTGATTTTTGTAATTAATGCAAAGCATAGATAACATCATTAAAATATTGTATACAATGTGATGTGTTTCAGGGGCACTATATTCTCTTGTATGCCGTCTTTGCACCGAAGAGGCGTATTCTACAACCTAGTAGGGGGATGTGTAACTCTTTCCGTGCTCATCTTAGAGATGACAAGTGTCCCTTAAAAAAATATTATAAAAAATAACATGTCGGCTCAAATTAGATTTAAAATATTTACAACAAGATATATAAAACTACATAAATTAAATAAATTAAAACCCTTCATTTGCACTCTAAAAAAGGTTTGTACCTCGAGAGATTTGATCCCTCTAAGCGCTTGGTAGATCCCTTTTAAAATGGATCTATGTTGGTTCTTATCCTAAAAAACCATATACATGTGAAAAATCAACTACATTAACTATGTTACAATAAACCTATATTATGTTTTAGTGTTGAAAATGAGATTTGGTGATTTGGTTTATGTTTAATTAGGTACATCAATTTGCAAAACATTTGATGAATGCAAACATGTTCTCCATAGCTACCCTCCCATAGTCATCATCAACACTGCTTCTAGTGGTCATGTTCTTGGCTACATGAAATGGTTCGATTTCATGAATAATATAGGGTATTGCAGTTTAGAGTATGTTTATTTCTGCGCATTTAAGATCTTTCCTCTTAAATACCTGTACATCTTTAATATTATATGTAAACCTGCTTCACATTAATTTTAAAATGATACATTTCTTATGTTCTAAAAACAATTAATCTATATAAATTTTATATAAAAAAACATTTCTCCTATATCAATATTATAATATACTATAATTTAGATATTGATTATCTATATATATATATATATATTATGTCCATTGGTTGTAGCCTAGGTGGTTGGGAGGAATGTTTGTTACCCTCCTCACCCAGGCCTCTAACAAACGGCGAACCACCTTTGAAATATATATATATATATATGGTCTTTAACATCATTAATTTTGTTTATTTCATAACTTATTTATTAAAATTTTTGAATCAGAATTTTTATTAAAAATCTAAAATCTAAAATTTAATTTTTTTTTGATATTTACAAACTTTTTTACTATATTTTTAAAATGATCTAAAAAACAACTAATTTATATTTTATTAAAAAATACAAATTGGTGTAGATTTTATAAAAAACATTTAGACTATTGAAAATATATATATATAATTTTCATTTATTTCATAATTTATTTATTAAAATTTTTAATCATAATTTTTATTAAAAATCTAATTTTCATTTATTTCATAATTTATTTATTAAAATTTTTAATTGGAATTTTTATTGAAAATCTAATTTTTATTTATTAAAATCTCTATTAAAAACCTGTATTCTAATTTTTCTGTTTGATATTTGATTTTTTTAAATATGTTTTTTAAATTGTGAAGTTTTTCCTGAAGCTTATATAGAATGATATATATATATAATTACTAACCTATACTTCAGATCTATCTTTCTCTCTCTTTCTATATATATACATATCAGTCTATACAATATTTATTAGATTGTTGCAGGTTGGTTATTGTTAGCCGTCTTAACATGTTTTTTTTTAAATTTAAAAAAAAATCATTTTAACCAACATACAATGACAAAATTTTACACCTTTCATAAACATAAGTTTATCTCTGGAAAACTCCAAAACTAATCCTGCCATTTCCAGAAGCTGCCTTCTAGTCGCCATCACCTAATGATACACACAATATTTGGAATGAACATAAGCATTTAATGCAGAGAGTTTATATCTATAGAGACAAGATTTTTGCTTAACTATATGAAAATTCCACCAATGAAATGCAAATACAGAACACTAATTACATGTATGCAATTATTTTAAGTATGGCCACAACAACTTGTGTTTGTTTTACTGTTCCACGACACTCTCATATGAATGCATTAAGATAATTGATCATGAAAAATTGCTAGAATGCATTTTCCGATGCACTCAAAGTCCTGGAGATTTCGATACTATTCTTAAAAAAAAATATGTTTGTTGACATTTTGCTGTAGATGTTCATATTATTCCAGAAAAATGAATAAAGTAATATTGTATAGTTTATTGTTATGAATTAATGGTTGTTTTTATATCATAATAAATAAGTTTTACATAATGAAATATGAAGCATTGACTAAATGATTTAAAATATAAAATGATTCGTTTGCTAATATAATAACTCTAGGAATATATTTGTGAGATGTAGAACAGTCGGTGGCGGGTGATGGTTAAGACACCCCTAAGCGGAAAGGTTGTCGGTTCGAAACCCCGCGGATACTAAAATCCAACCATGTTAAGGGTTGGTGCAGTCCAGGCTGGGTGCGATCCCTGGGTGATTTTGACGGCTTAGATGCCCCTGGTTCGTGGTCTCTCAACCAATGGAGAACCTTGCTAGTTAGGGGGTACTACCACTTGCCAACAAAAACAAAATAACCCCAAGAATATGAATTGATGCTTCAAGGTGGTGGGAGCTCTGCGGTTCTGAAGGTGTTGTCGAGGGTTTGCTCAAGTAGGCTATCTGGGGGGGCCAATGGGTTCGTCTGGAGGGGGATCCTCCCCCTCCATCTTGAGATCTAACATCGAGGTAAGAGTGAATGCGGCAAAGGACCCAACAGAGATTGGATCGGGGTGCAGTGCGAAGGAAGAGATGATGGACCGGGAGAAGAAGGGAATGGGGCAGAAGACGGGAGGTTGTATGCCCAAAGTGACCGATATCCTGTCTCTCCAAATCAGATTTGAAAAAGTGCGAGGAAGGGTAGAACTATGGAGGGACAAATCCGTAATTGGGAGGTTTATTGGGATATGGGCGAAGGAAAAAGATCTCATTAGATGGATCAAAGCCACTTGGAACCCTAGAGGTCATTATGATCTACAGCTGGGTTCGAAGGGATTTTTCACCATCATTTTTTTCAATCAGGAAGACAAAGATAGGATCCTGGAAGGAGGACCCTACTTTTTCTTCTCGGCGGGCCTGTATCTATGACCATGGAAGGAATGTTTCACCCAGACAAAGAAGATATGAGTGTTTCCCCAGTATGGATCCACCTATACTTGCTTCCATGCGAACACTGGGAACAAGAGATTTTGCAAGATATTGGTAATAATCTTAGAGAATTTGTGAATGTCTCCAAGAAGAACAAACAAGTCAAGTACACTTCTTATGCACATATCTGTGTTTACATGGATCTTTCCCGAGAGTTACCTGAAGCAATCAACCTGACGTGGGAGGATGAAGACTGGATATAGTTGGTGGATTACGAACACCTCTTGTTAAGGTGCAGGAAAATCCATGAATATGGGCATCTTGGTCGAGATTGCCATCATAATAAACTGATCCAACAACCTCCCCAGACTCCCGAGGAAAAAGTGACGGATGAGGAGGGTTTCACTCAGGTGAGCGGTCAGTGAAGACAAGGGATAAAGTAGATTCACCAAACGCAGACCAAGAAACCTACAAGAAAACATGCAGCCGATTTTTTTTTTTTTGAAACCCTCAATTCAATTGGGGAAGATATGGGGGACTCAATCCAAGTCGAGCCAAAACCCCAAGCCAAGGGATAAAAAATGAACCCAAGATAGGATCCAAAAAATACAGAAGATCCAAAGGAGCAACCAAAGGAGATGGAAGAGGACTAGATCGATGAGGCGAAATACATGGATCTGGGAGAACTAGACCTTGATGCATTGGAGAAAGAGTGCAATAAGAAAGGAAAAGGTTATGTGTCCAGGCATCAGTTAGAGCTCCTACATGAGGCCATTCTACGGACTAAAGCGACCCCCCAGCTGGGGATTGCAAAGGAACAACAGAAAGGCAGTAAGAGGAATATGCAAGAAGAAGGGGAGAAAAGGGGACGAAAAACCAATAAACAAAGAATAATAGAGACCGGGACAAGATTGGTGGAATCAAGCCAGTACCCCACGATTAAAGTGGCTTTCTCTAAAGTAAACAAAGTTCTCTAATGAAATTTATAACTTGGAACATTCGTGGGGTTAATCATCCTCACAAGATCAAAACGTTGAGAAAGAAGTTAAGAATGGAGAAACCTTCAATTGTTTTTCTTCAGGAAAAAAATGTGGAGCAAAGATGATGAAGGAAATAGGTAATAAAGTGTGGAAGGGCAACACAAATATGGAAATTGATGCAAATAGAACAGCCGAAGACCTTGCAATCCTTTGGCATCTAGAAAAAATCAGTCTTTCAAACTTTTGGGCTACTCGATTCTTCCCTCCACAGAGTTCCAGATCCCCAATTCCCAGATCAGAGGAATTCTTACCAATGTCTATGGTCCCAGTGTCTTTCCACAAAAGGCGACCTTCCTACAATCCATGAACTGGGCTACGCGATGGATAGGAGATAAATAATGGATCATTGGAGGAGACTTCAACTTAATAACATATCTGGAGGAAAAAAGGGTGGAAGATGAGTTCCGGGAGCCTCAAATGAGTATTTTCGGGACTTTATAGAAGAATCACGTCTGGTCGATGTTGAAACAGAGAATGGATGGTTTACATGGAATAACAGAAGAGGGGATATCCACCATGTTGCATCCAGATTGGACAGATTTTTGGTGTCTGATGGGGTTATCACGGGTGGGGGTGATATTAATGCAATGGTCCTCCCGTCAGAGGATCTGACCACTGGCCTGTTTATCTACTCTGGGATGGTGTGGGTCCCCCAAACAAGAAACTGTTCAGATTTGAGCAGTTCTATATTGAACAAAAGGATTTTAAATCATTAGTCCATCAATGGTGGGAGGATTTGGATACCCCCAGAGGAACATGAATGTACCAATTCCAACAGAAACTGAAGGCTCTAAAAGCTAGGATCCATACATGGAACAAGGAAGAGTTTGGTAACATCTTCCAAGACAAAAAATCCATGATGACTTAGGTTGAGGAAATCCAAAAAGAAGGGATGAAAACCGGATATGATGAGGAGATAAAATAGCGGGAGTTAGAACAACTAGAGGCCCGAGAACAATAAGAAGAGATATACTGGAAACAAAAGTTTAGAAATCAATGGATTCAAGAGGGGGAACATAATACCAAACTCTTCCACCATTCGGTGATCCAAAACAGGCAAAGGTCATGAATTAACAAGTTAAAAAGGGAGACTGGCCATGTTACACCTAAATATTACCATCATAATACTCAGTGTAAACATCCCTGAAGTTCCTTTGACTAAGTTATGAAGTTGGAAGAGATACTGACCTATTTCTATTGGGTTTAGTGAGGTCATCGCAGGTCACCTTTGTGCAACCTGTGACATCGCAGGTTGTCCTACTGCAGCCCGCGACAATGTCAGTTAAATGGATAAAAGAGCATCTTCGAGCCCATTCTCGAAGGTGTGTGATGTGGATCTCTATCCCTAACCTATAGGGAAGCTGGCATTCAGTTTCATATCCCTTTTGGAGGATCCCTTAACTCTCTCCCACTATATCTCAACCTACCCTATCCTCTTAGTCCTATATATATGAAGCTCATTCCCATTCCAAAGGGAGGAAGTCTATAGCACTTGCATGCTGGTGAAATTATCTTAGGAGATCTCTACTCATCTATTGGGAGACCTATACTTCCTTTGGAGGCTTTGGCATTGGCTTGTTTGAGGAGGATTGCGATGTTAAGCTTTGGTTGTAATCATCACTCTTTTGTACTTCCCTCTTTTAATACAGTAATATAAACTCTTTCCACCAAATATTGTTGTATTAATGATGTTTTGTGTAGTTTACTTGCTTAACCGTTTACTTAGATCTGTTACTGTTTAGATGCATTTTACTTGCTTGTATTGTTCTGTATGTGTTGACAGGTCTTGCAGCTGAGATCTGACGACCGTGGAGCTTGGAACAACGTCAAGGAGAAAGATATACAAGCTAAAGGTAAGACATCTAATCACTCGATCTTTAACTAGATCTAGGAAAGTAGTTTCATATTCTGTCTCACTTGTTCTAGACTTACGTTGAGCTAGGGAGATCACGCCTTAAGTCCGCTTTCAGTAGATTGTCCGATATAAAGTTTGGCGACTCCGCTGGGGATCGTTACATGCATTGTTGTTTTAAGTTTTCAGTTTGAAAGTCTTTTTCTCTTATTTCTTTATGAGCCATTTCATTTGCCTCAACCATCTCACCACCAGATCTTCTTCTTGAACAGTCTGTTGACTTCCTTAAAGTCTGTATGTTTGATTGTCAAGTCTTTTGGTTGATCATATTTGGAGATTTATTCATCCTTGTATAGGGATCTCGCCTGTTGCACCTGGGTAATATAGCCATAGCGACGATCCCCTGTTAGGCTCGGTCTATTGCCTTGCAGCTTGCGACCTTGTCGCACAACATAGTTTGACATCCTGCATCATCGATGCAGTTCACCTGTTTCCCTCCTGTGACGGTCCCTCTGATCCTGACCAGAGACTGTGACGAGTAGTATAGTTTTGTGCTTGGGTTTTCTCCTCACCAAACTTTAGTTTTGGCTTGTCTTGCAAACCTCCTCTGCACTGTATCTTCCAGTCAGAGACCTTTTTGATGTTGCATTGCTAGTGTTTGGTTTTGTTTGGTTTGATTCAAAGTGGTTGGGGTTCCATTTTGGACAAGTTTGAGTTTCGGTAGTGGTGGACACTTTGGTCTCCCCCACCTTCATCCACTTGACCTTGCTTTCCCTCCTCTCCTCACCTGATTTGATCTTTGTATTAGATCTGATCCCAGACCTCTTTTGCACATGTTACTTAGCTTTGATTGCATTCAGTTGCTTGTTGAGTGTCTTGAGTGTTCTAGTTCATATGAGTGCTCGTCATTTTCTTGAGAATTTATGAGTGTTTGGAGTGTTGCAAATAATCTCTCTTTTCAACCATTCACGCTTAAAAACATTATTGTTATCAAGTTATAATCTTGGCATACCATTGAAAAATTCAAAGTGCATCATTTTTATCGTTTTCAAGTGAATTTGAAAATTGTTGTGGAAATTGGTTCATGCGTTGGAATTTATCATTCATTAGTCTTTTGGAAAAGTTTGAAAGGAAAATTTAATCATTTGTGCTTTTCGGGAATTATGAGCCATTCATTTTCTTGAAAAATTCAAGTGAGATCAAGTTTTTGCAAAAGTGATTCCACGTTTGAAAAATTATATGCATCTTTGGTTTTTTATGTTTTTAAGCTATCATAGTGAAATTGGAAAAGTTAGTGTGCTCTAGATAGAAGTTCTCTCTTTTCATCACTTAGTTTCATTTTTTGATTCGAAAAGACAAAAGAAAATGCTTAGATTTGGTTTTTGATGCTTGTGGATTTTTGTGTTTTGCTTGGAAAAAACGAAAAAAGTATTTTTATTGTCAAATTTGGTAGATTTGGGATTGTGTTGCATTTGGTTGTTTTGGTAAAACCACTTGGAAAAAGATTTCTCCTTCCCGTATATAGATTTCATCAAAAGAAAAGTACATTTTTCATGTAGTTAGGGCTTGCATTCTGTTTACATTTATGTACTCACCTCATGCATTCACCTAACCGTCCAGATAAAATTAATGGTAGAACTAGGGTAAAATTTTTAGTAACTTGTGTGTTTAGTTAGAGACGTGTTCCGACGTTGTAAAATGTGGCAGTTGTCGTTACTTGCCAGCACTGTATTCTGGGGTTATTGTAGTCTTCCACGTACCAACCGGTATATCGAAGCTCTTTCACGTACCAACCAGGAATATCGAAGGCTCTTTCACGTACCTTAGGGTATATCAAAAGGCACTTCACGTACTTGGTGTATATCGAAAGGTGTTTCACATACTTGGTAGTATATAGGAAGGTCTCGTGCCGTACGGTTGTGCATTAGACAACACCACTACGGATTTGAGCTCCCACGTACCTTGAGTATATCGGGAGACACCATTAGGATTCCTGAAACCAACTGAGCTATCCATTTGGCCGTCTTGGCAGAGCAATACACTGAGAAAAACACTCAGGGAGATTACTACGCACGTGCCATCCAGGTAGTCAGGTATTCAGGCAAGGGTACGATCCCAATCCTCCTTGTTGTGTTTTACTGTTGGACCCTGCGGTATATAGCGAGTTGCGAAGCCTTGACAATCCTATGAGGTTTCAGACTTTTGAATCCACACCTATCACATAAGTTTGCTTGTGGCCTTAGTTTGTGTATATTTTTCTGGACTGCTTTTCTTTTGTTTAGATTACCCTAGGAGAAACTCTGTTTCAGTCACTCTGGCTGACTTTCCTTGGAGAATGTCCCGCAGAATTTTGAACTTACCAGCCGAATATCCCCTTAACCAGGAGGTAATTTCGAAGGTAAGAATGGACCCACATGTCACGGTTGTGTCACCTAAAGTAGAAAACCTTACTTTGAATATTGGAGCACACATGTTCTCTCCATATTCACCCACTTCCCACCCCTCAAGGGATGAAGATGCAAAAACTTCAACTTCACAAGACCTACCTCCCGTTTTACCGAGAGAGCCTGGATCGGTGGAATGGATAAATCCTCCCCATGACGACCCTGTATCAGCTGTTGGTCCAACTGCAGTCTTTTGGACATCATCTCTAGGCCACCAAGTGGCTCATTTTGCCTTTGCATCCCCACCTAGTTGGGCTACTCCTGATGACCCTCTAGCACCTTATCGTGATCGTATGAATCGATTACGTGCTATGGGTGAGGAGTTTCGAAAACAAAGTCTTTTACGAAGGGTTGAAGACTCGACGTTACCTCCATATCAGCCACTCCCGAGTCGTTATTTATCTTATGATTCACCAGAATCACCCACCCACCACGTGACCACTTATGAATTTGGTCAACCCTCACTTCCTATGAGTACACCCCTTAGACAGGAGACCAGTTCTATACCTCAAACAACTCAACCTGTTGAAGGACAACAGTCCAACACACCTGTTACTACCAAGGTTACATTACCCACTCCTCCCCCACCCCAAAATTCGTGGGGAGGATACTCTTTACCCCCTACCTTCCTTACGGGTAATGTTCCTATCGCAGTAGGTAATCAACAACCTATGTTGGGTCAACCATTGATTAGTGGTCAACACGTTGCTGCTGGGGGGAAACCCCCGTCTCCTAATCCCAATATAGGAGGAGGAGTCCCCATCGGTCCTTCCTTTGGACTTGCCCTCCCCGCCGGCCTATCCACCACGGGATTATCTCATGTTGGGGGACCATCCAATGTAACTTAATCACCATGGAGTCAAGCGTATCCAGGTTATCTTAACCATGTGTCGGGACTATTCAACCTTGGAGTCACTATTCAACCTTGGAAACGCACTCTACGGGATACCTTATCCCGACAACCCATACACTCTATGGGGGCATCAAAATGTTTTACAACATGGACCCCCACCAACCATCCCTCAAGTACCACCACCTCTGTTTGGTCCCCCTCCACCTCCCATCGGGGACGGTGGGCCCCCATATAATCTCGGAGGAGGCGGATCTCTCCCTTCTGGCAGAGGACATCCCCCTTTTGGTCACAATGGCCCACCCCCTCCTGGCGGCGGAGGCAGAGGACCACCCCCCCTTGGTGGTGGTGGAACCCCACCTTATGGTGGAGGACCACCCCCTTCCGGAGGTGGTGGTGGAGGACCCCCTTATTATGGTGGAGGTGGTGGCAGAGGACCTTACCCTTCTGGTGGCGGCGGTGGCAGAGGTCCCCATCCCTCCAGCGGAGGACCACCTTATGACGGTGGACCTCCACCCCCTCCCGACGGTGGCGATGGACCTCCACCCCCTCCCGGAGGTGGTGGTGGACCCCCTCGTCCCCCCAGCGGTGGAGGGGGACCCCCACCCTATGGCTATGGACCACCTTATTACGGTGGCGGACCTACCTATGGTCCAAGCGGCATACCCCCTTACTACTAGTTTCCCCAAGGAACACCTTACAAACAATCGATTCAAGGTCCTACAGGTCCATACATGCCCTATCAGTACTATCAGTACCCCCAGCTGAACCAACAGCTGCCATTTTTGGTTACTTTGGACCTACTCGACCTATCTCATCTGACGAATGATCCCATCTTCCATGGGCATAACTGGCCACCCATTCCGGTTAAGTTACCATAATATATCCCCAAATTTGATGGGAAGCCTGGTGAAGACCCAAAAAACCATGTAATGACATACCATTTATGGTGTTCATCCAACTCCTTGATGGGCGACTCGATCCGTCTTAGGTTATTTCAACAGACTCTCACCGGCCCAACTGCCAAGTGGTATATTGAACTACCACCAAACTCCTTTCCAGATTTTGGTTCTCTTGCTATCTCATTTTTGACCCAGTTCGAGTTGCCCATTCACCATGATACTGGTACCGACTTATTGACCTCTCTTCGCCAAAATACCGCAACCCATGTCTCGGATCATATCCATGAGTGGCGGCGAAGATGACATCTTATTAAGGCTCATATTCTGGACCAACTCTTAGCTGACTGGTTCACAAAGTCACTTTTACCTGTCATAGCTCGAGACGTGGCCATGGGAGGGGCTGTCACTGAGGAACAGACTATTGCTCGTGCCCATTACTTAGACTTGGTCTATGCTCAATCCGACACGTTATACAAAATCGTTCCCGACACACCCCGCTCTACGTATGACCCTACAAAACCACCTAAGGGACCTCAAGCCGATGGCATCATTGGTTCCCTTACCACCCAACCTCCTACTCAAACTATTGGATCGTCGAACCCCTAGGGTTCTTCCCCATCCCCAACATAGGCTAGCAACATCATCACCAAGTCTCCCACTCCTGCCTCCACCAAAGAGGTGAATTCTGTTCAATCAACTTCATCTCAGAAATCCGGTGGTAAGAAGAAAAACAGAGGGAAACCTAAAAAACCTTCTAATAAGTAGGAGCCCAAGCCCAACCTCGAAGACACCAAATAGAAGAGGAAGTTGAAGTATCCTTGTTTACTGTGCGGTGGAGACCATTTCTCAAAAGAATGTCCCCACCGAGACAAAGTGTAGAAGTTTCTCAAAGGAAACTCTA
Source organism: Larix kaempferi (assembly GCA_027924585.1). Taxonomy (NCBI): domain Eukaryota; kingdom Viridiplantae; phylum Streptophyta; class Pinopsida; order Pinales; family Pinaceae; genus Larix; species Larix kaempferi. Next base: position 23,281,845 of record BSBM01000361.1, read on the forward strand.
CCCCCACAGTTCTCAACGATCCCTTCCCCGCTCAGAACCAGCAATTGATCACACACACCTCTCCTTCGCAAGGAGAGGCATCCTCTACCGCGCATGTTCTCATGATGTGTAGTGAGACCGTCAACTTGAACACACGGTCTCGTTCGTATGAATTAGTCCCTCAGAAGGAACCGGTTGGAAGTAATACTGAAAAAGCTTCCACTTCTATTCCCGACGTCACCGTACCACATGCTTCTCTCGCCATTGAGAATCCTTCTTTAGAGTCAGTGTTGCATCCGCCCAAGAGAACGATTCAAAAATCCGTTTTCAATCCTAATGCTCGAGCAGCTCAAAACTACAATATTGTAGAGGACTTAGCACAAGCTCCTTGTGCTGTGTCGATGCTAGAGGTCTTGTAGAATTTCCTTAACTAGTGCAAGACTCTCCTTGTTGCCATTGGTGAGGTTGATCCGGATTCTTCTAATACCATCATGTTCCGACTTGAGTACTTTAAGCCAAGCCAAGGCTTTCCCAACAGTTGGAATTTCAAGTTGCCATAAACATTGCTGGGAATACAATCCATGGTGCCGTCTTGGACAAAGGTGCCTCTGCCTTGGTCATGTCGATTTCGTGTTGGCGAGCCATTGGCTCTCCCGAGTTGAACTGTTCTCCCATCACTTTGAAATCATTCGACGGACGTGGCTTTCAACCTTATGGGTGTTACAATCGTTGGCAGTAGAGTTGGGGGGTAAGACTGCAACCATTATCGTGGAAGTGGTCGCCGCCCCGTTAGATTACAATATTTTACTTGGTCGTAATTGGTTTTACGCCATGACTGCGGTCGCATCATCTATCTTTCGCATAGTACAATTCCCCCACCAAGGCCGAATTGTTACTGTCGACCAACTGTATTTCTGCACACCTGACACCGCTACTCATCCGGGTGATAATGTTCCATTACTTGGACAATCTTCGCAGCTATATGAGAGCGTGGGGTTCGGCCTCATAAAAGACTCATCTCTTATGGGCGTCTTTCCAACATCGGATCCCCCTAATCATGTTTCCACGGTGAACATGATCTCCTCTAGGATTTCATCTGTCCCCAACTCTACCGATCAATGGCTTGTACCTGATGAAGACACTATGCACCTGATTGGAGACACCATGCCTATTTCACCCGCTGAAATCACTTATGAGGCTATCCAGTCAACACCAGAGGACTACTTAGCTATGGCCTCCACATCCTATTCTCTACAACAGACATCCTCCTTACCCGACCCTCTGCTCCAGAATTTTTTGTCTGACGAGTCCATCATGGATATCATGAGTTCGAATGACCCTCCATTGGAAGACCTCCAACATTGATCGTCTTTCCTTCCCCCATCGGATACTGTGGAGAATAGCATCACCACCATATTTACACCGGATTTTTGCCCTTTCCCTTAGTCCCCGATACTCATGTGTCAAACAGACACTAAGGGAAACTTGGCAAACATTGAACCTACCATTTCGGTAGACATATTGGTTACTCTTGGTGTAGTGGAACACATTCATTTAGGCCAGAAGTGTTCCCCTGAAGAGATTACAACATTCACGGCCTTGTTCAAGCAATTTCAAGACGTATTTGCTTGGACCTATGAGGAAATGCCCGAGATAGACCCAACTATTGTTTCACATGAGATTTAAACCTATCCTGATGCTAAACCAGTCCGACAAAAGATACGACAGGTACACCCGAGGAAAACTGCGGCGATTAAGGAAGAAATTGAAAAGCTCTTGAAGGCCGGTTTTATCTACGCTGTTCCATTAACAAAATGGGTCTCAAATGTTCTCCCTGTAGCTAAGAAGCAAGGCACCATTCGTGTCTGTGTTGATTATCAGGATTTGAACAAAGCTTGTCCCAAGGACAACTACCTCACTCCCTTTATCAACCAGATCATAGACAATTGTGCCGGAAGTGTCATCTTCTCGTTTATGGATGGCTTCTCCGGTTAGAACCAAATTGAGATCCACCCAGCTGATCAACATAAGACAGCTTTCATCTATCCTTGGGGCATGTTTTCTTATCGCAAGCTCCCTTTCGACCTTAAAAATGCTGGTGCCACATTCCAGTGGGACATGTTGTACGCTTTTCATGACGTGAAGGACTTTGTGGAACCTTATCTCGACGATCTACCTGCTCATTCGCGGCAACATGAGTACCACATTGATCATCTGACGTCTGTTTTCCTCAGATGCAGGCGGTATAACATCCGCCTGAACCCTCACAAGTGTATCTTATGCATCGAGTCTGGATGCCTCCTCGGTTTTATCGTCTCGAAAGATGGGATCCACATTGATCCCTTAAAGGTGGAAGCCATTGTCGCTCTCCCACCTCCCACAGACATTACGAAACTTCAAATTTTGCAAGGGAAGGCAACCTACTTATGGTGTTTTGTCTGTAATTTCACGCAAAAGACGCAAGGTTATATGAGACTACTCAAGAAGGACATCCCATTCATTTGGGATGATCAAGCGCAACAATCCTTCGATAGTATCAAACATGCTATTACGCACGCCCTGGTGCTCCAACCGCCTAATTACTCCAAGGATTATATCCTTTATCTTGCTGCTTCTGCCACCACGATCGCCATGGTCTTGGTACAGGAAGACAACAATGCCCAGGAACATGTGATCTACTATTTGAGTAAGTGTCTTATTGACTCCGAAACCCGTTATTCGCATGTCGAGAAGCTTGCTCTCGTGGTAGTCATTGCCATCCAAAGTTCCGTCACTAAATCTTGCTCTGCACCACCACCATTATCACTGACTCGAACCCCATGTACCACATTTTAACACGTCAAGTGCTCGGGGGAAAGTATTCACGATGGATAGTGATACTTCAGGAGTTTGACCTCCTCTTTTAGAAAGCCAAGTCTAATAAGTATTTGGTGTTCGCCGAGCTTATCTGCGATCTTCCCCGTGTTGATTTAGGATTTGAGCCCAATGATTCTCTTCCGGATGAATCATTTTTCCTCATCAGTATGTCTGACCTGTGGTATGGGGATATTACCTTATATCTCCAGACCCAACGTTTCAACCCCCAATTGTCTCATGATGATCGTCGTCGAATACGCTACCACGCAAAGTATTACCTGATCATCAGTGATACCTTGTACCGTCGCGGCATTGATTCTATTCTTCGATGCTGTTTGACACATGAGGAGTCTGAACACATATTGAATGACTGTCACGCTGGGGCTTATGGCGGTCATCTCTCTGGGATGGCTACGACCCAGAAGATTCTACATGCGGGATATTATTGGCCATCTATCTTCAAAGATTGTATTGAGGCCGTTAAAAAATGTCCCCCATGCCAACATTTTCAAACGAAAAAGTGCACCTACCCAGCCCTGTTACACCCGGTTATTTCCATTGTCCCCTTTGCTAAATGTGGCATTGAATTCATGCACTGTAAGCCTACCTCTACCGGGGGGCATGTTTATGTCATAGTAGCCGTGGATTACTTCACGAAGTGGGCTGAGGCTATGCCCACATACACTGATGATGGCAAAAGCGGCCGCACTCTTCATGTTCAATCATGTTATCTCACGATTCGGAGTGCCACAAGCCATAGTCACTGACCATGGATCTCACTTTCAAAACCATATGGTCGATGAACTGAGCGCTAGATTGGGTTTCTTCATGAAAAATCAACTCCTTACTACCCACAGTCCAATGGACAAGTAGAGGCCATTAACAAGGTCTTGAAAACCATGATTCAACACATGGTGGGTACCCACAAGTCCAACTGGAAAAACATGCTCTTTTCCGCACTATGGGCATATTGGACCTCCGTTAAGACTGCTACTGGATTTACACTATTCCAGTTAGTTTACGGATTAGAGGCAGTCCTACCAATAGAGTGCGAGATTCCATCACTCAAACTCGTAGTCGAACTTCTTCCGAACACCACTACCAAGGAAGAACGTTTCCTTTACCTTGCAAAGCATGATGAGACCCACCGCGATGCTGCTCTTGCCAACGAGGCACAAAAGAAGCGCATCAAGGAACAAGACGATAGGTCAGTCGAAACCCGCGTCTTTAATGAGGGTTATTTGGTCCTCATGTACGACCAAAGGCACGATAAGCTGGGGGTGTGTAAGTTCGAGTCCATGTCGCATGGACCGTATATAGTGAAACGTGTCTTGGAGAAAGGAGCCTACGAACTAGAGGAATACGATGGGATATATTTGGGTGAGCCTCGCAATGGGCTCTACCTGAAGAGGTACTATGCTTGAGTCTTTCACGCATAGACATCTTGTATATACTGTACATGGCATGCGTGTTTTGTGTGGTGTGAGGCTTTTGTTTTAGTGTGTCTAGGTCTTGTTTTGTTTCTTATACCATGTTCTGTCTGCATGTGCAGATGGAAACTTGCTACGGATTTGCAGACGACACCAGCCGACATACGCGTAACCTTGCTTCGACAGCCTGGATACTCTATTCTCCCACCAAGGAGCTCATCAGCTCAGGAGGAATTTGTCTAGGTTTCGGAATCGACAATGCTGTGGAATATCAAGCAGTCATTGGAACCCTAATCGACGCTCTTTCCTTGGGTATGGACCACGTTGTTATCTATTTGGATTCGCAACTAGTGGTCTCTCATCTTAACCATATTTATGCTATCCATGACCCTACTCTACTCCGTCTCTATAGACGAGTCAGTCTCCTGGAAAGGTCCTTTGAATCTATTAAGTACCTACACATTCCACAAGATATGAACACAGTTGCCGACTCGATGGCCAACTTCATTCTGGATTGGTATAATTCACACACATGACATTTGTATAAAATATAAAAGCATACATAACATGTAAATCATCCATTGTATAAGCAAACATGTAAACAAGATTACATAAATCATCCATAGAACACATAATGTTTTGAGCCGCTGAAAATGTCTGTATATATATATATATAAATCCATACAAAATGATGGTGCTGATACAAAAGCTGAAGCATGCTAGCTTTCAGTAGGTCTCTACAAAATATGAAGCTCATAAGATTTCAATACATACATAAGTAGGACATGAGCCTAAGGCTCAGGTCGCCTAACCCTAGATCCTAAAGCTCCTGACTGCTGCCCGTGAAAGCAGACCACGTCCCTCGCCACTTTGGCCATCAGCATGCCAAAACGGTCAAACACCCCGACAACATACTTTTGGTAGCCCTGAGGTAGATCATGAATACCCGGCTCTGGGATATCCAGGGTCAACATCTGGAGGTTCTCATAGACCTCCTCTACCTCCTCGGTAGCATGTTGCATTGCGGCACCCATGATCGACACCTCTCCCCTCCTCGCGATGAGAGAAAATACGACTGGTCACAATGGACCCACGTCTGCACACAACACCAGATTATCAGCACTACTCCAAAAAAATCATAAAATATATAAAATGAAAAAACACAAAAGTTGTTGTTCTTACCGATGTCACCCCATTGTGCTCCCTCGGGGAGCACCAGGTCGGGATCACCTCTGAAGTCTGTCCCGCTGTAAGGGTAATCCTCAATCATGAGGACCTATCCCTCCATCTAAGTGAAGAACCCAGTTCCATGGGACCCCTTCCGCCATGGCGGGCCATCACCTCTGCCCATCGAGTCATATGTGGATCTCTGGCTTCCCAGTCATCCAAGTCCACTTGTGGACACAGATGAGGTACATGCTCCAGTAAGAAATATATCACCACGGAACCATATCCAAATTGTTTCAGCGCCCCGCGCAGACATTTGGTAAGTTGAGCCTGGAGGTTGGTAAGGAGTCCCTTGCACCGGTTGAATACCCTGGGAGCCATGCACTCGTCTACGTACATCGACTGTGTCTTGCTCGCAAGGTTTGTAGACTGAATCCCCGCCACCCTCACCAGGGTGAAGAGCATGACACGTAATGGACGATCTCAAATCTCCTTAATGGGAATATTCCCACTACTAGCCATAGTATCTCCAGTGTAGTACTGAGTGATCAGGTCATCCACAGTCCGATCACCTCCTCGTGATCCAGTGAGAGATACGGGTTCTCCTCTCTGGGATAATCCTGTCAGGAAGTAGATGTCCTCGACATCTATACTCAAGGTATGCACCCCGATCTCGAAGTGCTACTGCGTCGGATCCCAACATCGGATCATATGTGTCAGTAGTGGGACTTGGGCCCTCATGCCCGGCACTCGGAAGTACTTAAGCAACCCACAGTTCCTCAATGCGGCGACGCATTGAGGGTCATTTTCAAACTGTGCATCATCCAACTCGTGTTATCGTTCTTTCCACTCAATGAACATCTTTGTCGCTGTGAACCTGTCAAGAAGCATAAATAAGCAACATTAGAACTCACCCCATGCATTAAAGTTTTTTCTCTTGGGTTGGGAAATGAGTTGTAGTTGGATGTTTCCACCATGGCAGGCTGTCCTTGCAGATAGTGCGACATCGTCGCAAACATCCCTTACAGGATTTGAGATGAAGCACAGTCATCGCAGTTCCCGTAAAGAGGGCCTGTGCTGATCCGTGGGCGCATTTACCCCAAGCAAAACAACTCAAAACCTTGAAAAATAAGCAAAAAACATGAAACCAATCCACTGGAATGTTGCAAAGATGAGTTTACGCCTACTTGCTCCTGACGACTCGCGAAATGGTGGACCGTAGCTCCTAGAATCAACAGTTGAAGTTTGGCTCTAAATGGCACTTCACACTCTCCAAACTTGGTAAAAAACAATTGTAATTTCTTTTCACTATTTTCACCCATTTTATAACAAAAAACGGAATATTCCTTTTATAATTTGATGCTTTAGTGGGTTTTTGCTATAGTTTGAATCATTTACTGCATTTGAATGCTTGGTTAACTATTTTTGACATAGTCTTTGAGTTGCAGGACAAGTTAAGTGCCTAATTAATGCCATTTTTCACCGTGACGATAATCTTGTAAGTATCATTAGGTATGAACAAATTCTTCAAGCGTCTTTTTGTCATTGTTCCGCTCATTAAATTCAATTATTAATGATAATCGAGCTTACTCTTTATTCTTTCTCGTGCTTTGTTAAACGATGAGAATAAGTCACCGAGTTATAGTTTATCACTTTTTCGGGCTCGTTAAACTCCTACGAAAAAGGAATCCCCCCGGAGTCTCTCTTTAAGCTCTTTTCAGGTGTTCTAAATATGAAAAGATCACCAAGCGAACTTGAAGCATTCACGCTTGTTAAAGTATTTGAATGGTCGTCTTCCTGGTGATAGTTTACCCCTTTTTTGGACTAGGGGGCACTACTTACGAAAAAGCAATACTCCAGCCAATCATGACTAGAAGAGTCCTCTCTCGTGTTGTTTTAGCCTTTTCCGGGCGAAGAGGCTAACCTTACGAAAAAGGACCTTTGGAGTCTTCTTTAGTTTTTTTCAAACTCTCTAAACATGAAATGAGGTCGAGTTTACCTTATATGGACTCGTTAAAATTCAACATTGAAGGACCTGTCATGGGACGAACCCCTCCTTTCCCAGGTTCGGAAAATATTTGGGATTGGACTCATTTATGAGATGAGCTATACTGAGCATCTGGTTACCCTCATCAAGCTCGTCAAAAACACATGAGGCACTCATTACTCATGATGGGGAAAAAGGAAAGTTTTTGTGTTACACCATTACCAATGGCAGTACTTAGTCGTTCTTGAACATGGCACTCATTTGCATTTGCATACAGTACTTGGGTAATCTGTTTGTCCTCAAGTTTTTCCTACTTCCTAAGTCTTGTTACTCTTTTGGTTCATCCAAAGAATACTTCCACCATCAGTTGCATTAGGAGTTGGTGTCATACTCGTCATGTCAATACTGCCAAGTCATGCCATGCCCATGTTCAAGAATACATTCAACGCTCATCATTTGCAGTCAGTACACCCTCCACCATGTCGGTCTACTTTGAGTTTGTATTGCATGTTACTGTACCATCCGATCTACTCCAAACATATGTTATCGAGTTTCGTGTCGATGATGGGGGATTCACCATGGCCCTCCTTCGATGGGTTCATCCTCTTCGACTTCAAATCATCATCCAAGGATTGAACTTAGAAACCAATCGAGTACCTTGGGCTTGCATGCCTCAATGGCAGGTTACCTCGCTTTCAACATGAGTTCACATCATTGACTCTTGATTGAAATATTTCATTACGCGTTTGACTTCAAATCATTCATTCGCGCTTGATGATATATACTATGATAGCTTGGGGATCATTGACATTAATGGTGATTTCCCTCGCGCTTGTTAACGGTATACATCAATGACCGATAATCAAGTGGTTTATACCATGTTCTACGTCAAGACATTTGTAATCACATGGATAGATTCGTATCATTGCGGGTTTGGCTTGAAGACCCTGGGGAGTCATGTTTTACCCAGGTTGCGATGGATATTGTTTTGAGTCATATTATACGGATCCACTTTTGTATTGGTCGTGGCTGTGTTATCATCTCATCATGGATCTACGCTTGTCTCTAGTAGCCATGATTGTGTTCAGTCGGTCATTACTACCATGGATCCGCAATGTATTGGTTGGAAGCCATGTTGTGAGTCATACGAGATTGTGTTCTCAGAGTGAGTTGTACTGCAACGACATCCTCCGTCCGACAAGTCCTTGCCCTTCCTTATGTCAAAGCATTTCACCTGTCAAGTTCCAACATCTTCATGTTTTGGGGGGCATTTTGTTACACCTAAATATTCCCATCATAATACTCAGTGTAAACATCCTTGAAGTTCCTTTGACTAAGTTATTGTTAAATTTTGAGCATTAATTCACAATACTCTCGGATCTTTACTGAGAGAATAACATATACAGTATATCAATGCATAACAATCACAATAAGCATGCCAAGCATCATAAGAATCAAAAGCATGAGAGACAAGAGACACGAAGTTTCCGTGGGGAAAACCCTAGGGTGAAAAACCCCACAACTTCCTCAGAGATAGAGAGAGCAATGGCTCAACCAACGTACAACCAAAATACACTTGAGATAGTCTCCTAGTAGCAGATGATTCTCCTCCTCACTAGTGCGCCACTTTCTGAGTGAGAGAGATATGACTTTCCGAATGATCTAAATAGAGATCTCTTGATCTCTATTTATACTAACCTGTTTTCCCAGTGACCTTATGGGGCTGACTTGTCTAGCTAGGTACATCCACAATATAATATATATTTCAGGGCCGACCCCACACATGGTGGTCTAATAACCCATCAGCAAGTACACACACTTGCGACACTTGTCAATCCACATGATGACACTTCCTTATAGAGGAATAACACATCTCTTATAAGGGTACACTAAATATATATGAAATACATAGATGAAATACATTCCGAAGTTACATATACATCAACACTCCCTCTTAACTAGGAAGGTATTTCTCGACACAGTTCTGCTAGACAAGTCTTCTTCTCGGGATCATCGTCATCATCATCGTCACTGCTGCTGCTATCTCAACCAATATCTGACTCTACTAGTCATAGAAAGTTCTACAGAGCCAGTCCTTTTTCATACTGGATGTAGGCCCACCACCTGTAGGTCTTCGTCATCACTAGCCATACTGTGGAAATCTCAGGACTTATTACGTGCGTCACAAAACCTTAAAAGAGTCTCTTGACTAGCAAGAACCCTAAAGAGCATCTGAGGCCTTTTTCATCATGTCCAGATCTCCAGGACTTATTGCATGTGACCCCACCACAAAACCTCGAAAGAGAATCCCAGGACTGATTACGAGCACAAGGCTCAACCTATCGGATCTCCCAGGGCACAAATTACATGTGGTCACCACAAAACCTCGAAAGAGCATCCCAGGACTGAGTACGAGCACAAGGCTCAACTTATCGGATCTCCCAGGGCACAAATAACATGTGGTCATGGCAAAACCTTGAAAGAGCATCCCAGGACTGATTATGAGCACATGACTCAACCTATCAGATCTCCCAGGGCACAAATTACATGCCATAGGACAAAACCTTGAAAGAGCATCTGCCAGATATCCCAGGGCACAAATTACATGCCATAGGAAAAACCTCAAAAGACTATCTGCAGATCTCCTAGGGCACAAATTATATGTCCTCCCAAGCAAAACCTTGAAAGAGCATTTGCCAGATATCCCAGGGTACAAATTACATACCGTAGGCAAAACCTCGAAAGGCTATATGCAAATCTCCCAGGGCACAAATTACATGCTTATTTGCACAACCTGTTCCACGACCATAGAGTATCAACCTGATACTCACCATACATCATCCTGATGTACACATGATCATCCTGATCATCATCACTGCAACATCCTACTGCATGTCATCTGGAGCAACATCCTGAAGCTCATCATCCATGATCATCCTGATCATACAATGCATCTACCTGATGCATACCAAGTATCTACCTGATACATATCATCATACATGATCCACCTGATCATACAGTGTATCCACCTGATACAAATACAAATACATGATACATATCACCATACATGATCCACCAGATCATACAATGTATCCACCTGATACAAATACAGATACATGGTCCAAGCATCCAACATGATGCATATACAAAATACATACAAATGATCCTACTGATCATATCCAGCATCCAACATGATGCATACATACATATAAAAATGATCCAACTGATCATATCCAGCATCCAACATGATGCATACATACAGATACATAAATGATCCAACTGATCATATCCAACATCCAACATGATGCATACATACATATAAAAATGATCCAACTGATCATACCAGAGCATCATCTTGATGCTCATCATCCAGCGCTTACATCCACAGCCATGTGAAGGATCCTCCTTCCAACATGCTTGGAATGGATTCAACAAATGTGTCCATCACTTCTTCCTCGAAGTGTCGTCGATCTGAAGAACACCAAGCCTCTCTCTGAAGTACTCGAACTTCACTCTGGCTAGTTGCTTCGTCAGCACATCTGCAATCTGCTCATCCGTCCCAACATACAGGAGCTTCACAGCTCCTCTCTGCACCATATCCTTGATATAGTGATATTTGATCTCTATGTGTTTCGACCTGTCATGAAACACTGGGTTCTAGGACAACTTCACACAACTCTGGTTATCATAGAAGATACCAGTAGCATCCAACGGGAGATCAAATAACTCAGACAATAGCTTCCGTAGCCATACTACCTCACAACTAGCTGAACATGCTGCAACATACTCTGCCTCAGTTGTACTCAGTGCTATGCAGGACTGCTTCCTGCTAAACCAAGAGATCACACCTGATCCCATATTGAAGCAACACCCAGATGTGCTCTTCCTATCTACAGCACTTCCAGTCCAATCTGAATCAACATAACCCTGCAGGTTAAACTTTTGATTTGCTTCATACTTGAGCCCATAATCCACTGTACCCTTCAGGTACCTCAGAACATGCTTTACAGCAACCAAGTGAACACTCCTCGGATTTGTCAGGAACTGAATCAATGTGTTCACGGCAAAGCAAATATCTGGTCTCGTGTTCGTCAGGTACATCAAGGACCCAATCATTTGACGATACATAGAGACATCAACCGGCTTAGATGAAGCATCACATAGAAGCTTCAGATTCGATGCCATAGGTGTGGCCATGACCTTGCAATCCATCATCCCGAATCTCTTCAGGATATCTACTGTGTACTTCCCTTGATGAAGGAAGATCCCACCTGCACTTTGCCACACCTCCATACCTAGGAAATAATGCATCATTCCCAAATATTTCATATCGAACTTGGCAGCAAGCTTCCTCTTAGTATCTGCAATCAATCTGTCATCTCCTGTTACAAATAAGTCATCCACATATAGGAGTAGAATCACAGGATTCCCTTCCTCAACCTTGTAGTAAAGGTTGGAATCCGCTTTACTCTTGGTAAAGCCCAAACTAGATAGGAAACTATCCATCCTACCATACCAAGTTCTGGGAGCTTGCTTCAAGCCATACAAGGCTTTCTTCAATATGCACACATATGACTCCCTATCATGTATTTCGAAACCAAGTGGCTGCTCCACATATACTTCCTCTTCAACTACACCATTCAAGAAAGCAGTCTTGACATCCATCCGGTGTATTTTCCATTTCATTGCTGCAGCTAGGGAAAGTACTATTCTGATGGAAGTATACCTGGCTACAGGTGCAAAAGTTTCTTCATAATCTATTCCCTCTTTCTGAGAGAAGCCACGAGCTACGAATCTTGATTTGTATTTTTCTACACTTCCATCTGCAGCATGCTTGATTTTGTAGATCCATTTGGAAGTCACAACAGACTTCTCTTTAGGTCTTGGGACAAGATCCCAAACATCATTCTTCATTATTGATTGGTATTCCTCAACCATGGCATCCTTCCATTCTTTCTTTTCCGTCGCTTCTTCATAACTGGAAGGCTCTTTGTTCATAATGTCACAGAGTAAAGCAACATAGGTGGTATGTGATCTGGTTCTCTTCTTTGCTTTGTGTTCTTCTTCTGGAATGCCAAATATTTCTGCATCTTGAATGCGCTCTCTAACCCATGCAGGTTTCCTCTTGTGAGAGTTATCCTTACGGGGTGGATCTACAGGTTCTTGCGGATCTTCAAACTCACGAACAACTTCTAGAACTGCTTCAGTCATGGTAGTGTCTTGAAATCTAGTTTCCTTAGGTTCTTCATAAACTTCGATAGGTGCCTTCCTTGATTTGATGAATGCTGAGTTTTCATCAAATGTTACATCCCTGCTGACATCAATCTTCTTGAACCCTGGAAAGTATATTTTGTAAGCCTTCGAGCTTTCACTGTAACCCACAAAGATACCCTTCTTTCCTGAAGGATCTAGTTTAGTCCTCTTTTCCTTTAGGACATGAGTGTATACTGGACAACCAAATATTCTGAGATGGCTGACTTCAGGTTTCTTACTAGAAAAGACCTCTTTTGGTGTCTTGTTGTCCAATATCTTGTGGGGTGTTATGTTCTGCACATATACAGTTGTTCTAGCTGCTTCTGCCCATAGATGCATAGGTAGATCCTGGTCATGCAGCATTTCCCTTGCTGATTCCATGATTGTTCTGTTCTTCCTTTTTGCAACTCCATTATGTTGAGGATTATAAGGAGTAGTCAACTCCCTCTTAATCCTTGAATCACTACAAAGCTTTTTGAATTCACCTGAGGTGAATTCTCCACCATTGTCGGATCTGAATGTTTTGATCTTCTTGTCAATTTGATTCTCCATTAAGGTTTTGAATTCCTAGAATTTATCAAACACCTCATCTTTGTTATTCAAGAAGTATACCCAAGTCTTCCCGGAGAAGTCATCAATAAATGAGACATAATAAACATACCCACTTAGAGAATTGGATGACATAGGACCACATACATATGAGTGGATGATTTCCAGGATGTCTTTTGCCTTGCTTTCACTGCTTGGGAAAGCCTTCTTAATGTTCTTACCCTTTGCATATCCTTTGCAAACACCTTAATGTTTGGTCTTGATTTCAGGAAGACCCTCTACAGCCTTGCTTGCAATTGGAAGTGCCCTATAGTGCATATGAGCAAGTCTTCTATTCCAGAGTTCACTTGGCTCCATGGATTCATGTACCATGGCATGTTCAGGTTGTCCCTTCAGTTTATACAAACCTCCCTCTTGCTCTCCAATCACTACTGCATCATCTATGTTCTTTCCCTTTGGCCACATTAGGACTTGACCATCCACAAATGCAACCCTCATACCTTTTGCATCCAATGCAGAGATGGAGAATAAGTTCTTCTTGAGTCCAGGTACATAAAGGACTTCTTTCATCTTCAAAGATTTTCCAGAATCTAGGTTGTAGGAGGCTTCACCACTTCCTTTGATTGGGTATTGATAATCATCCCCAAGTTTCACCTTATGGGGTGATTCATGTTCAGATAGATTCACAAAAGATTCCTTAAACCCAGTCATGTGTTTGGAAGCCCCACTGTTAATCAACAAATCATTACAACCATGGGAGATAGTACCTGTGAGAGCAGAAATTAGAACATATTCTTCTTCACTTGATGAGTCATCATCACTATCACTTTCTGCCCTAGCCTTCTTCTTTGGGGGTTCATCATCTTCGGCAGCATGAGCATGATATCTTCTTTTGTTATTCTTCTTCTTCTTATTGAAGTTGTTGTTGTTGTCTTTCTTCTTCTTGGGACAATCTGAAGCAAAGTGTCCCTTCTCATTGCAATTGAAGCATCTGAGATCTTTCTTATTTTTATGATAATGGTGGTGTGAGAATATCTTGTTATGAGATGATTCCTTCTTGGACTTGCCTTTCCTGGCATGTGCTGTGAGAGCTTGATCTTCATTTCCCATCTTTTCTTCTCGGGCCACAAGCCTAGCTTCTTCTTGAGAGCATTCTTCCCGCAATCTGTTGAAGGAGATCAACTTCTTCCTTGAATAAATGAATCCCATGACCTAGGTAGGCCATTTAGAGTGGTCATCACCACTTCACCATTCTCCACCATTTCATCCACTGCTTCTAGTTGTTCCTTGATCTGGGAGACCCTTGAAAAATAAGATTGAATGGTTTCTCCATTCTGAAACTTTACTTCTTTTAATTGGTTCCGCAGGGTCATCTTCCGATTTATGTTCTTCCCTTCAAATAGCTTGGTCAAAGAGTCAAACATCTCCTTGGGTGTCTTTAGAGAAGACACATGGGGTATGAGATGGTCTTTGATAGAATCAGCAATGATTCTCTTTGCCTTGACCAAATTTTTCTTATGCAATACCTTAGCCTCTTCATCCTCTGGGATAGGGATGTCTTCTTTTACATATGAGTCCAACTCATTCTCTTCCAGGATTAACCCAATCCTATACTTCCAAGCTCAGAAGTTATCAGCTCCTTCAAGCTTATCCTCAAGCTTGGTGTGGTGAGACATCTTAAAGAGTACTTCAAATGGAAATAGAAAAGATTTAGGTCTTACCACTTGAAATACTGAAAACTGGATCTGGTCCTGGATTAGGGTTTGTTGGAAAAACCCTACAAATTCAAAATGTGAATTTCAATTTTCTGAAAGGATAGAAAGATGTGCCTTGATGAGATGATCAGCCTGGTGTATTCAGAATTTGAGATCAGCAAAGCTTTACCCTTCAGATTGCCTTTTTGTCCTCCCGGGTTCACTAGGGAGAGCCCTGAATTAGGGTTTGAGTTTCCTGAAGATCTACCCAGCCAAAAATCTCGATCCAAAGCTTTAAACTTTGATTTTTGCAAGGAGCTTCCAGCTATGTCTTCAGATTTCAGAAATTCCTATTTTTGTGGAAACCCTAATTTTTAGGGCCAAATCTGAACATGCTAAGAATTGAATTCTGATTGGACAGATAGATTCTCCTTGATGAGTAGAGTCAATCTACTATACTGCTTTTCCAAAATCTGTGGAGAGAAACCCAATAAACAAGAAACTCAAGTTTCCGTCACTGCAAAAATGTCTTCTTCTCAGGTTAGCTCTGATACCATGTTAAATTTTGAGCATTAATTCACAATACTATCGGATCTTTACTAAGAGAATAACATATACAGTATATCAATGCATAACAATCACAATAAGCATGACAAGCATCACAAGAATCAAAAGCATGAGAGACAAGAGACATAGAGTTTCCGTGGGGAAAACCCTAAGGTGAAAAACCCCACAACTTCCTCAGAGATAGAGAGAGCAATGGCTCAACCAAAGTACAACCAAAATACACTTGATATAGTCTCCTAGTAGCAGATGATTCTCCTCCTCACTAGTGCGCCACTTTCTGAGTGAGAGAGATATGACTTTCCGAATGATCTAAATAGAGATCTCCTGATCTCTATTTATACTAACCTGTTTTCCCAATGACCTTATGGGGCCGACTTGTCTAGCTAGGTACATCCACAATATAATATATATTTCAGGGCCGACCCCACACATGGTGGTCTAATAACCCATCGGCAAGTACACACACTTGCGACACTTGTCAATCCACATGACGACACTTCTTTATAGAGGAATAACACATCTCTTATAAGGGTACAATAAATATATATGAAATACATAGATGAAATACATTTTGAAGTTACATATACATCAACAGTTATCAACTTGGAAGAGATACTGACCTATTTCTATTGGGTTTAGTGAGGTCGTCACAAGTCACCTTTGTGCAACCTGTGACGTCGCAGGTTGTCCTACTGCAGCTTGCAACGATGTCAGTTAAATGGATAAAAGATCATCTTCGAGCCCATTCTCGAAGGTGTGTGATGTGGATCTCTATCCCTAACCTATAGGGGAGCTGACATTCGGTTCCCTAGCCCTTTGGGAGGATCCCTTAACCCTCTCCCACTATATGTCAACCTACCCTATCCTCTTAGTCATATATATATGAAGCTCATTCCCATTCCAAAGGGAGGAAGTCTATAACACTTGCATGCTGGTGAAATTAGCTTAGGAGATCTCTACTCATCTCTTGGGAGACCTATATTTCCTTTGGAGGCTTTGGCATTGGCTTGTTGGAGGAGGATTGCGATGTTAATATTTGGTTGTAATCATCACTCTTTTGTACTTCCCTCTTTTAATGCAATAATATAAACTCTTTCCACCAAATATTGTTGTGTTAATGATGTTTTGTGTAGTTTACTTGCTTCACTGTTTACTTAGATCTGTTACTGTTTAGATGCATTTTACTTGCTTGTATTGTTCTGTATGTCTTGACAGGTCTTGCAGCTGAGATCTGATGACCGTGGAGCTTGGAACAACATCAAGGAGAAAGATCTACAAGCAAGAGGTAAGACATCTAATCACTCGATCTTTAACTAGATCTAGGAAAGCAGTTTCATATTTTGTCTCACTTGTTCTTGACTTATGTTGATTTAGGGAGATCACACCTTAAGTCCACTTTCGGTATATTGTCTGGTAACAGGCAATTATGTGGATACTAGGGAAGAAATGGAAGATGAACTGGTAGAATTTTTTGGGTCTATCATGATTAAGGATAGGGCCGACTGATAAGAAGACATTGGAAAAATCACTCAACTTATCCCTCCTCTGATTACCCCGAGGCAGAATGAACTCCCGATGAAGCCAATTGAGATGATTGAGGTCGAAGAGGCAGTTCAACAAATGGCAGATGGAAAAGCCCCTGGCCCGGATGGTTTCACAACGAATTTATTACACCATTTTTGGGACCTCTTCAAACATGATGTATGGAGAATTGTGGAAGAATCCAGACAAGCGAGGGGGGTGCTGAGAGCCTTCAATGCGACTTTCTTGACCCTAATTCTGAAAAGCGATGGTGCAGAAACGCCACGTAAATTTAGACCCATAGATTTATGCAATGTTATTTATAAAATCATCACCAAGGTGATAGCAAATCGTTTAAAGCCTATAATCCCCCATTTGGTGTCATCAGAGCAATCTGGCTCTGTGGAAGGATGCCAAATCCTGGATGGAGTCATTCTGGTACATGAGGTGATCCATTCCCTAAAGGTCACAAAAAAACCTGGGATGCTGCTCAAGCTGGACATCTCAAAGGCTTACGATAAGCTAAGCTGGAAGTTTATGAAGGAAATTCTAAAGGCCTATGGATTCCATCGAGACTGGATTGAATAGATCTCGAATTTAACCACTTCAAACTTATTCTCGATTTTTCTAAATGGATCTCCGACCAAAACGTTCAACCCATCTAGGGGAACCTGACAAGGGGATACTTTATTCATTCTAATGGTTGAAGGTTTGAGTCGGAAAATAAAAGATATGATAGATCAAAATGAAATCAAAGGGTTGGATCTGCATACTGGGGCAGATAAGCAAACTCATCTGGAGTTTGTTGACTACACAATGGTAATGGTCCACTCTTCAGTCCAAGAGGACAAAGCTCTCAAAATATGGCCGAAGACCATCTCTAGAGCCTCAGATCCGGAAATCAATAGGGAAAAATATCAAGTTTTTTTTTAACACACCCATGATTTCTCAGAGAAACATTCTCCGCATCCTGGGATTCCATGGGAGCTCCCTTCTATCCAAATACCTAGGTGCTCCCTTGGCATAAGGAGTTATTATGAAGGTCTATTGGGAATATTTGTTGGATCGAAAAAAGAAGAAATTATCAAATTGGGTTTTGAGGCCTCTTAACTTTGTTAGCAGACTCACCTTAGTCAAATCAGTGCTCCAAGCGATGACCATATATATGTTCTCAGTATCGGAGGCACCAAAAACTATCCTTAAGGAAATCAGGAGTCTCCAATGTTAGTTTTTGTGGGGAGGGAGCCCAGATAAGCACAAATGGGCTCTAATCAGTTGGGACGAAATATGAAAACCAAAATCCCAGGGGGGTCTAAGCCTCAGAGATCCGGAAAAAACAACAAAGTTATGGGTGCTAAAATATGGTGGGGATGGGTCACCCATACAACAGAGCCATGGGAAAGAGTCTGGCATACAAATTACTCCCAATATCGGCTGAAGAGATATCTAATTAGGTTCAACATGGAAAAGCATGGATCTCATATATGGAGGATAGCCCTTCAAACTTAGAAGCATTGTTTAGGACCACTGTTTCTATGAAATCAGGGATGGGGAAGCCGCATAATTTTGGGAAGACTCTTGGAAGCAACTTCCTAAAATATATTCTCAGATCAATGCTCAGGAAATTTTGGACAAAAGCATGACTCTCAGTTTATGTAAATATAAATAGTACTGGAAGGAAGGATCTGCGAAGGAAAATATAGGGAATGCCCCCCCCGAGTGGTGGAATCAGATATTCCTGGAAGGAGAATCCAACCAGAATATGGGACACCATTCATGAGATATGCATAAGAGTGCAGCAGGGCCCAGATAGACTTCGATGGGGATACGCTCCAAAAGGGATATTCAATACTAAGGAGGATTATGGTCTCTAGACTGGTCACAAAGAAGCCCGAACACATGAGACATGGAAAAGGGTTTGGAAGATGAACCCATGGCCCAAAGTTGCCACATTTATATGGATGGTGAAACATAGAAGAATTCTTACATGGGAGAACTTGAAAAAAAGGGGAATGATAGGTCCATCGCAATGCCCCATGTGCACCAAAGACGAAGAAACTATAGACCACCTTGTGGATACATGCCCATATGCATCATCCCTCTGGGATAGAGGAGCTGATATTTTCTGCCGGTCCAATAGGAGTCGTGGGAAACCAAACCAGACAATTGGAAATTGGGACCTGGGGGCCTTCCAGAATCCTATTCTTAACTTCATCTGGCTTACTTTCCCAGGATTCCTGATGTGGGAGGTATGGAAGGAAAAAAATCGAAGAATTGTCAAAGGTGCCCATGGAGTTCCCTCAGAAGTATGGTCCAGGATAGAGAACATATGCAGGAGACGGTGAGAGTTAACTGATGGGAGGATAAGGACTGGGAGGTGCGGGACACCGAAAAAAGGATCTTGGAAGGATGGGGCATACGTAAAACTGACCAAGGAAGTAATCAAAGAAAAACTAACATGGCACCTTGGGTCAGTCAGACCTTATGGTCACCACCCCCGAATGGTTATTTGAAATTGAATTTCGATCGTGCCTCTAAGGGAAACTCAGGATCGAATGGATATGGAGGAGTTATTGGAAACCACGAAGGGAGGATTTTGTGGCTATAATATGGGTACATAGGCCATGACACTAACAAAAAATGCTATGAAGCTTGAAGGCCTTCTCTGTGGCCTCACTTTGATCGAGCGGAATGGGTGGGATCCCTCCATGATTGAAGGCGATTCAAGGATCATTACACACTTGGCCAAGAAGTTGCAGAATGGACAATGATTATCCAAGGTGGCTGACAGGTGGAGATTAGCTTATAGTTTGGAAAAATGGGAGACTATACTAGCAAGGCCCCATGCTTGGAATTTATGCCACATCAAACGAGATGTGAAAAAGGTGGTGAATCACCTTGCCAATGTAGGGGAGAGGGCACGAAAAAGGATAATGGATAGACAGTTGGATGATTTCGCTTCCCAAGAATGGGACACTCCCTACTCTTTGTTGGAATCCAGGGACATTCAATCCTCGAGGTGCCCTAGCGGTGGCACGTCCCATCCTCAAACGCTCCAAGTCTCTTCCCATGCAGTGAGTACGCCTCCCACCTAGAGAAATTATAGGCCAGATCGCGACGGTGATACGAGTACGTAAAAAATTAAGGGCCAAACGAACGAGCATTCACACCCTTGTGAGAATAATGAGGAGGGAGGAGTATGGTATCCCCCTCGATCGGAGAATGAAATCAATTGAATTGATGAGAAGCAATGTATCAAAGTCAGGACTCGTCCTGCCTCTTAATGGAAATGACCAAAGAATGATGGAGGCCATAAATAGAAAGAAAGGTGACAAGTCTATAAATGCGGAGGGAAACATAATTCTGGTATGGAACTTTCCCAGTTTCACTGACATCTTTGAGTTTTTCGGTTCTCTTGTTTTGGAAGGTCTATATGAGAGGTATCGTCCATCCCCTTGGAAGCTCTCCATGGCACCCAGGGAGAAATCAAAGATGAAGAAAGGGAGGAAGGGTAAGGAGACCTCGGGACCGCGAGTAACTGGAGAGCATAAACGTGCAAGCCAAGCGACTTTTTTTTACAAAGACCACATCCCCCAAGTTATCTGTAGGGAGATAGAGCAACTGGATAGGAATTTATGGGATCAGGTCAAGCGCCTCAAGATGAAGGATGTAAGGGAGGAACTGGCGGAATGGGTTAAGGATCCAGGGACTAAGACTGGTGGGATGGAGGCTTATGACATGATCGTCGTGACTTACTGGGTGACTAAGGGGATCCTATCCCATGTCCTTATGGAGAGAGCTAATAAATAACCGGGGAATGAAGATCCGGTGCTGGCTTGGCAAGAGCACAACAGGGACTGCAGACTCATGCACAAAAAATTGACATAATAGCTAGAAAAATGGGAATTGAATTCTAAGCCCCTCCTGCTTCGGGATTTGGTGTGGGCTTTCCTCCTGAGGGTGCGACTGGTCCAGAGAGGGCCATAAGCAAGTGAGGCCCTGCGGCAAAGGTAGATACTCCTAATGATGTAACAACAAAAGGAAGTGGTAAGGAGAAGTATATGTGCAAAACAATCTAGTCCTCGAGTGCGGTTCCGTCTAAGGCTATATGATGATGTCACTGGTTCCTTTTCTCCTTTTTCCTCTTGGGTTGGGCCAATCTTCATCTTGGTTATTATGCGGATTCTAGTAGTCATGCCTCCTATTTCAATTTTGTATAAGATGAACAAGATGAAATGTGCATATATGTGCTGATATGAAGTTAGGGTATGTAGGAATTGCAGTTTTTCTCCTAGATGGATGATGCCTAGAAGGAAGACTATTAGAATAAGGAAATTCAGTGAATATTTGGCTGCTATGCTATTTGATATCCAACAAGGCCTATTGTAATGAAGCCATGTACTCTTCTCTGATATAGTAATATGATGTTTTTATTTACAAAAATAAAATGCTTTAAAATATAAAATAGGGAAAAAAATTTAAGACTTGTGAATTTGAAGCAAATATAAGAAAATTACATGTTTATTTGTCGTTTATGCCTATAAAAGCAACCATAATGCCATTTTTGCAAATATTCTTGCGTCTCTTGCAAATAAAATGTTAACTACTGACACTTAAAATTGTATTGGCTGATTTTTTAAAAACAACAAACTTATCTTCTTTTGATTTGTTTTAGTAATAGACAACACATTTTTGTTGTTATTTTAGAGATAGTTGATTCTTAAAGTATTAGAATTCCATTTGTACATGAATTATATTTCCACTTAAAATTGTATTGTCTGATTCTTTAAAAAAAATAAACTTATTTTCTTTTGATTTGTTTTGATTTTAGACAATACAATTTTGTTGTTATTTTAGAGCAGTTTATTCTAGATATTGTATCAGAATTTTATATATACATTTGTTTAAGAATTAAATAAGCTTCTAGATATTGTCTTGTATATAGGAGGATAGTTGGAAAGAAGAACTACAAGTATTCACTTAGTTTTAAACAATGTTGTTTAGAATCAGTACTAGTTGAAGATAATTGAAGTGCGTTGACCGATTTAAAAAAAATGATGGAAGGAAATAATTTTACAATAGTTTGTTCAAAGATAAAAAATGGCAACTAGATTCCATGCTATTTTTTTTTAATGGAAGGA
This sequence comes from Larix kaempferi, assembly GCA_027924585.1. Classification (NCBI taxonomy): domain Eukaryota; kingdom Viridiplantae; phylum Streptophyta; class Pinopsida; order Pinales; family Pinaceae; genus Larix; species Larix kaempferi. The sequence goes on from BSBM01000361.1 coordinate 23,303,989, forward strand.
ACTAATCTTACAATAGTTTGTCAAAAGATAAAAATGACAACTAGATTCCTTGCTATTTTTTTTATAGATTTCAACATGGTTAGTTTTGATAGTGTATTATAGATTAAATCACAAAATTATAGGTTAAAGCAAGTCTTTGAAGCGACCAACATACACTGAAGTATTGAGCTTGCAAATTGCATAACATACACTTTTACATATTCCAGTGATGTTAATATAGCTTGTTTACTGTTCTATCATTTACATAGTGGTTTTGTAGAAAACCAGAGTTTATGTGCCCAATGTTGTACTCTCTGGTTTAGTTCAACAAGAACTATAACTGAACAAGGAAATTATTGTTGGGTGTTAATTATCGGATCTCTCCTCTGGAGTATGGGAAAATAAGTGCAATATTGTATTTTTTTGGGAAAAATCCGTGGTAGCTAATAAATGTTGAATTCAATGTAACACTATATTTATAATGATATTAATATGTCAGTCAGTGAAATAGACTTTGGGTGGAAATATAATACTTCATTGATTTTATAGCCATGATTCCCACACTTCATAATTATTTATTTTCCAACACAAGGGGTCATCCTTCAAACTTGTTGTGAAAATCCTCACAACAGATCTAAGAGCTGATGTATACCTCACAAGAAAGATTAAGATTAAGCAGGAAAATAGAAGAAGAGTGGACAATGCAGTGTAAAAGAGCATCAAAATTATGATACAATAGAACTCAGATAGAAGCAGAATAACATCACACACTAATTCATTAATCACAATATGGAAAAATAAATAATACATTGGTGAGAGGATTCGAATGCCAAGGTGGCAATTTGAATTAGCCTTCATGGAGTGATCATCAGATCAATGGAGTGCCATCAAAGCACAACTAGAAGTCCTGATCATCATCAGTGGAGTCATCAATGCACAAGTAACTGTCAACTAGATGTCAAACTGAGTCTAATTGAGTGTGGTAGGTGTAATTGGCACATGGAGGAACTAACTGAATGAAGGAGGCTCAGTGGAGGGCGCATGAGGAGCTAATTGGAGTCAAAATAGGCAGTCTAGTCTCACTGGAGGTCCATCGGAGTGATACAGTCAGTTGAGAGTCAGTCTAGCCTTAAATCAAGGAAAGATATAAAGATAACTCAACTAACTAAAGTGCAACTGAGTGGTAGGTAAGAGAGGGTTCCTGGGATGCATGTAATTGCATGCAGGGCGCACTAAGCACTAGGAGGGCTAAAAATGATCCGAAAGAAGCTCCCGGGGATAGCTAACTGAGGGCTAGGTGCTGGGACTGATGACTGGGATGCATGCAATTGCATGCATGCGTACAATTTCATGACTGCATGCAAAATGCATGCATGACTGAAAATGCAAAAATGGAGAATGCTGCTAGGACTAGGATGGAGTATAGGAATATCCCAACACCCCCCCTTAATCCATCCCGGGCCTTGGTAACTGAGACCAAAGGTCACCCGATACAATGAATCATAATAACAGTCAATGAACCGAGGAAATGGGGAAAACCTCATGGGAAAATACCCCCCCTCAAAATAGACTGTAGGGCACACAAAAATAAATGCTCCAAACTCAAGCAAGTGTGATGCTTGGTCATATGTCTGGAGGTATCTTCTTCTTGGGAAGAAGTGGAGAATGCTCAAAAAGCATGTGCTTGTACTTTCTCTTCAGATCGAATGTGATGAGAACAAATCCAAAAGTATGAGGATGATCCTGAAACCTGTAATTCGAATCAGCTAAGGTAGGATCAAATCCATGAATGTGTAGATAGTCTTTTGTCTTCTCCTTTGAACCATCATAGGTGAGATTATGCCCAAAAGAGCCATCACATGATAGTGAATGCTTTGAATCCAAATCAGATCCAAGACTTGAAGAATGGTTTCTTGAGATCTCCTTTGAACCATTAGAGGTGAGATCAAAACCATGATATGCATGAGAAATTATCCCAAGTAGTGATTGCTTGGATTTTAAATCAGCTCCAAGACTTAATGAATGGTTTCTTGAGATATCCTTTGAACCAGTAGAGGTGAGATAAAAACCATAAAATGCATGAGAAATTATCCCAAGCGAATGGCAATGCCCTACATCTTCAATAAAATTCTGAGAGAATGTACAAATGATCATATAGTAGTACATGAGAGGTGAGTGATCAAGGAGAGCAAATGCATTACCTCCAATTGCTGATTTGACCTCCAAAACATTCAATAGATCATGATGCAAACCAACAGACTCTTGTGCAAGAGAGGATTTAAGAACCTCTACAGTTTCTAGAGTGTGAGCTGGCACAAAATTCGAAATAGAAGAAATTTGGAGCATGAGTGTAGAATCTGCAAGTTCTTCTTCTTTGTGGACAACTTCATTAAGAGATATGTTTGATACTGATTCATGACCAGAGAGACCAGCAAGGAGGGTGAATGCAACAATGGGCTTGCTCTCAAAATGGTTTGGACTAATACCTTCATTCTGTTTTCCAAATCTTTCATCCAGATGGGCCCATAGATCTTTTGGATATTCAACAGAAAAGAAGTGGTGTACCATGCATCGAGACATAGCAAACATCATGGCTGGAGAGGCTCTGTCACCTTCATTTAACCAGTCATTCTCTTCTTCAGAGGATTCGAACTCTCTTTCAAAACAATAATCAAAGAGACCATGTCTCTTCAAATGTGCTATCATATGTGGTTTCCATTCATCATAGTTGAATTGAGAAAGAGGAGTAATTCCTTCCGAATTCATGGAAGCTATTTCAAAACACCTGCAAAAAACAATAGAAAATGTCTGCAACTGCTACTACTGCTATAGTGCAGAAACTGCTGCACTCGAAATCTTGATAATAACCTGCAAAAAAAATCTCAAGAATGGAGATAGACAATAATCTCAACATGCTCTGATACCATGTGAAAATCCTCACAGCAGATCTAAGAGCTGATGTATACCTCACAAGAAAGATTAAGATTAAGCAAGAAATAGAAGAAGAATGGACAATGCAGTGTAAAAGAGCAACAAAATTATGATACAGTAGAACTTAGATAGAAGCAGAATAACATCACACACTAATTCATTAATCACAATATGGAAAAATAAATAATACAATGGTGAGAGGATTCGAATGCCAAGGTGGCAATTCGAATTAGCCTTCATGGAGTGATCATCAGATCAATGGAGTGTCATCAAAACACAACTAGAAGTCCTGATCATCATCAGTGGAGTCATCAATGCACAAGTAACTGTCAACCAGATGTCAAACTGAGTCTAACTGAGTGTGGTAGGTGTAACTGGCACATGGAGGCACTAATTGAATGAAGAAGGCTCAGTGGAGGACGCATGAGGAGCTAACTAGAGTCAGAATAGGCAGTGTAGTCTCACTGGAGGTCCATTGGAGTGATACAGTCAGTTGAGAGTCAATCTAGCCTTAAATCAAGGAAAGATCTAAAGATAACTCAACTAACTAAAGTGCAACTGAGTGGTAGGTGAGAGAGGGTGCCTGGGATGCATACAATTGCTTGCAGGGCGCACTAAGCACTAGGAGGGATAAAACTGCTCTGAAAGAAGCTCCCGGGGATAGCTAACTGAGGGCTAGGTGCTGGGACTGATGACTGCGATGCATGCAATTGCATGCATGCATGCAATTTCACGTCTGCATGCAAAATGCATGCATGAATGAAAATGCAAAAATGGAGAATGCTGCTAGGACTAGGATGGAGTATAGGAATATCCCAACACTTGTGAGATTTATCGTTAAGATCATGTGCTCCAGATATTGCAATGGAGCTCAAGGGAATTTATGTGCTCCAGATATTGCAATGGAGCTCAAGGGAATGCAGGTGAACCTATACCTGCATCTTATACATCTTATACATTGGAATGTAATAGTCCATACATCAAAACACTGATTTAGAAATTATTTGTAACTTTGTAAAATCACCATTTAACAGCTCTGCACCTTCAAAATCAATAATTTTTAAATTTCAAAATAGTCTCTTGCCAAAGTTTGTCTCCAAAGTCTAGGGACATTGCCACCTTGTGGATCATGTTAGTATCATTAACTGCATGAGAAGAAATTCAAAAAACTAAATAAAGTGAACAAACCTTTGAACAACCTAAATATTTTGTATCGATTGTACAATACTGTGGACTGTCAAGATTCCATCTGCACTAATTGCTGTCACCTGTCATATGCATTAACTATGATGTACAATACACTTTAGATTCTACATTGGGCTGAGCCATGTGTCCCTAACCATTAATTTTCCTTTTAATAAGACAAGACATGGTGTTATGAAGCATCCAGACGCATTTAGAGCTAGCCATGTCTTTATTTGAGCAGCAGGAACTCCCTTAGGTGCTTAAGCTAGGCAACAACGATTCCATTGATGTTAAACCAGGAAATCCAAACGCATAGAATTGGAATCTAAAGTTGCTGTTGAGAAGGATCTGTATCTGCTAGAAAACACCACAAGCTCGCATGTGTGTAGCTCTAAGGTAATGTATAGCACAACTCAAGGTATATATTGAACAAGATCTCATTCTTTAGTTAATACTTAATGTTGGATATACAATATATAGCAGAGCCAAACCTTAAAAAAACTATATAAACATTGTTAAGATTATATGCTACTAAAGACTAAATTCTAACTTCGTGAGCATTTAATACATTTTAACAATAGCAACATAAATAGGATCTGTGAAAGATACACTTTCACAAGTTACACAACAATATATCCTGGGAAACCCTCAATGGGAAGAAAACCCAACAAGAAATTCCTCAATATAGATAACCAAAGTACAATGCCCAAAATAGGTCTAAAAATAAGAGAGACAAACCCAAACTCTAGATCCAAGTCAATCCTCCTCCTCCTTCGTAGACTTCTCTCTCTCCTCTAATGCGCAATGCATGAATGAGTGAATGGTACAAATGAGAGGAAGTCACTCTCTATTTATACTTTACTTTTCACTTGACAAATAACCTAACTAGGCCGTCCTCACTTTAACTGACTGGGCCGACCTCTCCTAGAAAGACTCAAATAATATTATATTACATTCTATTGGGTACTAACAACCTGACTTACAATGGAGTTTTTACCTCATGACTTTTAGATGACCAAATATAATAATGACATCTCCGAACATAGGTAAAACATCCCCGACAGAGTTACAATAATAAAGTACAAGTAGAATATTCTTTGAAGTTACATTAATTTAACAAATATATTATAAATGGAAAATGCAAATGCGTATAACAATACCATTGGTGAAGATGCGAATATGCAAGTGTTTATTAGAAATCTATTGGAACATCTCTTTCTTTTGTATTTTTTGGGTCATAAATGTTATGTAGATTTGTAGAGAAAAAATGTTGGGTGTAGTAATGGAATATATAAGCGCAAAGGTGATTCAATTCCCAAAGGGCATTGTTCTCATTTCAGATAACGGACTAGGAACAACATAAATCGACAAGAATGCAAGCTTAAAGTGTGGAGATGGGATGCAAAACAAAGATCTTAGTCCTTTGAGAGTTTATTTTGTCAGAAAAGAATGTGTTTAATTATGGCGGTAAGTTGTTCTAGATTTATCTTTGAAAGACGGTTTATCCTTATTTCATTTAAAAAACATCGATCTAATATATCATTTAATTTACTATTGCTAGGTAGTCAAAATCCCTAAAAGAAATAAATGTGAATATATTCATACGGAGGAATTTAAGCAGAGATGGAAAAAATCTCAAAGTTCTCATTTGTTAGTCTCTGCCCAATACAAAAGCTATGTGTTTTTCCTTTTGATATATTTTTTAACATAGCGGACTAACAAATTCTGTTAAAATTTGAAAAAATTTGTTATAGAGGGAAGAGTTTTAGTAGCATGTTTGAGGATTTTTACACAGATTTAACCTCCTTGGAGACATGCCTGTACATTGTATTTAGGGTCTATTCGAGTTCTAAAATATTCAAAACCTGTGCATTTAGATGGGTTTTACGTTTTTCCATTTCTTGGCTTCGACTCTATTTGGGTATGATGATCACCGAATCTTGCTCATCCATGTGGGATTCAAATGCTGTAGTCTTTGTAGCCCATTCATTAATTTGTGCCTGCATGGATTGCATCATGACCACCATTTTAATGCTCACTTCTTGGCATTCTACCGTGGCTTAGGTCACTGATACCACAAATTTGAAGGAGTTGGGAAAGGTGGCCTCCAAATTGAAGGCATGGACGTTTGGCATGGAAACAACATTTTAAAGATACTTGATGCCTAACGGACTATTGTTCTTGTTCCCATTGTAGTCTTGTTTTTCCATGTTGGAGCTATCTAGTCTCGGTTCAGTAGGTTAGTGAAGAAGAAAAGATTAACTATTTACATGTACATTTGTGATTTTTATAGTGTGTAGAGGGTTAGGAGAAACCACCACCTTGATAGCTCATAGTTAAGGGCTACATAGATTCAAGTGTTATCTAGGATCGAAGTTGAGTACCTCAACCAACTAGTTACTCATTGCTCTTCCATGTAGATTTTGTCAATCATGTAAGGTGGTATTCTAGTGATCAGAGGTCATTCACACTGCCTAACTATAAGTTGCAACACACAATGACATCCATTCTAACATTGGTTGGGATGTGCTATACTTTCAGTAGCTTGAGATTGTCTTGTAAAAATATTTGTAATATTCCTCATAGGATGCAAAGAACATGGCAAGTTGGATTAGGAAACATAATCCCTATACTATAATCAAGCTATCAATATAAATCCAGAGTGCATTGCAATGGAAGTGAGATTTCCTTTACCCTTTCAAAGAAGGGATTTCCTTTCCTAGTTGTGAGAAATGTAGTAAGCTATCTGTCGTTTACAAGAAAATAATTTTGATAGATTTTCAAGTACGAAGGGCTTCATCCTTCATGGTTGTTATTTGATGTAGCAGGTATAAATGGACATGCTATTAGCGCTTACTGTGACCAAATAGAGACACAAAACTAAGGAAATATAAATATAATGCTTTAAGGAAATCATAAATATCCTCAAACCCAGTATTATTCTCTATCTCAATATTTCATGAATGAAATTGCCTTAGTCTAGGTTGTATTTTCATGTATATGTGGATTGGCTTTTCATAATAGCTTTAAGATGAATTTTCTTGGGTCTAAACAATTGTGCATTAGATTTTAAATCTTCCACAACATATTGAAAGTTGGTCATTTTTACATTTAGATATTTAACTGTATTTTGATTTGAGTATTCTGTGATATGAGACTACTATGATGACAAATATGTTTATGAAGGCCATTTTAATTAAATTATATTAAATTTGTGAATCATTTTATTTACTTTTTATCCTGTCTTATTTGTTATTTAATATTGATTTTTGTTTCTATGCTTCATTTCCAAAAACATAGAAAAATAATTAAGCTTATCGTGGATCATCTCCAGTCTCCAACTCTTCCTTATAAGAAGTGTTAGCCGCTTAAAGCCTTGAACAAACACTGCCAAAAAAGAAGCAAAGAATGGCATGGACTTCTCAAATGTTTCCTAATTACTCCTTGATTAGAAGAAATGATCTTAATATGGTCCATACCACAATTTAGAGGCGAAAGAATCACATACATTAATGATAATACCATCACTCAGGCATGGCATTATTGAAAATAGAGCAGGATACCTTAAAGCCTACAATCTTTACAATAAATGCATACGATGCCTTCACTTTGCATGATGCCTCCACTTTGCACCAAAGATACCATAATAAAGAATCTTTCGCATTGAGTTTGGGTTGAAATTTACATATAACAAAATAATAACGAAAAGCAAACAATTGTGTCTAGAAGATCCCAGACCACACAGTAAATCTTAATTGTTTGTAGTATTCATTATTATGGCAGAGGAGCTTACACACTTTAAATGTATAATTGAATAATTTGCTAATTATTCTAATCTTAGAAGTTTTTTCTTTTAAAGAAAACCCAGGATTTATTGATTTATGAACACTATGCGTATTTTGTTTATGAAAACCCAGGTACCACATGCAATAGGATACATTACTTGTGTGCTTCTTTGAACCTGCATGATTTACCTTCCTTATGTACTTCTTCAAACTCATCATGCAAAGTGTATCCCTGGACACACATCTTCAGACTGGATGCAATTTCTAGATATACTTCTTCAGACTGGAATACATGTCCTTCACCATCTTGCGCATATACTTCTTCAAAGTGGATTCCATATACTTCTTCAAACTGCTGTAGGAATTCTATATCCACTTTGACATCAATTGAGATCAATGACTCAAACTGAATCAATTGACATCCTCTTTGACATTAGTTGACATTAATGACAATCGAAGTTCAACAATCTCCCCCTTTGGCATTGAATTCAACACCTTATGATGTTGTGTATAATCTTCTTTGAATTGTATGCTTCATGTGTGCTTGTTTCAGTGCTCCCCTTGTGTATGTGCTCTCCCTCAGTTCTTTGGGCTTCTGACTTCTGCACTGTCATGTCCCCTCCCGTCAACCCAACGCAAGGAAGGGAACATGATCTACAGATCTGGAGCTCTTACAAAAAACTTAGCCCATTCCATTAGATTCATACGAATAAAACAAATGTGTGCAGATGCCAGTCAAAGCAAACATGCACAGCGGAATTAAACTGTCCACACACATTTACCATGCATACAACATATCAATAACAATCATCAAATTAAAACATTGCAGAAGTAAATACACATAAAGAATATACGCATCTTGATGTAAATTTTCCCCAAGCAACTAGCTATTTCGCTACAACGTTCCACCCAACCATAGGTCTTTGCCAGCCTGTATTCTTTCAACAATTAGAGACCACCCCCGAGTTGGGCATGATTTCTACAAGGAAATGGGGACTCTCAAGCTCAACACAGGTCAAACAAATGTCACATCTAAGCCAAGCCAGTCTAGAGCTAGGTTTATCAGGCTAAATCTGAACCCTCTTCATTTATGGATGCTTGCACTCAAGATCAAGCAAAAACAATGGATACCCATAACCCATACCCCAACATACTATTTCTACACACAACAAAACAATAATTGGGCATGGATACACATTTTCAACAAGGGATTTACAAAACAAGGTCCATGGGTTTTCCCCAAATCGTGGCTCACCCAAAACGAACTATGGAAAGCGGAATTCGACCACAGGGAGAAAAATCGATTTCTCCCACAGGTTAAGAGCATTCCAAATGGCCAAAAAGGACTCAATGAAACCCCAAATCGATCTCCCTTCCTCCCAGCAACTCTGCAACATAAAAACGCCCTCTTCCTGTTAGGATATTACTATACTCCATCCTAGTCCCACCAGTATTTTGATCATTTGCATATTCAGTCATGCATGCACCTTTAGGGTTTGCATGCATTCTAGGGTTTGCATGCATCCCAGTCATCAGTCCAGTACCTAGCCCTTAGTTAGCTAGCCCCCAGGAGCTTCTCACTATTCAGTTTTATCCCTCCAGTTGCTTAATGCGCCCTTCTTCCTTGATTTTAGGAAGCAACTTGCCCTTCTTCACCTACCAGTCTAGTTGTCACCCAGTTACAGTCAGTTACAGTCAGTTACACTCATTTACACTTAGTTACACTCAGTTACACCTACCAGACTTAGTTTGACTGATGGTTGACAGTTACTTGAGCATTGATGACTCCACTGATGATGATGAAGACTTCCAATTGTGCTCCGATGATCATGAGGACACCTAGTTGTGCTCCGATGACACTCTATTGATCTTATGATCACTCTGAGAGGCTAATTTGAATTGCCACCTTAGGCATTTGAATCCTCTCTACCATTGTACTATTTATTTGTCCATATTGTGATTAATTAATAAATGTGTGTGAAGTATTATTGCTTCTACCTGAGTTCTATTGTACCATATTATTCTGTTGCTCATTATACTATATTGTTCACTCTTCTTCTATTTTCCTGCTTAATCATAATTACTCTTGTGAGTTATACATCATCCTTTAGATCTGCTGTGAGGATTTTCACATGGTATCAGAGCATGTTGAGAGTTTTGTTTGTCTCCATTCTTGAGAGTTTTTTGCAGGTTATTACCAAGATTTCGAGTGCAGCAGTTTCTGTATCTTGCAGCAGTAGCAGTTGCAGATATTGTATATTGTTTTTGCAGGTCTTCTACAACTTCCATGTATTCATTAGAAATTACTCCTCTTTATCCATTCAACTATGATGAATGGAAACCACCAATGATAGCTCATTTGAAGAGACATGGTCTCTTTGATTATTGTTTTGAAAGAGAGTTCGAATCCTATACTGAAGAGTATGACTAGTTAAGTGAAAGTGAACAAGCTTGTGCAGTCATGTGTTATGCTATGTCTCCTTGCATGATAAATGACCTCCCTTATGTTTCATCTCCAATAAAGATATGGGCTTACCTGGATTAAATATTTGGCAGAGAGAATGAAGGACTTGGTCCCAACCCATTCGAAAGCAAACAAAGTGATGCATTCGCTCCTCTTGATGGTCTCTCAAATCATGAACTAGTATCATCTCATATTGAAGTTGTTGACAAAGAACTTGCAGATTCTACACTCATGCTCAAACTTTCTTCTCTTTCTGTGCCAGCTCACACTCTAGATATTGCAGAAGGTCCTAAATCCTCTCTTGCACCAGAGTCTGTTGGTTTGCATCATGATCACATGATTATTTCAGAGGTCAAAACAGCTATTGAAGGTAATGCATTCGCTCCTCTCCAACAATCTCCTCTTTTATACTACTATATGATCATAATTCCATGCTTTCAGAAGGTCATTCAAGAATATGGAAATTTCCATTCGCTTGGGAAGATTTCTCATGCATCTCATGGTTTTGATCTCACCCCTGTTGGTTCAAAGGAGATCTCAAGAAACTGTGGCCATTCGCTTGGGATAAATTCTCATGCATATGATAGTTTTGATCTCACCCCTGCTGGTTCAAAGGAGTTCTCAAGAAACTGTTTTGAAAGTCTTAAATCTGATTTTGATTTCAAGCAAACATGTAATAGTTATTTTTGGCATAATCTCACCCATGGTGGTTCAAAGGAGAAGACAAAAGACTATATGCACTTTCACAGATTTGATCCTACCTCAGCTGATTCGAATCACAGGTTCAAGGATCATTCTCATACTGTTGGATTTGTTCTCATCACATTTAATCTGAAGAGCAAGTACAAGCACATGCTTTTTGAGCATGATCCACTTCTTCCCAAGAAGAAGATACCTCCAGACATATGACCAAGCATCACACCTGCTTGAGTTTGGAGCATTTATTTTTATGTGTGCCTTACAGTTTATTTTTTGAGGGGGTATGTTTCCCATGAAATTTTCCCACTTCCTTGGTTTATTGACTGTTATTATTCATTGTATTGGGTGACCTTTGGTCTTAGTTACCAGGGACCAGGATGGATTAAGGGGGGGTGTTAGGATATTCCTATACTCCATCCTAGTCCCACCAGTATTTTGATCATTTGCATTTTCAGTCATACATGCACCTTTAGGGTTTGCATGCATTCTAGGGTTTGCATGCATTTTGCATGCATCCCAGTCATCAGTCTAGCACCTAGACCTCAGTTAGCCAGCCCCCAGGGGCTTCTCACTATTCAGTTTTATCCCTCCAGTTGCTTAATGCACCCTTCTTCCTTGATTTTAGGAAGCAACTTTCCCTTCTTCACCTACCAGTCCAGTTGTCACTCAGTTACAGTCAGTCACACTTAGTTACACTCAGTTACACCTACCAGACTCAGTTTGACTGATGGTTGACAGTTACTTGAGCATTGATGACTCCACTGATGATGATGAAGACTTCCAATTGTGCTCCGATGATCATGAGGACACCTAGTTGTGCTCCAATGACACTCTATTGATCTTATGATCACTCTGAGACGCTAATTCGAATTTCCACCTTAGGAATTCGAATCCTTTCTACCATTTTACTATTTATTTGTCCATATTGTGATTAATTAATAAGTGTGTGTGAAGTATTATTTCTTCTATCTGAGTTCTACTATACCATATTATTCTGTTGCTCATTATACTGTATTGTTCACTCTTCTTCTATTTTCCTGCTTAATCATAATTACTCTTGTGAGTTATACATCATCTCTTAGATCTGCTATGAGTATTTTCACACTTCCCAGCTAGAAAACAAGGTAAAACCAGAAAAAACGTAGAGGAAAAATGCCCAAGAAGCTCAGACTGTGTGAGGGAGAAAACGAAAGGGTGAATAAATGGCTTGGGGAGCAATTTCATGGCTCTCTTCTTGCCCAAGGAGTCAAACAAGAATTTCCATGAAGGGTGGCTTGCCCATACCCGAATTTGGACAACCATACCTCTCCATTCCCCAAGGCATTAACTACTTCAACCAACTCTTTGGAGAAATGAATGATTGGGTACAAAAACCAACATGGGTAGTTAAGTGTTCATGGGTTCTCTCATTGAAACTTGGATTTATTTGATTGGCTCAAAGGATTTGAATATTTTCCCTCCCAATTCCTTGTAAAAACCATGCCCCATCTCTCATTGCATTGCATAGCTAGTTGTGGGTATTTCATTAAAATGCATATTTACATGATGTTTGCAATTCCATTGTGCCTGGCTAGCACGTAAACCATATGCATCACTAGATCGATGGCGGGGCCTTGGCCTTGAGCTCCTCACCATGATTTTATAACAATATTACATCATTTATATTTTAATGCAATGGGGTCAAAATAGGGATATTACAATCCCCTCCCCCTTGGAATAACACTGTCCTCGGTGTTCCAACACTTAGGAATACATACCCACTTTACACATGTCCAAAATTCATAAAATGTGGTAGTTCTGTCCCGCGTTTCATCTTTTACTTTGAACTTTCAGGACCAAGTCCTTTGGCTCCCACAAGATGCTCCTGCTGGATTTGGTCTTCCATCTCTGTAGGTGGGCATTGCTCCACAACAATCCCTTCCTTTTATTTACCTTCCAGCTGATCTACAAGTCTGGAATTTCATGGCTGCCATCTTTATTTCTTTCCTGGAAACTATTTGAGGGATATTTTCAGCCAAAACCCATAGCCTTTGGTTTGCTGCCATGGCCAATGTGCACAGCCAGCTCTTACTTTGCTCACTAGCAACACTTGGCTGGAAACAACTGCAATCAATGGCTTTCAATTTCTTACCTATGAGATTCATCATGGAAATTCCTATTAGGTCAAGCATAACACAATGTTAAAATCAATCAATTATTTTCCCAATTGACATGGAAATTCCATGCTTTACTCATGATACTTCCACACTTTTCGTGTTTTCCCAACATACTGATGAACTCATTCATGTTCATCCTTTCACATGAAAATTTACTATTTCAACATTCACAATTCATTTCAAACAATTAAACACAATCTATTTTCAGCCATGACATGCACTCAACAATCTTCTGTTTCTGAAATGCATCAATCAGAAAGGAAAGAGAAGAGTAAGAGTTCCCCCTTCTTAGTCTTGTTCCAATCCAAAGCTACACAATCACTGTGATTTCATGCTCCTTAGCCTCTTTCACTTCAATGTGAATGCTTGACTTTCCCTTTCTTGGCTATGACACTTAGTGTCTAAGGTATGTTTAAGTCTTTTCAACCAGGGAACGCGTCCCCATTGCTGCCTACAGAACCTTTGGCTGCTAGGACCCACACAAGTCCACTAGCACCATCTTTCATTACTGATCATACTGATCTCTTTAGGACAATCATATGTCCACATGCATCCCTAGGATTCCTTCATAGTCTTTGCTTCCAGCAATACCTACACTCAAACATTGAACCAATTCACATGTTTAGTTTATTTGCATAGGGTTTATCTCTAATTAAGAGTTTAAGAAATCATAACCAAATCATGTACACACGTATATTCATATTAAATAAGCAAAAAGCTGCAAGATAGCCAAATACTTATCTGTATTGGATGTCTTCACTTTATTCCACAAGATCCTTTTTGCTTTACAAGCCTTGGATTTCCCGTGGATACAATAACGAATGTTGGGCTAGCACGTAGGCTACTCCACAATCATTTGAATATGCAATGCCAAGCCAGTACGCCGACTGGGTTTATCAGAAATCCCATTTAGCAATATGCTAAGCCAATAATCCGACTGGGTTTATCAAGTATTCAAGGAATGTTTTGCTAGCACACTCGCTGCTCCATAACATTTAATACCCAACCAGTGCACCGAATGGATTTACCAAGCATTTATGGTGCCTTCAGGGTCTTTGCTTCCTGCAATGACCAAGGTTTTAGACAAAGAACAACAACGTGTCAGCTTGGTTTTCATAAGACTTGTCCATGAAATTTTCATTATCCGAAACAAAAAAAATGAATGAAAATTAAATACTTTTATGTATTGGGAAGTTCCTCACTACTCCATAGGTTTCCTTCTCTGTTTTACAAGCCTTGGATCACCTGTGGGGTGGATGTTGGGCCAGCACACATGCTGTTCCACAACATCAAGTATTTAATGCCCAACCAGTTTACTCTCTGGATTTACCAAGAATTGGTGGTTCCAAACCAGTCCCATACTTGGTTTTCCCTCTCCATTTCCGAGCCAACACATCTGTCTGGGTCATCAGCCAATGGAAGGAAACTGCACCACGACCATTTCTAGGTCAAGGCTCTACTACGGAGCCATAGGAATCTCAGGGTTTCTAGTCAGTCTCGATATCCCACCTTACTGCTGAACCAATAGATATTTTATGCCTTCCTTAATATCACCACACCTTCACACACCACATCCCTTCACACACACATCAACTCTTCATCCACACAAGGATGGCACTCCGTCTCTTATGCCAACTAGTGGTTCCCTCTAGGAACTCTATAGGCGACTTTCTTGACTGCAAGCTAGTATGGCCCCACAATACCCACTCACACTACACAAGGATGATACCCCTTTTCTACCACATAGCTCCTCGAGCCTATCAATCCCTTCTAGTGTTCTTTAGTGTGAGCGTAGAAAGGTTACCAATGCTTGTACAGTCCTCCTAAGTACCATTTATTCACTTTGCCCCTTAACGTGCAACGCCAAATTACATCTGTGTAAGCTGATAGCATAAGAAGGATAAGCAAGCTCATTAGTATTGCTGCTCTAAAATTGCAACCATATTCGTCCATTCCCTTAGGGTGTAGTCAATATTGACATCCCTAACATAACCCAGCACCCGAAAGGTATGCATCCCTTTCCTATGTGAGCCATGTAGGCCTTGATCACACTCAAGTAGTCTGGAATAATAATGAAATAATAAAACATGCTCTGCATATTAAATCTAATAACCAGACATGTATATTCTTGGTTAGGGTCACATAATACTCATCCATTTTACATATGTATCTTTTCTTCATTTGCGAAGAATGTGGGCTCCCTTCTCTGAGTCAACAGTCCTTCAGTTTACCACCCCAATATTTTCACGTTCCATAACCCACACATGCCTTCCTGGCATAATTTTACTGTCTCACTTGCATGTTTACCAACATGTAGTTCAGCTGAGACATTATCAAAATTTACAATGGCGTTTCACCCGAAACCCATTTCCAAAACATGGGCCGGTCCTTCCCATGGAGTTTTGCTTCTGCAAGACATCACACATGGTATTCCTGCAACATGTCTTCCTGACACAATCCTCAAACAACCAAACAATCAACAACATTTTTACAATCAAATTCAAATTTGATTTCCCCAATTAGTCAATGGCATTAATAATTAAATTCAGACATGAATTTACAATTCTCTCCTACATAAATTGATTTGTTTAACCATGAGGCCATCCTCATATTGTTTGTCTCTTGTAAGTGGTATCACTCTGTCCATTATGGTTTTACACTTGCTTCCATAACATGAACATCCACCTACAACACGTCATATTGACACAATTCTAGAGAAGACAAACAACCATTAGTAATTATTAGCCAAATTTCAAACCTAAAATTTACAAATCTATTTCATGCATAAGTTAAATTTCACAACCGTGAGAACCTTCTCATAACCTTTGGCTTTTTCACATGGTAGATCTCGGTTTTTACTATGGAATTATCCTCAGTGCCACACTCAAGACATTTCTACCTGAAATATGAAACTTTCAACCATCCAAACATGTTGTGAGTATCTATGCACATAATCTTTTCATTGCTACAACAGTCACTGAAGTGATCTCAGACTTATAACACTCAATAATTCAAACACTTTCAACTGTTGACATTTTAAATGCAATGAAATATATATATATATATATATATATATATATGCATCATTATCATAATAAAATTTCAAGACACATGCACACTATCCATGCAATTTAAATAATTTTCAAATACTCATTACTTCACAACCATATTCTTTTTATGCAACTCTGTCCTTCCCGTAGAGCATCCTGGTAGCCCTTCAACATGACTACCTTTATGCAATCTTTCTCCTGCATTCATAGCAACTCATGAAATGATCTCAAAATTACAACTAATTCATAATTTCATCTATTATCTAATTGCAATGAAACATACATATCACAACCATGCATTCACACAATGCATCTCAACATGTGCACCCACACACATGCATGCACACCTACAACATTCACATAATATTCTAATGTGCACTCACTCAATGCCTTCTTGCATGGATTCATGAATACCATATTGTCATGTCATGCATTCCACCATGAGGTTTTTGGAAAGTCTGGTTATTGCCTCAACACATCACCCAACCATCTCCCCAATCACTTGGTTAGCTATTTGGGTACTTTCCTTCTCCACCTGAACAACACGTCAGGAGTTTACTCACTTCTTGGTTGTTGGCAAGGAGGTTTCATCCCAAATTAAAACCAATAGGGGTTCATGGGATACTTGTGTAACACTATAGCATTACCTTTCCAGCCACATTATGGCCTTAACCATGACTATCTCATATGGCACGCACTATCAGAACAAGACCATAATCCGTCACTTGATTTGGTTGTTAAACTCATAACCAATATACACAAATGGCATGATATAATTGCATATGAATGCATTGAGGTTTCTAAGCAACTATAGGGTGTAAGGCTCATTTCCTTCACTTACCCACACCTCACCATCCTCGGTAGGATGACATTCACATTCATGTACTTAGTACCACATGCAAACCAAATCAACATAGTTGAAGGGATATTACCAAATCCTCTTTCAACATTCATGCGATTAAGCACAAATAACCATTACCTGCATGGATGTCATTAACATTGCTTTATGTTACCTGATCAATTGGCATATTACCAAGGCTACATAGTCCTTTTTCCAACCTTTTGATCATGAATTATTACTCTAGCCTTCCCTCTCAAGGTTTGCTCACACGCTAGTCACATGCTATGACTTCCTTGCATTTTCAGTCATGCTTCTATGGTCTGATTCCTACAACCATTATCAACAACATTAATTGTCATCAACCATAGGCAATACCATTAATGGGCTATTGCATGTGTAACTTCACTACCTTTACCCATATGAAACATCATGCTCTTGCATAAGCAATTCACATGCGCTATGCAATGACTCTTTAATAATTCTCACTAATTCATATGCATTTAATCTACTACTCTTGCATTTCCAACATCCCTATGCCATAATTTTCAGTATATAAAACTCATGAAATATAAATACAATAGCAAGAGAGGAGTTAAGGAATTCTCCCTTTCCAATCATAGCATGGAATTTCCTCTTCTACATCATAGTTGATCCTTTTCTTGGCTTCCCTACCAAGCACACAAGGCTTCATTAGCTGTGATTTCTCACCAAGTGGCAATTCAATACATATACATATATGAAACATTCCTACTTGCTATTTCCAAGCATGCAATTCTTATGTTATAAACACAAATAGTTTAAGGTGAGAAATTTCCCTTTTTATCAACATTGCACTTGTCCACAAGGATGATTTACCCATCATATTTACAAGTTGCTTGTCCCTTATTTGATAACCCATCCCATTACTTGCTCATCATTATTTTATGGAATACAATATCCATCTTTGATAATCAAGAGCTCTAATTGCTCTTCCATAATGCATATTACAACCAATTACTCTTACTAAGGCTTCCACAAACCCTCTATGCAATTCCTACTTCACATTCCAAGCATAGAGAATGCATTTCATACATTCAACGTCTGTCTCCGGGGGACAACGGGGGTCAAGGGGGCTTTCCCCCTTATGTGCCACTACAGGGCCGATTGAGGAAAGCGCCTTCGTTTTTTTTTTTTTGTAAATCTTTCAATTTGGCGCATAAGTTCCATGAAGATTTTAAATTTCTGGCACCTGAAAATCTCATTGGAAAAATGCTGAAATTCTCTGTTTCAACGGACTTATCCTTTTTCCTCCGACCTGTTTCGGAGCAACTCACGATCTTACGTAGATCGTTTCGGAGAAAAATTTGCAATTTTTCGCCGATCTGTTTCAGAGAAAAACTTGCAATTTTTTCCTCGATCTGTTTTGGAGCAAAACTCGCAATTTTTCGCCGATCGCCGATCCGTTTCGACGCAAAACTCCCAATTTTTTTGCCAATTGCTGATCTGTTTTGGTGCAAAACTCACAATTTTTCGCCAATCACCGATCCGTTTTGGCACAAAACTCACAATTTTTCGTCGATCTTCGATCCGTTTCGGTGCAAAACTTGCAATTTTTTGCCAATTGCCGATCCGTTTCGGCGCAAAACTCACAATTTTTCGCTGATCGCCGATTCGTTTGGGCACAAAACTCACAATTTTTCGTCGATCATTGATCCATTTCGGTTCAAAATGCACGATTCGTCGCTGACCCATTTCGGTGGAACTCACGATTCGACTGGTTTCAGAGCAAAAATTACAATTCGACGCCGACATAGACTTAGTAGAAAACTCATAAAACACTTAGAAAAATTTTCAAATTTGGAAATTTTTTTGAATTATTTTCTTAATGATCACTGCTGAGCAGGAAGCATACTTACCTCTGCAAGTTGCTTGATTTGGCCCATTAGGCCCAATGTTGTATCCTACGCTCTGATACCACTCTGTCATGTCCCCTCCCGTCAACCCAACGCAAGGAAGGGAACATGATCTATAGATCTGAGGCTCTTACAAAAAACTCAACCCATTCCATTAGATTCATACGAATAAAACAAATGTGTGCAAATGCCAATCAAAGCAAACATGCATAGCGGAATTAAACTGTCCACACACATTTATCATGCATACAACATATCAATAACAATAATCAAATTAAAACATTGCAGAAGTAAATACACATAAAGAATATACTCATCTTGATGTAAATTTGCCCCAAGCAACTAGCTATGTCGCTACAACGTTCCACCCAACCATAGGTCTCTGCCAGCCTGTATTATTTTAGCAATCAGAGACCACCCCCGAGCTGGACATGTTTTCTACAAGGAAACAGGGACTCTCAAGATCAGCACAGCTCAAGCAAACGTCACATCTAAGCCAAGCCAGTCTACAACTGGGTTTATCAGGCTAAATCTAAACCCTCTTCATTTCTGGATGCTTGCACTCAAGCTCAAGCAAAAACAATGGATATTCATAACCCAAACCCCAACATACTCTTTCTCCACATAACAAACACAATCATTGGGCATGGATACACATTTTCAACAAGGTATTTACACAACAGGGTCCATGGGTTTTCCCCAAATCGTGGCTCACCTAAAACAAACTATGGAAAGGGGAATTCGACCACAGGGAGCAAAACTGATTTCTCCCACAGGTTAAGAGAAAATGGCCAAAATGGCCTCAATGAAACCCCAAATCGAGTTCCCTTCCTCCTGGCAGCTCTGCAACATAAAAATGCCCTCTTCCCAGCTAGAAAACAAGGGAAAACTAGGAAAAACGTAGAGGAAAAACGCCCAAGAAGCTTAGACTGCGTGAGGGAGAAAATGAAAGGGTGAATAAATGGCTTGGGGAGAAATCTCGTGGCTCTCTTATTTCCCAAGGAGTCAAACACGAATTTCCATGAAGGGTGGCTTGCCCATACCCGAATTTGGACAGCCATACCTCTCCATTCCCCAAGGCATTAACTACTTCAACCAACTCTTGGGAGAAATGAATGATTGGGTACAAAAGTCAACATGGGTATTTAAGGGTTCATGGGTTCTCTCATTGACACTTGGATTGACTTGATTGGCTCCAAGGGTTTGAATATTTTCCCTCCCAATTCCTTGTAAAAACCATGCCCCCATCTCTCGTTGCATTGCATAGCTAGTTGTGGGTATTTCATTAAAATGCATATTTACATGATGTTTGCAATTCCATTGTGCCTGGATAGCATGTAAACCATATGCATCACTAGATCGATGGTGGGGCCTTGGCCTTGAGCTCCTCACCATGATTTTATAACAATATTACATAATTTATATTTTAATGCAATGGGGTCAAAATCGGGATATTACATGCACTTTCTGCTGTTAGTACTGCTTCTGCTTTCTGTTTCTTATGCACAAAACACATAGGTGATCTACATCACGTTCTTTCACATCTGCTATCTACTTCACATTCTTTCACATATGTTGTCTACTTCACATTCTTTCATGTTTGCTGTATCTTCTGCTGTCTGCTGCATCTTTTGATGATATGCATCATGCTGTTTCTTCTCTGCTGCATTCAATCAATGTACAACCAGCTTCATGCATTTCTCCCAGCTGTACTGTTGTCTTGTCAGCTTCATGGAATTTCATGCCTCAACTTCATGCATCTCTCCCCCTTTGACATCAATGGTAAAGAGGTGCCATTACTTGCGCAATGCATGTTTACTTGTTTGTTTTGCACTGGCCTCATCCTCAACCGTTTTTAGGGATGACTCTCCCTGACTTCAGGCTTAATTTCTTTGCTGTAATTCTGCACTGATATTCTTCCATAATTATCTTTGATTTCCTTCTTGATATGGATGTTATATTGTTCCTTCATCTTGATCTCCTGTTCCTATCAGAACACTTCATCATTCCTTGTGTAATGATCCATACAGACATCCAACTGTGCAGTGCCAAAACATTTTCTTGGTTCTGCCTTGTCGCATTTATTGTTGTCGCATCTCTTTCCATGAAAACCAAAGATATGGCACGTTTTCCATTCATCGGCCAACTCGGCATAAAAGAAGACATGCCACTTAGTTTGTGTGGCAATAATGATGTGTCACTTCCATACTCGAACCTTTTGGGGCAACGCCATCCATCGCAGGGTGAAATGAATTGAGTTTCCGTATTTTTGTACTGTTTCCAAAATTCATTAATTCCAACATTTAGTTTTGACGACTCCTCATCAAATTAATTTCATGCGCGCAAACGTCTTTCATCCAACTCTATAAGGTCTCCATGAACAATGCCTGGTTCATTGCCTCTTCTCTTTCATTTCCATGTCGCATCCTCTTCTGGTTCTTCTTCCTTCCAATGGCCTCCTTCTTTCACAGAATGAGCTCTTCCCTTGAGAATGTGCGCCTTGCCGTCTAGTCTCAGCAGTTTGAGTTTTCACGTCTGAGAATTGAAATGGGAGTCTGGAAACAACAGATGTAGGAAGCAGAGTTTCTTCATCAATACGACTAGTCACAAGTGTGTCACAAACATTATGAGCAACTGAATCTTCTGATTCATCGGGTGGATAATATGGAACGTCAACAACAAAAATTGTTGGATGAATTATCCCGTCTTCGGCCTCAACATTCTGAACCATCATCTTCTGCAATTCTTCAGCTGCTTCCCGTGCATTCATCTTCTGTTACACCAAAATATCGTAATCATGAGTTATGTGTTCTTCACTTGTCCTAATTCCTAAAGCATTGAACCCAAATTGACCAAAGGAAGGTAGTTGCTATGGTTCTTCCTTGTGTTGTCATGCTGACGCACCTTGCACATTGACAAAGTGCGTCAGATCCTTGATGACGTGCTCTGCACATTTACAAAGCGCATCACTGACACTACTTGCCTTTGTAAAAAGTGCATCACCCTTCAAAGACTCAGGCTATTAGTTGACAAAGTGTATCACTGTTAGTTGGGAAGGAAAAAGAGGAGCTTCGAGCGCCTTCTAGAATGATTATCTTCGTGGAGGCTTATCCCAAGAAATCAGCCAAGGTGGCATTCGATCCCCTACCTTCTTGGTATGATCCCTTAGTCTTATCCATCAAATCCTCAACCCCTTCTATCCCTTTTGGCCTATATATTCAAGCCTCCTCTTCATGGTGGGAGGACGAAGGATTAAGAGCACCTAAATGCTGGTGAAATTTTGCTAGAGTGAGAACCCTTTCTATTGAAAGCAAGATTGGATCCTTGAGGCAAAGGTCATTTGGAAGAAATTGCAACTTCAAGGCCTTGTTGTAATCTCCTCTTCTTTTGTTCTCATTAATACAATAATATACATTCTTTCCATAAAGATTTGTTGTTCATTATAGATCTTTAGAATTAGTTTCCTTGACCACTAGTTTAGATGAATTAATATTGAATATTACTATCATTTGTATGTTTCCACTTTGTTGTTTCTTGTTTTCCAGCTGAAGATCAAGGGATACGTCGAGCAATGCGACATCATTATGTTTGCAAAGGTGAGTAATCCATTTACACTCTTTGTAATTTTATTAATCTAGGAAATATTGCATGTTCTGTGGTGCTTTGTTCTAGATCATTTAGACTAGAGATATTTTCCCTTTTCCGCATAGATGAAGTGTCTACAAACAAAATTGGCAACCATACTGGGGAGATTCCATAGTCTTTAGGTTGTTTAAGTTGTGATTTGCATTGCTTTTTGTTTATTCTCTTAAAGCATTTCAATTTTCCTCTTTCCATTGGATCTGCCTTCTCGTGAGTCACTAGGTGATCCAGTCTCTATTAGGGATATTTTACTTAGCCAATTACCTCTTTTTGGTTTGGGATTTTTTATTTTTTCAATCTTAGATTTCGCCTAACGCACATGGGTAGTATCATACACGCATCACTGTAATTTTGACGTACCTTGTCTTAAGGTAGATAATGTCTTTGATGCACTTATCTAGTGTTTAGAAAGCGTCACTGATGCTCTATCCCTGTGTGAAAACTGCGTTGCTAAGGCTCTGACGCCCTAGTGCATACGTGCAAGCTGCGTCACCCTGTAAATCTTGGCATTTAGGGTTGAATTTCCCACAAAAAGTTGATCTGATTGTTTTTTTGAGATCTTTGTTTTGCTTGTCTTAGGCATAATCTTTCTCATATTTGGTTTGCTTCTTTCCTTGGTTTACTTTGAGATTTAGAGTTTGATTAGACTTCTTAGCAGTCTTAGGTAGTCAAGCAGTTGCTTCCTTCATCTTGGGTAGTTTCAATCCCTCGCAAGTAAAACTAATCTCGTGACTCATTGAGGATCCCTGATCTATTTTGCTCTGAATTCTAAGTCTTTGAGGAGTTTGTGTTGGTGTGGTTTTGGTACAATTAGGTGTGAATCTTGAATTGTTTCATTTTTGGGTGATTGAATTCTTGAGAACTTATGTTTGTTTAAAGATTGTAGTAGTGAGTAGTCTCTCATATTTCGAATCAAGTTAGAGGAACTGATATCATTCTTGCAATTGTTGAATGCCTTATTGGAGAAAATCAAGAATTTTGCTGTCTTCATCTTGAGTCCATTGCTTGAGGTTGTTGAAAATAGTATTTGTGCTTTTGATAATCGTTTGAAAGATTTTGAAAAAGAGCTGAAACTTGTGCATGCTTATTTCTTCTTGGTTTTAAAAGAGTTCATCTTCATCTCTCCAAAAAGATTAAGTAGAAATTAGGCCTTTTCAAAGCTTTTGGAAAAGTTAGTGAATGATATCATACTTCTTGGATTTCTCTTTACCTCTTTTATTTCTTGCTTTGAAGATTAGAGACATTGCAATTGAAAGAAGTTCATCTTTTCATTTTGGCTTATAGATCTATCTTCATTGAAAAGAAAAAAGAAAAAATATTTTTGGTTTGGTGTGTTATTTTTTTTTTTGGATTGAATGAAAGAGTGTTTTTAGTCTTTTGGCTTGATTGGGAAAGAAAGTGAAAATGAGGGTTTTGTTCATTCATCTTAGGGAAAGAAAGATCTATCTCCTCTCTTTAGAGTGTTTTTAGTCTTTTGGCTTGATTGGGAAAGAAAGTGAAAATGAGGGTTTTGTTCATTCATCTTAGGGAAAGAAAGATCTATCTCCTCTCTTTAGATAGTTTTCATAAAAAAAACAAAATACTTGCATTTCATTTAGCTTATTTGTGCATATTTCTACAGGTCTACACTTCATGCATTCACCTAACCGTATAAGATAAAATCAAGTGGTAGCCTAAGTTAAAATTTGTAGAAACTCGTGTGATATAATAGAGACGCGTTCCAACGTCTTTAAACGCAACAACTGTCATTATTTTCCTGCAATGCATCACGGGGGCTTGCAGTTCTATGATATACTAGTCGATATATCGAACGACCTTTCACGTACCAACGAGTATATAGAAAGGTACTTCATGTGCTCGACAGTATATAGGAAATATCCTGTCGAACGATTGTGCATTAGACAACACTAGTACGGATTGGAGCTTCTAGGTACCTTGCGTATATCGAGAGACCCCACTAGGATCCTGAAACCATCCGAGTCAAATGTTGTCCATCTTGGCGTGGAAATACATCGAGAAAAACACTCGGGGTGCTACTACACACGTATTGCCAGGTAGTCGAGTAATACAGTCAGGAGTATGGTAGTAATCCTCCCTAGTTAGTGCTATGAAATATTAGGCCGAGTATTACTGTTGGAACCTTAGTATATAGTGAGTTGCGACGGCTTGATACTCCCCTGAGGTTCCATCCCTTAATCCCACCTATCATATAAGTTTGTTTGCGCCTTTATCTTGAGTAGGAATTGAAGTGTGTGTTTTTTTTAGAATGCTTTTACGAAAATACTTTCATCAACTGTCCTGGATGAACAAACCTTAAGGAGATCCCGTAGAATACTAAACTTGCCACCTCAATATCCCCTCAGTCAAGAGGAAAACACAACAGCAGGTATGGACCAACCTACTACATCTGGATCACGCAAAGAAGGGATTCCTATCATTGAATCAGGGGGAAACTTTTCTCCTCCTGTAAATCCACCCATCCCTGATCCTACGGGACCATTGTTGGTAGAACAACCTCCTTCACCCGACACATATTTCCATCACTCGCTAGAAGGTCACCCTGGTGCTGTCGATTGGATCTACACTCGAGCCCCAAATGAACTAATAGCAACTGCTTTTGGTCCAACCACATCATTTTGGGGGGACCTCCTTGGGACATGTCATTTCCTATTTTGGCTCACCACCGATTGTGGAGACTCCACCACATCCGCTCCCTACCAGACTTCTTCCGAACATGGAATTTTTCGCATTACTTCAAGAGACTATGGCTCGCTTACAGACACTTGGAGATCAGGTAAGGCACAAGATTTTCCCTTCTCAATCCACTCCCGAGGTACCCAACCCCAAACACCACTCCCCTATACATTCTTTTACTCTCCCTTCACCAGGAATGTCTGTGCCTAATATGACCACCTATGAACCATGCCAACCATCTTTTCCGCCGAATGCACATCAAAGTCATTTGGTCAGTTCTAGAACTCTGTTGACCCCAACAACTGGAGGGAAACCTTCAGCCACTGTTAACTTCATAACTGGAACGCAACCTCTGATGCAAAATCCGAGCGGAGGCAACCCTCTAGTTAGTGGTCAATATATGATTACAGGGAAGCCTATAGTTAGTGTTTAAAGCACAATCACTGGGAAAAAATCAGGGGGCAGACAATATCTAGCTGGGGGGAAACCCCTAATCAGTGACAATATCTAAATGGGGGGAAACCTCTAGTTATCATACAAAATATAAGTGGAGGAAAACCTTCGTTCATGCCCTATAATATGATTGGAGGTCCATCTCCAATCATGGGACAACCTTCGTGGGATCATCAGGTGGGGGGCCATCTATGTGGGACCAACCCCCATGGGGACATGCATATCCAGGTAATCACAATATAAAAATAGGTCAAACATATCAAAATACTACATGAAATATTTATCCTGAAGCACCTTACCCCAAAAACATGAATACCCCATGGGGATGTCATAATGTTCCACCGACTGGACCTCCAGCTGACATCCCACCACCTCCACCACCTGTCCCACCTCCACCTCCACCATATAGAGGACTCACGCATTCAGGACGAGGACCCCCATCAGGTCCACCTCCTAACACAGGAGGACCAACTCCGTATGACCAACCCTTTATGGGAGGACCTTATAATCAATCGATCTATGGTCCTACTGGTACTCAAATTCCTTACCAATATTACCAATATCTACAACCAAACCAACAATTACCATTGCTGGCTACTTTAGATCTTCTAGATCTGTCACGTTTGACCAACGATCCCATTCAACATGGCATGCATTGGCCACCCATTCCTATGAAATTGCCATTAGACATTCCCAAATTCGATGACAAACCCGGTGAGGATCCCAAAAACCATGTAATTGATGGCCAAAGTTGTCATTGATGACAACACATTAATGACAAAGGACAAAGGGTGATGATATGGAAAGCATGGCAAAGGAAAATGACATGGAAAATACTTGACATGGACAAATGACATGAGGATAAGGCCAATGACATGGAGGACATAGGTCGATGATATGGAAAAGGACAATAACATGAAGGAGTTTCTGAAGGCTTACGGGCATCCCTAGAAAGGTTGAAGACAAGGCTTGTAGGTATCCCTTGAGGACATGGAAAGTCCATGCATCTAAGAAGCCCTTGTGGGCATTTAAGGAGCATATGTGGGCATCTCAATAGGAGGTTATGCGGGCATCTCAATAGGAGGTTAGGTGGGCATCTAAGGAGCCCTTGCGGGCATGACTGCGGGAACATGAAGGACACATTGCAAGCATATTGAATGGCCCCTACGGGCATCCTCAAAATCCCTTGTGAGCATTTATTTAGCCCCTTGCGGGAATTTCCATAGGAGCTCATGTGGGCATCTAAAGAGGGATGTGTGGGCATGTTTAAAGGACCATGCAGGCATTCTAAGGAGCTGGAAGGAGCATTGCAGAAATGTTTAGAGATCCCTTGCAGGCATTGTTACACCTAAATCTTGTCATCATGAGTCCTATGTCAACTCAGTGCCTTGATCCCTGGAGTTTCCCTGACCAAAAGCCATCTAGAGAAAGCTGTTGATCCTTTATCCACATTTTCTAGTTAGGTAGGTGTAGCTTGTCTTCCAGCAAGAAGTGCCTGAATAGGCTCGGCGCAGAGTGTCATCTGGAAGCTTGCGCCGGTGGCTCAGGTTACCTTCATTCATCCTGCGCTTACCCCTTCCTGGCATAAATTGTACTCATACAGCATGCGTCGGGGTTGGTTAGAATGGATAAATGAGACCTTCGAGCGACTTCTCGAAGCATGATGAGGTGGAGGGTCATCTCTAACTTCTAGGTGAGATGGCCTTCGGTTCCCTAACCTCAAGGGATGACCCCTTAGCCTTCTCCCCATAATATTCAACCTACTCTATCCACTTGGTCCTATAAATATGAAGCTCCTCTGCATTCCAAGGGGAGGAAAGTCTATAGTACTCTCATGCTGGTAAAATTATCTTAGGTGACTCTCACTCATCCTTGAGAAGTTTACTTCATCTTTGGAGGCTTTGGTTTGGTTTGGCTTGTTGGAAGGAAGGTTGCGACGTTAAGGCTTAGGTTGTAATGTTCTCTTCTTTTGTTCTCTCCTTTATACAGTTAATACATTCTCTTCCCATTTATGTTATCGTGTTGCTGATGTGTAGAGCTTACTTCCTTGACTGTTAGCTTAGATCAATCATATGTGATATATGCTTTTACTGTTTGATTGTTTCCACTTGTTCAACAGGACTTTGCAGCTGCAGATATGAAGGTGTTGGAGCATTGGATCAAGCAAAAAGCAAGAGGACTTGCGAATCCCAGGTAAGAGACCCATTTATCTATTTGCATTTCTATTGATCTAGGGAAGCCGATTCTATTCTGCATTTATTTTTTCTAGATCTACTTGGACTAGGGATATCTGGCCTTTAAGTCCGCTTAGGTAGACTGTCCGAAAACAAATCTAGCGACCGTAGTGGGGAAAGAACATAGTTTTGATTTCAATTTGATTTGTTTTCATTGATTTCTTTTGGTTCATTTTCTAGCCTCCTAAGACCCTCCCACCTTTGATTTTTTCCATTTCAGAGTCTATTGAATTGCCCTGACTCTGTCTGGGATCAAAATTGGACCTATTACTTCATATTTTTAGAGATCTTTGCTTGTTTACTTCTTGTTATTCACCCGACGCACCTGGGGTGTATATTCCCCGCGCTACTGGGAGTCTAGCGCTCACAGTCCATGAGCATCCTGCACCACTGGCGCACTTAGATTGAGTTCAGCCTACGCCATTGGCGCCCTTATCCTGCATACAGATTATGCCAGGCGCTCTGGTGCATAAGAACATACTACGCCAACACCTGTTGCTTGGTGTTTAAGCACTGTTTCTTCATTTTTGGTAATTTGGTCTAATTGATCGAGCTCTGTATACTGCATGATTCAGTCACAAAACCCCTAGACACAACATACTGTCATTTTCCTCCATTTTTGGGTCTTTTGAGATTTGGATCCATGTTTGGCCCTTTGAGTCAAAACTGGTGTTTTGCTTGCATTTTTAAGCGAAATGGACTCTATTTTTGAAAATAAATTTTGGTTTGGTGTGATTGGATTGTTTTGAAGAATTGGAAAATGTGGGATATCGATGTCTTTTTGAGACTCTTTTTCTTGGGTTGTGCATCTTGTTTCCTTTACATGCTGAGCTATCTAGTGATTGTTGGAAAAGATTGATTCCTTGTCTCCACTTTAGTTCAAAGAGAAGCTTGATTTTGCCACTCTTTTACTAGATTCACAAAATTGGAAAATATAAATATTCTTCTTGCTTTAACTTGATCATTTGACATTATTGGTCTTACACTCATAAGAAGAAGAAAGGCTTGTTTCAGATTTTGTGCATTTGAGTTAGACACGATTATTGAGTATTTTTCTTTGTCTTGCATTTGATTGGAAACGTTTGTGGAATCCATCTTTCCATAGCTTAGATGTGTCTTTTTTGAGTGTAAAGAGATAGGAAACGGATTATAATTGTTGCATTTGGTGTTCATAAAAAGATCTCTTTTATCGCTTCAAGTTAGTTTTGGGTGTAGCTTTTACTTCTTTCTATCATTTTGAAAAGAGTTAAAATTGCATTTGCATACGGTTGTGCATTTGGGAAGAAAACATATCTCTCTCTCTCCTTTGTAAGTAGGGCTTCATGGAAGAGAAGACTTGCATTTTCATATAGATCAGATTTGCATCTTGTTTAAATTCCGAGTCCTCACCTCATGGATTCACACAACCGTACAAGATAAAATCAAGCACTAGTTTAAGTTACAAACTTTTAGCAACTTGTGTGTTAGGTTAGAGACGTGTTCCGACGTATTTAAGCATGGAAACTGTCATTATTTTCCTGCACTACATCCCGGGGGCCTGTAGTTCTTCCATGTACCAACCGGTATATCGAAGGCTCTTTCACGTACCCTTGGGTATATCGAAAGGTAGTTCACGTACTCGGTAGTTTATCGGAAGGATCTTGTCGTACGATTGTGCATTAGACAATACCACTACGGATTGGCACTCCCACGTACCTTGAGTATATCGGGAGACCCCATTAGGATTCCTAGAACCATTCGAGCAAACCATTCGACTATCTTGTTGTCGCAATACACCGAGAACAACACTCAGGGAGATTACTATGCACATATTGTTAGGTAGTCAGGTTATACGACCAAGGGTATGGTCCCAATCCTCCTTGGTTAGTGCTCTGAAAAATTGGGTCGAGTATAACTATTGGACCCTACAATATATTGCAAGTTGTGAAAGCTTGACACACCTGTGAGGATCTGACTTTTACATCCCTCCTATTCACAATTTTTCCCGTTGCTTTTAGTTTGAGTTGCGTTTCTTGTGCATGATAATTAAAAGGACTTATAAGAGTTTAGATATGGAAACCTCTTCTGGGACTACCAATCAAGAGGCTCCTTTTCAAGGGGTACCTTTTTTCTTTCCTCCAGTTGGAGATATTGGTCCTCCCTTTATTTCCACTTTAAATATTCCTGGATTAACCATAGGATTATCGGTATGGTTATTCAATCCGGTGATTCCGGCTGTACCTAATGTTTCAAATGTTAACCCTCCACCACGAGAGTGTCAATCCCGAACTGATCCTTCCCCTTCTTCGTCGGATGCATCTTCTTCCGTTTCTTCTTCCTCTCCTGATAAAAGTAATAGTGTTAGTGATCAGGAGGATAAGAAGAAGAAGAAAAGGAAGATAAAGAGGAAGAAGGATAGGAAAGAGACCAAGCATCAACCATCTGCCTCTGATGGCACTCATCCTATTCGAACACCTCGTAGACCCATGTTCCCTTGCAAGATTTGCAAGGGCGATCACCTTCTCAAGGATTGTCCCAGTGTTTCCAAAGTGTTAGAAGAGTGGTCTAAAGCCTCCAAACCACCTATATAGTTAGCCTCTGGACATCATATTGATGATACCCCATCAACTAGTGACTCTATGGTTAAGAGTCGGAAAGGTAAAGTAAAAAATCCTTGTTTGTTATGCAAGGGTATGCACCTTACTTACCTTTGTCAACACATGGATGAAGCTTCACAATTGTTGGAAGACATTACTGTATCTCAGAACCACCTTTCAACCTGATATCGTAAGTCATCCCTTGACCCCCCATTGGTTGATGAAGTGGTAAATCCAGCCCCATCCTCAGTCTATCCCACTCTTTCTTCAAAGAGTGAAGTTGAAGTGGTCGAGTCGATATCACCTCCACTCGATCCCACTCTTTCATTGGAGAATTCCCAGATTGAAGTAGTCACCATGATAAAATATTTATATCATTCTATTCTTCCAGTTGAGAGTGAATTGGAAACCGCTGATGTTTTCCTAGTCAGTTCAGATTGTTTTAGGTGAGGGGAAACCCTGTTCGTTTCCACAAGATCTCCTCCAAGTACTGATGTCATTTTCTTTGATTTCAATGGTCTAACAGAATCTTGTCTTCTTTCGAGTGTTCCTTTCCAGATATATGTAGGAGTTTCCAATAAGGAAATATTTCGCACTATAGTGGATGAGGGATATTCTGTTAGTATTTTATCCTCAACTGCTTAGCAAGCTATAGGTTCTCCTCAGCTTGTGCTAGTCACTAACAAAATATTGGATTTTAATAGAAGTCCTACTGGACCTTTAGGGATCCTTCCTCAGTTACCTATCACTTTAGGAGGGAAAATTGTATGTATTGATGTTATGGTAGTCCAAGGTCCCTTATATTTTAATCTACTCCTTGGACGAGACTATGTTTATGCAATGAAATCCGTAGTGTCCTCAATCTTTCGAGTGATGTATTTTCCTCATCATGGGAATATGGTTACCATTGATCAAATTTCCTTTGTGACACCTACTCATCGCATGAATCCTAGTCATCAGACTTCCCTGAATGTTCCACATGTTTTAGTGGTTTCTTCCCCCTAGAGATGGGGGGCATGTCTCCAGCCTCTGGACATTATGCTGGAGTTATTCCCCTAGCTTCTTATTCTATGGGGCACACTACCAACCTCTAGACATCATGTTGGGTAGGAACTATTCCCAAGCATAGTTTACTTTTGGTTTCAAGCTTGTGTAAAAATGAAACCAATCCCAAGCATAGTTTCCCCTTGGTTTCGAGCTTGCGTAAAAATGAAACCAACTTCAGGAGCATAGTTCCCTTTCTGTGTCAAGCTCGTTAAAAAATGAAATAGGCTATCATGAGCATAATTTATTTTTGTTTTAAGTTTGTTAAAAAATAAAATGGCTCCCTTCAAGCATAGTTATTGTCTATTTCAAACTTGTGTAAAAATGAAATAGGTCTTCCTCCCATTGAGTCGAGTCTCCCACTAGGTCTAGGACTTGAATATTCATTTCATATTCCTGTGTCACTTGATCCTCATTCTTCCCACCCCCCTAGTGAACATATTCATATTAGTATCTAGGATTTTAATTGGGTAAGGAAGAAGAGTAGTAAGACGAAACAAAGCTTGGGGGGCATGTTAAGCCGCTAGCAATCATGCTGGGGGCATCTACCAACCTCTGGATATCATGTTGGGAAGGAACCCGTTAATGGGCCTTAACCATGAGCATAGTTCCGTTTCTGTGTCAAGCTCTTTAAAAAATGAAACAAGTCATACGAGCATGGTTCTTTTCCCGTGTCAGGCTCGGTAACATATGAAACAAAAGAAAATGAGTAGAGTTCTATTCCCGTGTCAAGCTCGTTAAAAAATGAAACAAATCCTTTTCCATTATAAAAGTATTTGAATGATCGTCTTTTTGCTGGTAGTTTACCCCTTTTTCAGACCAAAAGGTACTATTTACGAAAAATGAGCACTCCAGTTAATCATGACTAGAAGAGTTCTCTCTCACGTTGTTTTATCCCTTTTCGGGTGAAGAGACTAACTTTTATGAAAAAGAACCTTTGAAGTCTTCTTTGGTTCTTTTCAGACTCTCTAAATATGAAATGATGCAGAGTTTACCTTCTTTGGACTCGTTAAAATCTAGCATCGAAGGGCTCGTCATGGGACGAGCCCCTCCTATCCTAGGTTTGTAAAACATTTGGGATTGGACTCGTCCATGGAATGAGCTATACCGAGCATCTGTTACCCTCCTCAAGCTCACTAAAAAACAAAAGAGGTACTCATCAATCACGATGGGGAATAGGGATGAGATTGTGTTCATTGTTATTATGAAAGTACTTAGTCACTCTTGAACATGGCACTTGTTTTCATTTGCATTCAGTACTTGGGTAATCTGTTTGTCTTCGTGTCCTGCTAATTTTGTGAGTCCTGTAAATCCTTTGGGTCATCCAAAGAATGCTTCCATCATCAGTTGCATTGGGGGTTGGTATCTTTCTTGTCATGTCAATACTGTCAAGTCATGCCATTCCCATGTTCAAGAGACATTTGTTATTCATTATCTGCAGTCAGTGTACCTTCCATCATGTCGGTCTACCCTGAGTCAGTCTTGCACACTACTCTACCGTCCGATTCATCCAAACATATGTGATCGTGTTTTGTGTTGATGATGGGAGATTCATCATGGCCCTCCTTCGACGGATTTATCATTGTCGACTTCAACACATCATTCGAGGATTGAATCTAGGAACCAATCATGTACCTTGGGCCTGCATGCCTCAATGGCAGGTTACCTCGCTTTCGACATGAGTTTACATCATTGTCTCTTGATTGAAATATCCTGTCGAGTGTTCGACCTCAACTTATTAATTCACACTCGATGGTATGTACTATGATACCTTGGTAATCATTGACATCAATGGTGATTTCCCTCGCACTTGTTAACGGTATACATCAATGATCGGTAATCAAGTGGTTTCTACCATGTTCGATTCCAAGACATTGTAATCACATGGATAGATTCGTATCATTGCGAGTTTGGCTTGAAGACCCTGGGTTGTTCTCATATTTCACCCAGGTTGCGATGGAAATTGTTTGAGTTATATTACACGGATCCACTTTGTATTGGTCGTGGCTGTGTTATCATCTCATCATAGATCTGCCATTGTGTCTAGTAGCCATGAATGTGTTATGTCAGTCTTTACTACCATGGATATGAAATGTATTGGTCGACAGCTGTAATACCCCAATTTTGACCCTTATGAAATATTGGCTTCTAATGTAAATATTGTATACACACGTTGCATGTTTCCCTAGCATGGAGCTTAAGGCCAAGGCCCCGCTAGTTTATGCTTAGATTTTATTTAAATTAGACACGCTTTGATATTGTGTTACCCACGTGCTATTAAGCCATGGGATATTGTAAATTGATGTAAATATTTAATATTGAAATAAAATACCAAAAATGGCTATGGGAGCAACGAATGAGAAGGGGCCATGTGTATCCACTAGGGAGTGGTGAGGGGGTTGTGGGATTGAACCATAGGCTGCCATATGTCACCTTGAGAACCCATTTGACTTACCTTGCTGACATTTATTTATGTTGTAAGGAAGCGGTTGAGGAATTCAGTCCATGACTTCAATGGAGCATGGGCAGCCCAAAAATTCGTATGGCAGAGTATGGGCTCTGTTTTCTTGTACCACAAGCCACTCTACCTCATGGGAGTTGCTTCTTCCTCATCCCCATTCCATTGTGAAACTTACTAGCACCATTTTCCATTCAAAAACGAATTGCCAGCAGAGAGAAAAACCAGAAATCACGACCTTGAGAGAACCCACGTTTTGAAGAGCCAAAAACGCCCAGATTTGGCATTGGACAGTGAAATCCAATGGGGGATCCATTGGTATGAACCTTGGGGCGAATTTGGGAGCATTAGCTATCCTGAAATCCACAGGAATACCCAGTTTTTGCAGCCCAGAAAACCAGTGACGGATTTGAGTTATTTGGTGAGCAGAATGGTGAGAAATCAAGTAGGAAATGACTATGCAGAGGTTGGGTGTGCTTGATAAACCCAGTGAAGGCTAGGATCTCAAGGATTAGCATCTAGACCTTTCTATGCCCATCCTGAAGAGCACTGGATGGAAGAGTTTCTTGAGGGACTGTGTAACAGAGAAGGGGATCTTCCTTGTGTTGGATGTGGTAGGTAATGTGGGTGCCTGACTGTTGAGTTCACTTGAGATGCCTGTAGCTTTGTGGTTGAGCTCACTGGCTTAGCGTTACCCTCCTCTATCTTCTTGAATGCTTGATAAACCCAACGGTGTGTTGGCTTAGCATAGATGATGACCGAAACCATGGCTTTGAGTGAGCCCAGCTAGTTCTTCCTTAGTGGATACACAGCCCAACTCAGGGGTGATCTCTCAGCTGAAGGAATATAGGCTGGATAGAGATCTATGGTTGGGTGGAACGTTTCCCTCCCGTAGCCAGTCGTTGGACATTTACATTTCAAGATAAGTATTCTTGTGAATTAATTTATATACATTCTGTGTTATGCAATGTGTTCAATCTGAATGTTAAATATTCATGGTAATCAAATTGAGATGGAATCTGTGAATAGCATGAGAATAAGATTGAATCTCTGCATATGGAATCACCTTTTTGCTTGAGATAAACATGTTGATGCATTCCATTCTGTTTGTGTATTATTATGTTTAATTCCGCTGTGTTTATATTGAGTTGATTCTGCACACAGAAGTTTTTACTTGTTATGAATTTATGAGTAAAGAAAGAATATTGGGGCTAAGTCTGCCAAAATCCCCGTATGATTGGTCATGTTCTCTCCCATGCATTTGGAAGGCGGGAGGGGAAGTTACAGAGTGGTATCAGAGCTCATGTTGCAACAATGGGGCTGCTTGGGCCAAATTCTGAGTTACAGGCATGTAACAGAATGTTTTAACGTGGTATTGGTGAAGTTTGGGGTGTCATTTTGATATGGAAAAATGGCAGGATCCAATTTATCAGAGTAGCATAGGATCACACCATTGGATAGATATCTCCAAGATCTTTCCAACGGTACCAAACTTTCCTTATTTGGTTAAGGGACAAGGGAGATATGACCTC
Organism: Larix kaempferi; assembly: GCA_027924585.1. Taxonomy (NCBI): domain Eukaryota; kingdom Viridiplantae; phylum Streptophyta; class Pinopsida; order Pinales; family Pinaceae; genus Larix; species Larix kaempferi. Next base: position 23,339,604 of record BSBM01000361.1, read on the forward strand.
CGCAAGCACATAGAATGCACGCAGGTCGCGCACAGATTGCGCGCGGATTGCGTGCGGGTTGCGCGCGGATTGCGCGCAGGTAGTGCACAGATTGCGCGTGGATTGCGTGCGGGTTGTGCATGGATTGCACGCAGATTTCGTGTAGGTCATGCACAGATTGTGCGCAGATTGTGTGCGGGTTGCGCGCGAATTGCGTGCAGGTCGCGCACAGATTGCGTGCAAATTGCATGCAGGTTGCGCGCAGGTCGCACACAAATTGCACATAGGTTGCGCACGGATTGAGTGCAGGTTGCGCGTGGATAGTGTGCGGACTACGCGCAGGTTGCGTGCAAGTTGCGCATAGGTTGTGCGCAGGTGGCGCACAGGTGGAGCACAGGTTGCAAGGGAGTTAAAAAGGAAAAGTAGTTAAACACAGAATTTTTTAAAAGATGAATGGTGCATCGAAATTGAGATCCGCAAATTGCTGAGTGTTCCTTGTTATATGGACTAAATTTGCCCGATATAAAAGTTTTTGTGATTCTTCATAGATTTTCTTCCACAGGTGGCTGAAGTTGGTATTCTGGACCAAAATACAACTGTGTAAAATGTGCAGAATTATTGGTAAGAGTTGTCATTTTTGAAACAACGCTGTTTCCACACCCGATGTCGGAATGGAGCACGGGGATAGGCATTGGGAAGCTTGTCTAGTAGGGAATAATGGTGTATGACCAGAATTGGAATGAAGTTATCATACCCCACAAATAATTAGAGCAGAAATGTACCAACGACTGTTTTGACAAATTATTGATAAATATGGGCAATTTCCAGAATTGCTTGAATGGGCAAGGGAAAGGAATGCATAGCAACTGTGTGAATTATTCCATGAGTTCTATTATGTTAAATATTGATTGTGTATATTTCTATATGCATTCTTATGAGGTCTGACAAATATTTTCATAATGCATAGTGCTTGCAGCTCATAAAATTTATAATTGTAGCAGAGGTAGCATATAGGAAAGATGGTGACCATAAATGATGCTCAAGATCCTTATGAACACGAAGAAAATGTTCTAGGAGAAAATGTGCATGAAGGAAATGTGGAGACTGAATCCAATGGGAGAAGGGAGCAGGTGAATCCTCAAAATTTGGTTGAAACCATGGTGTGCTTCAATGAAAGATTGATGAAGGCTCAAGAAGAACAACACCAACTCAATGCTGCTATTTTGCAAAGCCTCACTGATATGCAGCATAAGATAAACCTTGGTTCCAACCCAAGCAATATGGGTGAAGAAGGAAGAGATGCAGAGAGTCATTCTAGAGGTCGCTCGAAGAGGAGGACTCCAAGCCCAAGGAAGAGTTCGGTGAGTAGAAAGCATAAAACATCTTCATCAAGGTCTTCTTCCAGCAGGTCGTGTGACTCCAAATGTTCTAGAAGAAGTCCAAGATGTGCACCTAAGAGATTGGATGGAAGAAAGAAGTTCAAGGGAATCCCACAGGGAGAATTCAGGAAGGCAAGACCTCCCACATTTGATGGGGAAGGCAAGACTGGCCAAGAGGCAGAAGCATGGCTTCTTGGAATGAAGAAATACTTCAGAATTCAAGACTACTTAGGAAATGAGAAAGCCATAATTTCCATTTACAATCTAAATGGCAGAGCTTCCATTTCGTGGGACAATCTCGTGTAAGTGAAAAGAATTAATGAGAGAAAGATCAGTTGGGAAATATTTAAGAGGTACTTCAAGGAGAAATACCTTTCTGCTAGGTATTATGACGGTAAGAGAAAAGAGTTTAATGAACTCAGGTTGGGACTAAAGTCTATGGAAGAGCATGTCCACAAATTCTTGGAATTACTGAGGTATGTTGACTACATTAAGGATGAGAGAGTAAAAATCCAATGCTTCCTTGGAGGTCTACCTCAAAGCTTCAAGGATCATATTGAGTTTGTTAATCCACCAAGTTTGGATGAAGCCATTAGGATGGCAATGCATTGCTATGAGAAAAGTAAAGGAAAAATAGAGGCTAACCCAGCATGGAAAGGAAAGCCAAGAGGCAAGTTTGATCAAAAGAAGAATGGCTTCAAGCCACCATTCAGAGGCCAGCCTAGAACCTTTCCGCAGGGACAGCAAGCAAGGAGTGGATTCAAACCAGCAGTGGCAGCAGCCAAAGCATCAAAAAGACCACTTCAGTGTTGGGGATGTGGAGAAAACCACATGTTGAAGGATTGTCCACATCGAAATGACAATTCTCGAAAGTTGAACAACTTGAAGGGAGTAGCTACGGTGGGGGACTTGGAAAGGACAACACCTCGGATTTATGCAGCGTTGGATAATCATCAAGCAGACCATCAATCATTAGTGGTGGAAGTCGAAGGTAAGATTGCTACGCAATCTATTTCTGTTTTGATTGATCCAGGATCTACTCATAGTTATGTTTCTCCAAAAGTGGTTGAAGGTTGTTGTCTTAGAAAAATGAAGCATAATAAGTCTTGGCTAGTGCAATTAGCCACAAGAACCAAGAGAAAAGTAAGTGAGGTAGTGATGGAATGTACCATAGAATTGAATGGACTCCACACATATGCTGAATTGAATGTGTTACCATTAGGATGCTATGATGCATTAATTGGTATGGATTGGTTAGAAAAACATAGATCCAAATTGGACTGTTATGAGAAAGCACTTGAGTGCATTGATGAAAAGGGAAGGCCAACATTGGTAAAAGGGATTCCCAAGCAAGTTTCAGTAAGGCAGATTTCAGCCCTGCAGTTGAAAAAGTTTTATAAGAAGGGTTGTCAATTATATGCAGTCCATATGCCAGATTCATTAGAGGACAAAGGGCCAAGACTAGAAGACTTCAGGATATTGCAAGAGTTCCAAGATGTGTTTCCGGATGAGGTACCAGGGTTGCCACCGACGAGAAATATTGATTTTACCATCGATCTTGTTCCAGGGGCAGCGCCGAATTCCAAAGCTCCTTATAGAATGAGTACACCGGATTTGGTGGAATTGAAGATACAACTGCAAGAATTAATGGATAAAAGGTATATCGGGCCTGGTGTGTCTCCTTGGGGAGCACCGGTGTTATTTTTCAAGAAGAAAGATGGGACTTTAAGGCTGTGTATCGATTACAGGCAACTCAATAAAGTGACAGTTAAGAACAAGTATCCATTACCAAGAATTGATGACTTGTTTGATCAAATGAAGGAGGCCAAATTATTTTCAAAGATTGACTTGAGGTCTGGATACCATCAAGTGAGGATTAAAGAAGAAGACATTCACAAGACGGCTTTCAGAACTAGATATGGTCATTATGAGTTCACTGTGGTTCCATTTGGCCTTACCAATGCACCTGCCACATTCATGTGTCTCATGAATAGTGTATTCAACAAATATTTGGATAAGTTTGTGATTATGTTTTTAGATGACATTCTTGTCTATTCAAGAAATGAAGAAGAACATGAGGAGCATTTAAGAATGGTGTTGCAAGTTCTTAGAGAACATCAGCTGTATGCTAAGTTAAGCAAGTGTGAATTCTATCAAAAGAGGATTCAATATTTGGGTCACGTCATTTCAGAAGAAGGAATTACAGTGGATCCGGAGAAGATTAATTCCATCATGGATTGGCCAACTCCAAGAAATGTTTCAGATGTTAGATCTTTTATGGGCCTTGCTGGTTACTACAGAAGGTTTATTGAAGGATTCTCCAGGATAGCTCATCCGATCACTTCATTGCAAAGGAAGAACATCAGATTTGTATGGTCAAAAAAATGTGAGAAAAGTTTTCAGAAGCTGAAGGAGTTACTTACCGGCGCTCCTGTTTTGAAGATAGCAGATCCAAGGAAGGATTTTGTAGTGTGCACAGATGCTTGCATTGAAGGACTGGGTGGGGTTCTCATGCAAGAAGGAATTGTGATTTGCTATGAATCCAGGAAATTAAAAGAGCATGAAAAGAATTATGCCACACATGATTTAGAATTAGCAGCCATAGTACATGCTCTTAAGATGTGGAGGCATTACTTGATGGGAAGAAGATTTGAGCTTAGAACAGACCACATGAGCTTGAAGTATTTGTTTGATCAGCCAAACTTGAATGCTAGGCAAGCTAGATGGATGGAATTTCTTTGTGAATTTGATTTTGAAATTAAACATGTAAAAGGGAAGGAGAATAAGGTTGCAGATGCTCTTAGCAGAAAATTTCATGTTTCAACAGTAAGTATGTGCAAATCAGATTTGAAGACAAGAGTTCTTGAAGCCCAAAACGGTGACGAAACTTGCCTTCAAATTAAAGAGAAGTTGCAGCATGGTAAGGTGGATGAAAAGTGTGCAGGATATCAGCTAGGTGAAGACAGTATCCTCATCTACAAAGATAGGTTGTACATTCCAAATAATGCAGATTTGAAGAAACTAGTGATGGATGAAATACACCAAATGCCGTACTCTGGACACCCAGGATATCAGAAGACTATAACAGTAGCAAGAAAGCAATACTTTTGGAGCGGTATGAAGAAGGACATAACTGAGTACATTGCTAGGTGTCAGAAGTGTCAACAAGTCAAGGCAGAACACCAACATCCAGCAGGGTTATTGCAGCCCTTACCCATTCCGGAATGGAAGTGGGAAGTGATCTCCATGGATTTTATAACAGGTCTTCCCATGACAGTGAAGAAGCATGATTCAATCATGGTTGTGGTGGATAAGCTATCGAAGGCAGCTCACTTTATTCCAGTGAATTCCACTCACAAGGCTAGTGACATTGCGAACATCTTCATGAGAGAGATATTCAGATTGCATGGATTGCCTAAGGCAATAATTTCTGATCGTGATACAAAGTTCACCTCCAATTTCTGGAAGGGATTATTTCAGGAATTGGGAACTAAATTGAATTTCAGTACAAATTACCATCCTCAAATGGACAGCCAAGCCGAGAGGGTGAATCAGGTTCTTGAAGACATGCTGAGAATGTATGTGATGGAAAAACCATCCAAGTGGGAAGATTATTTACACTTGGTTGAATTTGCATACAATAATGGACACCATGCATCCTTGGGAATGAGTCCATTTGAAGCAGTGTATGGCAAGGGATGCAGGACGCCAGTGAATTGGGACGGCCCAGTGAACAGGGTAGTGCTTGGACCAGAGATGATCAAGGAAATGGAACAGGAAATTGTTAAGATCAGGCAGAATTTAAAGGCGACTCAGGAAAGGCAGAAGAGTTATGCAGATTTGAAAAGAGCACATAAGGAATTTCAGATCGGGGATCATATTTACTTGAGAGTGAAACCAATGAAGAGTTCCCTCAAGTTGGGGAGTTGTGCCAAGTTTTCACCAAGATATTGTGGGCCATTTGAAGTCCTTGATAGGATAGGGCCAGTTGCATATAGAATTGCATTGCCTGCTAACATAAGAGCTCATAATGTTTTCCATGTATCTTTGCTTAAGAAGTATGTACATGATCCTAATCATATGATTGATTGGAATGTGATACAGGTGGAACCCGAGGGAGAGTTCCAAGTAGAACCTATGCGCATCCTCGACAAGAAAGTCACATTGCTCCGGAACAGAGCCATCGGGCAGGTAAAGGTCCAATGGGAGCACCTTAGTCCTGATGAGGCTACATGGGAGCTAGAGGATTCCATGAGGGAGGCATTCCCATTTTTGTTCAGTTTTGAGAACACCGAGGATGGTGTTGTTCTAAGGGGGAGGGGAATGTAATACCCCAATTTTGACCCTTATGAAATATTGGCTTCTAATGTAAATATTGTATACACACGTTGTATGTTTCCCTAGCGTGGAGCTCAAGGCCAAGGCCCCACTAGTTTATGCTCAGATTTTATTTAAATTAGACACGCTTTGATATTGTGTTACCCACGTGCTATTAAGCCATGGGATATTGTAAATTGATGTAAATATTTAATATTGAAATAAAATACCAAAACTGGCTATGGGAGCAACGAATGAGAAGGGGCCATGTGTATCCACTAGGGAGTGGTGAGGGGGTTGTGGGATTGAACCATAGGCTTCCATATGTCACCTTGAGAACCCATTTGACTTACCTTGCTAACATTTATTTATATTGTAAGGAATTGGTTGAGGAATTCAGTCCATGACTTCAATGGAGCATGGGCAGCCCAGAAATTCGTATGGCAGAGTATGGGCTCTGTTTTCTTGTACCACAAGCCACTCTACCTCATGGGAGTTGCTTCTTCCTCATCCCCATTCCATTGTGAAACTTACCAACACCATTTTCCATCCAAAAACGAATTGCCAGCAGAGAGAAAAACCAGAAATCGCGACCTTGAGAGAACCCACGTTTTGAAGAGCCAAAAACGCCAAGATTTGGCATTGGATAGTGAAATCCAATGGGGGATCCATTGGTATGAACCTTGGGGCGAATTTGGGAGCATTATCTATTCCGAAATCCATAGGAATACCCAGTTTTTTGCAGCCCAGAAAACCAGTGACGGATTTGAGTTATTTGGTGAGCAAAATGGTGAGAAATCAAGTAGGAAATGACTGTGCAGAGGTTGGGTGTGCTTGATAAACCCTGTGAAGGCTAGGATCTCAAGGATTAGCAGCTGGACCTTTCTATGCCCATCCTGAAGAGCACTGGAGGGAAGAGTTTCCTGAGGGACTGTGTAACAGAGAAGGGGATCTTCCTTGTGTTGGATGTGGTAGGTAATGTGGGTGCCTGACTGTTGAGTTCACTTGAGATGCCTGTAGCTTTGTGGTTGAGCTCACTGGCTTAGCGTTACCCTCCTCTATCTTCTTGAATGCTTGATAAACCCAACGATGTGTTGGCTTAGCATAGCTGATGACCGAAACCATGGCTTTGAGTGAGCCCAGCTAGTTCTTCCTTAGTGGATACACATCCCAACTCGGGGGTGATCTCTCAGCTGAAGGAATATAGGCTGGATAGAGATATATGGTTGGGTGGAACGTTGCCCTCCCGTAGCCAGTCGTTGGACATTTACATTTCAAGATAAGTATTATTGTGAATTAATTTATATACATTCTATGTTATGCAATGTGTTCAATCTGAATGTTAAATATTCATGGTAATCAAATTGAGATGGAATCTGTGAATAGCATGAGAATAAGATTGAATCTCTGCATATGGAATCACCTTTTTGCTTGAGATAAACATGTTGATGCATTCCATTCTGTTTGTGTATTATTATGTTTAATTCCGCTGTGTTTATATTGAGTTGATTCTGCACACAGAAGTTTTTAATTGTTATGAATTTATGAGTAAAGAAAGAATATTGGGGCTAAGTCTGCCAAAAGCCCCGTATGATTGGTCATGTTCTCTCCCCTGCATTTGGAAGGTGGGAGGGGACGTTACAGCAGCCATGTTGTGAGTCATGTGAGACTTGTATCTCAGAGTCGGTTATACTGCAACAACATCTTCCAACCAACAAGTCCTTTCCATCTATCTTTCAAATCATATTCCCTGTTTAGTTTACCAGCTTCATGCTTTGGGGGGCATTCTATTACACCTAAATATCGTCATCATGAGTCCTATGTCAACTCAGTGCCTTGATCCCTAACGTTTCCCTAACCAAAATCCATTTAGAGCAAGTTGTTGATCCTTTATCCACATTTTCTAGTTAGGTCGGCGCAACTTGTCTTCCAGCAAGAAGCGCCTTACTAGGCTCGGTGCAGAGTGTCATATGGAAGCCTGCACCGGTGGCTTAGGTTTCCTTCATTCAGCCCGCGCTTGCCCCTTCCTGGAGCAATTGTCCTCATACAACATGCGCCGGGGTTGGTTAAAATGCATAAATGAGACCTTCGAGCGACTTCTCGAAGCATGATGAGGTGGAGGGTCATCCCTAACTTTGAGGTGAGCTTGCCTTCGGTTTCATAACCTCAAGGGATGATCTCTTAGCCTTATCCGCATAATATTCAACCTGCTCTATCCATTTGGTCCTATAAATATGAAGCTCCTCTCCATTCCAAGGGGAGGAAAGTTTATAGTACTCTCATGCTGGTGAAATTATCTTAGGTGACTCTCACTCATCCTTGATAATTTTACTTCATATTTGGAGGCTTTGGTTTGGTTTGGCTTGTTGGAAGCAATGTTATCAGAACCAGACTGGTGGTCAAACTGGCCGGCCCTAGGACCAAGACTTGGACTGGAACTAGACAAAAACCTGTAAAAAAATCGGTTGAGCGAAAATACACAAAATTTTCATATTTTCAAAAAAATATATATATTCATGTGCATCCATGTGAATTCAAACCATTATACACAAATCTGCAAAGTTTCTCATGTACATAGCAAGTAAGAGTGTATAAAACCAAAATTTGGTTGTGCCATGGTCCACTATTGAGATTCAATTTCAGACTCTCGAATGCCTTGTTGCCTTGACTCTTAATTCGTATGCTCAACCTAGAAAAATCCAAAGATGATTGTGAATTGTGATTGCAATTGAGGGTCCCCGCGTCAATATATAGTGATTGTATGGTAATTAGGTTAGGAGATGTGGCCGATGTGACCAATTTTTTTGGTTTTTAATTAATTTTTTTTTCAAAAGGTGGGTTTTTTGCCCTAGAAAGACTCGGTATGGAACCGACCGGTTACATATGAAACCCGACCGGTTTGAGAAAACTAGCCGGTTCCATACAGAACCGAGCGGTTCTTGGTGGAAACCGGCCAGTTCCGTACATAACCGGTAAAAAATGGGTTGAATCAAACGATCTGACCGGAAAACCCTTGGAACTAGTTGGACCAGCGGGTTTTGCCGGTTCGGGGCCGATTTTTATAACATTGGTTGGAAGGAAGGTTGCAATGTTAAGGCTTAGGTTGTAACGTTCTCTTCTTTTGTACTCTCCTTTATACAGTTAATACAATCTCTTCCCATATATGTTATCGTGTTGCTGATGTGTAGAGCTTACTTCCTTAACTATTAGCTTAGATCAATCATACATGATATGTGCTTTTTACTGTTTCATTGTTTCCACTTGTTCAACAGGACTTTGCAGCTGTAGATCTGAAGGTGCTGGAGCATTGGATCAAGTAAAAAGCAAGAGGACTTGCGAATCCCAGGTAAGAGACCCATTTATCTATTTGCATTTCTATTGATCTAGGGAAGCTGATTATATTCTGTGTTTATTTGTTCTAGATCCACTTGGACTAGGGAGATCCGACCTTTACGTCCGCTTAGGTAGATTGTCCGAAAACATGCATATCTTGGAGACCCCTACAGGCATTTCAAAGAAACCCTAGGGCATGGCCTAAGGACCCTTGCGGGAATTCTGGAAGTGGAGTAAATGACATGTCACAAATATGATGATGTATGATGGGTTAATAATCCCATTACAAAGGGGGTTATAGCGCACATGATTTGAAGAAGCTCATGCACAAGCCTTAAATCAGGATGGCCACCTTAAATAAATCCAATTTGATTTATTTAATGTTAAAATTAAAATATTCTAGAAGGGCAACAAATGACGTGGCATAAAAATCAATTGATTGTTTATTTCCTTGATTGAAGGATGGCCGCCTTAAATAAATCTCATTTGATTTATTTAATTATTTTAATGATAAAAATAAAAATAAAAAGACACGATGGCCTCCATATTTTATGGAGAAGATAAGTAAAAATAGAGACAAAGCTCTAATTTGTAAGGAGTGGATTTTTGGTGGAGAAGAAGGATGAAGAGCTCTGATTTTCAGGTCTGGGAGAGGCCTGAAATTTTTGGGTACCGAGGCAACAACAGATCCGAGGAGAAGCAAAAGATTGAAGATCTTTTTATCTCTGATATTTCTGGGCATGAAGAATTCGGGTGAATGGAAGTGTTTTTTGTTTCCTCGGGCATATTTATTATTTTAGGTGATTGAAGCAGACCTTGGATCTCAGATTGATGGCTATGAACAGATCTGTTGTCACCTACCCAAATTTCAGAAATTATTATTTTATTTGCAAAATACTTTATGTTAAATTTAATTACAAAGTTTTGTAATTATGATTAGTTTTGATTAAGGATGAATGTAATTATTGATTATTATTATTTAAATAAATTAATTAGGAGACAAACACCCAAGGGGACTGTTAAATGAGTGTTCACTGACCCACTAGGAGGAATGGAAGCTTTTGGAAGGTATGGGACAGATGGCAACAATTGCATCACATAACTAGCTGTTGGTTATGGGACAACTACCCCTAAAAATGTGGCATTATCCCCCAAGTAGAGGGAGTGAGCAGGCAGCTCATTTAATGACCCAGTAACAACTGAAAAGGCCTAGGTAGCCTACATAAGGCAAATTCGAATTGAGTAGGCAGCTCTTACACAAATATTTTTCTGCAGAAATATTTTCCTCAAGTAAATTAGGTGATTACTGAAAGATTCGAATAGGGAGGCTAAGTGTATGTGAAAATTATAAGTCTGCAAATATAGTTTGGAGAGGGAGAACCAGAGGTGCTGGTGCAAGTCATTGACTGCTAAATCTCCATCAGGATAAATTTTTCACTGCAAGCAGAGGTTCTGAGCTCCTAAGTTTCTTCTTCCTGGTGGTTCAGTGAACAGGCTTGGGGGTCTTAAGGCAAGTAACTAGGCTGTATTCATGAATTGGTTGGGTGGAATAGGCTCCTTGGGATGTTTATTTCTCTACAGTTAACCAGGTTTTAGTATTCTAATTCTGTTATAGTTTTCAATGTTTTTAAACTAGTAGAATGATTTATTTCCTAGTCTATGTTTAGCTGTGAATGTTAAATAGTTAAAAATAATGATGAGATAATCTTCTTTGTATTTTTCCCATGCTGTTATGTGCACAGTACTCTAGTACAGATAAGTGATTTAAATATTATATGATAGATGGGAAATCTGCCAGTGATCGAATGAATTTTAAATTGTAGGTGTTCTATTCTAAACATTCTAGTTTATATAAAAAAAAATGTGCTGCATGACATTTTATAATTTCTACAACAATGGAAAAATCATAACTATTCACACAGTCATAGAATATTTTCTTCTTTCATCTCATATTTATCTAGAAAGCAGTTACTTGAATAAAAATCATATATCCCAGTTTTATTTGCATGCTAGTAACTTCTGCAAAAGAAATTTATACAGTCATATATATTTTCTTCATTCATAACCAGATGCATTCTATTTATTTATTATGATTTCATAAAATACCCTGTTAATACATTTCTTTTCCTTCACTTTTTCGAAGCATCTTAAGATCAAACTTTTATCATCGTATTTCCAAAAACAAATGTATTAATATTCCTACTTTCTCTTCCTATGATTATCCTCAAATATTACATTTTCTCTTCTTTGCATTTTCTACTCAATACTGCAATATTTTGTATAAACGTATTATAAAAATCCAATGTGTTTTTCAAATGCTGTATGCAAATCTTCTCTATTACTTTTTAATTCCATTTCTTTTGAAATCGAAAACAGTCATTTTTGTAACCAAACTATCGTTTAATAGTTTCATAATTTCTAAACGATTTTTCAACACAGTAAGCCTACTGTACAGTCTCGTCTTATTCTTTTAACTATTATTTTATCATCTAATTATTTATTTAAGAAATATTTCCTTAACCGAGAACAGGAATCAAAACGAAACGAACAAGACATCCTTGACAGTTGAAAAATACAAACTTTGTATTTTAGAAAACATTTTATTTATATTATCAACCGTTGCATTAAAACGAGTAGGTTCGTCCAACTTTCAAACTCAACAAACCAGAGTCATGCTTTCATAAATATTACACAGGGTTTTATCCTCGGGTTTAACAAAAAGTATCTTGAAGTTTCGAAAACACTTCGAGCCCCTTTTAAAACATTACATGGAGATGCCAAATGGCAACGAAAGAAACTGAGTAAACACTCCCTACAAAAGACAGTTAGAACCTAGAAACAAAACCTAAGTTATCATGGCAACGTTTCGGCGTTCCTTTGCTTTTAATCCAACAACAAAACCACACTAGGGCCCTACGAGGACACAAGGGAAACCACCGGAGCTTACCGGAGGATGACGAAGGATACCCATTCACAACGAATGCGCCTTAGTTCCCTTTTTAGACGTGGTACCTACAAACCAACCGAAGGCTGAGTGGTTAAAAACGTATTTCCAAGAAAAATGAAAGTATTACAATATTGAATGTTACATTGGTTAGATTTTACCTTCAAGCTCAAAGACCGAACTTCCTTGCAACTTCACATTGGTGATGAAAACTTCCTTCTGGAGCAGCATTCACCTTACAAGCTATGCAGAAGAAGCGTCAAAGAACACAGGTATCAAAACCTCAACCAAGTGCATTCGCACTAACAAAAAAAAAGATAAGCTCCAAACTCTCATGACCGAGGAAGGATTAAACAACAGAGAACGTAGATGGTTGAATGCAAAACATTACAGTCGCATGGACGGAGAGGCCGTGCTAACACCTTATTGAATTGCAGAGTGAACTTCGAAGAAATCACAACTTTATACAGACCCAGGATCGAAACCCTGGAAGAACAAAACCCTCCATTCAAAATTTGGGCAACCTGTTGGCCCCATCCCAAAAACACAATGAATACCGAAAAGGGCGTGGAGTGTTTTGACTTACCATGTTTTTAGGGTTTTGGATCAACGACGGAGAGAGACTAAGATCAACGGCAGAGGATGATCCAACACACTACTTTGTGTTTCGAGCTAACAACATTTATCATCGCATTTAATGGCACCACCTTACCAGAGTATTAACGCAGGGTTGCCATGATGACGCAACTCTCATCTGCGTTACAAATCACCCAACAACACACGCCATCAAGGATTCTCCACCCCTCTTGACACCATGGTTCACGTGGTAGGAAGGCGTGGCATAACTTTCAACATTCCACTTTGGAAACTTTAATGGCAACCATAGTTGGCAGACCTGCTCACACAAACCCGAATACTGTCAAATCTTTGCATTTAATACCTGCAACGTGTAGCACGTTAACCGTTAATACAGGAAGGGTTATGAAGACCTTAGTCTAAATGTTATTTTTTTTACATTGCATTGTTTTAATCCTTATTACAACCTTGTTACATTATAATTCGTTATGAAAACGTTAAATCTTGTATTATATTTATTTTTATTATTATTCTCACAACTATGTTTACGATATAGTTTTATTTCCGAAAAACATTAAAACTTTAATGCGTGGTCTTGGTTTGGGAAACGTATTATTCATACAATGCCTATGGTATTATGGCCATATAGTTTCTCTTTAGATTCGTATTGATTTTCACATTATATTTATTATTGTATAGTTTAAATAATATTAATGTTTAGTTTATTGCATAGAATAGGGTATCGATAATGTTTAGTTTCCATTTTATTCATATTTAGTTTATGAATAGATTTTATAATTGTTAAACTGTATTATTAACATTAGTTTGAATTTTAATATATGTTTACAATGTATTATTAATAATATAATAATATATGATATATATGTTTGCAATATAAGCATTATATTTATAATGTTGTATTATAATCATTTTTATATTGAAATTGGTTTTTGTAATATTGCTACAATACTTCATTATTGTTAGAAATATTTCATGTATTATAATTGCGATAATATAGTGTTATAAGAACGTTGTAAAACCTCATTCAATTATGTGTTTATTGTCGCATTTACAAATCATAACGTATAGTTGCTATGTACAGTCCTAGTAGCTGTCGTTAGGTACTAACATAATGTTAAATTAGACACATTAATACCAACAGTCTTGTATTATTACATTTGTAAACGTGTAGTACTTAGGATTCTAATACTTTATATCTGTTTTGCATTTATGAATTTCATTTAAGACACATAGAATGATATGTTTATATTTCATTAGTCCGTGAAACTACTAACTCGACTCTGATGACGATAATTCGATCATTAATTACTCTTTAACAAGTACAGGGATGCTACAATCAACATCTGGAAGAGTATCGAAAGACATTTTACAAGTTAATTAACGACGAAGAATTTCATTCCTCTGTTTATTTTGTAGGTCATCGCAAGAAAGTACTAACACTTAAACTCTTTTACATTGACGTCGGGCTCAAATGAAAACAAGTACTTCTATTTATTTCTTTGCTGTCTTGTAAAATATTTTACCTGTAGTCTGCACATGAAAACATTTCAACAACCTTATCTAAGCGTAGCTAAGTAAGCTCCAGGGCATCTCGTAGGACCCCTTATCAAACAAACAATCAAACTGTCAGTATTAATTACAGTTTTCATTTCATTATCAGCTGAATGTATTCTATAACTGTAAAACAAGTCAGTTCATCATACACATCTGCTTAACAAAAGGAGTCATTATCGAAGTATTTAACATCTACTTAATTCAATAGCTTTTTCATTTACATTTAATCAATGAGAAATTATGACAGGTCACCATCATTAATTACTTTAGTTAAGTTTTCATTTCAATTTAATTATTCCACATTTAATGAATTTGTTAAATTTAGCTACTATAATTTATATATATATATATATTTTTATTTTCGGAAAGTTCGGGATGTTACATGTGGTATCAGAGCTATGTTCGAACACTAGGCCTAAAAGGGTCCAAAACACTCAACAGAAAATTTTATTACAGCAGAAAGAATTTTACTAATTAAATATTTTATTTATTTAGTGTGTTATACATAAATTTATTTGAGTTATAGGTATGGAAAACTCAGCGGAACATTCAGAGGAGAGATTTCGACCAAACAACCATAGTATGGGACCACTGTGGAATGAATAACAGTTCGTCAGAATTGTTACGTGCTTTTCATGAATTAAAGGCATAAATCAGATCTGTGAAACAAGACAATGAAAGAATTCTGCAGGCACAAGAACAATTAAATCAAGTGTTGTTTGAACAATGCCCGACTGAAGAGCAAGAGAATGATAATGAAGATATCTCCAAACTTGAGGATCTGCCTCATGCTAATAAAAATCAGAATAGGAAAACCAGTGAGATGAAAGATAGCTCAACCTCATCAGGAGATGCTATTGAAGTACACAAAAGGAAATGTAACTACACCAGTGATAGCAGTGAAGGAGATTCCAAATCCAGAAGGAAAAATCATAAGGAGTATGAGCAGATTTCTGGAGAGTTCAAAAAGATTAGACCTCCAAATTTCAATGGAGAAATTGAGAGGGGTGAGACAGCTGAAGCTTCGCTGTTTGGTATGAAGAAATACTTCCAGATCTATAAATATTCAGAGTTCTTGAAGGCAAAAATGGCTATATATAACTTGACCGAAAAAGCGGATATTTGGTGGCAGGACATCAAAAGAGTAAAAGGCATCAAAGATAAAGATGTAAGTTGGAGTTCTATTAAACGATATTTCAAAAAGAAGTATTTATCTGAACAGTACTATGAAGAAAAATCCAAAGAGTTCTACGATTTGAAGTTGGGAGGTATGAACATGAAGGAAATGAACAGTGAATTTCTGAATTTACTGAGATATGTGCCATACCTCATAGAGGAAAAACCAAAAATTCAAAGATACTTGAGCTGTTTACCTTTCAACATTAAGGACAGAATTGAGTATGATAGTCCTAAAACCTTGGAAGAGGCTATGAGAAAGGAAGTTTTCTGTTATGACACAAATTGGAAAAGAGAAGGAATGTCAAACTGGAAAAATCATAATCCCAACAACTTTGAGCAGAAAAAGAAAAATTTCAGATTCAGTGGAAATTTCGGGTTCCAAAGGAAGAATTTTCAGAATCGGAATTTCCAAGGGAATAATTCCAGAAACAATTCACAGTAGAATTCTACAGCATCCAGAAATGCACCTAATAATACCAGAACTAATGAGCCTATCAAATGTTTTGAATGTCAAGGTCCCCATTATGCATCAGAATGTCCATTGAGGAAGCGAAAGACTAACAACATCAATTCTATTCAGACCGAACCCACTGTTGGAGACGTGGTGAGGGAGATGCCCAGAATTAATGCATCACTCGACAACAGGCAAACATATCATCAAATCTCTATGGTAGATATTGAAGGTATGATACAAAATCATCCTATTACTATTTTATTTGACCCAGGTGCTAGCTTAAGTTATATAGCACCAGATATTGTGGAAAATCTGAATTTGAAAACAGAAAAGTTTAGTAAATCTTGGCTAGTTAGACTAGCAATTGGAACAAAGAGAAAAGTATCATATTTTATAGAAAGTTGTACCTTATCCATGAATCAATTACAAACACAAATTAAGTTGAATATTCTACCTTTAGGATCTTATGATATTATAGTTGGGATGGACTGGTTAGAAGCCCATCATGTCATTCTGGACAGTTATGGAAAAAGTTTTACATGTTTAAATGAAGAAGGAAAAACTGTAGAAATAAAAGGCATCCCAAGGAAGGTAACCCTTACACAGATTTCAACGATGCAAGTTAAGAGGGCAGTTAGGAAAGGATGCCAGATGTTTGCAGTAAATGTAGTAAATGATGAGTTTATTGGTAAAGAGGACAAACTGAAATTAGAGGACATACCTGTCCTAAATGATTTTAAGGATGTATTTCCTGAGGAGATTCCAGGATTACCTCCTAGAAGAGATTTAGATTTTACCAACGAATTAATACCAGGAGCGGTGCCAAATTCAAAAGCTCCATACAGAATGAACATACTGGAGTTAAATGAATTAAAATCATAGCTGAAGGAGCTTATTGATAAGAAGTATATTAGACCCAGTGTGTCTCCTTGGAGAGCACCTGTCATCTTTGTTAAGAAGAAATATGGAACCCTAAGAGTGTGCATAGATTATTGCCAGCTTAATAAGATGACGATCAAGAATCGGTATCCGTTGCCCCGCATAGACGATCTATTTGATCAGCTGCGAGGAGCAACAATATTTTCCAAGATTGATCTAAGATCAGGATATCATCAAGTACGGGTTAAGGATGAAGATATTTTCAAGACAACTTTCAGAACTTGGTATGGACATTACGAGTTCGCAGTCATGCCATTTGGCTTGACTAATGCCCCTGCTATATTTATGTGTTTGATGAATAATATTCTGCACAAATACTTAGACAAGTTTGTTGTTGTGTTCATAGACGACATTTTAGTGTATTCAAAAAGTAAAGAAGAGCATGATGAACATTTACAGATTATCTTACAAGTTTTGAGAGATCATCAACTATACGCTAATTTTAGTAAGTGCGACTTTCAAAAAGACAAAATTCAGTATCTAGGACACATAATTTCAAAAGAAGGAATCTCGGTTGAACTCGACAAGATAAGGGCCATTAATGACTTGCCGGTTCCTAAAGATGTGTTGTATGTAAGATCATTTATGGGCATTACTAGGTATTACAGAAAGTTTATAGAAATTTTTTCAAAGATTGCCAACCCCATAATTTCCTTGAAGAAGAAAGAGAAGAAATTTGTGTGGGATCAGAAATGTTCTAACAGTTTTAAGAAATTAAAGGAGTTATTGACGACAACACATGTATTGAGGATAACAGACCCCAACAAGGATTTTGTAGTTTGTACAGACGCATGCAATGACAGAATCGGTGGAGTCCTGACACAGGAAGAGCATGCGGTGGCATATGAATCTAGAAAACTGAATGTACATGGAAAGAACTACTCTACCTATGATTTAGAGTTATTGGTAGTAATTCATGCCTTAAAAATGTGGCGTCATCACCTTATTGGCAGAAAATTTACGTTATTAACAGATAACATGGGTTTGAAATATTTATTAGATCAGACAAACCTGAACGCTAGACAAGCTAGATGGTTGAATTTCTTAAGTGAGTATGATTTCGAGATTCAACATATTAAAGGAAATGAGAACAAGGTTGTAGATGCCTTGAGTCGTAAGGAAAAACTAAATTTGATTTCAGCCATCAGTACTTATTCAACTGATTTGGAAAATCAGATTCTTGAAAAGAGTGAAACAGATGAAGAATATAGAAAAATGAAGGAAAAGAGAACAAACAACAGTTCTGAAAATTTTATGGCAGATTACAGCATGAAAGAAAATGGGTTATTACTGTATAAAAACAGATTGTATGTACCAGACATACCAGAAATAAAATTTCTGATATTAAATGAAATGCATAAAAGTCATTATTCTGGTCATCCAGGTTATCAAAAGACCATTACTATGCTAAGAAAAGAATACTATTGGCCCATCATGAAGGATGAAGTAGCAGAGTACATAGCTAAATGTTTGGATTGTCAAAAAGTGAAGGTTGAACACCAACATCCTGCTGGATTGTTGCAACCATTACCGATACCAAGTTGGAAATGGGAAGTGATCAGCATAGACTTTATTACTAGACTACCTAAAAATCAGAAACAACATGACTCTATCATGGTGGTAGTGGACAAACTCAGCAAGGCAACACATTTCATACTCGTGAAGACTAATCATAAAGCTCCAGACATTGCAGAAATCTTTATGAAATAGATTTTTCGACTACATGGAATACCGAAAGTAATAATTTCAAATCGTGACTCTAAGTTTACAGGAAACTTTTGGAGGTCACTGTTTAAGGTGTTGAATACAACCTTAAATTTCAGTACAACATTTCATCCACAAATGGATGGACAGATGGAAAGGGTAAATCAAGTTTTAGAAGATTTATTAAGAATGTATGTTAAGGATCATCCTGGTAAGTGGGAAGACTACTTGCACTTAGTCCTTTTGAAATTATTTATGGTAGGAAATGTGATACACCTATTTCGTGGAATGATCCAGTAAATAGAGTTGTTTTAGGAACTTAATTATTGCAGGAGTTAGAACTAATTGCGAAACAGGTACAAGGACATTTAAAAGTTGCCCAAGATAGGAAAAAGAGTCAAGCAGATTTAAAAAGGACTCATAAAGAGTTCTAGGTTGGTGAACATGTATTCCTCAAGGTAAGACCAAAAAAGAGTTCACTGAAATTGGGGAGCTGTGCCAAGTTGGAACCCAGGTATTGTGGTCCTTGTTATCGGACAATCCACTCGACTGGAGGCGAGCCGGATCTCCCTAGCTCAATGCGAGTCTAGAAAAAATAGAACAGACTACAAACACATTTCCTATATCTACTTAAGGATCAAGTGCTAGATGTCTTACCTCTTTGAGTCGCTATCCTTTCTCCCGAATGTTGCTCCACGTCCCGAGGTCGTCAGATCCAAGCTGCAAGACCTGTTAAGACACAGAAAAGAGAAACGAGTAAAGAGCATCTATACAATAAGAGATCTATGTAAACAGTCAAGCAGGTAAACAATGCAACATCATCACATATAAGAGTGATATTGGTGGAAAGCATTTGTATTACTGCAAATAGAGGAGTACATGATAGAGATATAGAACTATAACCAATGGCTTAACGTAGCAGCCCTTCTCCCCACAAGCCAATTGCCAAGCCCTTCCAAGGAAGCATGAATTCTCCAAGAGGTGAGTGAAGGTGTCCTAAGAGAGATTTCACCAGCATGTAGATGCCATAGTCTTCCCCCCTTTGGTATGGGAGTGAGCCTCGTGTATATAGGACTAAGTGGATGAGATTATGGATAGGATAGGTTGAGAGATGGTAGGAGAGAGATAGGGGATCTTCCCAATGAGTTAGGGGTCGAGTACCAACTCTCCAAGAGATCAGGGATAAACCCCCAAATGGGAAAGCTTCGAGAAAGATATCGAAATGGCTATTTTTGCCCATTAACAGACCTCGTCACACCTTGATATGGAGCAACCTGCGACGTCGCATGTTGCTAGTGTGCAACCTGCGACGACCTCTCAAAAGGTTGTACAAACTAAGTACAAATCCTCCCAAATGAGTACTTGGTCCAGATGACTTCAGGGATGTATACACTAAATCATGATGATGGGTAGATTTTAGGTGTAACAGAATGCCCCCCAAAGCAAGAAGCTGTTAATGATGTACAGGTGAAGTGCTTTGATAGAAATAATGGCAAAAGACTTGTCGGATGGACACTGCTGTAGTACAACTGACTCTGAACTGACAATCTCATATGTAGTACAACATGGATGCCGACCAATACATTGCAGATCCATGGGAGTAATGACCGACTGAACACAATCATGGCTACTAGACAAAAGCGTAGATCCATGATGAGATGATAACACAGCCATGACCAATACAAAAGTGGATCCGTGTAATATGACTGAATACAAACTCCATCACAACCTGGGGAAAAACATGACTCCCCAGGGTCTTCAAGCTGAGCCCGCAATGATACAAATCTATCCATGTGATTAGAAATGTCTTGATGTCGAACATGGTAGAAACCACTTGATTACCAGTCATTGATGTAAACCGTTAACAAGTGTGAGGGAGATCACCATTAATGTCAATGATTCCCAAGGTATCATAGTACATATCATCGAGAGTGAATAAATGAGTTGACGTCGAACGCAAGATGAAATCTTTCAATCAAGAGTCAATGATGTAAACTCATGATGAAAGAGAGGTGACTTGCCATTGAGGCATGTAGGAGCAGGACCAAGGTACTTGACTGGTTTCTAGATTCAATCCTTGGATGATGAGTTGAAGTCGACAAGGATGAATCCGTCGAAGGAGGGCCATGATGAATCCCCCATCAATCGACACGAAACACGACAAAAGATGTGTAGAGTGGATTGGATGGTACAATAACATGTGAGACTGAATCAAAGTAACAATGGCATGACGACGTGTGTACTGACTGAGAATGATGAGTGGTGAATGTGTTCTTGAACATGGGCATGGCATGACTTGGCAGTATTGACATGAGAATGACACAAACTTCTAATGCAACTGATAGTGGAAGCTTTCTCCGAATGAATCAGAGGAGTAACAAGACTCAAAAATTAAGCAGGGACTCATAGAAAAACAGATGACCCAAGTATCGGTATGAAAATGCAGACGAGTACCATGTTCAAGAACGACTATATACTGCCACTAAAGTATGTAACACAAACACTTTCCTTTTTCCCCATCATGAGTGATGAGTGCCTCATGTGTTTTTTAACGAGCTTGATGAGGGTAACCAAATGCTCGGTATAGCTCATCTTATAGATGAGTCCAATCCCAAATATTTTCCAAACCTAGGATAGGAGGGGTTCGTCCCATGATGGACCCTTCAATGTGAAAATTTAACGAGTCCATCGAAGGTAAACTCGGTCGTCATTTCATATTTAGAGAGTCTGAAAAGAACTAAAGAAGAATCCAACGGTCCTTTTTCGTAAAGTTAGCCTCATCACCCGAAAAATGGTAAAATAACGCGGGAGAGGACTCTTCCAGCCATGGTTGGTTGGCGTATTCCTTTTTCGTAATTAGTGCCCCCTGGTCCGAAAAAAGGGTAAACTATCACCAGGGAGACAACCATTCAAATACTTTAACAAGTGTGAATGCGACAAGTTCGCTTGGCAATATTTTCAATTTTAGGGAGTCTGGAAAGAGCTTAACTATGGACTCCGGGGGGTGTCCTTTTCCATGGAAGTTTAACGAGCCCGGAAAAGTGATAAATCATAACTCGGTATTTGTTCTCATGATTCAGTGAGTACGAGAACAAACGAAGAGTAAACTCATCCTCATGCAATAATTACGACTTAACCAAAAATAATAATGACAAAACCTTCAAAGGAGTGTTCATACCTGTAATTACTGTTGGTAATGCGAGAAACGCTACAAAAGACCACTTTACGACTCCTGTACACTAGAGAAAGTGTCAAATGGTCCCAAATATAATGACAAATGGTTGAAACTATAGTAAATGGCCCAAAAGCATCAAAATATTTGAAAAAGAATATTCCATTCTATTCTATAAATAGAAATATGGGCCAAAAATAGAAACATTGTTCAAATTGCTAATTTGGGTGGAGAAGTACCAATTTGGAGCCAAAACTTCCACTACCAATTCCGGGAGCTACGATCCGCAATTTCACCAGCCGTCCGGACTAGGTAGGGCTAAATCTTGTCTTGCAACTTTTTAGTGGTTTACTTTTTGCATTTTTGTTCATTTTTTGAGTTTTTGATGATTTGGGGAGGGGCCATTGCGCCCTCGGCTCGTTGCAAGTGGCCCTTTCGGGACTTGCGACGAGCTTGAGTCGTCGCAAACCTAAAAAAAGGGACCTGCGACGACGTCGCCCTATACCTGAAGGTGAGGTGCGACGACGGAAACCCACAACTCAAGCATAAAAAATATCCCAAAAAATGGGTTTGTGCAAGTTGGGAAAGGACCTAACATGTTTTAAATGCTTCTTTTGGCAGGTTCTAAGCAAGCAAAGACGGTATTAGAGTGGCGAGAAAGAGAACACGAAGTGGAAGATGAGCAAGCCGCAAACGATCCACAATGTGTGGCTTCTTTGCGAAACTGTGATTTGCTCAAGTTCTTTGAGATACAGGGGATGAGAGCCCAGATCCCGTTCTTGTCACACATGCTCTAGAGTTGGGATGCGGCCCAACAATACTTTGTTATAGGTGAGCATATCCTCACAATTGATATTGAGGATATCTACTTTCTGACCAGTTTGTCCCGAAGAGGGGACGCTGTACAACTCACTGGGACACGATCCAATGATCGTACAGTGGAGGACATGGTGGCACAGCACTGCATATCTTCTTCTCATCCTTCCAGCAGGAAGATACTCATCAGGGATGTGGTGAGTCGTCCACTGAGGACCATACTGCTTGCTATTACCAGGGTGGCGGGTAGCCAAGCTCCACATACGGCTACTCGGACTCAGATGTTATATGCAGAAGACTGTTTGTCTCCCATGGTGTTCAACTGGTGCGAGGGTCTCCTCACCAACATTCGAGCTCAGCTGACCAAGTGTCGGCGTGGGGAGCTCAAGCAATTTGGATACAGATAGATCATAGTGTCGTTCCTCTTGGAGCGGGTTCCTCTCTTGTTTTCGCAGGTGGTACTGGATGACAGGGATCTGAGAGATCCACACATGCTCAGGTGGGCAGAGGTGATGACCCACCATGGTGGGGGCCCATCATTAGTTTTGGTCCCGAGTTCTTTAACTGGCTGGAAGGCCAGTTACTTATGGTCGAGGACTTCCCATACGGTGGCACGTACTTTCGGGAGGATCCCGACTTAGTCCTGCCAGAGGGTGTAGCATGGGGTGATATCGGTAAGAACACAACCCTTGTACTTTTTAGTTTTGTGAATTATATATATATATATATTTTTTTGATGTAGTGCTGACAAGTACATTATATGTGTGTGCAGATGTGGGTCCCGTGAGACCAGTAGGTCTCTCTCTTCTAGTGAGGAGAGACAGAGGTGGAGAGGCAGTGGTTCCTGTTGGTGCTCATCTTGTCATCGAGGAGATGGAGGAGGTGTACCAGAACTTATTTGGGCTGACTGTGGAGGTACCAGAGCCAGCCATCGATGACCTACTGAGGCCCATGCAGAGATTTGGGGTTGGAGCGTCCGTGCGCTTCAACTCCTTACTCCGCAAGGTGGCTCGTACTGTAGACTGTTTTCTCAACCAACGTCAGAGAGCTGTTAGAGGCAGGGGTGGTGTACGGGTCAGGTGTCCAGCCTGATTGCACTTTTAGACTTGTACTGAGAGCTTAGAGGCCTCATATTTTTGCACTTAATGAAAGCTATGATGCTTCAGATTTTTGTAGAGATTCACTGAAAGCCATCGTGCTTCAGATTTTGTACCAGCACTACTTTTGAGCGATTTATATATATATATACATTATCGGCGATTTATACATTATGTGTTCTTAGAATGATTAGTGATGTGATCTTGTTTACATGTTTGCTTTTGTACATTATATTTACATGTTGTGAACGCTTTTACATATTATTATGTGTGTGCAATGTACCAATCCAGAATGAAATTGGCCATCGAGTCAACAACTATGTTTAACTCTCGTGGAATGTGCAGGTATTGAACCGATTCAAATGACCTTTCCAGGAGACGTACTCGTCTGAAGAGACAGACTAAGATGGGATCACGGATGGCGTAGACCTGGTTAAGATGAGAAACCACTAATTGAGAATCCATGTGGATGACAATGTGATTCATACCCAAGGAAATGGCATCAACTAGGGTTCCGATTATTGCCTGATATTCTACGGCATTGTTGGTCGCAAACCCTAGGCAACTTCCTCCTGAGCTAATGAGGTCAACTGTTGGGGAATATAGTACCCAGGTTGCCGAAGCAAGGTGAAGGGTATGCCGGCTAGCGCCGTCCGCGAATCCATAGCACGTTTCCATCTACACATGCAGACAGAACATGGTATGAGAAGCGGAAACAAGATAAAAAGACACTCGAAAAGAAAAATGCGTCACACCACACAAAAACACAAAAACACGCCATGTACAGTATATACAAGCAAGTCTATGCATGAGAGATCAAGTGTAGTATCTCTTCAGGTAAAGCCCATTGCAGGGTTCATCTAAAGAGATTCCATCATAATCTTCAAGCTCGTAGGCACATTTTTCCAACACACAGTTATAACGTAGGGTCCATGCCATATGGACTCGAACTTCCCACCTCCTAGCTTATCATGCTTCTGGTCATAAGTGAGGACCAGATCACCCTCGTTAAAGATACGAGGTTCAACTGACTTATCGTATTGGACCTTGATGCATTTATTATGTGATTCATTAGCAAGAGCGACATCATGATGAGACTCGTCAAGCTTTGCTAGGTGTAAGAGACGTTCTTCCTCAGCAGTAGTGTTAGGAAGAAGTTCGACCGCGATCTGTAAAGATGGGATTTCGCACTCTATCGGTAGAACAACCTCCAATCCGTATACCAATTGGAAGGGAGTGAATCCTGTGGCGGTTTTAACGGTAGTTCGGTAGGCCCATAATGCTGAAAAGAGCATATTATGCCAGTTGGACTTTTGTGTCCCTACCATCCTCTGGATCATAGTTTTCAAGACCTTGTTAATTGCCTCGACCTGTCCATTGGATTGCGGGTAGTAGGGTGTCAAGTTTTCATGGCGAAAACCCAACCTGTCACTCAATTCATCCACCATATGGTTCTGAAAGTGAGAACCATGATCGGTAACTATGGCCTGCGGAACTCCGAACCGCGCTATCACATGATTAAACATGAAGAGTGCAACGGTTTTGGTATTTAGGCATAGCCTCGGCCCACTTTGTGAAGTAATCCACAGCTATGATGATGTAACTATGCCCCCCGGATGAGGTAGGCTTACAGTGCATAAAATCGATGCCCCATTTTGCAAATGGGCCAACGGCAATAACCGGATGTAGTGGGGCAGGATGAGTGCACTTCTTCGTGTGGAAGTGTTGGCAAGGAGGACATTTTTTAACGGCCTCAATACAATCTTTGAATATAGTAGGCCAGTAATATCCCACGCGCAAAATCTTCTGGGCTGTATCCATCCCAGAGAGATGACCGCCACATGCCCCAGCATGACAGTCATTCAGAACGCGTTCAGCCTTATCATGAGTGAGACAACGTCGAAGGATTGAATCGACGCCACGGTGATACAAAGTATCATTGATGATTAAATAATACTTTGCACAGTGGCGAATCTTACGACGATCGTCGCGAGAAAGTTGAGGATCGAAGCATTGGGTTTGAAGATACAACATAATATCTCCATACCAGGGGTCAGTCGTACTGATGAGAAACAATGATTCATCCGGAAATGAATCATTGTGCTCAACTTTTGCATCAGGACGGGGAAGGTCGCAAATGAGCTCAGCAAACACCACAGATTTTTTAGACTTCGCTTTCTCGAAAAGAAGATCGAATTCTTGTAGTATCACAATCCAGCGTGAATACTTTCCCCCAAGCACCTGACATGTCAGTATGTGGTACATGGGGTTCAAGTTAGCAATGATGGTGGTGGTGCGGAGCAAAATGTAGTGACAGAACTACTGGACGACAATGACTGCCCCGAAAGCAAGCTTTTCGACATGTGAATATCTAGTTTCGGCGTCAGCTAAACCCTTACTTGCATAGTATATCACATGTTTCTGAGCGTTTTGATCCTCCTATACCAAAACCATGGCGATAGTGGAAGCGGAAGCAGTGAGATATAGGATGTAATCTCGATAATAATTAGGCGGTTGGAGCACGGGGGCATGCGTGATGGCATGTTTGATACCGTCGAAGGATTTTTGAGCTTGATTGTCCCAAATGAACGGGACGTCCTTCTTAAACAGTCTCATATAGCCTTGAGTCTTTTCCGAGAAATTACAAACAAAACGTCTTAAGTAAGTCGCCTTCCCCTGGAGTCTTTGAAGTTCCGTAACATCAGTCGGGGGTGGTAGGTTGATGATGGCCTCCACCTTTAAGGGATCAATGCGGATCCCATCCTTCGAAACAATAAATCCTAAGAGGCGTTCAGACTCAACGCAAAAGATGCACTTGTGAGGATTCAGACGGATATTGTACCGTCTGCATCTGAGGAAAATGGCTGTTAGATGATCAATGTGGAACTCGCGCTGCTTTGAATGAGTAGGGAGATTGTCCAAGTAGGGTTCCACAAAGTCCTTAATATCATGGAAGGCATACGACATAGCTCGCTGAAACGTGGCACCAGCATTTTTAAGGCCAAATGGGAGCTTGCGATAAGCGAATGTACCCCATGGGCAGATGAAAGCCGTCTTATGTTGGTCGGCTGGGTTGATCTCAATTTGGTTGTAACCAGAAAATCCATCAATGAATGAGAAAATGACGCTTCTGGCACAGTTGTCGATGATCTGGTCGATGAAGGGGGTCAGGTAGTTGTCTTTTGGACAAGCTCGATTAAGGTCCCGATAATCAACACAGACGCGAATGGTGCCCTGCTTTTTGTTCAAAAGAACGACGTTTGAGACCTAATCCGTCAATGGGACATGATAAATAAAGCCAGCTTTTAGGAGCTTTTCAATTTCTGCCTCTATGGCCGCAGTCTTCCGGGGGTGTACCGGTCACAACTTTTGACGTACAGGTTTGATGTTGGGATAGGTTTTTATTTCGTGAGAAACAATTGCGGGGTCTATCCCAGGCATCTCCTCATACGACCAAGCAAACACATCTCGAAATTGCTTAAACAAGGCCGTGCTAACAACGATTTCTTCAGGGGAACACTTCTGGCCTATGCGAATGTGTTCCACTATACCAGGTTTCACCGAGATGTCTATCGGGGTGGCTGGCTCAATATTGGCCAAGTTTCCCTCCATCTCCGTAAGACATGTAAGGATGGGGGATTGAGGGGATGGGTAGATATCTGTTGAAAAGAGGGTATGGATGTTGTTCTCTATGTATTCCAAAGGAGGAAGAAAAGATGACCTATGATGGAGATCATCCCACGGACTGTCGTCAACATTCATTACTTCCATGATGGACTCGTCTGAATGAAAAGTCCGAAGCAAGAGATCAGGTAGAGAGGACGTCCGTCTTAGAGAACAAGATGGGGAAGCCATGGTTAAATGGTCCTTTGAAGCTGATTGGATAGCCTCATAAATGCGTTCAGCTGGTGAAAGAGGCATCATATCTCCAAGCAGGTGTGTTGTGGCTTCATCCGGTACAAGCCAAGCATCGTTTGAGTGAGATAAAATCTAAGTAGAGATCATGTTCATCGTGGAAACATGATTAGGGGGGTCCGCGGCTGGAAAACTCCCATGAGAGATGAATCTTTCAAAAGGCCAACCCCTACACTCTCATACTGTGTTGACGACTGTCCAATGGAAGGAACATGGTCACCAGGATGAGTAGTGGCGTCCGATGTACAAAAATCTAACAGGTCGATAGTAACAATTCGTCCTTGGTGGGGAAATTGTACTGTGCAGAATACTGAAGAGGCTACCGCCTGCATGGTATAAAACCAATTGCAACTAAGCAAGAGATTATAATCTAACGGGGCTGAGACCACTTCCATGTTAATGGTTACTGTCTTTCCGCCCAACTCAACTGCAAGAGCTTGTAAGAGCCCATGAGGTTGAAAGCCACGCCCGTCGAATGCTTTCAATGTGTTAGG
Source organism: Larix kaempferi (assembly GCA_027924585.1). Taxonomy (NCBI): domain Eukaryota; kingdom Viridiplantae; phylum Streptophyta; class Pinopsida; order Pinales; family Pinaceae; genus Larix; species Larix kaempferi. The sequence continues at coordinate 23,367,477 of BSBM01000361.1, forward strand.
AGAACGATTCAATTTAGGGGAGCCAATGGCTCTCCAACAAGCGATGGACATGACAGAAGTGGAGGCTCCTTTGTCCAAAAGAGTGCGATGGACGATCTTCCCACCAAGGTTCACAGTAACTTGGAATGCGAGTTGGTGTGAGAGCCTCAGCTTAAGGTTGTCAAGTCGAAACATGATGGTGTTTGAGGAATCCGGGTCAACTGCACCAATAGCAGCAAGGAGAGTTTTGTGTTGATTGGGACAATTCTGCAAAACTTCCAGGGTAGACATGGCACAAGGAGCTTGTGCCAAGTCTTCTACGATATTGTAATTCTGTGCCGCGCGAGCATTAGGATTGAAAACAACTTTTCGAATCATACTCTTGGGCGGACGCAATATTGAATCTAAGGAGGGTCTCTCTATGGTGAGAGAGGTTGATGGTACAGTGACATCGGGTAAAGAGTCGGAAGCTTTTTCAGTATTACTTTAGGCAGTTTCCTTTGAAGGGACCTGTTCATAAGATCGCGAGTGAGTAGTTAAATTGATCGCCTCGTTACGCAACATGAGAACATGCGTGGTATTGGATGGTTCCCCTTGGGCTGGGGGATTTTGAGCAATCATCTGCTGGTTTTGACCAGGAAACAGATCGTTGAGGACTGCGGGAGTCGGTTTACCCCTAAGAAACTTTTGCACTTCGTCTCTATGGGGACACTCTTTAGAGAAACGGTCTTCTCCACACAGTGAGCAAGGATACTTCAGTTTCCTTTTCTGCTTAGTATCTTCAGGAGTGCTCTTCGTTTCCTGCTGGGCAGAAGAATTCTTGGGTTTCCCCTTGTTCTTCTTTTTGCCATTAAACTTTTGAGATGAAGCTGATTGAATAGAATTCACCTCTTCGGTTACAGCAAGAGCAGTGGACTTGGCGGTGCTATGTCCAGCCAGAGTTGTTGGATGATCCAACAGTGCTAATAGCAGGCTGGGTGGTAAGGGAACTATGATCCCATCAACTTGGGGCCCCTTATGTGATTTTGTGGGATCGTTAACGTCCTGGGGTGCGTTAGGAAAAATATTGAACAGAGTTCCAGACTGGGTATAGAACAGGTCTAACAGATGAGCACTCACGATGGCTTGTTCTTCGGTGATAGCACCTCGCATGGAAACATCTTTTGCTATGGTTGGAAGAAGCAATTTAGTAAACCAGTCTGCTAGGAGCTGATCTAGAATGGGAACTTTAATGAGATTCCATCTCCTTCGCCACTCGTGGATATGATCCGAAATGTGAGTGGTGGTATTCTGACAGAGCGAGGTTAAAAGCTCAGTACCAGTCTCATACCATATAGGCAACTAGAAATGCATTAAAAAGTTCATAGCAAGCGAGCCAAAATCAGGAAAAGAGTGCGGTGGCAACTCAATGTACCACTTGGCAGCCGAACCGGTGAGAGTCCTTTGGAACAATCTAAGATGAATTGAATCGTCCATTAAGGAATTAGATGAACACCATAAGTGGTATGTCATCACGTGGTTCTTGGGGCCTTCACCCGGCTTGCCGTCAAACTTGGGGATATCAGACGGAAGTTTCACCGGAATCGGTGGCCAGTTAGATCCATGGTAAATAGGATCGTTGGTTAAACGAGAGAGGTCAGGTAGGTCCAAAGTAGCCAGAAAGGGCAGCTGTGGATTAGGCTACACGTATTGATAATATAGATATGGCGTGTAAGGACTAAACTGACCGTAAGGTGTACCAGGATAAAACTGACCGTAGGGGGGTGTGCCGCCCGGACCGTAAGGAGGTCCGCCACCATAAGGTGGTCCATTCCAATAAGGTGGGGGTCCACCTCCACCTCCGGGAGGGGGTGGAGGTCTGCTGCCACCACCAGGAGGAGGTGGGGTTCCATAACCGTAATAAGGTGGCCCACCATCGCCTCCGCCTGGAGGGGGTGGTGGACCACTTCCACTGCTAGATGGGTGGGGGCCCCCACCACATTCGTTGCCGGAAGGATGAGGGTTTCCACCACCACCGCCACCACCAGGGTAATTAGGTCCTCCACCGCCGCCACTCGAAGGGAAATGTCCTCCACCATGATAAGGTGGTCTGCCACCACCTTCGCTTGGAGGAGGTGGTGGACCATTCTCTCTACCGCTGGAGGGGTGAGGGGCGTTGTAGGTAAAATGAGGTGGGCCTCCGCCAATGTTAGGTGGGGGCCTGCTGCCTCCAACAAGAGGTGGGGGAGGACCGATCGGGGGTGGTGGTACTTGAGGGATGGTTGGTTGGGGTCTGTGTTGCAACACAGGTTGTTTCCCCTATAGAGTGTATGGATTCCTGGGATAAGGTATCCCGTATGGCGCGTTTCTAGGATTAGGTTGACCCGGCACAGGGTTAAAAGAACCTGGATACGCTTGACTCCATGAGGGTTGGGTTACATTGGACGGCCCCCCAACATGAGATAATCCTGTGGTGGACGGTCTAGCGGGTTGGGAAGGTCCAACGGAAGGTCCGTTGGGGACTCTATGCCTACGTTCTGGTTAGGAAACAGGGGTTTCCCCCCAGCCACAATGGGCTGAACACTATTCAAAGGTTGAACCAACATGGGTTGTTGACTAGCTACCATGGTAATAACATTACCAATAAGGAAATCCGTAGGAATGGAATACCCTCCCCTTGAATTTTGAGGTGGGGGAGGAACCGGTAAAGTAACCGTGGTAGTGACAGGTGTGTTGGACCATTGTCCTTCCATCGGTTGGTTCACTTGAGGTGCAGGACTGGATTCCTATGAGGGTTGACCAGTCTCATTAGTGGTCACATGGTGGGGTGCTTCAGGTGATCCGAAAGATATCAAACAAACTGGGATGGGTTGGTAGGGGGCTAACGATGGGTCTTCAACCCGTCATTGGAGACTTGACTGTCGACACTCTTCAGCTATGAAACAAAAGTGAGCCAATTGGTCATGAAAGTAGGCTAAAGTGTCTTCCGGAGTAGTCTCACTAGGTGAGGATGAGGTAGAAAAATGAGCCACTGGATGGTGTGTAGAAGATGTCTAGTAAGCTGTTGAAGGACTAACAACTGCTGTAGGGTCGTCCTGGGGTCGGTTTATTCATTCCAACGATCTTGGTTCTCCCGAGATGACGGGAGAAAGGTCATGTGAAGTGGGGGTTTGTGCTCCTTCATCCTGCGTGGGATGAGAGGCAAGTGAATCTGGTGGAAACAAATGTCCGTCAATATTCAAAGTGGGGTTCCCTACTTCAGTAACTACGACCGCGTTACGCTGATCCATTCTTACCCTCGAAATAACCTCCCGATTAAGGGGAAATTTGGGTGGCAAGTTCAAGATCCTACGGGACCTTCTCCAGGGAAAATCCGCTAGAGTATTAGGAAAATCAACTAAAAAAGGACGAAACAACGTTTATCCTAAAGGTATATTAAAAGAAAAGCAGTCCAAGAAAACCTACTCAAACTAAGGCAACAAGCAAACTTGTGTGACAGAGTGGATTCAAAAGTCTGGAACCTCACGGGATTATCAAGGCATTGCAAACCGCAATATACTGCAGGTTCCAACAATGTGATGCGACAAGGAGGATTGGGACCATACCCTTGCCTGCATACCCGACTACCTGGACAGGACGTGCGTGATAATCTCCCCGAGTGTTGTTTTCGGTGTATTGCTTTGCCAAGACGGCCAAATGGTTAACTCGATTGGTTTTAGGAATCCTAATGGTGTCTCCCGATATATGTAAGGTATGTGGGAGCTCAAATCCATAGTGGTGCTGTCTAATGCACAACCGTTGGCACGAGACCTTCCGATATATGTGTCGATTACGTGATACACCCTTCGATATACGCCAAGTACGAATTATGGTACTTGGTGGGTATGTGAAGGAGCTCGATATACCGATGTACGTGGAAGAATACAATACCCCCGGACTACAGTGCTGGCAAGTAATGACAACTGCCATGCTTAACGACGCTAGAACACGTCTCTAACTTACACACAAGTTACTACAAATTTTACCTAGTTCTACCATTAATTTTATCTTGGACAGTTAGGTGAATGCATGAGGTGAGTACATAATCAGAAACAGAATGCAAGCCCTAGCTACATGCACGAAATATTCTTTTCTTTCGATGAATTATACCTATGGTAAAGAGAAATATTTTTCCAATGGTGTTTCCAAACAAACTCAATGCAACACAATTCCCAATGCAAACAAATTTGACAATGAAAGTACTCTTTTCTTTTTCAAAGAAACACACAAACGTTCACAACACTACTATCCAAATCAAAGTATTTTTTCTTTTCTTTTCTTTTTCAAATCAAAACAACACTAAGTAATGAGATGAGAAGATTCCGAAACGGAAAATGCAAGTCTTTCACTTTCTCTTTTCAATGATCTAAAGGCAACAAAAATAAAAAATGCACCTATCTTTCCCTAGCATGGAAACAACTTTTGAGAAAAACGAAATGTACTAGAGCTTTTCAAGAAGATGAATAATTCATAATTCAAGAAAAGCACAATCAATCATATTTCCATTCATCTTTTCCAAAACATTCCAATGCACAATGATCTTTCTTCAATAAATTTTTGAGAAACAATGGGAGAGAAGCACTTTTAATCTTTCAATGGATGTATCAAAGCAATAAACTTGAAGACAACTTTGCTTTCAGATCTAAATGACTGAAAATAAAGTGCTACTTGCAGAATTCATACACTCAGAAAACTCAAGAAAAGACAAGCACTCAACCAAGCAAAAAGAAACTCTTAACTCAAAATCAAGCAGCAGCAAGCAAACTAAGCAAGCAAGGCTCAAAACAAAAGTAGATGAGGTCTGGAAGGTGATCCAATGCAATGATCAGATCAGGGATGGAAGGAAGGGAATGCAAGAGTGAATGGATGGAGGTGGGGGAAACAAAAGTATCCGCCACTACCAATTTCAAACTTGTCCAAAGCGGAACCCAAAGTCAATCCAAATGAAACCAAACTCTCAACACACAAATCAAAATGGAATCTCTGGCTGGATGTTGCAGCACAGAGGGAGTTCATACATCAAAACAAGGCTCAGACTATAAAACAAGAAGATGGATGCCTATATGCTAAGTCTCGACATATCGGTGCACTCTGGCTTTGCAGACAGTGCGACGTCGCAGTTTACCTGCATGAGAGATGCGACGATGTCGCAGTTTACTAATGCACAGGACGCGACGAGCAAGCAATATTCAAAGAACAAAGACTCAGAAAAACACAGTGTCGCTCTGTTTTCACTGCCCAGGTGCGACAGGCGAGTTCTAGATTCAAAAATGAATCAGATCTCCAAATAATGAACCACCAACAGATTTGAAACTGAGTTGTATAAAATCAAAGGAAGAAGATCAGGATCTTCAACGTGAAGATATGAAAATGGAATCAATCCTAAGAAGGAAAATGGCAAAAGAAATGACAACAAGAATTGTGACAAGTAATCAATTGAAAATGACTCAGATTAACGATCACTAAACAAGAATACTCCCCAGTATGGTCGCCAGATTTGTTACCGGACAATCCACTCGACCAGAGGCAAGCCAGATCTCCCTAGCTCAATGTGAGTCTAGAACAAATAGAACAGACTACAAACACATTTCCTAGATCTACTTAAGGATCAAGTGCTAGATGTCTTACCTCTTTGATTCGCTATCCTTTCTCCCAAATGTTGCTCCATGTCCCGAGGTCATCAGATCCAAGCTGCAAGACCTGTTAAGACACAAAAAAGAGAAACGAGTAAAGAGCATCTATACAATAAGAGATCTATAAAAACAGTTAAGAAGGTAAACAACACAACATCATCACATATAAGACCGATATTGGTGGAAAGAATTTGTATTACTACAAATAGAGGAGTACATGATAGAGATATAGAACTATAACCAATGGCTTAACGTAGCAGCCCTTCTCCCCACAAGCCAATTGCCAAGCCCTTCCAAGGAAGCATGAATTCTCCAAGAGGTGAGTGAAGGTGTCCTAAGAGAGATTTCACCAGCATGTAGATACCATAGTCTTCCCCCCTTTGGTATGGGAGTGAGCCTCGTATATATAGGACTAAGTGGATGAGATTATGGATAGGATAGGTTGAGAGATGGTAGGAGAGAGATAGGGGATCTTCCCAATGAGTTAGGGGTCGAGTACCAACTCTCCAAGAGATCAGGGATAAGCCCCCAAATGGGAAAGCTTCGAGAAAGATCTCGAAATGGCTATTTTTTCCCATTGACATACCTCGTCGCACCTTGCTATGGAGCAACCTGTGACATCGCATGTTGCTAGTGTGCAACCTACGACGTCGCATGTTGCTAGTGTGCAACCTGCGACGACCTCTCAAAAGGTTGTACAAACTGAGTACAAATCCTCCCAAATGAGTACTTGGTCCAGATGACTTCAGGGATGTATACACTAAATCATGATGATAGGTAGATTTTAGGTGTAATAGTCCTTTTGAAATATTGTCTAAGGTTGGAGCAGTGGCATACCAACTGGCTTTGCCACCAAAATTAAAAATACATAATGTTTTTTATATATCATTTTTAAAGAAATATGTACACGATGCTACTCATGTTGTAAACTAGAATGATGTACAGGTGGGACAAGACGGAGATTTGTTGGTGGAATCGGACTGTATCCTCCGAAGGAGGGAAACTATTCTCTGGAATCGCACCATTGGGCAAGTGAAGGTGCAGTGGAAGCACCTTAGCCTAGAAGAGGCAACCTGGGAGTTGGAGAGTAGTATCTAGGAAGCATACCCAACTTTGTTTCAGGAACACTCAAGGAGTGATTAGCCAACATCGAGGATGATTTTGAGACTTAAGGGGGGGTGTATGTCACCTACCCATATTTCCGAAATTATTATTTTATTTGCAAAATACTTTATGTTAAATTTAATTACAAAGTTTTGTAATTATGATCAGTTTTGATCAAGGATGAATGTAATTACTAATTATTATTATTTAAATAAATTAATTAGGAGACAAACACCCAAGGGTACTATTAATTGAGTGTTCACTGACCCACTAGGAGGAATGGAAGCTGTTGGAAGGTATGGGTCAGATGACAGCAATTGCATCACATCACTAGCTGTTGGTTATGGGACAACTACCCCTAAAAATGTGGCATTATCCCCCAGGTGGAGGGAGTGAGCAGGAAACTCATTTAATGACCCATTAACAACTGAAAAGGCCTAGGCAGCCTACATAAGGCAAATTCGAATTGAGCAGGCAGCTCTTACACAAATATTTTTCTGTAGTTTTCCTCAAGTAAATCAGGTGATTACTGAGAGATTCGAATAGGGAGGCTAAGTGTATGTGAAAATTATAAGTTTGCAAATATATTTTGGAGAGGGAGAACCAGAGGTGCTGGTGCAGGTCATTGACTGTTAAATATCCAGCTGGATAACTTTTTCACTGTAAGCAGAGGTTCTGAGCTCCTAAGTTTCTTCTTCCTGGTGGTTCAGTGAACAGGCTCGGGGGTCCTAAGGAAAGTAACTAGGCTGTCTTCAGGAATTGGTTGGGTGGAATAGGATCCTTGGGCTGTTGTTCCTCTACAGTTAACCAGGTTTTAGTATTCTAATTCTGTTATAGTTTTCAATGTTTTTAAACTAGTAGAATGATTTATTTCCTAGTCTATGTTTAGCTGTGAATGTTAAATAGTTAAAAATAATGATGAGATAATATTATCTGTATTTTTCCCGTGCTGTTATGTGCACATTACTCTAGTACAGAGAAGTGATTTAAATATTATATGATAGATGGGAAATCTGCCAGTGATCGAATGAATTTTAAATTGTAGGTGTTCTATTCTAAACATTCTAGTTTATATAAAACAAATGTGCTGCATGACATTTTATCATTTCTACAACACTGAAAAATCATAACTATTCACACAGTCATAGAATATTTTCTTCTTTCATCTCAGATTTATCTAGAAAGTAGTTACTTGAATAAAAATCATATATCCCAGTTTTATTTGCATGCTAGTAACTTCTGCAAAAGAAATTTATACAGTCATATATATTTTCTTCATTCATAACCAGATGCATTCTATTTATTTATTATGATTTCATAAAATACCCTGTTAATACATTTCTTTTCCTTCACTTTTTCGAAGCATCTTAAGATCAAACTTTTATAATCGTATTTCCAAAAACAAATGTATTAATATTCCTACTTTCTCTTCCTATGATTATCCTCAAATATTACATTTTCTCTTCTCTGCATTTTCTACTCAATATTGCAATATTTTGTATAAACGTATTATAAAAATCCAATGTGTTTTTCAAATGCTGTATGCAAATCTTCTCTATTACTTTTTAATTCCATTTCTTTTGAAATCGAAAACAATCATTTTTGTAACCAAACTATCGTTTAATAGTTTCATAATTTCTAAACAATTTTTCAACACAGTAAGCCTACTGTACAGTCTCGTCTTATTCCTTTAACTATTATTTTATCATCTAATTATTTCTTTAAGAAATATTTCCTCAATCGAGAACAGGAATCAAAACGAAACGAACAAGACATCCTTGACAGTTGAAAAATACAAACTTTGTATTTCAGAAAACATTTTATTTATATTATCAACCGTTGCATTAAAACGAGCAGGTTCGTCCAACTTTCAAGCTCAACAAACCAAAGTCATGGTTTCATAAATATTACACAGGGTTTTACCCTCGGGTTTAACAAAAAGTATCTTGAAGTTTCGAAAACACTTCGAGCCCCTTGTAAAACATTACTTGGAGATGCCAAATGGCAACGAAAGCAACTGAGTAAACACACCCTACAGAAGACAGTTGGAACCCAGAAACAAAACCTAAGTTATCATGGCACCATTTCGGCATTCCTTTGCTTTTCATCCAACAACGAAACCACACCAGGGCCCTACGAGGACACAAGGGAAACCATCGGAGCTTACCGGAAGATGAAGAAGGACACCCATTCACAACGAATGCGCCTTAGTTCCCTTTTTAGACGTGGTACCTGCAAACCAATCGAAGGCCGAGTGGTTAAAAACGTATTTCCAAGAAAAACGAAAGTATTACAATATTGAATGTTACATTGGTTAGATTTTACCTTCAAGCTCAAAGACCGAACTTCCTTGCAACTTCACATTGGCGACGAAAACTTCCTTCTGGAGCAGCATTCACCTTACAAGCTATGCAGAAGGTGCGTCAAAGAACACAGGTATCGAAACCTCAACCAAGTGCATTCGCACTAACAAAAAAACAAGATAAGCTCCAAACTCTCATGACTGTGGAAGGATTAAACAACAGAGAACATAGATGGTTGAATGCAAAACATTACAGTCGCATGGACGGAAGGCCGTGCTAACACCTTATCGAATTGCAGAGTAAACTTCGAAGAACTCACAACTGTATACAGACCTAGGATCGAAACCCTGGAAGAACAAAACCCTCCATTCGAAATTCCCTCGTCCCAAAAACACAATGAATACCGAAAAGGGAGTGGAGTGTTTTCACTTACCATGTTTTTAGGGTTTTGGATCAACGACGGAGAGAGACTAAGATCAACGACGGAGGACGAGCCAACACACTACTTTGTGTTTCGAGCTAACAACATTTATCATCTCATTTAATGGCACCACCTTACCAGAGTATTAACGCAGGATTTCCATGATGACGCAGCTCTCATTTGCGTTACAAATCAGCCAACAACGCACACCAACAAGGATTCTCCACCCCTCTCGACGCCATGGTTCACGTGGTAGGATGGCGTGGCATAACTTTCAACATTCCACTTTGGAAACTTTAATGGCAACCGTAGTTGGCATACCTGCTCACACAAACCCAAATACTGTCAAATCTTTGCATTTAATACCTGCAACGTGTAGCACGTTAATCGTTAATATAGGAAGGGTTATGAATACCTTAGTCTAAACGTTATTTTTTTTACATTGCATTGTTTTAATCCTTATTACAACCTTGTTACATTATAATTCATTATGAAAATGTTAAATCTTGTATTATATTGTTTTTTATTATTATTCTCACAACTATGTTTACGATATAGTTTTATTTCGGAAAAACATTAAAACTTTAATGAGTGGTCTCGGTTTGGGATACGTATTATTCATACAATGCCTATGGTATTATGGCCATATAGTTTCGCTTTAGATTCGTATTGATTTTCACATTATATTTATTATTGTATAGTTTAAATAATATTGATGTTTAGTTTATTGCATAGAATAGGGTATCTATAATGTTTAGTTTCCATTTTATTCATATTTAGTTTATGAAGAGATTTTATAATTGTTAAACTGTATTATTAACATTAGCTTGAATTTTAATATATGTTTACAATGTTTTATTAATAATATAATAATATATGATATATATGTTTGCAATATAAACATTATATTTATAATGTTGTATTATAATCATTTTTATATTGAAATTGGTTTTTGTAATATTGCTACAATACTTCATTATTGTTAGAAATATTTCATGTATTATAATTGCAATAATATAGTGTTATAAGAACGTTGTAAAATCTCATTCAATTATGTGTTTATTGTCGCATTTACAAATCATAACATACAGTTGCTATGTACAATCCTAGTAGCTATCGTTAGGTACTAACATAATGTTAAACTAGACACATTAATACTAGCAGTCTTGTATTATTACATTTGTAAACGTGTAGTACTTAGGATTCTAATACTTTATATCTATTTTGCATTTATGAATTTCATTTAAGACACATAGAATGATGTGTTTATATTTCATTAGTCTGTGAAACTACTAACTCGACTCTGATGACGATAATTCGATCATTAATTACTTTTTAACAAGTACAGGGACGCTACAATCAGAATCTAGAAGAGTACCGAAAGACATTTTACAAGTTAATTAACGACGGAGAATTTCATACCACTGTTTATTTTGCAGGTCATCGCAAGAAATTACTAACACTTAAACTCTTTTACATTGACGTCGGGCTCAAATGAAAACAAGTACTTCTATTTATTTCTATGCTGTCTTGTAAAATATTTTACCTGTAGTCTGCACATGAAAACATTTCAACAGCCTTAGCTAAATGTAGCTAAGTAAGCTCCAGGGCATCTCGTAGGACCCCTTGTCAAACAAACAATCAAACTGTCAGTATTAATTCTAGTTTTCATTTCATTATCAGCTGAATGTATTCTAGAACTGTAAAACAGGTCAGTTTATCATACACATCTGCTTAACAAAAGGAGTCGTTATCGAAGTATTTAACATCTGCTTAATTCAGTAGCTTTTTCATTTACATTTAATCAATGAGAAATTATGACAGGTCACCATCATTAATTACTTTAGTTAAGTTTTCATTTCAATTTAATTACTCCGCATTTAATGAATTTGTTTAATTTAGCTACTATAATTTTTTATTTTTTATTTTTCAGAAATTTCGGGATGTTACATCTGTTTAGTCCTAGACAAAAATAGAACTGAAGTTGAAGGCACTTGTTCATCTTTGATATTCTAGTATGAAAAATATATGAGCAGATCTCGTGATGATTGGATAGATGTGGTCCCAGACTTATGACTGAAGAAGTAGGTAGTGGTTTGATGCAGTGATGATATTGAACAACACAGAAGCTTGATGACAGTGACACCGACACAAAAATGAAATGATATGTTAATGTGACAAGGCATTGACAAGTTGTTGACGGTGATATGTTGTTTGTATGACAGATTGGTTAATGTGACAAGGCAGTGATAAGTTGATGACAATGATATGTGTGATCTTTATGTGATGACATGATTGTGTTGAGCAAGTTGATGTTGAGCAGAAGTTGATTGAGATAAGTGAACATAATTGTTGACAGTGAACAATATGTAATTGCAAGCTAGTCTTGCATCTGAGGTTTGTATACCTCAATATTTCTTAGTTGGTACTATGAAAGCCAGGCTGGGCTCTGGAATACGAGTTGGTGGTATTCTTATTAGTTGGTGCTGATTGTAATCACGAAGATTGTTGTCTTCCATGTACAATACATACAACAAATTACTAAACAAATCTTGTGTTCTCGTGTGTTGTGCTACTTGTTATGGTTCAATGATTTATATTCTTTTGATTCATAGATGATTAGTTGATGGATGCTTATGCAATGATGATGTAGATGGAAGTATAATGCATTGATGAACTTTGGTTGATTAATAGAAGTTGAAAAGGATTTAAATTTCCTACACACTGATTCACCCCCCTCTTAGTGTGACCATTGTGTCCAACAATTGGTATCAAATCGGGCCTTCACCTCTAGCTTTGGAAGCTTGAAGGAGATCCGTGGACACACAAAATGGATCCAAAAGCAGAGTTCATCAATGATGTTCTAATATTTGATGTGAAAGATTATTTCAGTTGGAGGATCAAGATGAAATCCTACCTTAAGAATTTTGGAGTGTGGGAGATTGTGATCAATCCACCCATTTCATCTAATAAGAAGACCAAGTCTGCTGCACAGAAAGAAGCTAAGAAGGACAATACAACAGCCTTGAAGTTTCTCATGGATGGACTTCCAAGTTCAGTCAAAGAAGCTATAGGGGAATACACTTCAGCAAAGGATCTATGGTTCAAATTGGAGAGTGAATATCAAAAGAAAAGACACGACACTGAAAAGGAAGACCAGGAAACAGAAGTCAGGATAACTGAAGATATCAAGCATGAAGAAAAGGAAGAATCAGACTCTAGTAAAGGTATGGATAGTTCTGATTGTAGTAACTCTATATTCAATGAGGTTGAAAATGCTATTGTAGATAATGATGAAGAATTGCTGAAAGCCAAACAACGAATTATACATACTATATTAAACATTGATCTCAGAGCTGATTGGTTCCATAACATTGTTGAACTTAACCAATATGATTTCATGAGGTTTAAGAAGACAACCTTTGAATGTTTGGACAATTACCAAAAGAAGAACATGGAACTAAAGGAGTTGCTTAAGAAACTTAAGCATAAAGGAGTAGTGCTGCAGGATCAACTGGAAGACAAAGAAGATGAAAAGGAAAGACTAAAGATTGAATTGATCAATCAAGCTAAAGAACAAGAAGAGCTTGGTAAAGATTCAGAAGATCTTGAGGAGACAGGGAAGGCTAATGTTGATATGAAGACTCATCTAGAAGAAGCCAAAAGGATAGAGGAAATTTTAAAGAACCGGTTGGACGAGAAAGAGAAGGCATGTCAAAAGCTTGAGATGGAAGTAGTTGGTCTCAGAAAGAAGGACAATAAATCTAATGCCTATGTCAAGTTCAACAATAGTTCAATCATCTTAGATGAAATTTTGGATTGTCAAATATCTCCATTTGACAAATCCGGCCTTGCCTACAACAAGGAAAAAGAAAAATATGAGGTTGGCACATGGTCTCCTGAGACTCCTAAAGCAAGCACTTCAATGACCAAGAATGGAAACAAAGCTCTTCAGCAAGAACCTACACAACATAAATAATATTTCAGAAGATCAAGAATACATCAAGAAGTTGGTCCCACTCCTCAAAGCAATTTTTTTAGAAGAGAGATAACTCCAAGATGGAACCAACCATCCATGTATGAATATAATTTCAATGGTTACTGTTATTCATGTAATGGTTTTGGTCACAAGGCTATGGATTGTGCATGCCATGGAAGAAGGAGTGTTGGAAGTTGAAATAACACAGTTAGATGCTGGATATGTGACCGAATTGGACATTTAGCTGCTAATTGTCACACATTGAGATGCTTCACATGTAGTGGTTTTGGTCATAAAGCCCAAGAAGACAATCATTGAGAATTTATTCATATCCATCAGCAAGGAAAGTAGATGAATTTTGGAAGGAGAATAATGAAAAAATATTTGAAGACCAAAAGACTAATGATCACAGCCAAGGACATTCTCAGGTATGGGTGAAGAAAAATATTTTGTTAAATCTGAATTAGGTTGACCACAACAGGGTTGATGGCTGCCATATGGAAATCCAAACTTAATGTCTTTTAAATACCTTAAGTACACCTTAAGTCCATGAAGGTTGGAGAATAGGCTCAAGGGTAAATGATGGCTGCACCAAGCAAATAATAGGTCCAAGGATCGAGGCATGTTGATAGGGGGAGTATGGTTAACAAATAAAGTGAAGCAACAAGGTGATGTTTGAAGGATTTGATGCATGCTTACCTTTTATGAATTTACTAGATGATTATTGATGCATTTAGTTTTGGATATGGTTGGCAAGAAACACTTGTTGTTGGTATCTGATTATTGGAAATAAACTTGATTATAATCCAACAGGCTATCGGGATTTTTATCATTATATATGAAGAACAACTGGCAATATTTTCATGATGAGCAGTACATGATTTTATCCTTGAATTTGGCTATGGTATTCAAATTTAGAAGCAACAATTTTCAAGTCTTGTTGAAGATATCAAAGGTTACTTCAAAATCAGTTCAGAAGACCATAGTTGACTGTAGCATCACGCTAATGAAGAATATTTAAAATCAAAAGAGTGATCATGAATTTATGGGGAACAGTCAGCTGAAGTAGGACTAATCATGTCAAATTTGTTGAAGTTTGCACAGTTCTAGTAGACACCAGCAAGTCAGACATATCTGAAGATTTTGTGAAGAAAATAAAGGAGCATAAAGCATCTGAAGGTCTATCAAACATTTTCATTAAGCACATTACTAGCATTGTATTTAACAACAGAGCTTTTGTCCTGATACACCAGTCAAAGAGTTGGAAGTGGAATTGAAAGTGTCCATAATGTTTAATTACAAGGAGATAACCAACAACTTAAGAACAACTTGGAAGATGCAATTGTACATGAGGAACAACCTTGGGATCATGGGCTTAAGAAGTTTGTAATGAATTAATAGATAAGGTTCTTACAATGTTGCCGAAGACACTTATGAGCATTTGCTCATGATAAGAGAAGCAAATCCTATCTTTGGCAAGGAGAGTACAATGCAGTTTGAGGACATAAGCTTAGGGGGAGCAATATGGCATGAAACATATCAGGAAAAACATGGTGAGCTAAGCCAAAGGGGGAGTATGTATACTTATGAAAAATTGAAGATGGCAAGTGGAAAAGGTACTAGAATGATCTCCAAGAAACAAAACCAAGCTCAGTCAAAAGAGGAGATCAGCTCAGCAAATAAAAAATCCTATATGATAGGGGGAGATCAGCCAATGAAAAAATTGACATGAAAGAGGGAGCAAACTCCTTAGCATGATTTCTTGAAATTTTCAAGAATTAATTTTTTTTTGGGAACTGTGAAGCTATTGATAGATTAAGGGTTAACCCTTTGTCATTAATGTCAAAGGGGGAGAAAAATTAAAGGAGAAGGTTGCCATCAATGACAAAGGGGGATATTGATGGCCAAGGTTGTCATTGATGACAACACATTAATGACAAAGGACAAAGGCTGATGATATGGAAAGCATGGAACAAGTCAAGCAAGCATGGAAAAGGACAATGAAATGGAAAAGACTCAGCATGGACAAATGACATGAGGATAAGGTCAATGCCATGGAGGACATAGGTCGATGATATGGAAAAGATAGCTGCTCTCCTCGATCCATCCTCGTTGCTGTCGTACTGGCTTGGTTGGTTCTCCTCAACTCGATCCTCCTCCAGTCGTGTAGCTCGAAATCGTGATAGCTATGTCCTGCGGAGCCAGTCCCGCTCAAACCCTCTCTCCTAGCGTTTATCAAGCCTCCAAGCAATTGGTCAGGTTTAAGCTGATCTATTGCTACTTTTCCTTAAACCCTGATTAAGGGTAAAACTCTTGTTGGTTCACATTAGCTAGATTTGCTTTCAATGCTTGCCAGATAGCTGCTCTCCTCTTGCTCAATCTCTCATGTTTCCTGGACAATAACGTGAAGGCATTTTTGAAGGCTTGTGGGAATCCCTAGCAAGGTTGAAGAAAAGGCTTGCGGGAATCCCTTGAGGACATGGCAAGGGCAGACATCTAAGAAGCCCTTGTGGGAATTTAAGGAGCCTATGTGGGCATCTGAATAGGAGGTTATGCGAGCATCTAAGGATACCTTGCGAGCATGATCGCAGGAACTTGAAGGACAAATTGCGGGCATATTGAAGGGCCCCTGCGGGCATCCTCAAAATACCATTGTGGGAATTTATTTAGCCCCTTGCGGACATTTCAAAAATCCCTTGCGGGAATTTCCATAGGAGGTCATGCAAGCATCTAAAGAGGGTTGTGCGGGCATGTTTAAAGGACCATGAAGGCATCATTTAGGAGCCCTTGCGGACATCCCTTGGAGCCCTTGCGAGCATTATAAGGAGCATTGTGAGCATGTGTTTAGAGATCCCTTGCAGGAATCTCTTGGAGACCCCTACGGGCATTTCAAAGAAAACCTAGGGCATGGCCTAAGGACCCTTGCGGGAATTCTGGAAGTGGAGTAAATGACATGGAACAAATATGATGATGTATGATGGGTTAATAAGCCCATTACAAAGGGAGTTGTAGCACACATGATTTTAAGAAGCTCATGCACAAGCCTTAAATCAAGATGGCCACCTTAAATAAATCCAATTTGATTGATTTATTTATTTAATGTTAAAATTAAAATATTCTGGAAGGGCAGCAAATGACGTGGCATACAAATCAATTGATTGTTTATCTCTTTGATTGAAGGATGGCCACCTTAAATAAATCTCATTTGATTTATTTAATTATTTTAATGATAAAAATAAAAATAAAAAGACATGCCGGCCTCCGGATTTTATGGAGAAGAAAAGTATAAATAGAGACAAAGCTCTAATTTGTAAGGAGAGGATTTTCGGTGAAGAAGAATGATGAAGAGCTCTGATTTTCGGGTATGGGAGAGGTCTGAGATTTTCGGGTACTGGGCAGCAGCAGATCCGAGGAGCAGCAAAAGATTGAAGATCTTTTTATCTCTGATATTTCTGGGCATGAAGAATTCGGGTGAATGGAAGTGTTCTCTGTTTCCTTGGGAAGATTTGTTATTGTAGGTGATTGAAGCAGACCTTGGATCTCAGATTGATGGCTATGAACATATATGTTTAGTCCCAGACAGAAACAGAACTGAAGTTGAAGGCACTTGTTCATCTTTCATATTATGGTATGAAAAATATATGAGCAGATCTCGTGATGATTGGATAGATGTGGTCCTAGACTTATGATTGAAGAAGTAGGTAGTGGTTTGATGCAGTGATTATCTTGAACAACACAGAAGCTTGATGACAGTGACACCTACAACAAAATGAATGATATGTTAATGTGACAAGGTAGTGACAAGTTGTTGACGGTGATATGTTGTTTGTATGAGAGATTGGTTAATGTGACAAGGCAGTGATAAGTTGATGACAGTGATATGTGTGATCTTTATGTGATGACATGATTGTGTTGAGTAGAAGTTGATTGAGATAAGTGAACATAATTGTTGAGAATGAACAATATATAATTGCAAGCTAGTCTTGCATATGAGGTTTGGATACCTCAATCTTTCTTAGTTGGTACTAAGAAAACCATGTTGGGATTTGGAATATGAGTTGGTGCTCTTCTTATTAGTTGGTTATGATTGTAATCACGAAGATTGTTGTCTTCCATTTACAATACATAAAACAAATTACTAAGCAAATCTTGTGTTCTCATGTGTTGTGCTACTTGTTATGGTTCAATGATTTTGATGCTTTTGATTCATAGATGATTACTTGATGGATGCTTATGCAATGATGATGTAAATGGAAGTATAATGCATTGATGGACTTTAGTTGATTAATAGAAGTTGAAAAGGATTTAAATTTCCTACACACTGATTCACCCCCCTCTCAGTGTGACCATTGTGTCCAACAGTAATGACCTATCATTTGTGGTGTTCCTCGAACTCATTGATGGATGATTCTATCCATTTGAGGCTCTTTCAACGAGCCCTCACTGGCACGACCGCCAAATGGTACATCGACTTACCACCACACTCTTTCACCGATTTTCAATCCTTGGCTATGGATTTCCTTACAATTTTCAATTGCCGATCCACTATGAAACTGACACATATCTTTTAAATTCTCTCTGACAATCAACCTCCACTCATATTTCTGACCATATTCATGAATGGAGAAAAAGACGTCGACTCATTAAGGCTCCCATTCTGGATCAATTATTCGCTGATTTGTTACCTATCATAGCCAAATATGTCGCTATGGGTGAGGGAGTTACGGAAGAACAAGCCATTTCACGTGCCTAGTACTTAGACCTAGTCTATGTTCAATCTGGGACGTTATATGATAAAATACGGGCCAATGCCCCTCGCCCTGCATACGACCCAACAAAAACCCCCACGGGATCACATGCCCATGAAATCATTGGTCCCGTTCATACTAATGCTACTACTCAATCAGTTGGATCACAAAGACACATGGCTCCAACACCCATATCGTCACAGGATGGTAATAACACCAACCAGTCACCCATCCCTACTTCCACTACGAAGGTGAATTCAGTCCAATCTGCTTCATCTCAGAAATATAGTGGTAAGAATAAAAAAAAAAGGTAAATTCAAGAAATATTCTAACCAGCAGGAACATAAAAACAATCCCGACCCTCCTGACACCAAACCTAGAAGGAAGGATAAATATCGCTGCTTACTATGTGGTGACAACCACTTCACAAAAGCATTCCCACATCGTGAATAAGTCCAAAAGTTTCTCAAAGGAAACCCTCAATCCGCAATTTTAACGGATCCCTTCCCCACACAAAAACAACAAATGGTTGCACAAAAACCAACCCCTCCTCAAGGAGATCCATCCACGACTGCTCATGCTCTCATTATGTGGAGTGAAACGGTCAACTTATCTACCAAGGCACATACATACGATTCTATTCCCGACAAGGAATCTAATGGCGGTAATATTGAAAAATCCTCCACATCCGCATTCACTCTTCCTCCATCACAATGTCCTATGACCATAGACAAACCTATACCAGATGCAGTATTGCGTCCACCCATAAGCACAATCCAAAAAGCAATTTTCAACCCCAATGCCCAGGCCGCTCAAAACTACAACATTGTGGAAGATCTAGCCCAGGCACCAAGTGCTATGTCGACCCTTGAAGTCTTACAAAAATGTCCCAATCATCATAAGACTATGCTATCTTCTATTGGAGTAGTGGATCCAGATTCCTCTAACACTATCATGTTTAAATTGGAATACTTTAAGCCGAGGATTTCCCACCAGTTGACATTTCAAATCATTACCAATGTCACCAGGAAAAATATCCATCGTACTATTTTAGATGAAGGAGCCTCTACTTCAGTAATGTCGATGTCCTGTTGGAGAGCCATTTCCTCTCCTGAATTGAACCATTCCCCTACCACCCTGAAAGCATTTTACAGACGCGGATTGCAACCACACGGGATTCTACAATATCTAGCCGTTGAGTTGGGAGGAAAGACTGTTTCCATTAACGTGGAAGTAGTCATAGCTCCATTGGATTACAACTTATTGTTTGGTCGAAATTGGTTCTATGCTATGACTGCGGTCGCATCTTCCGTCTTCCGCATTTTTCAACTTCCCCATCATGGGAAAATTGTCACTATCGACCAATTAGATTTTATACACCAGACAGCAGGACACTCTTCGCAAATATATGAGAGTGTGGGGTTAGGACTCCTAAAAGACTCATCTCTGATGGGAGTCTTTCCAACACCTGATACCCCATCACATGTTGCCATAGTGAACATGATATCATCCATGATCCCATCTTCCTCCAAATCGGCGGACCCCTGGATTGTCCCCAACATTATTGACATGGGTTCGATTGGAGATAAAATTCCTCTTATCTAAACTGAAGCCACTTATGAGGCCATCCAATCAGCGTATGATTCACCTGATGACCACCTCTTGGTGGCATATGACTCAGGTTCTTTTCTTGGCGGAACTCATCCTTGCCATCGTTAGATCATCTCCTCTAGACTTTTCACTCTGATGAATGGATTATGGAGATTATGAGCTTGGATGAGCCTCCGTGGGAAGACAATCACCATCGATCGTCCTTCCTCCCGCCTTTAGACACGGTAGAGAATGTGGTCCACACTATTGTTTCACCGGATTTCATTCTCAACCCTCAAACTCCTATTCTTACCCAGGATACGGTAACCGAAGGGAATTTGGAAAATATTACGCCTACCACCACCATTGACATCTCAGAAAAACCAGGCATTGTGGAACATATCCACATTGGAAAAATTTGTTCTTCTGACGAAATCAAGACTTACACGGCCTTGCTCAAACAATTCCGCGACATATTTGTATGGAGTTACGAATAAATTCCTGGGATTGATCGTGCTATATTTGTGCATGAAATCAAAACATATCCTGACGCAAAACCTGTTCGCTAAAAAATCCGTCCAGTGCACCCTCGAAAGGCTGCAGCTATCAAAGCAGAAATTGAAAAGATGTTGAAAGTTGGTTTCATTTATCCTGTCCCCTTGATAGACTAGGTCTCTAATGTTGTCTTGGTTACAAAAAAACAGGGAAACATTAGAGTTTGTGTTGATTACAGGGATCTAAATAAGGCATGTCCTCAGGACAATTACCCTACCCCGTTTATCGACCAAATTATTGATAATTGTGGCGAAATTGTCATCTTTTCATTCATGGATGGCTTTTCTGGATATAATCAGATTGAGATCCACCCAACAGATCAATACAAAAACTATTTCATCTTCCCTTGGGGTACATTTGCATACCGCAAATTACCTTTTGGCCTTAAAAATGTTGGTGCCACATTCCAATGGGCCATGTCGTATGCCTTTCACGATATTAAGGATTTTGTGGAACCCTACCTCGATGATTTTCTCGCTCATTCAAATCGTCGTGAGTTTCACATCGATCATCTGATGACTGTTTTCCTCATATGTCAACGTTATAACATCCACTTAAATTCACACAAGTGCATATTCTGTGTGGAGTCCGAACGTCTCCTTGGCTTCATCATCTCAAAATATGGGATCCGCATTGATCCCCAAGGTAGAGGCTATTCTATCCCTACCCCACCTACGAGCATTACTGAACTTCAAAGTTTGCAGGGGAAGGCAAACTATTTGCGTCGTTTCGTGTGTAATTTTGTGAAAAAAACATAGGGTTATATGTGATTGTTAAAGAAGGACATCCCATTTATTTGGGATGACTATGCCCAAAGTGCCTTTGACAATCTAAAGCACACCATTACCCATGCACTTGTGTTACAACCACCTGATTACACCAAGGATAATATCCTTTATCGTGATGCCTCTACCTCGACTATTGGTATGGTGTAAGAGATGTAAACTCATAAAAGTAACAAGACAAACAAATGACCAGCATGCAATAAAAGAACTGATAAATACAATGGATCTAATATCCTGTAAATTTATAAAAACCAGTATACAACCAGAAGCATCATGCAATGAAAGATCTAAAACAAAATAATGTATCTAATCAACAATAAAGCAGAAAATATGCTATGAAAATATAGGAGCCATACCTGGATAGATGACCTAGCAGCTACCATTACCTTGATAGCTCCAATAGTGCAACTGAAGGTGGGGGGACGACTCTCCACCCAACCAACCCCCAGCCAAACAGGCTGAGGCCCCCGAGCCCCCAACAATTAACCCTATGCCAGTGCTATCTTGCTTTCCTCTCCTCTAGAGCTCCTCTTCCAAGATGGCCAAAGACAAGCAAAGAAAAAGACCCTTCTCTTCACTCCTTCTCCTCCTTTTATCTCCTCCTTCTCCCAATTTCTTAATGTCTTATTTAGTTTATTTCTTTATGCAAAATTTGCTTTCCGTTACTTCTTTTTCTTGTTTCTTTTTATTATATTATATTTATTATATTAAATATTCGCTATATTTGTATATGAGGGTTGTTACATACTCCCCCCTTCAAGAATCTTCGTCCCGAAGTTATAATATTCAAGCAATAAATACAATACTTATTCAATCAATCAAGTAAATACTAGAATATATAGGTAGCTAGTACTATTGTGAAGTTAAGAGATTTATATGTGTGGCCACCACATAGAAGTCTCCAAATCACACCAATACAATCAAATTCCCTAAATTACAACATGCTTTTAAGTAATTCCCTATGAGTCTAGTATGCAACCATATCAACAATCATGCATCATACATACATAAGCATTAGATAATTAATTAATAATTAATCACTGTGTGTTTGTTTACTTCCTCTTTCCTTACTCACCCTCTCCCTGAGAATCATACCATCCGATCAACCTCCCTACACCTCCCCTTCAACTCTGGATGGTCCCGCTCGCCATGGAACGGGCCCTCTACTGTAACCTATCCGCGGATCATACAGTAGGCATCAGAAGTTTCCCCGAGAAGTTACCACGGCATTGCCACCTTCCCAACTTTTGGTAATAATACGGCCTCATTGGATTCTAACCGGAATCTGGGCCTCATCAGTACTAGCCGGCATCTCGTTCCCGGTACCCCGATCCTGATACTCCCGGTACCCCCGATCCTGATATCAAGATCATTATACTCCAGGCATCTCGGAAGGCTAGCCTAAACATCCTCCACAGCACCCTCAAGGCACTAGCCCCAGGCATCATAAGTCCTCCATAAACCTCCCTCCCGGTGAGTATGTCTCCAACCGTGGACTCTGGTCACATCAGAAGTTCTCCGGGAAGTATATGTGGTACTGCCACCTTCCCAACTTTTGGTACAAAAGTCAAGCGCTG
Organism: Larix kaempferi; assembly: GCA_027924585.1. NCBI lineage: Eukaryota > Viridiplantae > Streptophyta > Pinopsida > Pinales > Pinaceae > Larix > Larix kaempferi. The sequence goes on from BSBM01000361.1 coordinate 23,390,169, forward strand.
CTGGCATAGAGCTAATTGTTGGGCTTGTCCCCCAACCCATGATATATTTATAGTATCCATTCTCATTCGTGGTTATGGGCTCCCACGAAATCATAGAATACTTAGCCTCATCAGGCTATTTGAGTGGATCACCCGGAACAACTGGCACTTTCCATAATGAATAATCATTAGTATCCATTTCTCAATATAATAATATATCATGTATCGACCTTGAATCATGTGCTAAGAAGAATGTCTAGCCACCAGTTCATATTGCATTACATTGCATCATAAGCCATTGTCACGATAAGCCATGCCAAGTTTAACATCTAATGCATTTAGGTACTCTTTGATACCATTATAACATAACTGGTCATGATACTTTCATAATTTCACTAAGCATCTCATAAACATGTTATGATAAGTTGCCATATTCCAACATTAGTACTATCAACATGGAGTAACAACTCACATAATCCATCATCACATCAAATATGCATTCTATAGGGAGCAATAAGAGTTAGCATGAAACGATATCATGTCATACCAAATATCTCATATAACCTCTTATTTTTCACTGACACATAACAAAGCTTTAAAATACCAACATGCTTTCATACCATTTATGTGCCAAATTTCATTTATCTCTAGATGCAATGATAACCTATAATATCATTTTATGTTCCACATGTCATATATCTTATAAAGCACCATAACGTCATGAAGTAACATCCATAAGTATCACACGCACATGCTAATAACCATATGTCTTAGGTGGAATGGAGCCACATGTTAATAACCGCAAGTATTCTTAAGTAACACAAGGATGCATGATATTATGAACATTCATCTCATCATCATCAACTTAAAACACATCATATATAGAACCGAATATAAATATCAAGAACACTCCTATCACGATTAACCAACCCATTACATCGCACATATAGATATAGATACCTTAATATTTCTTGAACAATAAGAGAAAATGAGAACTATGTGTAATTAAATACAACAACCCTAAGCTTTGATTAGGATGAGGGTTCAAAACCATGAAAAAAACAGAAAAGACCATAAGAACTGGAATTTAAACATTTGTTTGTATACTTTAAAGTAATTTGTTAACATTTTATATAAATATTAAATAAGTTAACTCTCTCTCCTTAGCACAAATTAAAGAGTTCTTTAATTCTTTAACTCTTAATTGAATGTGTTTTAACTTTCAAATATTCAACTATCATTACATCAATATGAAAGAGTAGCTTTCTGAAAACTCTTTCATCAATAGGAAACTTGTCTCTTAATATATAAATAATAAATTTAATTTATTTTTATTTTTATTTTTTAATAATAAGATTTGGTTTCTTAAGCTATATGGCTTAGAACAAAATCTTCTCTTAACTAATTCAAGCTTGGTACAATTTTTATTTTATTTTTTTATTTTACGTTTACTCTTTAGTTTTCCTTCCTTTGTACATGGAAAAGGGCGTCGTCCCTTTAGTTAACTATGTTGTTTTCTTTGTATTATCTTGGGAGTGAAGAGAGTGGGCTCTCTCTGCCTTTTGTATTGATTTTTCTTTTCTTTTCCTTTGTTTAGAAAGAGAATGTGTCTCTTCATGAGAAGCAACCAATCATTTCATTGTTTCTCTGTGTTTATAATTAAGTTCTATGTAGAGAATGATAAAGGCGACCTCGTTAGAGAGGACCATCCTAGTCAACTGTTCTCTTTCTCTGTTTATTTTTAAGGGATAGAACTCGTGTTTGACTGCATCCCTGTATTTTGTCTTTGCATAGTTTGTTAATATATATTTATAAATCTCCATTGTCATGGATTTAAGAGGACTCGGCCTCTTGCTTGGGTTCAATCCCCGAAAATGTCTTTGCATTGTTGGTTATTATTTTTATTGGTGGAAGGAGGAACATTTTCTCTCCACTCAATATTCATATCTTAGAAAATCTTTGACTATTTAATTATCATGTCATCAAATCATGGAGAGAAGACAAATCTTCAATTTAATATCGAAATGCAGAAACAATAGATGAATATTATCAAACTAGGGTTTGGACACATCTTCTTTCTTTATAAAATCAAGACCATCATTCCACATAGTGCAAACAAAAGACTCTCACATCACATGACAGTTGAAAATTTTGATGATAAGGCATGGACATATTAACATGAGAATAAGAAAGGAAGATTGAAACTCATGTTTTTGATATGACAATTATGCAAAGGTCGCCCCAATGGGTCTTAAACAATTGTACTGAGACAAAGAAGCAGGTAACTATGACGACTAAGGATCAATACCAATGTAATAGAGCTGTCCAATGTATAAAAACAAAGGACCCTCATAACAATAAATTTCCCATTTTGATCAATTGTCGAAACTAATGAGGAAACTAGCCCTTAGTATTAAGATGAGATTTACCAACAACATAGAATATCGACCCATCATATGGAATATCAAAACCCTTATAACAAAAACATTAAATCACAAGGCGAATCTCCAGAATGCCATAATATTGACCTCAAATAATAACACCATAGATGGAATACTTCATCCAAATGATGCAAATTCTTCGAATAAAACGATGGCTGAGCATATAATCAATATTTACAGAATCATATCATCTTCTGTACCTCATATACAAGACAACACAGGAAGCACCGAACCTAGGGTAGGGTTCGAAAAATGTTTTGGCCGAGTATTCAAAGAGTTGAGGAACATCGTGAACATAGGGAATAGAATGTAGCTCAAATGTTATGAGCTGAAAAAATGAGCCGAACCACTTCAACCGATATCATTTTCAAGTATTAATGGGGACAAAAGGTCTTCATTGCTAAATGCTTAGAGCAACAAAACAATATGTAAAATAAGAATACAGAGGGATTTGTTATTTTATAAATTCATGGTGATAGGAAAAGGATGAACGAAATTATGTGGTATCTAGCCTTTGCAGGTGTCGGGGTCCAGTCTCATTGATGTCTATGGATCATCCTTTACTAGGGTTTGACATAAAGTAGGAATCAAATTCCAACAACTAGTATAGTAGATAAACTATAGTTTCAATGTACATACCTGATAGCTCTGAAGTTGGGAAGCACCATCAAGCACTTCCAAAATACTCCAGGGATCTTTTTGAACGCCTCCTATGCCATGTTGTTTCCAGAAGTAATGGATACCATCCTTTCTTTTTCATCATAGCTTGCTTCTGCAGAGCCACTCTTGTCTGTGAACAAAATTTGTTTTGAAAAGTTTGTAGGAAAAATTTGTTTTGGTCGTAGAGAAACCGATAGAACATATCTCTGTATTAAGACTGGAGCGACGTGCAAGGTGGTGTCAAGAGTGGGGTCAGGGTCATCAATCTATAAATGATCTCATGATATAGATAGTTTGTCAACTTAGTTTTCTAGTAAGATGGGCATTTCGGATCAATCTTTTCTCCTCATATTGATTTCATGCCTTCATTCCCTGCGCTTACACACGAGTACAAGAGGATTAAATGTCACGCTGGGAAGGTGGTTTCACAATAACGCATGGTAGTTGATCCTAACACTGAGGGTTATAACGCTTGAAAAATGTAACCGAATGTAACGCCCGCTTGGCAACATTCAACAAAATTTGTCTTGGGTTTATAGATCTCAAATGGTGATGTTGAATTCCATTTACTTCTCTAATTTCGGATTGTTTTGGATGGGAAAGAGCATCACGGATATATATATTCCCTTTTATAACCTTGGGCAACTAGAATTTGTTTTATGTATCATAGTGTGAGCATCTTTCATGTCACAGCAATCTGCACATTTAAGATGTTTTTTTTTTGTTCTTACATCTAAATACCTCCGATAAGTTACTTGACATGCTTCCCAAATGACATTTTCTGAGGGAAGGTACTGGGTAAGTTCCAGGTTGTAATATTTGATATGATCTGATTGATTCTGATATATCGGAGTGTTGTATGCTCAGTCCTCTCGAGCCTAAAAGCAAAAGACTTACTGGAGAAACGAGCTTCGTATATCGGTTCCATAATCATAAGAAACACCTCATGAACAATCTTGTCTTGGAAGGGAGAAGACTGGGTAGTTGACATTAATATCTTCAGTTTCCTATCGGACAATGGGTTAGTTGCAGTATTGTCCATGGGAGACTTGATATAATGATTGAGGCACTCGCCCCATTGGAACTTGGACTCCAGGACTGCATTTCTCAAAGCCAAAAGTTGTTCCAAAACACTCATGTGGATCTCATTGCGATGCGGAAACGAGCTCGTTTCATTAGCACAGACCTTCTGATAAGCCAATACCCATAATTCGAACCTCCTGAGATAACCAGTCACCATAGTTATCACCGTCTGGGGTTCTCGGAAGATGTTGATCCACAAACTGGAGCATATCTTAACACCATATTCTTTAGCCCATGAGTAGACATCTTTTGATTTAAACCCTGGATTGCTTCGCTCTGTGATAGAAACCCTAGAATGAGGAGAAGGGAGGTCATCATGATAAACCCTAAACCTTATACTAGCCAGGCTTACATTTGGATTCAATAAGTCTAATAAGGCATTAAGTGGTCTCCATGAAAGGCTTCTGTGAGGATGAGTAGAATGGTATTTAGTCTTAACCCTGTGCAGATAAGCCAAGGCCAAATGGTGTTGCATCTGCATTTGGCCACTCTAAAATAAAGGTCGGTTTGCTCATATTCTCGAAACCTAGCCACTAAAATGAAGTCAAATTCTCGAAACAACTTCCTCCCAAAAGTGCAAACCATTATTCAGAGCGTAGATAAAAAGGTGCAGGTGCCTCTATTCCATGTTGGGGATTTCTCTCTAGCCGGATTCGACCTTCACCGCTAGGATGAAATGACTAGATTTTGGTAAAAATATCCATGGTTGATGTTCGAGCATTTCGAGACTTGTTTGTAGGCATGACACAATTTTTTTGTAACTGATATGCATTGGTCGTCTAAGCTCCCAGTAGTTACTGGGGAAGCGGCCACCAAACGTGACACAAAAAGTTTTCTAACATTTATTTAAAATGACACTTTATTTATTTAAAATGACACTTATGAAGCACCAGTAATAAGGTGTTATTTAAAATGCTTTATTTTTTTGAAAGATGGTGTCAATTCAAACCATCCGCACCCCAAATCGAAAACAATACTACAGTAATTGCCAGAAACATTACCGAGATTTTGAAAAGTGCTTGTGTGTCCATGTGTCTATACCTTGAATACTAAGCATTTTGTTGAAGTGGGTATTCCAGTAATTCTTCACTTCTTTGTCCCTTACCTCCAGTATACGACCACCACCACCTTCAATGTCATTCGTTACATATATCCATTTAATAATTATTTCTCTGGAATCTACAAAATGTATTTAAGCTCGTATGAATAGTTGGTTTTAGCATTTAATTTCATTCCTTTTTCACATTATTATCGATTGCAATAATGGTCCACAAATATTTCGGTAGGTCGCTCAGTTAGTTAGAGCGAGTGGCCATTAACCACAAGGTCGGAGCATATGCCAGCAGGAAGGTCTCCACTCACTCTCGCCCCTACTATCCCACTATGCATGTCAACCACGGGCTTAGTGCATGCATGCATCCAACATGCATGCAACCCAGGTGGGGTATCGGCATGCCTCCATCACGTGCTTCGATCAGGTGGAACAACTCCCCTCGCTATCCACTCCTGCTAAGGTTTGTAGTAGATAGGCTCATTCGGTCGATATAGAAGGTATTCCAAGTATGGGGGCATACCCCGGTGATACTTGCACTTGAAAATTTTCAAACAAATATAGAGATATTCCAAATCTAAGCATAGCGGAGCACTCTATAGAGAACATAGTATGACGACGCGCATAACAATTTGCTAGTTAGCACAGAAAAACACAAGGATCCTCCAAAAGCCAATGATTTTGGATCAATTCTCACTGTAATGCCATTGTTGCTTTCTAACTCTGGCCAAAGACTCATAACTATATACAACAATGCTTCAATTTTTAGATTGATAAATTCCAGAAACTAGGAAGCTATCGTGATGGAACAAGAATTACATGAACTTTAAACGCCATGGAAATGTGTAGTACAATATCTATTGAATCTCAATCCGAATTGAGAAAAGTTATATCAAGCAAGCAAGATATTTCACAGGTAAGAATCTAAAGTGCCAGGTTTAATGATGCTGGTCGATTTGGAAAAATAGATATTCCTGGGTCGATTGGGCAGAATAGATACTGGTTATCAAGGCCTAACTATCACATCGGATGATTGAGCTTCAACCGCATTGTCTGGCTTGCACTGGGGTCAACTAAAAGCAGTTTCAATAAGAACCCAATGATGTTAATCATTTTGATGACCTCCTGAATGATGTATTGATTTCTGTTGTGGCCATGTTCAGTATGAGTGCAAAATAACCAGTCAAATCTATAAATGTTATATTAATATTCAAGAGATTCAAAACATTAGGATTCTATCTATGCGTTTACACCAAGAGAATTTTATCGAATTTGGAGAGCAATCTTTGAAAATTATTGTAGAGAATTAGGCTCTGTTTTTATTTTTATTTTTTGTTCCATGAGTTTAGTACCAGAATCAATTGTTCAGTATCAGAATCAATTGTTCAGTTAGGATCAGTGAATGGAATTTTAGTTTCACTTACATACAAACTATTTTATCATTTCTCAAAGATTCCATACATATCCATAGGGAACTAATTTAATGCATCAGATCCATAGGTAACTAATTTAATGCATCATGCATAGATTAATAGTGATCTTTACAGGGATAATTCATGCATCGATTAATACCGATATTTACAGGGATAATTGTAAGGTTTCATAAACAATTTCGCTATCGGGGTGATATCAAAGCTCTTAAAAACAATTTAATACAGATTCAAATAAAGTATCTACAACGCAGACCTTATGGATTTGTATATATAAGCATGGGCAGAGTTACATCACAACCTATATCGTAGGCATGCAAAGCGAGTATGGGTGGATATGGTAATATAAACAATTCTGCAAATATTTTAATGACAGTGAGAACCAGTAACATGCACCCATATAAAATAAGCATTTGATAAATTTGAAAAGAATTTAAGAGCCCTTAAGGACCAGTGTTTGAGCCAAGCTCTGATACCAAATGTAAGAGCTGTAAACTCATAAAAGTAACAAGACAAACAAATGACCAACATGCAATAAAAGAACTGATAAATACAATGGATATGATATCTTGTAAATTTATAAAAACTAGTATACAACCAGAAGCATCATGCAATGAAAGATCTAAGACAAAATAGTGTATCTAATCAACAATAAAGCAGAAAATATGCTATGAAAATATAAGAGCCATACCTGGATAGATGACCTAGTAGCTACCATTACCTTGATAGGTCCAATAGTGCAACTGAAGGTGGGGGGACGACTCTCCACCCAACCAACCCCCAGCCAAACAGGCTGAGGCCCCTGAGCCCCCAACAATTAACCTTATGCTAGTGCTATCTTGCTTTTCTCTCCTCCAGAGCTCCTCTTCCAAGATGGCCAAAGACAAGCAAAGAAAAAGACCCTTCTCTTCACTCCTCGTCCTTCTCCCAATTTCTTAATTTCTTATTTAATTTATTTCTTTATGCAAAATTTGCTTTCCGTTACTTCTTTTTCTTGTTTCTTTTTATTAGTTTATATTACATTATATTTATTATATTAAATATTCCCTATATTTGTATATGAGGGTTGTTACACAAGAGCATATTTTGTGTGGAGTCCGAACGTCTCCTTGGCTTCATCATCTCAAAAGATGGGATCTGCATTGATCCCCTCAAGGTAGAGGCTATTATATCCCTACCCCACCTACGAACATTACTGAACTTCAAAGTTTACAGGGGAAGGAAAACTATTTGCGTCGTTTCGTGTGTAATTTTGCGGAAAAAACATAGGGTTATATGCGATTGTTAAAGAAGGACATCCCATTTATTTGGGATGACTATGCCCAAAGTGCCTTTGACAATCTAAAGCACACCATTACCCATGCACCCATGTTACAACCACCTGATTACACCAAGGATAATATCCTTTATCGTGATTCCTCTACCTCGACTATTGGTATGGGTTACTGCAGGAGGATAGAAACGCACAAGAACATGTGATTTACTACCTTAGTAAGTGTCTCATGGAATCTGAAACTCGTTATTCACATGTTGAGAAGTTAGCTTTGGAAGTCGTCATCGCTGTCCAGAAGTTCTGTCATTACATTTTACTCCGTACAACCACTATCATCCCTGATTCAAAACCTATGTACCACGTCTTAACTCGTTAGGTACTAGGGGGGAAATATTCGTGTTGGATCGTGATACTCCAAGAATTCGATCTCTAGTTTGATAAGGGTAAATACAAAAAGTCATTAGTATTTGTAGAGCTAATTTGTGATATTCCCCGTATTGATTAAGAATCTGAGCCCATTGAATCTCTCCCCGATGAGTCATTTTTCCTGATTAGTAGTTCTGATCCTTGGTGCGGAGATATCACCTTGTATCTCCAAACACAACACTTTGAACCTCGCTTATCCTGTGATGAACGCTGTCGTATCCGCCACCATGCAAAATATTACCTAATCATCGGTGATACCCTATATCGTTGTGACATTGATTCCATCTTACAACGTTGTTTAACTCACGAAGAGCCCGAGCATGTCTTGAATGATTTCCACTTGGGGGCATGTGGCGGTCATCTCTTTGGGATGGCTACAACTCAAAATATTTTATGCGCTGGATACTACTATCCATCCATATTCAAAGATTGTATTGAAGTGGTCAAGAAGTGTCCTCCTTGCCAACTTTTTCATCATAAAAAGCGCACACATCCTGCCCCACTCCATCTAGTTATCGCCATCGACCCCTTTGAAAAATTGGGCATTGAATTCATGCATGTAACCCTACCTCGGTCGATGGGCACAGTTATATTATTTTCGCTGTGGATTACTTCACCAAATGGTCCAAGGCTATGCCTACATACAAGGAAGATGACGAAACTGCCGCAGTCTTTATGTTAAATCATATCATCGCTAGATTTGGAGTCCCGTGAACCATTGCCACATACCATCGAACACATTTCCAAAATCAGATGGTAACTGAATTAAGCACCAAGTGCTTTCATCATGAAAACTAAACCCCCTACTATCCTCAATCGAACAGACAAGTAAAGGCCATTAATAAGGTCTTGAAAACCATGATTCAACGTATGGTAGGCACTCACAAGTTTAATTGGCACGCGATGCTTTTTTCATCCTTGTGGGCATATAGGACTTCTATTAAAACCGCCACTAGTTTCACACCTTTTCAATTGGTGTATGGATTAGAGGCAGTATTTCCTATCAAGTGCGAAATTCCATCTTTGAAATTAGCCGTTGAAATTTTACCAAACACTACCGTTGAGGTAGAGAGATTCTTATAATTAGCTAGACTCGATGAGACTCACCCTGATGCAGCTCTGGCCAATGAAGCACATAAGAAATGCATCAAGGCCTAGTATGAAAAATCTGTAAAACCCTGTATCTTCAACAAGGGTGATTTGGTCCTGACTAACGACCAAAAACATGATAAACTGGGGGCAAGTATGATGAATATGGTTCTTTATGTTTGTCATTGATGACAACATTAATGACAAAGGTGAAGTGTGTGGATGGATTGAACATCTAAGCAAGCATGTAACACCAAATGAGTAATTGAGATGGCATTGAAGTGATACCCTAGACAAAGATGAAGTGGACAAGGTTAATGACATGAAGCAACATGGTGACTTGGCATGAAGTTGATGGCTGGGCATTGGACCACCTAATGATCCAAACGACCCATTCTGTGGTCATTTGGAGATGGCCCTAATACCTTAGATAAAGATGATGTGGACAATGCACATGGCTTGGATGACATGGTGACATGGCAATAGACAAGCAAGCATTGGATGGCTTGAAGGGTGATGACAAAGAAGTATGGCCAAGTGGACATGACTATCGAGCATGGATGGAGAATACATATGCCAATCAAGCATAAGCTTGCGGGCATGAAAATGGAAAGTAGATATGCATGATGGAAGCCCTTGTGGGAACATATTTGAAGAGCCATCTAACGCTTGCGGGCATCATTGGAGATGGGTAAAAAAACCCTTGAGGGCATTTGAATGACCCCATTACAGGCACCTTGATTGAGAACAAACAGATCTATACGGGCACCCAAAATACACCACCGGCAGGCACATTGATGAACAAAGCAGGCATACTTATTGGAAGATCAAAGACCCCCATGCAAGTAGGTGAAGAAGGGTATGTGGGTATAAGAGAAGGCCAAGTATTGGCATAAAAATAAAATGAATTAAAATGCTGATGATGTGGAAAAGTAAACAAAAAATGATGTTTATATTTGATTGAGTAAATCATGGAAGAGGAAGTAAAAATATCATTTAATTAATGATGAGATCAAATGATTCAAGTCGGCTTCCTAAGTTTGCTAAGTAAAACATGGAAATAAAAATATTATTATTTATTATTTGTTTTAAATTGGACAAGTCGGCCTCTTTAAAACATGAACAAATCAAGTATAAAAAGGAAGATAAATTCGTTGTTTTGTTTGGTGTGAGAGTGTGGAGATTTCGGTGGAGCAGAGTGAGAAATTCGGATGGTTCCGAGAATGAGGAAAGGCTTCATGATGTAGTAGACCAACAACAAAATAATTTTTATCTTTTATATTTGGGCTAGCTGAAGACAATGAACATTTTGATGCTGATGCTGAATATCTTTACATGGTGCTTATAGAGACATGATGCTACAGGAAACACTTTTTATGTCTTTGGTATGGGAAACTGGTGGAAAATGAAGATTTGATAGATGCTGATATTTGTATGATAGTGATGAGATCATATGTATGGATAGAATGAAGCTTTTCTGGGCAACAACATTGAACGCGAGGGAAAAACTATAATGGTCATAATGATACTGGACAGTTTGATGATGATTGTGAATGTGTTGGTGCACAAACTGAGATGCTGATGGACATAATTAAATATGTTTAATATTAGGACAGACAAAAATGAAAGGATAATTATGATGATATGCTGAGACAAAGACAGGTGATGATGCTGTTGATATGATAGTGAGTGATGATGTGATATATGTTGATGAGAGAAGTTGTTGAAACAAACAAGGGTTTCTTGTTTGTGAATGTATGAATTTGTAGACTCAAGAAGAGTCTGAAACATCAGTTGTAAATCTATGTTTGTTGGGGGTGTTGTAGCATCCCAGTCAGTTGTAGCCGACTGAACCATTTTGGTGGGTGGTTCCACCTTATGGGTTGTAGCCCATATTGGAGATTGAAGTCTCCATTTATACATAACTTACAAAGCTTATATCTTGTCTCTTGCAATGTGTTGAAGTGTTTAAGTTGATAGTTCAAAGATGAATATGATATTGATGTGAATGTGAAATGATGATTTTAGATTAAGAGCTTGAAGAAGTTGAAATTTGGATTAAGTGTAGGCTCACTAATTCACCCCCCCTCTCAGTGAGCAATTGTGTCTAACAATTGGTATCAGAGAAGGCCTTCAGCATAAGCCTAACAAGCTTGAAGGGATTTGTAGATACAAGTGAAGGAAAGTCATGGAGGAAAATTTCCATTGTTCAATGAGTCAAGTTATAAATTCTAGAGCTTCAAAATGAAGTTTTACTTACAAGGACAAGGGGTTGACATCTGGAAATCAGTTGAAGGAGCAACAACTAATAACCCACAAGAAAACAATGAAAAATCACTAAAGTTGATCATGAGAAGCTTGTCTCAATCAGAGAAGGAAAGGTTGAATCTTGGAAAGTACACTTCAGCCAAAGATCTTTGGATCACACTAGAAAGTGAGCACAAAAGGAAAGTTCAAGACATTGACAAAGAAAAAGAATTCAAGACACCCGAAGATGAAAAACATGAAGAGAAGGAGGCTCTAGCATCAAGCACTAGTAAAGGTAAGAACTCTTCTATTGGCAATAATTTTGAAATTAATGATGATGAAGTTGCATTTGTAAAGGATGAAGAAGATGAGTTATTGAAAATCAAAGAGGCATTTGCAAGTTCTCTATTGGATAAGGATGTCAAATCCAATATAAGGCTTAAAAAGAAGATTATGGGAGTATTTGAAAAATACCAAAAGGAGACAAAGGCCTTGGTGATGAAATTGAAAGTCAAGAACAAAGACTTGCAAGATAAGTTGGAAGATCAAAATGATGAAATCAAAGAATTGAAGATTAGATTAGCAAGAGAGCAAGAAGAGATTGGTGTAGATCCTAAAGAACTTGAAGAAGCAAGATGGGATAACATTGATCTAAAAATTCAGCTAGAGGAAGCTAAAAGAAGAGAAGAAACTATGAAGATCCAGCTAGAAGAAAATGAGAAGAAAAATCAAGAGCTTGAGATGGAAATTGTTGGTTTTAGAAAGAAGATCAAAAAATAAAACTATCATTTGAATTTTAATAGCAGCTTGGGCATGTTGGATAAATTATTGGATTTCCAAAGGTATCCCTTTGAAAAATATGGCCTTGGGTACAAAAAGGTAGAAGGAAAATCAAAAGAAGACATGTGGTTCCCCAAGACCCCTGAATTTGGATCCACATCCTCCAAAGAAGAAAGCAAAGCTCCTCATGTATCTACACATGACAACAAAGAAGTTGGAAGCTCAAGTATACATCAAGAAGTTAGCACTGCACCTCAAAGAAAATTCAGAGAAGAGACAACTTCAAGATGGAATCCAAGTCCAAGGTATGAAAATAAATTTAATGGCTATTGTTTTTCTTGCTCTAATTTTGGTCACAAGGCCATGGATTGTAGATCCCATGGAAGACACAATATTAGATGCTGGACATGTGACCAAATTGGACACATAGCTGCCAATTGCCACACCTTAAGATGCTGCAATTGCAATGGCTTTGGTCATAAAGCCCAAACTTGTACAAGTCCTAGAAGACAACAATTGAAGAGCCCATCATGTACATCAACAAGGAGCACCAATGAATCATGGAAGAAGTATAACGAAGGAAAAATTGAAGATCAGAAGACAAACAATCTCAGACAAGGACACTCTAAGGTATGGGTAAGAAAAAATATTTTTCTAGATCTAAATGAGGTTGAGGATCAATGCACAAAAGGAGATGATGGTTTCCATAGGGCAAGCCATACTTGAAGTCTTCCCAAAGGCTTTGAGTATACCTTGAGCCCATGAAAGTGGAGGATGAACTCAAGGAATGTTAATAACCACTCCAAGTAAATATAAGGTCCAAGGATCGTGGCATGATGGTATAATCATAGGGGGAGTTTGAAGTATTTTTGAAATACTTTTCATCATATGACATAAGTAGGTGCATAGTTTGTTGACATTGTTTAGCAAACCTTGTGATAAGTATGTGGATAATATCTTGTACACACCTCTTGAGGATGATGTAGCTGTGGTGGATACAATTCCATGTGGTATGAAGACCCTGACTGGACTTACACTAAGATGAAGAAAATGATGTCTGGGATGTATACATGAACATCAATTTTGGGTATACATGAAGACCATTCAAACTCTGCTTTCGGGGTTCTTTACAAGTACTCTATCTAGATCCGAAAAGAATATTACCTTGGACATCTACAACACTGAAGTTTGTAGCAGTAGCTGGAAGTTGTGGTTCTATTTCTTCTTTTGAATTCGGGTATGAAGAAGAAGTGCTGAAGCAACCAGAGCCGAATCCACAGTTTGTAAGTACTTGACAAGTTGGTTGTGCAAGAAGTGACATAACAACAGATTGATAGTGAAGAATGAGACAAGTTAAGAAATTGGTTGACAAACGAAATATGGTGTGAGCAGCAGACAAACTGATGCTACTGTAGTAAATTTGTTTTTGATGAAGATGGCAAAGAGAAGTCTATATACTAGGGGGAATACGATGATCTGCATGCTTACCTTTTATGAATTTAATCATTCATATAAGTGTACTAAGGATTGGAAAGATAACACTGGTTATTGGTAGCTGATTGTATGAGAAAAATAACGTGAAGGAAACTTTCAAATGAGGACACTGCTTGCAACATTATAAGACTGTCAAAATGAGAAGGAAGTCAAGCCATGATAACAAGAAAATCATCTACAACAGAATGACATATGAAGTTTAAAAAAAAAGAGTAAATGACATTATTCTTCGTTGGAAGATATTGGTTGATAATTGATTGATAGGGGGAGCAGCCATCTCAACAAAACGTCAAAGGTTCCGTTAAAATAATAGACATATTTTTGACAACAATTTGGAAATGGCAAGGAGCATGGAGTATGTATAAGGATGACTTCAAAGAAATACACCCATTTTAGTCAAAGGGGGAGCAATGATGAAGTTGACATGGAAGAATTCAAAGCTAAATTTGTTTTTGGGAATTATGAAGCCTTTAATGGCTATTTGACCCTTTGTCATTAATGTCAAAGGGGGAGAAGAAGAAGTTGGTTGGTTTCCATCAATGACAAAGGGGGAGATTGATGAATATGGTTGTTTATGATTGTCATTGATGACAACATTAATGAAAAAGGTGAAGTGTGTGGATGGATTGAACATCTAAGAAAGCATGGAACACCGAATGAGTAATTGAGATGGCATTGAAGTGATACCCTAGAAAAAGATGAAGTGGACAAGGTTAATGAAAAGAAGCAACATGGTGACTTGGCATGAAGTTGATGGCTGGGCATTGGACCACCTAATGAGCCAAATGATACATTCTGTGGTCATTTGGAGATGGCCCTAATACCCTAGATAAAGATGATGTGGACAATGCACATGGCTTGGATGACATGGTGACATGGAAATAGACAAGCAAGCATTGGATGGATTGAAGGGTGATGAAAAATAAGTATGGCCAAGTGGACATGAATATCAAGCATGGATGGAGAAGACATATTCCAAGCAAGCATAAGCTTGTGGGAATGAAAATGGCAAGTAGATATGCATGATGGAAGCCCTTGCAGGCACATCTTTGAAGAGCCATCTAACCCTTACGGGAATCATTGGAGATGATTAAACAATCCCTTGAGGGAATTTGAATGACCCCATTACGGGCACCTTGACTGAGAACAAACAGATCTATACGGGCACCCAAAATACACCACCTGCGGGCATACTTATTAGAAGATTAAAGACCCCCATGCGAGCAGTTGAAGAAGGGTATGCGGGAATAAGAGAAGGCCAAGTCTTGGCATAAAAATAAAATGAATTAAAATGCTGATGATATGGAAAAGTAAACAAAAAATGATGTTTATATTTGATTGAGTAAATCGTGGAAGAGGAAGTAAAAATATCATTTAATTAATGATGAGATCAATTGATTCAAGTCGGCTTCCTAAGTTTGCTGAGTAAAACATGGAAATAAAAATATTATTATTTATTATTTGTTTTAAATTGGACAAGACATCCTCTTTAAAACATGAACACATCAAGTATAAAAAAGAAGATAAATTCGTTGTTTTGTTTGGTGTGAGAGTGTGGAGATTTCGGTGGAGCAGAGTGAGAAACTAAGATGGTTCAGAGAATGAGGAAAGGCTTCATGATGTAGCAGAACAACAACAAAATAATTTTTATCTTTTATATTTGGGTTGGCTAAAGACAATGAACATTTTGATGCTGATGTTGAATATCTTTACATGGTGCTTATAGAGACATGATGCTACAGGAAACACTTTTTATGTCTTTGGTTTGGGTAGCTGATGGACAATGAATAATTGATAGATGCTGATATTTGTATGATAGTGATGAGATCATATGTATGGATAGAATGAATCTTTTCTGGGAAACAACATTGAACGTGAGGACATAACTATAATGGTCAGAATGATATTGGACAATTTGATAATGATTGTGAATGTGCTGGTGCACAAACTGAGATGCTGATGGACATAATTAAATATGTTTGTTATTAGGACAGTAAAAAATGCAAGGATAATTATGATGATATGCTGAGACAAAGACAGGTGATGATGCTGTTGATATGACAATGAGTGGTGATGTGATATATGTTGATGAGAGAAGTTGTTGAAACAAACAAGGGTTTCTTGTTTGTGAATGTATGAATTTGTAGACTCAAGAAGAGTCTAAAACATCAGTTGTAAATCTATGTTTGTTGGGGGTGTTGTAGAATCCCAGTCAGTTGTAGCTGACTAAACCATTCTGGTGGGTGGTGCCACGTTATGGGTTGTAGCCCATATTGGAGATTGAAGTCTCCATTTATACATAACTTACAAAGGTTATATATTGTCTCTGACAATGTGTTGAAGTGTTTAAGTTGATAGTTCAAAGATGAATATGATATTGATGTGAATGTGAAATTATGATTTTAGATTAAGAGCTTGAAGAAGCTGAAATTTGGATTAAGTGTAGGATCACTGATTCACCCCCCCCTCTCAGTGAGCCATTGTGTCTAATAAGGTAAAGTTGAGTCCATGTGGCATGGACCATACATTGCAAAGCATTTTTTGGAAAAAGGAGCTTATGAGTTGGTTGATTATGACAGAATATCTCTAGGGGAGCCTCGAAATGGTCTCTACCAAAAGCGATACTATGCTTAGATTATATTTCATCAGTACTCTATATATCTTGTATATAATGTGTGTTTGATTTGGTGTGACACTTTCCTTTTAGCGTGTTAGGGTATTATTCCGATTGTTGCTTATACCATGTTCTTCCTGGATGTGCAGATGGAAACCTAGTATGGATTCGCGAACGATGCTAGCCGACACACCCAAAACCTCGCTTCAATAGCTTGGATACTTTATTCCCTTGTTGATGAACTAATAAGTGGAGATTGATGAATATAGTTGTCATTGATGACACACCATTTATGACAAAGGAAGTCAAAGATTGATGATATGGACAAATGATGACATCATGACAAGATTGAACATAGAGGAAAACGACAAGTGGCACAGTTGAAAAAGCTTGTGGACAAGTAAGCAAGCATTGAAGACTTGGAGAAGGATGATGACAAGGCTGGAGACATGGCACTGCGGGCATTTCTTCTAGGCTGTGCGGGAATCACAAATGGCCAGCTGCGGGCATTTTGATGTGGAGCTTGTGGGCATAATATGGAGAGCTGCGGGCATCTCCAGGACAAGCAACTGCGGGCATATTAAGCTTCCCTTATGGGCATGAGAAAAGAGACTTGCGGGCATCTACAGGACAGCTGCTGCGGGCATTTTTATTGGCCCATTTGGACATACTTAAAGACAGTGCAGACATTATTGTGAGGCATGCATGCATATTTGAAGGAAGTGGCAAGGAGGTGAAAGATTATATATATATATATATATTTGATGAGAATAATATGAAAATGAAATGACCCATGATGATGTGGCAACAAAAATTAAATGGATATATATATAAATATATTGAGTAAATTATGGAAATAAAAAATGTCATTTGGTTTAATTAAATTATTAAATGACAAAATAAAAACAAACATGACAAGTCGGCCTCCTTGATTGATGGAAAGACAGAAGTATAAATAAAGATCAATTCGTTGGTTTGAAGTGGAGCATGGATGGAAGAATTTCAGACAAGTGAGTGAGTACTATCTTCGGGGGTCTGATATTTTCGGGTCAGGAGGAGCAACAAGGTAGAAAATGTTTTTATCTTTGATTTCTGGGTTTGATTGAGGCAGCAACAATGGAAGCATGATTATGGATAACTGAAGACATGTATGCTGGACAAAATGATGATCTAGGGCAGCATATGTGATATGACAAATGACAGTTTGTGGAAATGCTGATGAAAAAGATGAGGTGTTGATGATATGACTTACAAAATGATAATGTGTGTGTAATACAGAATTGGCAGTAGACTGAAGAGACATGTGATGTTGAAAGTGATGACATGTAGTTGATGAAATGTAATGTGATAAATGTGTATGTTAAATACAAGCAAGGCCTTGTAACTATTTTTCTTAGTAGGATCTAAGAAAAAGACCAAGCAGAGTCTTGGAATAGAAGTAGATGCTTCTGATTCAGTTGTAGTTGATTTACCTCACAGTTGTAGCCGGTTGAAAACAATATAAAAATATTATAAAGATCATCCTGTGTCTTGTGTGGTGTGTTGATGTTAATATGATTTTACTTGATGAATGACATGTTTCAGTTGATTGATGAAAGTGATGTTGAAGTGAATTTGTAAATGATACTGATTAGGATAAGAAAACGTTGAATTTGAATTAAGTCCCGACTCACTAAGCCACCCCCCCCTTCTCAGTGAGCCATTGTGTCTAACAATTGGTATCAGAGCAAGCCTTCATCATAGTCCTAACAAGCTTGAAGGGATCCAAGATGGAATGACCAACAGAAGTCAACCATGAAGTTCTAGTTTTAGAAATATCAGATTACTTTGGTTGGAGAAGTAAAATAAAGGATTACTTGAAGAAATTTGGTGTTTGGGAAATTTTGGTTAACCCACCTGTCGAGTCCAACAAGAAGACAAAGACAATAGTTGAGAAAGACAACAATATTGCTTTGAAGTTTATGATGGAAGGACTCTGAAGCCCCATCAAAGAAAGTGTAGAAAAATGCACCTCTGCCAAAGATCTTTGGTTCATGCTAGAAGGTGAATATCAAAAGAAAGTTCAAGACATAGAAACAAAAATCAAGATCTCTGAAGATGAGAAGCTAGGAGAAAAGAAGGAACAAGCTTAAAATGTAAGTGAAGGTAAGGACACTTCTGTCAGTGATAATTCTAAATGTGATGATGTTGAAACTTTACTTACATAAAATGAGAAGGAAGACTTATTGAAAGTCAAAGAGGCATTTGCATGTACTATATTGGATAGGGATGTCAAATCCAATTCAAGGCTTAGAAAGAAGATCATGGGAGCATTTCAAAAATACCAAAAGGAGACAAAGGCCTTGTTCATGAAATTGAAATCAAGAACAAAGACTTGCAAGATAAGCTAGAAGATCAAAATGATGAAATCAAAAAATTGAAGATTGGATTAGCAAAAGAACAAGAAGAGATTGGTGTAGACCCTAAAGATCTTGAGGAGACTAGATGGGGTAATATTGATTTAAAAATCCAGTTGGAGGAAACTAAAAGAAGAGAAGAAACTATGAAGATCCAGCTAGAAGAAAAAGAGAAGACTATGGACCTACTCAAGACAAGCTTACAATTAGAGCTAGAAGACAAGAATAATGAATTTGAAAGACTAAAGTCCGAACTTATCAATCAAAGAGTGGCTAACTCAAAAGAGATTGAAGAAATAAGAAGGGACAATGTTAATATGAAGACTCAACTTGAAGAAGCCAAAAGGATGGAAGAAGTATTGAAAAATCACTTGGATGAAAATGAGAAGATTTGTGAGCACCTTGAAATGGAAGTGGTTGGACTCAAGAAGAAAAATGAAAATTTTGATGCATATGGCAAGTTCAAACACATCTCAACCATCCTAGATGAGATATTAGATTGTCAAAGGTCCCCATTTGACAAATATGTCCCTGGGTACAAATATGTAGAAGACAAACTTGAAGAAGACATGTGGTCCCCTAAAGAAGACATGTGGTCCCCCAAGACGCCTGAAGTTGGATCCACATCTCTCAAAGGAGAAAGCAAAGCTCCCCATGCACCTGCAAAATACAACAAAACATTTGAAAGATCAAGTATGCATCAAGAATCTAGGCCCAGTCTTCAAAGCAAGCTAAGAAAAGAAACAACCCCAAGATGGAACCAAAGTCCCAGGTATGAAAATAGATTTAATGGCTATTGTTTTTCTTGTTCTAATTTTGGTCACAAGGTTATGGATTGTAGATCCTATGGAAGAAGAAGTGGTGGAAGTCCCAGTAATACCATTAGATGTTGGACTTGTGACCGTAGTGGACATTCTACTGCTAACTGTCATACATTGATATGCTACACTTGTGGTGTTGCTGGCCATAAATCCCAAGTATGTGCAAGTCCAAGAAGACAATTCATGATAAGCTTCTCATACCCATCAGCAAAGAAAGTTAATGAATCTTGGAAGAAGAATGACACAGAAAGATTTGAAGACAAAAGGACAAATACTAAAAGTCAAGGACATTCTCGAGTATGGGTGAAGAAAAATATTTTGTTAAACCTAAATGAAGTTGATGATCGGTGCACAAAAGAAGATGGCTTCCATATGGAAAGCCAAGTTTGAGGTCTTTTAAAGACCTTGGCACACCATGAGTCCATGGAGTTGGAGGATGGACTCAAAGGTATATGGTGGTCGCTCCAAACAGGTCCTAGGATCGAATTGTAGACATTAAAAATTGGTATGAAGTCTGGTAAATCAGAAGTATGTATGCTAGAACATCTCGAAGGATTATCCTCTAATTATCAGTGGTCCAAACTCAAGCTTCGAATCTTGAAGTGATTGGTTAAGCTTGGTGAGTAGAAGTGAGAATTAAAAGAAAAAAGGAGTTTGATGATGATGACAATCTGTGTTATTGGCATCCAAGGACATTGAAAGAAGAAGATCTCAGAAGTACAAACCTCATGAAGCAAGAAGGGAGCTACATGTGTCCTGTATTCGGTGGTCTGAGGATAGCAGGATGGCAGGAACAGAAGATTATTCACAAGACCAAGGTTACAAGTTAAGGAAGACTTTCATATAAAAGGCATAATGGTCAATGAGTTCAAGAAGAAGACAATTCTGGGCAAGGGTTCATGTAAGATAGTGAAAGAAGCAAATTAAAAATCTCGGGCATACTACAACATGATCTTCAAAAAATTATGAGTTCTGATCCGAGACTAACAAAACACTGACATTAAAATAGTTTTGATAGTTGACGAAGAAGTTTTATATCAAAGGGGGAGTATGGTTAGAAATTGATATATGTTTATCTTTTATGAAATTACTAGATGATTGTTGAACATAACTCTCTTTCTAGCTTTGGATATGATTGGTAAACAAATTGAAGATTTTCTTCAAGCCCCGTTGAAGACATGAAAGTAGATCTACAACAAAGCCTTAGTATCCAACAACATGAAGACCGAAGGACAAAATGGAAGGGCTAAACCATTGAATGATTCAGTGACAAGGTCAGATTAGTTTTGGTAAGGTTAAAGTGGACAAGCTCGGGATTGTTACTCTTGGAAAAAGGAAGCTTCAGTGAAGCAATGTACTGGAGATTGTTGAAGATAATATATTTCAGCTTGTTTTGACAAGAAGTTTGACTGAGAAATGGTATGATTGATAGGGGAGTATGGGATGATGATGCATGCTTACCTTTTATGAATTTACTAGACAAAACCTTGATGAAATTTGAAGTAGCATAAGCTCAGGGGGAGCAATTTATGAAAAACCAACAATAAAATTTTGATGAAGATGGCAAGGTACAAGGATGATCTCAAAGAACACACCCACCTCAGTCAAAGGTGGAGACTCGCTTAGAAAATCAAGAAGTATACATGATAGGGGGAGTATGTGTGAATATGGCAAATAATGGAAGATCAAACTCAACAAATGATTTCATGATGTATTTAAAGACAATTTTTTTTTGGGTATTGTGAAGCCTTTAATGGCTAATTGACCCTTTGTCATTAATGTCAAAGGGGAAGTTTGGTTGCCATTAATGAAAAAGGGGGAGATTGATGAATATAGTTTTCATTGATGACACACCATTAATGACAAAGGAAGTCAAAGATTGATGATATGGACAAATGATGACATCATGACAAGACTGAACATAGAGGACAAAGACAAGTGGCACAATTGATAAAGCTTGTGGACAAGTAAGCAAGCATTCAAGACTTGGAGAAGGATGATGACAAGGCTAGAGACATGGCACCGTGGGCATTTATTCTAGGTTGTGCAGGCATCGCAATTGGCCAGCTACAGGCATGTTGATGGGGAGCTTGAGGGCATAATATGGAGAGCTGTGAGCATCTCCAGGACAAGCATATGCGGGCATATTAAGCTGCCCTTGCGGGCATGAGAAAAGAGACTTGCGGGCATATCCAGGACTTGCGGGCATATCCAGGATAGTTGTTGCAAACATTTTTATTGGCCCATTTGGACATACATAGTGTGGGCATTCTTGTTGGAGACATGCAAGCATATTTGAAGGAAGTGGCAAGGAGGTGAAAGATTAAATATATATATATATATATATATTTGATGAGGATAATATGAAATTAAATAACCCATGATTATGTGGCAACAACAATTAAATGGATATAAATATATCTATATTGAGTAAATTATGGAAATAAAAAAAGTCATTTGGTTAATTAAATTATTAAATGACAAAATAAAAACAAACATGACAAGTCGACCTCCTTGATTGATGGAAAGACAAAAGTATAAATAAAGATCAATTCGTTGGTTTGAAGTGGAACATGGATGGAAGAATTTCGGACAAGTGAGTGAGTATTGTCTTCGAGGGTATGATATTTTTGGGTTAGGAGGAGCAGCAAGGTAGAAAATGTTTTTATCTTTGATTTATGGGTTTGATTGAGGCAGCAGCAATGGCAACATGATTATGGATAACTGAAGACATGTATGCTGGACAAAATGATGATCTAGGGAAGCAGATGTGATATGACAAATGACAGTTTGTGGAAATGCTGATGAAAAGGATGAGGTGCTGATGTTATGACTTACAAAATGATAATGTGCATGTAATACAAAATTGGCAGCAGAATGAAGAGACATGTGATGTTGACAGTGATGACATGAGTTGATGAAACGTAATGTGATAAATGTGTATGTTAAATACAAGCAGGGCCTTGTAACTATTTTTCGTAGTAGGATCTAAGAAAAAGACCAAGCAGAGTCTTGGAATAGAAGTAGGTGCTTCTGATTCAGTTGTAGCTGATTTACCTCATGTTTGTAGCCAGTTGAAACCGATATAAAAAGATTACAAAGATTATCCCGTGTCTTGTGTGATGTGTTGATGTTAATATGATTTTACTTGATGAATGACATGTTTCAGTTGATTGATGGAAGTGATGTTGAAGTGAATTTGTAAATGATGTTGATTAGGGTAAGAACAAGTTGAATTTGAATTAAGTCCTGACTCACTGATTCACCCCCCTCTCAGTGACCCATTGTGTCTAACATAGTTTTCTTAGGTTATGAAACTAATAATATAATTGCCGAATATCATGCGGTGATTGAATTACTAACCGACGCTTCCTCCTATGGGGTGAGCCATATCATGGTTTACCTAGACTCTCAGCTCATAGTCTTTCACTTAAACCGAGACCATGCCATCTGTGACCCTACACTACTTCGCCTGTTTCGGCGAGTACGTCTCCTAGAAAGGTCTTTTGAGTTCATTTAATACCAACATATCCTGAGATGTATGAACACAGTTGCCGATTCATTGGCTAAATTTGTATTAGATTGGGACATTGCACAATTTTAAACATTTTATTAAGGATGTATAATTGGCACGACATGTAAATTATTCATTAGTATATAAGAAAACGTACATAAGACCCGCATTCAACACAAAGACACATTGTATAAAACTGCTAGGTAATGTTTTATATTAATCCTGGTAAAATGTTTTACAAAAAGGTACTGGAACAAAAATACGAAGCTCGTAGCTTTCAATCTATCATATCTACAAAAATCCGAATCTCGTAGCTTTCAATACATCATCGCATATACATGCTATCACTAGTGGTGCTCATGATAACATATGATGGCGCTTTCCACCCGTCGGAGTAGCCGACCAAAACGACCAGAAACCCTAGCTATTTGACACTGATAATGTCGTGGAAAATCATCTATGGATATATGAGGAATATCCGTGGTCAGTCGCTGGAGGTTCTCCTCGATCTCATCCAGCTCCTCTGCGGCCTCTCGGTTGGCTGCTACCATTTCCTTGACTTCTCCTCGCCTTTCAATAAGCGATGATCCAACAGGTCTAGAAGCCCCAACATCTGTGTAGCAAAGTGTGAAGTATCAATACTACAA
Source organism: Larix kaempferi (assembly GCA_027924585.1). Lineage (NCBI taxonomy): Eukaryota > Viridiplantae > Streptophyta > Pinopsida > Pinales > Pinaceae > Larix > Larix kaempferi. The sequence goes on from BSBM01000361.1 coordinate 23,414,114, forward strand.
AAAAAAATAAGAAATCATAAAATACATAAAATTAAAAAACAAAGGAGTTCTCTTCTTACCTAGGTCACCCCACTGCTCTCCCTTTGGAAGCACTAGGTTCAGATATCCTCGGAAATCCGCTCCTGAGTATGCATAGTCCTCTACCATAAGAAGCTTGCTATGTAACCACCTGAAGAAGGTAGATCCATAGGTAATCATAGGCCCACCATCGCCATGTCGGGCCATCACCTCAGTCCACCTCAACATGTGCGGATCTTGTGGCTCGAGATCACTAACCTCCACCTATGGACGGAGTAGGGGGGCCCTCTCTAGGAAGAAAGAGACTTCGATTGAACCATAGCCAAATTGTTTAAGTTCTCCCCTCCTAAATTTGGTCAGCTGTTCCTTGAGGTTGGAAAGGATCCCCCTCACACCAATTGAATACTGTGGGTGCCATGCAATCGAAGGCGTAAAGCATATGGGCCATGGTATCCTGATGCGGGGCCCTGCTGCCTGCCACTCTCTCAATGGGGAACATCACTGTCCTCAAGGGACGATATCACATGTTTTTTATGGGAATCTTCCCACCTCACATTTGTGTTCCAGGAGTGAAAAATTGTGTTATCAAGTCCTCGGTAGTCCTATATCCTCCCCCAGGACTGGATAATGATATTGGGGCTCCACGCCTCGACAACCCTGTCAAGAAATAGATATCATCAATATCTAGTGTGAGAATATGTGTCCCAACTTGGAAATGTTGTTGATACAGATCCCATATTCAGATCAAGTAATCCAATAGATGGAGTTGGTCCCTCATCCCTTGCACCTGTAAGAAATTCAACAACGCACATTCTCTTAAATCATTGACCGAATGTGGATCGTTGGCCGCTTGGACATCTTCTAATTCGCGTTCCCGTTCCTTCCATTGCACCATATTGGTTGATAAACCATGCATGGACATCAATTTAAGAGTCATTAGGACAATCTTCTGGCAACAAAACTCAAGTTTTAGCTTCCATCTTTGATTTTTTGGGTCACTTTGTCGTCGACGCACCCCTTCTTTAATGACAGGGAATTAGCACACACTTAGCCTTTACGGGATGTGCGTCACCGTTGAGCGACACACTTCTCGAAAGGGAGAAGTGTGTCACCCAGAGTGCGTAATTTCCCCCATGGAATGACCCTCAAAACCACTGAAATATGCATCAAAACACAAATTTTAACCATGAAATTGAAGGGAAAAGGGAGTAGAATTACCTGGTCCTGACAGAATCCCAAATGGTTGACCGACTCTCTTGATCCTCACCACAAATTCGAGCTCAAAAGGACTTTTTACTCACCCACAACTTGATAAAAACACAAATGGTAAATATTTTTCACTTTTTACCCCTTTTATGCATTTGAAATAAAATATTTTAATGTTTTTTTCATTTTATCCTAAGTTATTTTTACCAAGTCAATTATATTTTAGGTTTTGAGTCCTATAATCGTTCTAACACTTGTCGTGGAGTTTATAGGTTGAAATTAATGACTCTGTCTATGACGGAGATCATTTTTGCATTTTTCATGCTCCTCGTTAACTATGAAAAAGCTTCAGAGTGTTTTTTACACCATGACCGTGCTCGTTAAAAACCTAGTAAAACGGTGTCGAGCTTAGTCTTTGTTCATTCTCGTAGTCGTAAATACATGAGAATAAGTCACCGAGTTTACTTTTATCTCTTTTTCAAGCTCGTAAAACTATTACAAAAAAGGAACAACCTTGTAGTTTTATTTAAACCCTTTCCAGACTCCCAAAACATGAAAAGCTCACTAAGAAAACTTGTCTCTTTCACGCTTGTAAAAAGATGTGAAAGGTTGTCTACATGGTGAAGTTTTACCCTTTTTCGGACTGTGTGGACTATTTACGAAAAATGTGTACTCTAGCCACTTTTTGACTAGAAGGTTCTCTTAGGTATGGCTTTATCCTTTTTTCAGACTGATGAGACTAAATATTCGAAAAAATACATTCTGGAATCTTCTTTAGTCTTTTCAGACTCTCTAAACATGAAATGACGCCGAGTTTTCCTTCTATGGACTCGTTAAAATTCAACATCGAAGGGGCCTTATAGGTACGAACCCCTCCTATACCAGGTTCATAAAACATGTGAGATTAGACTCATCCTAAGGATGAGCTATATCGAGCATATGTTATCCTCCTCAAGCACATTAATAAGCGAAGAGGTACTTGTCAATCATGACGGGGAATAAGGAAAGAGTGTGTATCTACCCATATTAATGGTAGCTTATAGTCACCTTTGAACATGGCACTTGTTTGCATCTTGTTTCCTCCTAAAACACACTTGATCGCGGGTAAGTCTCCCAACTGCTATGTGTGTTCCTGAGGGAAACTATGAGTGTAGAACCCAATGTCACCTCGGTCCTAAACTCCTCCGTTTAGACCACAACTCCTAAAGTTCAAGGGGGGTTATCACTACTTACTAAATTTATTTTTAAAGTTTGTTTTTGGGAGTTGTAAATTACTAAAAATTCAAATGACATTCAAAAGTGCAATAATGCAATGATTTCAATGACAAGCAAAACCTTCTCAATAATAAATCAGATATGAATGCAGGAGAGAAATAAACAACTATATAACAAGACCAGTGCCTTCTCTACTCGGGCTATGGAGTCACAATAATCGGTTTATCAAATACTTTTCCAATAGCATCAAAACATTCACTTAACAAAACATCACATTAAACATTTACTTGAGGTAAATAAATAAATTAATGAACCAAAGACGTGTATACAAGATTAAGCTCAAACATGAAATTCTTTCGAAGTAAAGAATTGTAAATGATTGTAACAATGTTGTGCAAATGCTCCTGTAGGTTTTAATGTATTTTAAATCTCACTTCAAATTAGGGGATTAAGGTTTTGCAAAGAAAAAACTAAGCTACTCTATGTGTCTACCCCAAGAGACTATCTCTTTCGATTTGAGAGAGATTGTTGGGTGCTCAACTTGAGAACACAAGGTTCTCAACTAGCTCCACGTGTCAATCCAAAAACTTGTTGGGTGCTCAATTGGAGGACACAAAGCGCCACGAGGCTCCCAACAACCTCTACTCAATTAGCTCCACAGGTTAAGTCCCTTTTCCTCAGTTCTAATAAAGATATGTTTCCGAGTTTCTATTAGTCTAGCCAACTCAAATCCTTGCCCTTTCTTGTCACCCAGGATCAGTCGAACAGGAAAGGGGAGAGAATATGAGGCAAGAATCGAGGCTTAAATTGATTTTTTTAACTTTAAGAAAAAAAAAAAAGTAAACAAGCCAACGCGATTTCACAAGGGAGGTAAAGCCTTTTCACTTGTGAGCTGCGAGCAAAAATAACTTTAAACAAGACTTTAGGAAATAAATTACAAGCCTCAACGATTTTGCATGGATGAGAAAAGCATCTTCTCATGCAAGGTGTGGGAAAAAAAGAGAGTGCAAGCCAATGCGATTTCACAAGGGAGGCAGAGCCTTCTCACTTGTGAGGTGAGGGCAAAAGTAAATACAAGAAATGAAATATGCTAAACCCAAGCTACTTACAAAAACCATGCAAGGGTGGCAAAGCCTCATCTCTTGCATGCAAATGAAAAAAAACTAACTAAGCACTTAATAATTGAAATAAAATACAATAAATCAAGCCCAAGAGACTCTCTTGGGCTTGTTACAATGATACAAAAATCAACACTTAATAATTAGTGAGAAAATAGGGGAAAAAAGTGTTTTTGACCGTTTTCTCCCAAGTGACTGAAATGGTAACTTGTGGAGGACCTTTATGCTTGGATATGGCTAAATTTGGGTAGCATAACCTTCTTGAAAAATGCAGACCTGCCAAAAACCAGCAAACAAAATATTGTGGAAAAATGCCCAATCACTTTGGGACAATGTTAGTATATCATGCAAAATGTACAAAAAATTCTGAAAATTTATGAGTAATTTTTTGATAAAATAATAGCATGTAAGCAATACTTGAAATCTGATTTTTGTATGAGAAACTTATGGAAATTAAATGCATAAAATTTAAATGGGAAAATAAAGAAACAATGTTCTTTTGCTCATCCAATGCTTGGAGAAGTGGGGTATCCGACCAAGGAAGTCTACCCTTGAAGCCAAGTGACTTGCAACTTGTTTAATATTTGTACACAATTGAAAGAAAATGTGAGTACCTATTGAAGAGCTAAGAAATCATAGACTTTGACCAACAAGCATATGAAGTTCTTAACTAGTTAAAGAAGAAACCCATAAAATCAATAGCAAAACTACTAGAGATCTTACCAAAGCAAAAAAAATTGCTTGTTTGGCCTCCCAAAGGTTGAGTAGCTATGAAGTTCTGAAGCAAACCACCATTACAGAGCAACCAACACCAAATCTCCTCCAAAGAATTTGTATTACCAAGCCAAATGGATGAAAATTACAATTGCCCAAAAACGAGGCAAGAAGAGAGCAAGTAAGAGTGAGAAAATAGAAATGAAGCAAGAGAATGAAAGATTGTAACCACAAAGAGGAGGAAGAGCCTCCTTAAGTAGCAAAAGAGAAGGGGAGACCCTCTTTGCATGCTTGCCATGTGCCAAGAGGAAGAGAGGGAGGCGCATTTGCTCAAGGAGGGTGCATTCCATGGTTGGAGAACTAAATAATGGGGGGGGGAAACCCCCCTTAAATTTTACAATGTCCAAACCTAATCCAAATGGGGGGGGGGGGGAACTACCCAAGTGGGACCTCACCCATTGACTTTCACATAACCCATGAGCTCAAGGAGAGGAGGGCGCACCCCCTAGAGTGGGAACCTCACCACACTCTAAATACTTGCTTGGGGGGTTCTTTAACTTTTAATTTCATCCTAGGTTCATATTATGACCTTATGAAACTTTATTTCCCTTCCCCAAGTGACCATAGTAACTTTACAAAAATGTGCCTTACTAATTAGTTGGCCAATTTCCTGATTTCCATGATTGACCTGAGAAAAAGTGTCCAAAACCTTAGCAATAATTGTCTGAATGTATTCAAAATTGGTTCAAGGGTGTAGGGGGTCTCATGCCATTTATCTTGAGTACCCATACCCCTATACAATATAAAAAATGACCAAGTATTCCTCTTTTACATTACAACTTTTTATGCTGAGGGACATTTTTTAATTACCAAAAATAAAAAAAACCTAAGTAAAACTTAATGAAATTCCGCAAGACTCTGGATAATGTATAGCATGGTAATATATAACATTCATAGGCCCAAATCATCCCATTGAATCAATCATTAGAACACCTTTCACCACTTTGGAGGTATTTTTGAGTGAAAAACTCAAATAATTAAAATCACTAAAAATGAATTTTAATTATCCACGTGAAAAAACACTCGATGAAAAGAATTTCCTAATGATAGAGTCTTAGGAAACTAAGTTACACAAAAATTGACCCTCATGCTGACATATCCTTACAAAATCCCTCGCAGGGGTGAAGAAATTTCATGGATAGAAGATAAGAAGAAGAGTTTCCTTGCTTGAAAAATTAATTAGGTACTTCTTTCTCATCTTCAAGGCACATTGAACATGTGCATGGTACATGGTTGTCCACCTAGTTGGTTTGGTGGTCAACATTTTGGCTCCAACTGCGGGACGTGTGCTTGATCTGGTCTTCAGGCAAGGAGATGATATGAGAACTCTAGAATCTTTGGTTCTTATAATCTGTAAAAGCATTTCAACTTGACAAGAAAACCTTAGTAGCACATGTTTCATTAAAAATCCAATGAACCATAAGTTTCTTTAGCAAAAAAATGTTATTATTCCTAAGTACATAAAATAAATGCAGAAGTAAGTGCTCACTCTAAGGAGCTTATTTTCCTACTCTAAGCATGATAAAATAAACATCTTAGGTAAAATAAAATATCCAATGCAACCACTTAAGCATTTTATCAACTTTAATTTTTTTTGACTTGCCTTTGGTTACCAGCCAAAGAAATGATATATTTATTAAGAAATGAAAACCTGCGTGATGATCTAGAATGGGCGGGTTGGATGGGGAATCATGAACGTGAATAATGTCATCAAATTGCTTCCCAAACTGGCAGGTGCTTGCACATGATTCTTCTATCCAAGCTTGGATAGGAGCAATATATACATGTGCACGATGAGGCAAACCAACCACTTCAACATATTGTTCCAAAGGGATCTCATGATGATAACTTTGTGTAGAAGACCCCAGATGCTCCAGATCATAAGGAACCTTTGCATGCGAAAATGATGGCTGAGATAGGCCTTCGTTTAATTGTACCCCATATGATTCTTCATTACTGATACTAATATATGGCTCAGACTGATCACAAAGACAAACCGCGTGCTCTTCCTTCATACAGATATTTCCCAAGGCCTTAAGATCCATGCTCTCTTCTCTAAAAACCTCATAGATATGATCTTCAATAAAACCAACAAGAGACTCAATACTCCCTCCTTTACATATGTCATAGATGAGATTAGTAATAAAACCTTCCAAAGCTTCCAGTTCATTATTATCCTCCTCAAACAGGTCATAGATTGGATGCTCCATGAATGCCCAAGAATCCTCATCAATAACCTTGTTAGATATAAGTGAGTCTGTATCACTTGCATTATGCCCCAGGCTATACTTGTCCTTATCCTGATCACTATCATATTCTTCGTAAAAAAGGTCACAAGGTAGTAAACCTTCCAAACTATCATCATTATACATAGAACATGCAAGAATTTCATCACGCACATTGCAGATTACATCATAAGTTTCATTATAAGCTTCTGCAATGGTTTCTTCTTGAGGGAGATTTGGCATATAAGTGTCAACAATTTTAATGAAATAACCTTGAGGCTCATTCAAATCTCTATTAATTTCAACATAAGGAGGGTCTTCAATAGTATCTTCAATCAAGGGATCCTCATGTGCTTCTTTATAATGCATAGCAGGGGTGCACATGTCATCATCTTGTTAATTTTTGAGCATTAATTCAACATACTCTAGGATCTTTACTGAGAGAATAACATGTACATCATATCAAGTATAACAATGCATATCAATCACACCAAGCAATCACATGGGACAATAGACACACAGAGTTTCACTGGGGAAAACCATAAAGGTGAAAAACCCCACAACTTCCTCAGAGATAGAAAGAGCAATAATACAACCAAAGTACACAGAGATAGTCCTCCTAGAAGCTGAACCTCCTCCTCCACTAGTGCGCCACTTTCCGAGTAGTGTAGAAGTGAATAATGAGATGATCAAATAGAGTGCCTCCCGCACTCTATTTATACATGACCTGACCTGCCTAATAACCTAGTAGGGCCGACTTGTCTAACTCAGTCTAGTAACCCATGGTTATATTAATCCGAGCCGACCCCACACTTGGTGGTCTAATAACCCATCACTTGCAAGTTGCGACACTTGCGACATTTGTCAATACAAATGACTACACTTCCGTATAGAGGAATAATAACATATCTATAGGAGTACAATATACATAGGTGAAATACATTCTGAAGTTACAATTACATCAACACTCCCTCTTAACTAGGAAGGTATTTCTCGACATAGATATACTAGCACAAGTATTCTTCTCTGGATCATCGTCAGTGAATCATCGTCCTCGAATCATCGTCACTGCTGCTGCTATCTCAATCAATCTCCAATCTACTCGTCATAGGAAGTTCTACAGAGCCAGTCCTTTTTCATACTGGATGTAGGCCCACCACTTGTAGGTCTTCATCATCACTGGCCATACTGTGGAAACCTCAGGACTTATTTACGTGCATCAACAAAAACTCGAAAGAGTATCCCACGACTGATTACGAGCTTACTACTCAACCTATCGGATCTCTCAGGATCTTTTACATGTTGAACTTCACAAAACCTACTCAGAGCATCCCAGGATGTTACGAGCACATCGCTCTACCTGTCTGAATCTCGATAGAGCATCCCAGGATGTTACGAGCACACCGCTCTACTTGTCTGGATTTTAAAGGATCTTTTCTATGTGAACTTTCGCAAAACCTACTCAAAGCATCCCAGGATGTTACGAGCACACCGCTCTACCTTTCTGGATCTCGATAGAGCATCCCAGGATGTTACGAGCACACCGCTCTACCTGTCCATATTTTAAGGATATTTTCTATGTGAAACTGTAGCAAAACATACTCAGAGCATCCTAGGATGTTACGAGCACATCGCTCTACCTGTCTGGATCTCGATAGAGCATCCCAGGTTGTTACGAGCACACCGCTCTACCTGTCCATATTTTAAAGGATCTTTTCTATACGAAACTATAGCAAAACCTACTCATAGCATCCTAGGATGTTACGAGCACACCGCTCTACTTGTCTGGATCTCGATAGAGCATCCCAGGCTATTACGAGCACACCACTCTACCTGTCCAGATTTTAAAGGACCTTTTCTATGCTACCTGCACAACCTGTCCACGACCACAGAGTATCAACATGATACTCACCATACATCATCCTGATGTACATCATCACATGATCAACCCGATCATCATCATAGCATCAACCTGATGCATATCATCTAGAGCAACAACCTGAAGCTCTTCATCTGTGATCATCCCGATCAAACAATGCATCTACTTTATACATATCATCATACATGATCTACCTGATCATACAAGTATCCACTTGATACATGTGAAAATACATGATCCACCTGATCATACAATGTATCTGCTTGATACATACATGATCTACCTTATCATACAAGTATCCACCTGATACATGTGCAAATACATGATCCACCTGATCATACAATGTATCTACTTGATACATATACAAAATACATGATCAAACTGATCAAAGCATCCAACATGATGCATATACAAATACATGATCAAACTGATCAAGGCATCCAACATGATGCATATACAGAGCAGTAACTGGAGCATCGTCCTGATGCTCACCATCCATCGCTTACATCCACAGCCATGGGAAGGATCCTCCTCTCACTATGCTTGGAATGGCTCCTACAAATGTGTCCATCACTTCTTCCTTGAAGTGTCGTCAATCTGAAGAACACCAAGCCTCTCTCTGAAGTACTCAAACTTCACTCTGGCTAGTGGTTTCATCAACACATCTGCAAACTGCTCATCCGTCACAACATGCAGGAGCTTCACTGCTCCTCTCTACACCATATCTCTGATATAGTGGTATTTGATCTCAATGTGCTTCGACTTGTCGTGGAACACCGGGTTCTCAGACAGCTTCACACAAATCTGGTTTTCATAAAAGATACCAGTAGCCTCCAGCGGTAGATCAAATAACTCAGACAGTAGTTTTCGGAGCCATACTGCCTCACAACTAGCCAAACAAGATGCAACATACTCTGCCTCAGATGTACTTAGTGCTACGCAGGACTGCTTCCTGCTAAACCACAAGATCACACCCGATCCCATACTTAAGTAGCACCCAGATGTGCTCTTCCTATCTGTAGCACTGCCTGCCCAGTATGAATCAACATAACCCTACAGGTTAAAATTTTGATTCACATCATACTTGAGCCCATAATCAATTGTACCCTTCAGGTACCTCAGAATATTCTTTACAGCAACCAGGTGAACACGTCTGGGATCCGTCAGGAATTGGCTCAATGTGTTCACCGCAAAGCAAATATTTGGTCTCGTGTTCATTAGGTACATCAAGGATCTAATCATCTGACGATACATAGTGACATCAACCGGATCAGATGAAGCATCACATAGAAGCTTCAGGTTCGATGCCATAGGTGTGGCCATGGCCTTATAGTCCATCATCCCGAACCTCTTCAGGATCTCTACTGCATACTTCCCTTGTCCAAGGAAGATTCCATCTACACTCTGCCACACCTCTATGCCTAGGAAATAGTGCATCATCCCCAAGTCCTTCATCTCAAACTCAGCAGCAAGCTTCCTCTTGGTGTCGTCAATCAACTCATCCTCACCTGTTACAAACAGGTCATCCACATACAAAAGTAGTATCACTAGATTGCCTTCCTCAACCTTGTAGTAAAGGTTGGAATCTGCTTTACTCTTGGTAAAGCCCAAATTGGATAGAAAGCTGTCTATCCTACCATACCAAGTCCTAGGAGCTTGCTTCAAGCCATACAAGGGTTTCTTCAACCTGCACACATATGACTTCATGTCATATGTCTTAAAACCGAGTGGCTGCTCCACATACACTTCCTCCTCGACTACACCATTCAAGAAAGATGTCTTGACATCCATCTGGTGTATCTTCCATTTCATCATTGTAGCCAGAATAAGTACTGATTTGATGGAAGTGTATCTAGCTACAGGAGCAAAGGTCTCTTCATAGTATATTCTCTATTACTGGGAGAAGCCATGAGCTACAAATATATGCTACCAACTGCAACATGCTTGATCTTATAGATCCACTTGGAAGTCACAACAGACTTCCCTTCGAGTCTTAGGACCACATCCCAAACATCATTCTTCATGATCGACTGGTACTCTTCGATCATTACTTCATCCCAGATCCTGGGAACTTCAATATCTTCAATAGATAACTTTGTTGCTTGAACAAATGTTGTAGTCCTTCTTTTGTAGGTGATGGTATACGATCTTTCATACAAAACAAGTTAAATTGCATGATTAGAAACATCTCATAGTTTTCAGAACAAATTCTTACGCATAAATAAATATGTCATACAGTCATGCAATTATCTTAGCCAATGATTCAATACAACATTTATCCATATCCCGTAACTTTCTAGATGCCTTCCAATCTCTAGCAGAACATTGTTAAGAGTGTGCACAACTCCCAACATGTTAGCAAAGAGGTTTCATTCTAGATAAGTAGCAATGGAATGTTGTAGAGTGCCATAGGCCACTTACCCATCACATGCATATTAGTAGTATCTTGTTCATCAATGCAACTATTATAATATACACAACATAAGCATATACATCATTGAATCAATATTAATTAAACAATCGAATATACAAGAAATGAAAATTCAAATACTTATCTTTGTTTGTTTATTGGGTTGACTCCCTCTCAGTCTTTGCTTCCTTTCTGCAACTCCATTCTGATGTGGATTGTGAGAAGTGGTCAACTTCCTCTGAATATTTGCATCCTTACAGAAACTACTGGAGTGTGCTCCCTCTTGATCTTTGCTTCCTGGATTACTTGTCCTTGAACTTATATCCATCCTCGATCACTATGCATGCTTACTAGTATCATCATTGTCTTATCCTCGAGATCTCATATATAATCATACATTCATTAGTATAATCTTAATACTATCAAAACACAATAATCTTAAACATGTATAGTCATGATCATTTCAAACACAGATAATAAGCATTAGCATTCAAAGTTTCAGAGAAGACTTCTCTTACTCATGCATATTCATATTAAACCATAGAACTCTTTTGGTTAGTCATATCATTAATCAAGGTAAGAGACATAATATGCATAAACCCTGGATTACTCAAACTCGTAATTTCGTGAGTAATCATCATCAATCATGCAAAAGTATAAGATCCTTACATATGGTAGGATCTAACTTGATATAGGAAAAACATACCTGGTCATCATATTTGCTAGTTATGTCTAGTAATGTTTTTCTTGTTCTCTTCAATGACCTGCATAACTCATAAGTTAACCATTGTAGAACCAAAGTATACATACCTCTATGTGATCCATGACTATGGATGAGTCTTTGTCTTCATGTCACTATGGTCTTGATCTAGGACTTGATTTGTACCTTCATGTTAGTGGATAACATTCTCCTCATACAACAGCACAGTGCATTAGTACAATCATAATACAATCATAAGTGTCATAACCCTAATCAATGAATGTCTTCTATCATGCATTCATACTTTTACTAGGGTGATAAGACAAGTCTAAAATTAAACAAGATTGTTACTAAACTCAATAACATGAAGACAATCATATTATAAACTTAATTATGAACAGATTTCAAAACATACCTGTAAGTCATACTTGTTAGATTTCTTGTAGTAGTTGTTGTTGTTGTTCCTTTTGTTCTTAGGACAATTTGAGGAAAAGTGTCCTCTCCTTGGTATGTGCTGTGAGAGCTTGATCTTCATTCCCCATCTTTTCTTCTCGAGCTATAATCTGAGATTCTTCCTGTGAGCATTCTTCCCATCACTTACTGAAAGAGATAAGTTTCTTCCTGGCACAAATTCCTTGGATGACGGAATCCCATGACCTAGGAAGGCCATTAAGTGTGGTCATTACCGCTTCTCCATTCTCTATAACTTCTCCCATAGCTTCAAGTTGTTCTTTTATTTGGGAGACCCTTGAGAAATAAGACTGCATGGTCTCCGCATTCTGGAACTTGATAGTCTTCAATTGATTCCTCAAGGTCATCTTCCGGTTTATATTCTTCCCTTCAAATAGCTTGGTCAAGGAATCAAACATCTCCTTAGGTGTCTTCAGAGATGACACATGTGGCATGAGATGGTTTTTGATAGAATCAGCAATGATCCTTTTATCCTTGACTAAGTTCCTCTTGTGTAAGGCCTTAGTCACTTCTCCCTCTGGGACAGGAACCCCTTCACTTATGTAGGTGTCCAACTCACTCTCTTATAGAATTAACCCAATCCTATACTTCCATGCTTGGAAGTTATCAGCCCCTTCAAGCTTATCCTCAAGCTTGGTGTGGTGAGACATCTTAAAGAGTACTTCAAATGAAATAGAAAAGATTTAGGTCTTACCACTTGATTTGCAGAAATCTGGATCTGGAGATGGATTAGGGTTTGTTAGAGAAACCCTAAAAATTCAAACTTTGAATTTCAAACTTCTAAAAGGATAGAAAGATGCGCCTTGATGAGCTGATCAAGCTGGTATACTCAGAATTTGAAAACTGCAAAGTTTCACCCCTCAAATTTGCTTTTCAAACTTTTGGATACATGGGAGGACCTTGAATTAGGGTTTGATTTTTCTGGAGCTTCATCCATCCAAAAAGTTCGATCTTGGTCTCTAAACTTTGATTTTTTAGAGGAGCTTCCAGCCATGGTCTCAGATTTCAAAAATTCCATTTTTTGTGGAAACCCTAATTTTTAGGGCAAAAAATGAAAGTGCCCAGAATTGAATTATGATTGGACAGAAAGATGCGCATTATTGAGGAGAGTCAAAATACCCTACTGCCTTTCAAGATCTGTAGAGAGAAACCAAATAAACAAGAAGTCCTAGCTTCCGCAACTGCACAGTGTCTTCTTCTCAAGTTAGCTCTGATACCATGTTAATTTTTTAGCATTAATTCAACATACTCTAGGATCTTTACTGAGAGAATAACATGTACAACAATGCATATCAATCACCTCAAGCAATCACATGAGACAATAGACACACAAAGTTTCACTGGGGAAAACCATAAAGGTGAAAAACCCCACAACGTCCTCAGAGATAGAAAGAGCAATGATACAACCAAAGTACACAGAGATAGTCCTCCTAGAAGCTGAACCTCCTCCTCCACTAGTGCGCCACTTTTCGAGTAGTGTAGAAGTGAATAATGAGATGATCAAATAGAGTGCCTCTCGCACTCTATTTATACTGTTAAAATTCAATATGCTAAGACAGAAAATAGCAGCATTACATTCCATTTCACAATAATAACATATACAGGATCACTGAAGAAACAACAAGTACAACATAAACACAAGAGACAGATTTATCCTGGGAAACCCTCATGGGGTAGAAAACCCAGCAAAGCTTCCTCAATATAGATGACCAGCAATATACAAAGATGCAAACCAAAGACATGATCTCCTCCTCCACCATAGAAGACCTCTCCTCCACAAGTGCGCTACATTCTAAGTGAGGGAAGTGTGTGTATAATGAGGAACACACCTCCTCTATTTATACACATCTCGGACTTGTACTTTATATTAACTAGGTCGGCCCCAACTTTACCACTGGGTTAAACACCCCACTATAACTGACTGGGACGACCCCACTAGGGTGGTCTAACAACCCTTTGACCCACATAACACATACAGGGCCGACCCCCGCTAGGGAAGTCTAATAACCCAAGTTACCACATTCCGACGGAGGAATAAACATCTCCGGATATACAATAAGATCTTTACGGAGGAATGAAACATCTCCGAAATAATAAAGTACAAATATAATATTCTTTGAAGTTACAATATCTCAACACTCCCCCTTAACAAGAAGGATATTATAACAGCATCTGCAGGAGCAAGGAGTCATCAACATCATACATGATACATCTATAAATCATTGGAAGCTTTCTCAACATCATTAGTAACTCAAGCAGTTACTAGAACATCTTCAATACTGAGTCTTTATCTTCTGTAGCACTCGAACAGCTACATCATCATCACACGATCATCAGCATCGTCATCACACGATCATCAGCATCGTCATCACACGATCATCAGCATCATCATCACACAATCACCAACATCGTCATCAACTGGATCCACTCGATCATCATTACAACAGCAACATATCCTGCAATACACATGATCTAATTATGGGATGATCAATTCCTCTCACTTTAGGACATAGGTCCAAGGATGATACAATCCTGATCCACTTACGGGATGATCAATCCCTCTCACTTTAAGACATCTCTCATGTCTATGGACGATGCAATCCAGATCAACTTACAGGATGATTAGTCCTTATCACTTTAAGACACCTCACCATGTCTAGGGACGATGCAATCCCAATCTACTTACAAGATGATTAGTCCTTATCATTTTAAGACACCTCACCGTGTCTAGGGACGATGCAATCCCAATCTACTTACAGGATGATTAGTCCTTATCATTTTAAGACACCTCACCATGTCTAGGGATGATGCAATCCCAATCTACTTACATGATGATTAGTCCTTATCACTTTAAGACACCTCACCATGTCTAGGGACGATGCAATCCCAATCTATTTACAGGATGATTAGTCCTTATCACTTTAAGACACCTCACCATGTCTAGGGACGATGCAATCCCAATCTATTTACAGGATGATTAGTCCTTATCACTTTAAGACACCTCACCATGTCTAGGGACGATGCAATCCCAATCTACTTACAGGATGATTAGTCCTTATCACTTTAAGACACCTCACCATGTCTATGGACGATGCAATCCCAATCTATTTATAGGATGATTAGTCCTTATCATTTTAAGACACCTCACCATGTCTAGGGACGATGCAATCCCAATCTACTTACAGGATGGTTAGTCCTTATCACTTTAGGACATAAGTCCAAGGATGATGCAATCCCGATCCACTTACGGGATGATCAATCCCTATCACTTTAGGACATAAGTCCAAGGATGATGCAATACTGTCATGTACATTTTGAACCAAACGCTCAGGGACGATGCAGTCCTATATACGTCCACTAAGGACCATATTCTCGGAGACATCTTTCTACGGATCACTTTAGGACTGAAGTCCAGGGATGATACAATCCTCATCGTTCGCTAGGAACCGCATTCTCGAAGACATCTGTCTACGGATCACTTTAGGACTGAAGTCCAAGGATGATACAATCCTCCATCAACCTCATCGTCGGAACAAGCAACCTCATCTTCAACCTTATCATTGAAACAGGTAGGAACATCATCGATACAGTATCCTCATCAATACAAGTATCATTAGTATGTATCATCAATACAAGTATCCACACCAATACAAGTATATCGTCAATACAAGTATCCACACCAATACAAGTATACACATCATCAATACAAGTATCCACACCAATACAAGTATACACATCAATACAAGTATCCACACCAATACAAATATATCATCAATACAAGTATCCACACCAATACAAGTATACACATTATCAATACAAGCATCCACACCAATACAAGTATACACATCATCAATACAAGTATACACATCATCAATAAAGATAAGAGACATAATATGCATAAACCCTTGATTACTAACTTTGTGAATAAGCATAACCAATCATACCAAGTATACTTATATAAGGGATCCTAATACATGACATAGGAAAACATAGCTGGATTAGTATACCTACTTAGTTATGTCTAACATACCTAATCAATATCTTCTTTGTTCTCTTTAATGATTTAGAGATCCTATGCTAGAACCTGCATATCTCATAGGTTAAGCATAATAGAACAAAGTCATACATACCTTACAAGTAGAACTTCCATGTGATCAAATATTATGGATGAGTCTTTGTCTTCATGTTGTCATGGTCATGGAACTTGATTTGTCTTTCGTGACATACCTGTATCTTGTTAGCAGACAACATCAACCTCATACAACACCACAGTGCATTAGTACAATCATATAACCCTAATCAATGAATGTATTCTATCATTCACATGCATTCATACTGTTACTAGGGTGATAAGACAATTCTAACATTAATCAAGATTGTACTAATAAATAATATGAAGACAAACATATTATGAACTTAATAAGGAATCATATTTCAAGACATACCTGAACCTCCTTAAGTCATACCTGTCGAGACTTCTTGTAGTCTTCTTATGTAAGGCCTTAGCCTCAACTCCCCCTGAAACTTGATCTGGAGCTTGATTAGGGTTTGCTAGAGAAACCCTAAAAATTCAATCTTTGACTTTCACACTTCTGAATGGATGGAAGGATATGTCTTGCTGAGCTGATCAAACTAGCATACTTCAATTTTGGAATCTCCAAAATTTGACCCCTCAAAATTTGACAGGATCCCGAACTAGGGTTTGATAAAGCCCACCCTTTTGACCACTCAAAAGGTATGATCCAAGGCTCTAAACTCTTATGTTTCTGAGGAGCTTCCAGCCATGGTTACAGACTGAAAAAATTCCAACTTTTGCTGAAGCCCTAATTTTCCATCTTTCTGATCAAGATCCCGAACTGGGGTTTGATCAAGCCCGGTATTCTACCCAACCAAAAAATTCAATCTTGGTCTCTAAATTTTGATTTTCCTGAGTAGCATTCAGCCGTGGAATCCGATTCCAAAAATTCTAACTTTCTTCGAAACCCTAAATTCCGGAAGCCATGAATGAAGGTGCTCCAATTTTTTTTTGTTTTGACGGAAATATGTACCTGATTGTTTTTGCTGTAACTCCGAACTTTTCAATCCACAGGGTCTGAAAACTTTTTTTGTGGTAGCTTGACCTTTCATCTTTCCATCCCGACAGGTCTGACCTTGATTGGATTTTCTGAGAGAGAGGTATGCCAAGTGTCGCAACGTGACCTGTTTATGGGATAAAATAGGAGAGCAAACTTTTACGGCGTGCCATGTGTCACTGGTTCAACTTCGGCCTCTGAAAAAGTTTCCTGAGATAGTACAGTCTGTGTACTACCTGTCACTTTTTACGAAATTTCATTTGGAGCTTCCTATCCCAAGTTATGACCTTTTTTCCTAGGTCACCTGATTTTGACTGAGATTTGGAAGAGGTAGAAACCCTAACTTGTACTGATCATAACTCACAAAGTACAACTAATCTGAGGGTGCCCTTTGGACAAAAGGTACCGAGAAATGTTATCTACGACCTGTAAACTTTTCAAATCCTGAACCTTCGCAGAAATGGATTTATAGCGAAATTTCCACGATGACTGGTTTTTTCTATGTAAAACCCAAACCTTCAAATTGTCGCAAGTGAAGCAAGTGTCGTAAGTGCCATACATTGCCTTCCTTCAGGTTAGCTCTGATACCATGTTAAAATTCAATATGCTAAGACATAAAATAACAGCATTACATTCCATTTCACAATAATAACATATACAGGATTACTAAAGAAACAACAAGCACAACATAAACACAAGAGACATAGATTTATCCTGGGATACCCTCATGGGGTAGAAAACCCAGCAAAGCTTCCTCAATATAGATGACCAGCAATATACAAAGATGCAAACCAAAGACATGATCTCCTCCTCCACCATAGAAGACCTCTCCTCCACAAGTGCGCTGCATTCTAAGTGAGGGAAGTGTGTGTATAATGAGGAACACACCTCCTCTATTTATACACATCTCCGACTTGTACTTTATATTAACTAGGTCGGCCCCAACTTTACTACTGGGTTAAACACCCCACTATAACTGACTGGGCCGACCCCGCTAGGGTGGTCTAACAACCCTTTGACCCACATAACACATACAGGGCTGACCCCCACTAAGGAAGTCTAATAACCCAAGTTACCACATTCCGACGGAGGAATAAACATCTCCGGATATACAATAAGATCTTTACGGAGGAATGAAACATCTCTGGAATAATAAAGTACAAATATAATATTCTTTGAAGTTACAATATCTCAACATATACATGACCTGACTTGCCTAATAACCTAACAGGGCCGACTTGTCTAACTCAGTCTAATAACCCATGGTTATATTAATCCGGGCCGACCCCACACTTGGTGGTCTAATAACCCGTCACTTGCAAGTTGCGACACTTGCGACATTTGTCAATACAAATGATGACACTTCCATATAGAGGAATAATAACATCTCTATAGGAGTGCAATATACATAGGTGAAATACATTCTGAAGTTACAATTACATCAACACATCTTTACCGAAGTATTCTAGAGGTAGCTTCAAATATTCAATATTTTTAACCATGGAAATATGAGAAGGATACTCATGATACTCTGTGTCTAGCAAGTAGTGGGTAAACATTGTTTTAAGTAGCCTTTCCATATCTTTCATACTACCCCCATCATTATGCCATTGCTTCAAAAATATGTGAAACAAACTTGAAAAGGAGGAAATACATTTTCCAAGGAGGGTACATAAAAAACTAGTAACAAGCATCTTCCTGAAGAGTACTAGCAAACATATGCATCATATTATCTTCATAACTAATGTTGAAGCCAACCAGAAACTGGAGGAAAGACTTGATGTGCCAGATGGCCGAGTCACCATTTCCATGAAAGATTGGAAGCCATTTATACACATCCCCGGTGCCATGAACAACATTAGGAAAACCAGGGATGCTTGAAAAGTCAATATGATGAAATTGTCTGGCAATCTGAGCACCCAACAATTTCCTTAACTCATCCATATCATAATTCAGTCAGCATGCATTTGATAAAACCATGAAATATTCCTTTTGTTGAATTAGGTGATCCTTTTTTATAAAGATCTTTAAATATTTTACTGTATTGCATGGGCTCATGTCTACACACTACAAATCTCAACAATTTTTATGAGTAATAGGGTTTTATCCCTTTAATGCAGTCGCCATGTGAGAATAAAAATATGCATTTAAAATACTCACAAAAATTTCTTTTTTGGTTTTCTTCGTTAGTTTAAAAAAAAAAGGTAAGTGGAGTTGCCAGATGAAAAATTAAAGATCTATTCTAAGCATTCATCAAACAAAGCAAAAACAAAAAGAGAGAAAACAAAAGTCGATTAACCAATGACAAGAGACTTGTCCCTGGCAAGAATGCCAAAAATGTTGGCCTAAAACACACTTGATTGCGGGTAAGTCTCCCAACCGTTATGTGTGTTCCTGAGAGAAACTATGAGTGTAGAACCCAATGTCACCTCGGTCCTAAACTTCTCCATTTAGACCACAAATCCCAAAGGTCAAGGGGGGTTGTCCCTACTTACTAAATTTATTTTTAGAGTTTGTTTTTGGGAGTTGTAAATTACTACAAATTCAAATGGCAATCAAACATGCAATAATGCAATGATTTCAATGACAAGCAAAACCTTCTCAATAATAAATCAATTACGACTGCAAGAGAGAAATAAACAACTATATAACAAGACCAATGCCTTCTCTACTTTGGCTATGGAGTCACAATAATCAGTTTACCAAATACTTTTCCAATAGCATCAAAACATTCACTTAACAAAACATCACATTAAACATTTACTTGCGGTAAATAAACAAATTAATGAACCAAATATGTGTATACAAGATTAAGCTCAAAAGTGAAATACTTTCGAAGTAAAGAATTGTAAATGATTGTAACAATGTTGTGCAAATGATCCTGTAGGTTTTAATGTATTTTAAATCTCACTTCAACTTAGGGGATTAAAGTTTTGCAAAGAAAAAACTAAGCTACTCTATGTGTCTACCACGAGAGACTATCTCTTTCGATTTGAGAGAGATTGCCGAGTGCTCAACTTGAGAACACAACGTTCTTAACTATTTCCACGGGTCAATCTCAAAACTTGCTAGGTGCTCAATTGGAGGATACAAAGTGCCACGAGGCTCCAAACAACCTCTATCTCACTAGCTCCACAGGTCAAGTCCCTTTTTCTCAATTCTAATAAAGATATGTTTCCGAGTGACTATTAGTCTATCCAACTCAAATCCTTGCCCTTTCTTGTCACCCAGGATCGGTCGAACCGGCAAGGGGAGATAATACGGGGCAAGAATTGGGGCTTAAATTATTTTTTTTAACTTTAAGCAAACACAAAAGTGAATAAGCCAACGCAATTTCACAAGGGCGACAAAGCATTCTCACTTGTGAGGTGCGGGCAAAAATAACTTTAAACAAGACTTTAGGAAATCAATTACAAGCCTCAACGATTTTGCATGGATGAGCAAAGCCTCTTCTCATGCAAGGTGTGGGAAAAAAAGAGAGTGAAAGCCAACGCAATTTCACAAGGGAGGCAGGGCCTTCTCACTTGTGAGGTGCGGGCAAAAGTAAATACAAGAAATGAAATATGCTAAACCCAAGCTACTTACAAAAACTATGCAAGGGTGGCAAAGCCTCATCTCTTGCATGCAACGAAAAGAAAACTAACTAAGCACTTAATAATTGAAATAAAATACAATAAATCAAGCCCGAGAGATTCTCTTGGGCTTGTTACAATGATACAAAAATCAACACTTAATGTTTAGTGAGAAAATAGGGGAAAACAAGTGTTTTTGATCATTTTATCCCAAGTGACCGAAATGGTAACTTGTGGAGGCCCTTTATGCTTGGAGATGGCTGAATTTGGGTAGCATAACCTTCTTGAAAAGTGTAGACCTGTTAAAAACCAACAAGCAAAATATTGTGGAAAAAATCCCAAAATCACTTTGGGACAATGTTAGTATATCATACAAAATGTACAAAAAATTCTGAAAATTTATGAATAATTTTTTGATAAGATAATAGCATGTAAGAATTACTTGAAATCTAATTTTTGTATGAGAAACTTATGGAAATTAAATGCATAAAATTTAAATGGGAAAATAAAGAGATAGTGTTATTTTGCTCATCCAATGCTTGGAGAAGTGGCGTATCCGACCAAGGAAGTCCACCCTCGAAGCCAAGTGACTCACGACTTGTTAAATATTGCTACACAATTGAAAGAAAATGTGAGTACCTATTGAAGAGCTAAGAAATCATAGACTTCGACCAACAAGCATATGAATTTCTTAACTAGTTAAACATGAAACCCATAAAATCAATAGCAAAACTACTAGAGATCTTACCAAAGAAAAACAATTTGCTTGTTTGGCCTCCCAAAGGTTGAGTAGCTATGAAGTTCTGAAGCAAACCACCATTACAGAGTAACCAACACCAAATATCCTCCAAAGAATTTGTATTACCAAGCCAAATGGCTGAAAATTACAATGGCCAAAAAATGGAGCAAGAAGAGAGCAAGTAAGATTGAGAAAATTGAAATGAAGCAAGAGTATGAGATATTGTAACCACAAAGAGGAGGAAGAGCCTCCTTAAGTAGCAAAAGAGAAGGGGATACCCTCCTTGCATGCTTTCCATGTGTCAAGAGGAAGAGAGGGGGGCCCAAGAGAGGGGGCGCATTTGCTCAAGGAGGGTGCATTCCATGGTTGGAGAACTAAATAATGGGGGGGAGAAACTCCCCCTTAAATGTTACAATGTCCAAACCTAAGACAAATGGGGGGGAAACCACCCAAGTGGGACCCCACCCATCGACTTTCACATAACCCATGATCTCAAGGAGAGGAGGGCACAACCCCTAGCGTGGGCACCTCACCACACTCTAAGTACTTGTTTGGGGGGGGGGTTCTTTAATTTTTAATTTCACCATAGGTTCATATTATGACCTTAGGAAACTTTATTTCCCTTCCCCGAGTGACCATAGTCACTTTACAAAAATGTGTCTTACTAATTAATTGCCCTATTTCCTGATTTCCATGATTGACCTGGGGAAAAGTGTCCAAAACCTTAGAAAGACTTGTCCGAATTTCTTCAAACTTGGTCCAAGGGTGTAGGGGATCTCATGCCATTTATATTTAGTACCCATACCCCTATACAACATAAAAAAAGGACCAAGTATCCCTCTTTTACATTACAACTTTTTATGTTGAGGGACATTTTTTAATTACCAAAAATTTAAAAAACCTAAGTAAAACTTATTGAAATTCCGCAAGACTCTGGATAATGTATAGCATGGTAATATAGAACATTCCTAGGCCCCAATCACCC
The DNA here is from genome assembly GCA_027924585.1 of Larix kaempferi. Classification (NCBI taxonomy): domain Eukaryota; kingdom Viridiplantae; phylum Streptophyta; class Pinopsida; order Pinales; family Pinaceae; genus Larix; species Larix kaempferi. The sequence continues at coordinate 23,436,498 of BSBM01000361.1, forward strand.
CATTGAATCGATCATTAGAACGCCTTTCACCACTTTGGAGGTATTTTTGAGTGAAAAACTCAAATAATTAAAATCACAAAAAATGAATTTTAATTATCCAAATGAAAAAACACTCTATGAAAGGACTTCCCTAATGATAAAGTATTAGGAAACTAAGTTACACAAAAAACGACTCTCATGCTGACATATCCTTACAAAATCCCCGTAGGTGTGCGGACATTTCATGGAGAGAAGATAAGAAGTAGAGCTTCCTCGCTTGAAAAATTCATTAGGTACTTCTTTCTCATCTTCAAGGCACATTGAACATGTGCATGGTACATGGTTGTCCACCTAGTTGGTTTGGTGGTCAACACATCTCATTCAAACAACTGGGGTAATCTTCCTGTCTTCGAGTCATACCACTTCCATGAGTCATTATACTCCTTTGGGTCATCCGAAGAATGCATCAATAATTTATTGTATTAGGTCTTGGTGTCTATCTCGTCGTGTCAATGCTACCAAGTCATGCCATTCCATGTTCAAGGAAAGTTTGTTGTCGAGTCAGCCTCTGCAGTCATTTTACCTTCCTTTGTGTCAGGTACCTCTAATTCAGTCTCAAAATTTACTCTACATCCTGATCTGCTCCAAAATATATTTGATCTTGTTTCGTGCCGATGATGGGGGAAACATCATGGCCCTCCTTCAACGGGTTTATCCTTATCGAATTCAACACATCATCCAAGGATTGAACCTAGAAACTAGTTGAGTACCTTGGGACTGCATGCCTTGATGTTAGGTTACCTCACTTTCAACAATAAGTTTACATCATTGACTCATGATTAAAATATTCCACCGAATGTTCGACCTCAACTCATTGATTCACATTCGGCGGTATGTATGGTGATACCTTGGGGATCATTGACATTAATGATGATTTCCCTCGCACTTGTTAACGGTATACATGAATGGTTGGTAATCAAGTGGTTTCTACTATGTTTGACTTCAATACATTGTAATCACATGGTTAGATTCGTATCATTGTGGGTTCGGGTTGAAGACCTTGGGATAACTTATGCATCTTATCCAACCCAAGTTGGATATTTTTTGAGTCATATCACATGGCTCCACTCTTGTATTGATCGTGGCTGTGTAATTATCTCATCATGGATCTACACTTATGTCTAGTAGCCATGATTGTGTCCGGTCAGTCAATACTAACATGGATCTTCAATGTATTAGTCAAAAACCATGTTTTGAGTCATTTGAGACATGTATCTCAGAGTTTATTGTACTGCAGAAGTCCTTGTTCAACATTTCAATTGATGATATTTGCCTTAAACTTTCATATGTCAAAGCACTTCACCTATCCTATTCCTATAACTTCATGCTTTGGAGGACATTCTATTACACCAAAATCTCATCATCATGAGTTATGTGTCATTCACTTCTCCTAATTCCTAAAGCATTGACCCCAAATTGACTAAAGGAAGGGAGTTGTTATGGTTTTTCCTTGTGTTGTCATGTTGACGCACCTTGCACATTGACAAAGTGCGTCAGATCCTTGATGACACGCTCTGCACATTTACAGAGTGTGTCACTGACACTACTTGCCTTTGGACAAAGTGTGTCACCCTCCAAATACGCAAGTTTCTAGTTGACAAAGTGTGTCACTGTCAGTTGGAAAGGAAAAGGAGAAGCTTCGAGCGCTTTCTAGAAAGATTATCTTCGTGGAGGATTATCCCAAGAAATCAACCAAGGTGGCATTCGATCTATTGAGATATTGTAACTTCAAAGAATATTATATTTGTACTTTATTGTATATCCGGAGATGTTTATTCCTCCGTCGGAATGTGGTAACTTGGGTTATTAGACTTCCCTAGTGGGGGTTGGCCCTGTATGTGTTATGTGGGTCAAAGGGTTATTAGACCACCCTAGAGGGGTTGGCCCAGTCAGTTGTAGTGGGGTATTTAACCCATTGGTTAAATACGAGTCTACATGTCTTGTGTAAAAGAAAAGTCGGAGTAGTGTATAAATAGAGGAGGTGTGTTCCTCATTTGACACACACACTCACTCACTTAAGAGAGGCGCACTTGTGGAGGAGAGGTATTCTATGATGGAGGAGGAGATCATGTCTTTGGTTTGCATCTTTGTATATTCCTGGTCATCTATATTGAGGAAGCTTTGCTGGGTTTTCTACCCCATGAGGGTTTCCCAGGATAAATCTGTGTCTCTTGTGTTTATGCTATGCTTGTTGTTTCTTCAGTGATCCTGTATATTCTATTATTGTGAAATGGAATGTAATGCTGCTATTTTTTGTCTTAGCATATTAAATATTAACATGGTATCAGAGCTAACCTGAAGGAAGGCAATGTATGGCACTTACAACACTTGCTTCTCTTGCGACAATTTGAAGGTTAGGGTTTTATATAGCAAAAACCAGTCATCATGGAACTTTCACTATAAATCCATTTATGCGAAGTTTCAGGATTGGAAAAGTTTACAGGTCGTAGATAACATCCCCAGGTACCTTGTGTCCAAAGGGAACCCTCAGATTCGTTGTACTTTGTGAGTTATGATCAATACAAGTTAGGGTCTCTGCCTCTTCCAGATCTCAGTCAAAATCAGGTGACCTACGAAAAAAGGTCATAACTTGGGCTAGGAAGCTCCAAATGAAATTTCGTAAAAAGTGACAGGTAGTACACAGACTGTACTATCTCAAGAAACGTTTGCAGAGGCCGAAACTGAATCAATGACACGTGGCACTCCGTACAAGTTCACTCTCCTGTTTTATCCCATAAACAGGTCACGTTGCGACACTTGGCATAACTCTCTCTCAGAGAGTCCAATTGAGGTCAGACCTGTCAGGATGGAGATATAACAGGGCGATCTATCTCAGGAAAATTTTTCATAGGCCGAAGTTCAAACAGTGACATGTGGCACACCGTACAAGTTCGCTCTCCTGTTTTATCCCATAAACAGGTCACGTTGCGACACTTGGCATAACTCTCTCTCAGAGAGTCCAATTGAGGTCAGACCTGTCAGGATGGAAAGATAACAGGTCAGGCTATCTCAGGAAACTTTTTTAGACCCCGTGGATTGAAAAATTCAGAGTTACAGCAGAAACAATCAGGTACATATTTCTGTCAAAACATAATTATTTTTTGAGCACATTCATTCATGGCTTCCAGAATTTAGGGTTTCGGAGAAAGTTGGAATTTTTGGAATCGGAGTCCACGGCTGAATGCTACTCAGGAAAATCGAAATTTAGAGACCAAGATCGAATTTTTGGTTGGGTAGAAGACCGGGCTTGTTCAAACCCTAGTTCGGGATTTTGATCAGAAAGATGGAAAATTAGGGCTTCAACAAAAGTTGGAATTTTTTAAGTCCGTAACCACGGCTGGAAGCTCCTCAGAAAAATAAGAGTTTAGAGCCTTGGATCGAACCTTTTGATTGGACAGAAGGGTGGGGTTCATCAAACCCTAGTTCAGGTTCCTGTCCAGAAGATCCAGAAGTTTCAAAGGCAATTTTGAGGGGTCAAATTTTGGAGATTTCAAAATTGAAGTATACTAGTTTGATTAGCTCAGCAAGACATATCCTTCCATCCATTCAGAAGTGTGAAAGCCAAAGATTGAATTTTTAGGGTTTCTCTAGCAAACCCTAATCAAGCTCCAGATCAGTTTCAGGGGGAGTTGAGGCTAAGGCCTTACATAAGAAGACTACAAGAAGTCTTGACAGGTATGACTTAAGGAGGTTCAGGTATGTCTTGAAATCTGATTCTTGATTAAGTTCATAATGTGTTTGTCTTCATGTTAATTATTAGTACAATCTTGATTAATGTTAGAATTGTCTTATCACCCTAGTAACAGTATGAATGCATGTGAATGATCGAAGACATTCATTGATTAGGGCTATATGATTGTACTTATGCATTATGGTGTTGTGTGAGGTTGATGTTGTCTGCTAACAAGATACGGGTACATCACAAAAGACAAATCAAGTTCCATGACCATGACAACATGAAGACAAAGACTCATCCACTTATGAGGTATGTATGACTTTATTATATTATGTTTAACCTATAAGACATGCAGGTTCTAGCTCAGGATCTCTAAATCATTGAATAGATTGTTTAGGTATGTTGTACATAACTAAGCAGGTATACTAATCCAGGTATGTTTTCCTATGTCATGTTAGAATCTTACCTTGTGTTAGGATCCCTTATATAAGTATACTTGGTATGATTGGTTATGCTTATTCATAAAGTTAGTAATCAAGGGTTTGTGCATATTATGTCTCTTATCTTGGTTGATGATTTAACTAACTAGATCAAACAAGAATATGCATGAGTAAAAGAAGACTTCCTTGAAACCCTGAATACTAATGATCATGACTATACATATTCAAGATTATTTAGAATTATAATGTTTTGATAATATTGAGAATATACTAATGAATGTATGTTTGTGTATGAGATCATGAGGATGACACTAGTGCACACTTGAGCATGCACAATGGTACAGAGTGAATAGAAGTTCAGAAGACATATAGAAGATCAAGCGGGAGGCAACCACACAAACATAAAAGATAAGTATTTGAGTTGTTATTAGAAATACTAAATGATATTGCTTGTATGCATATTTGTATTCCTATAATATATCATGCTACTAATATGCATATGATTGGTAAGTTGGACAAACATTCCATTGTTGCTTGTCTAGAATGAAACCTCTTTGCTGACATGCTGAGAGCTGTGCACACTCTCGATAGTATGTTCTGGTAGAGATGGAAGGCATCTAGATAGCCACTGTATGCATACAGGATATGGGAAAGTGTTGTGCCAAAGTATTGGTCAAAATAGTTGCATAACTATGTAAATGATATCTGTATGCATAATAGGTTATCATGTCAATATGATTTGATGATTATGAAGTATTACTAATCATGTACTTAATTTTGATTTGTAGGAAAGATCATGATGAATGATGAACACTAAACAAGCGATGGATGTTCAACAAAAGATTTACAAATCAAACACACTATAGAAGGCTTGTGGCTAGAAGATTCTCTTAGAAAGAGGAAGAGAATCATGATGAGATGTTTTGCTCCAAGTGGCTAGATAAAACCATTTTCTTAATGGTATAATTAAAGAAGAAGTGTGAATTGGGTTCTGTATGGGTTCCCGGGATCGATAATCAATTGATGAGCTTAATGATCACCATGGGTGATGTGGATCTCAACCTTTGCTACAAGGTTGAATATGGTTTCTATACATAGATGACATGGATACAAGAAGGAACTCACCTCAGAGTTCGAATGATGTTGAGGTTCATATCAGTAGACCCATCTAACGAGAGATGGCACAGATAGATGGCTACATAAAAGAAAATGAAAAATCTTAGATTAATGTATTACTTCCTAGGTTTGGAAGTATGGAAAGGCCCAGAAGGAATCTTTCTCAACCAGGGAAAGTATGCCGAGAAATATTAAAAGGACTTGATATGTTGGAATGTCCACTCTCATGGATTCCAACTTGAAGCTGTTGGTGAATTAATCATCAGAGTTAGTGTATATAACTCTGTACAGACAAATTATTGGGTCATTGATGTATCTAATAAATACTAGGTCAGATATATGCTTTGCTGTGAATACCTTGAGTCAATATCTAGTGGAAATTAGATGTGTTCACCTATTAGTTTCAAAGCATGTGACCAGGTACCTAAAGGATACGATAGACTTTGATCTATGCTATTTTGGAGATCATGACTTTAGATGGCTACACAGATGTTGATTGAGCAAAAAGTGTATTAGACAGGTAGAGCACATCGAGAGGATGTTATTATCTAGGATCAGCCATGATCTTGTGGTTTAGCAGCAAGCAGTCCAGTATGGCTCTTAGCACAAGCGGAATATATGGTTGCTTGCTCTGCTAGTTGTGAAGTAGTATGGCTACAGGATTGTTTGACTTAGAGATAGACCCAACTGTGATACTATGTGACAAACAGAGTTGTATCAAGATGGCAGAGAATCTAGTGTTCCAAGATATGGTGCAGAAAGAAACTATAAAGTACGAATTTGTAACAGGTTACCGATGTACTAACCAAACCTCTACCTCAAGTGAATAAGTTGCCGATGTACTAACCAAAACTCTACCTTAAGTAAAAGTTTGAATATTTCTGAGACAAGCTTGGTGTAGTTCAGAAGGACTCTCCTCGAAAGGGGGAGTGATGTGGTCACTTATGATGAGATTTCCTGCATCGACAGAGAGGTCGATGATGTGGTTACCTTTATTGGTGATGCCAATAGAGAGGTTAGTGGATGGTCCTTAGACAAGGTCTAAGGTGACAAGGGGATTGCATCATCCTTGAACATATATTCTAAAAGAAGCCGTAGACAGGTGTCTCCGAGAAAGAAGAGGGATTGCATCATCCTTGAACACATGTTCTAAAGAGAGCCGTAGACGTATGTCTTCGAGAATGAAGTCCTTGGTGGACATTTGGGGATTGGATCATCCCTGGACTTCAGTCCTAAAGTGAGCCGTAGACAGATGTCTCCGAGAAAGAAGAGGGATTGCATCATCCTTGAACACATGTTCTAAAGTGAGCCGTAGACAGGTGTCTCCGAGAAAGAAGAGGGATTGCATCATCCTTGAACACATGTTCTAAAGTGAGCCGTAGACAGGTGTCTCCGAGAAAGAAGTGGGATTGCATCATCCTTGAACACATGTTCTAAAGTGAGCCGTAGACATGATGTCTCCGATAATAAAGTCCTGAATGAACAGGTAGGGGATTGTATCTTCCCCGGACTGAGGTCCCAGAATTGAGCCATAGACATGATGTCTCCGATAATAAAGTCCTGAATGAATAGGTAGGGGATTGTATCTTCCTCGGACTGAGGTCCCAGAATTGAGCCGTAGACTGGGTCTTCGATAATGAAGTCCTGAATGAACAAGGGGATTGTATCTTCCCCGGACTCTGGTCCCAGAATTGAGCCGTAGACTGGGTCTCCGATAATGAAGTCCTGAATGAACAGGTAGGGGATTGTATCTTCCCCAGACTTAGGTCCTAGAATTGATCCATAGACTAATGTCTCCGAGAATTGAAGATAGGACTGCATCGTCCCTGGACCTCGGTTCAAAATGTACGTGAGAGGACTGCATCGTCCATGAACTGGGTTCAAAATGTACATGATGGGATTGCATCATCCCTAGACATGAGACTTGTCTTAAAGTGATAAGGATTGATCATCCTAGAACTTGATCTGGATTGTATCATCCATGGACCTATGTCCTAAAGAGAGTGGAATTGATCATCCTGTAATATGATCGTGTGTGTTGCAGGGTATGCTGCTATGTATTGATGATAGATGTATTAGTGAGAATACATGCTTTTGATGATAGATGTATTAGTGAGAATACATGCTTTTGATGATAGATGTATTAAGTGAGAATACATGTTGTATTAGTGAGAATACATGCTTTTGATGATAGATGTATTAGTGAGAATACATGCTATTGATGATAGATATATTAGTGAGAATACATGCTTTTGATGATAGATGTATTAGTGAGAATACATGCTTTTGATGATAGATGTATTAATGAGAATACACGTTTTTGATGATATATGCATTAGTAAGAATACATGTATTGATGATAGATGTATTGGTGTGGATACTAATACAGATGATCCAGATGCTGTAGATTGTGATGATTCAGATGCTGTAGATCAAGATGATCCAGATGTTGTAGATCGAGATGATCCAGATGCTGTAGATCGAGATGATCCAAATGCTGTAGATCGTGATGATCCAGATGCTGTAGATCGTGATGAACCAGATACTGTAGATCGAGATGAGACGACGATGTTAATCGTGTGATGACGATGCTGATGATCATGTGATGACGATGTTGATGATCGTGTGATGACGATCGTGAGGATTCAGATATTGATGTTGTTGTAGTTGTTTGAGTGCTGCAGAAGATAAAGACTTAGTACTGAAGATGTTGATGTTCCAGTATTGAAGATGTTCTAGTAACTGGTTGAGTTACTGATGATGTTGAGAAAGCTTCCAAAGATTTATAGATGTATCATGTATGATGTTGATGACTCCTTGCTCGTGCATATGCTGTTATAATATCCTTCTCGTTAACGGCGAGTGTTGACATATTGTAACTGTTATCACCTAAACTGTAGTTGCCCCTATGGATGTATCCAGTCATGGATGGCAATAGGGAAGGGCAACTCAAAAGGTGCAACCGCGATCACCTCGACCTCCAGTATATGGTTGTCACGCCAGTCGAGGCAACCTTTGATTTATGTTATCTAGCCCAGACAACAAAGGGGGAGACCCGATCTACTCCCGACAGGAGAGATCAAAACCAAGACACCAAATCAGGGTATTTCTAAGTGAAGTTAGGTGTATGGTTTTTCCTAGACCTAAGGATGAAGTCACAAGCCAAGTGAGGGGTTTAATGAGTATAGCTTTTGGTTCTTAGTTGATGTGAGAGTGACTTATAATGTTTGAAGTGAGGTCTAGGACTAGTGTACTAGTTCAATGTTGGAAGACCCACTGCCTTGGGAACCGTGTCCAGTGCAGGGTAGTTTAAGGGTTGTATTGGGGCTAACTAGTACAGATGACAAGCTTGACCATGATACATGATAGCTTCAAGGGTTTGGTTCACCATGCATAGGTCAATCCACAAGTCAATCCAACAATCTAGGAGAGTCGAATTAACTTGGAGAGAAGCCAGTGCCTTGGGAATTGGGAAGTGGAGTCAAAGTAGGGTTGACTTGTGGTTTAGGACTCCTAGTACATGGGACAAGTAGGCAATAGGGGTCTTGATGGATGAACGTGTCTAGATCTAGGTTTGACCCAAGTGGACCACAATCCCTTAAAACAAGGAATGCTATCCCCAAGGCAAGATTTGACGAAGTGATAGTCTAGACCTAGGTTTTGAATTATTCCGGTTTCAAATCTCCCAAAATCTCAAGTACCCACGTCCTAGAAGTGAGTCAACTCACTTCTCCAAGGTGGTGCGACTTTGCCCAAGGAAGCTAAAAAGTGGGGTTAGGTGGGTCAAGACAAGTCGGATGGCATCCAAACTTTAGATCCGGGTAGGTTAGTCAAGTAGGAATATGGATCTATAATTTCGTGGCAATCCAACGGCTAGATCTTAGTAGATCTGAGTTTGAGTGTTCCAAGTGGTCCAAAATGAGGATTAAATCCCTTAAAATGTGGAATAGGGCCCACAAGGTGAATTTCAGGAAAGTAACAATCTGGGTGTATGTTATTGGATGTGTAGATGACAAATCAAGTGGAATCTCAAACACCCACCACCTAGATCTAGGTCAACTTGCTCAAACTAGGAAGTGCGCTTTGCTTGGGAGGAGCTAAGTTGGCATGGGAGGGGGTTCAAACGGAAGCCAATCCTCACCAAACTATAGATCCGGGATGCCGTGGATGCTATAGAGGTGGGTTTTCAATATTATGCCCAACAACCCACTAGATCTAAGTAGATCTGAGAAAATGTAAAAATGGGGTTTTGATTAATTAGGGTTTTAAATGTTTTTTGACAATTGGATAGATCATGGAGATAGAACTTACCTTGAGATCATACCTGAGTGATGTGAATGAGATGCCTTGATGTTGAGGAAGATTCCCGCAGAGATCAAATGAGAGATTGTTGATTTGCTTGCCGAATTGATGCCCTAGCCCACAAGTGCGACCTCCTCTACCTGTTAAACCAAGGAATAGCGATTCAATCAGTAAGATCAAGCATGGAGGAAATACAAGAGAAATGCAATAGTAACATTAAATAGAAGGTCCTGGGACAGTAATACTCCCTGTTACCAACGAAGAGCTCCAAAGAAGAAGTAGGGAGAGTCTTCCCCTACCAATACCTCCTCCAAGCAAATCGGCCTCCACCTATATATGCAAAATCGTGGTACAAAGATATGGCAAACAAGATCTCCAATAACTCAGTGCAAAGGAAGAACCAACGAACGAACACCAAAAACATTCACCACAACACTGGAGATAGATGCAATAATAATTTTCTATTCCAATAATCCAGAGCCAAAAGTCCCTTTACAATGAGAGGCTCTCTCCTTTAAATAGAAAGGAGAGGCACCAAAACCCTAACCACTTTTTGAATGAGTGGCTAAGATTAAAAGATACAAATGTCTAATCAATGGTTGAGATGAGCTCAACAATAAAATACATGGATCACAAATAAAATATAATGTAAGTGGACAAAATCGCCCTAGAAGAGGGGAATCCCACCAAATCATGATGACATAATATCATAGGAGGCTTATGGTGGGTCCAAGGGGTAATTTTATCCCTCCTTGGTCAATCCCCATAGCACAATAACCAATAAATAATCATGAAAGTACCAAATCGTGCCTCCATAGTCAAGTCGTGGTCCTCAAAAGACCTCAGAAATCCACAGAAAGTGCCATAAGTGATGGATGCGAGCCCCGATGAAGCTGAAACTGCTAGAGAAGGTGTGGAGGACCCCGATATATCATCATTGATCATCCCATGCCATAACATTGCCTTAGTATCCCAAATCGATTTCCTCAATAGCCATTTCTACCAATCCTGAAATGCCTCGGGAAGCGTGAAACTGCCCCAAACAACCTCCTGGAGTGCCTGCGCTGTCAAGGTGAGGGCACCAGTGTGTCCGGGAGGGGGGTATAATGGTAAAAACAAGTGGCTGGACCACCCCCTCCATCATCAGCGCCCTAGGTCAACCGGATAAAAATCTCATCTGCTCTGACAGGGCCTCCAACAGACCAAAACTGCACTGGGACAGCCTACTGAGGCTCAATCATCACTGTGAGTGCCCGGAACTGAAAAAAAACTATCCCATTGGACTCAGAAGGTCCAAATCCATCCAAGAAGTGTACTCATACACCATATGAGTCTCTGCATGATCAAAATAAATATCCCATATACCAGAACAAGGCCAATAATAATGATCTGTAAATGACCAAACACTGCTGAAACCCAAAAATCATCATCATAACCCTGTAGCTGCTGCATAGAATCATCATGTATGTATACATAGACCATATATCATCTATCCATATCATCATAAGGTCCAACATCTCATGTCCCATGGTCCTCCATGGTCAAACTAGGTCTAAGCAAGACCAAATATAACTCAGACCATCATCCAAGGCTGCTGCAAAGTGTCAAGGTTAATATATGCTCTACAACTTATTCAAATAACAATTATAACACATAGTAATCATAACTGGCGATCTAAAACCAAATGTATAGTGTCGTTAATTATTATTATTACTCAGATTAGACTTTCAGGATCATACTCACTTCATAGTTGTGATCAATTTGCTAGTGAAGGGTGAAGGCTAAATTAACTGGCTAGGCTAAGGGATGACTTGACTGACTTGACTTTGTGACACTTTGGCAAGGGAAAAGGAATATACACCATAGTATATACTGAATGAGCAATAACACAGGGAATGGCGGTGTCTCACAAATGGATGAGTTGTTTAAAGAGGGTTTATTCACCTTCACAGATGCGCACAATCCATAATACAAATAAGGCCAGCAATTGTTTAGATATAGCATTTAAGTTCTATTGCTTTTGGGCCTGAAGTTTCCATAGCCTTGATCTATGTGTGTTTATAGACACATTGCATAGATTTACATTTTTTCTTTAGGCTTTCTGCTGCAGGTGTGTTTTTAAGGCACTTGTTTACCTGAGCACTTCTAGGTGTGTCATGGACAGCTTGTTTACCTAGGTATTTATTTTCCAAAAGATATAACATTTTATTTTCATTGCCATGTTCATTTGGCATGCCTCTCATTCATGTGTGTTTAGAAACACATTGCATGAATGGGGCTTTTCATACAAGATATAGCATTTCATTTTTCCAGATTTTGTATTCATGGCAGCACCAAAAGTTTCAGGTTTAGCCAACACAACTTTAGTGACTAGGGGGAATTCATAAGGAACTCCAACTCACCATAGATAAGTTTTGTCACCAACTCAGAGCCGAGACACAATAAACAGGGAAGCTCATCCAATACAGAGGCTACAGTGGGGAAAAGTCCTCCATGCCACTAGTCAAGTAGTAAGTCAGGGTGATAATCTAAAAGGTAGGCCATGGATGGATGAAGACAATGAACAATGGAGCCAACACTAGCAAGCCAAGGTATTGTTGAATGATCACCTCTATTCTCCCGAAGAAGGGTAAAACCAATGAGTATGAATAGTGAACTTCTAAGTCTGAGTAGGGACAATATAATATGTATAATAGATCAACCAGGTCCAAATATCTATATGATCGCCAGATCATGACACTGAGTGCTAAGACATGCTATAAGAATAAGTATAAAAGCAATCTAACCATAACACCATGATATACCTGCTGAGTCATATACCTGAAATCTCATCCACCTGTACCATCATCTGTCCTCTGAAATTGCTGCTGCAACTCTGGGCACTACTGACTGCTCTGTACCAATGGTATAATGGCTATATCGGTCATCTCTCTGAGTGTCTCGAGACTCAGTCATGGCATGGGGAATACAACTGGTGTCCACAATCTGATAGTGATCCAATCTAGATGCTCATCTCAGCATCTCAAATGTAAGGGAACTGGCTGAATAGTGTACTGGAATGAGAAAAATAATGTATGGTAGCCCGGCTACTATATATGTGATAACATCTGGCTCCGGCTGGGACAAGTGCTCTGCTGAAATGAGCGCTTGAGAACCTCAGACTCTCTGGTCCTCGAACTCTGCTACTCGAATCCACGATCCAACACTCTACCATTTTATTTCTAGTTTTATTCTTGCAACCTATTCCTGCATTCACAGACATCAAAAATACCTCATGCCGCATGCGTGGGAAAAATATAAAACCAACTGAAATAAAAACTATTCTATGTCAGAAATATAAATGCATGAAATATATAAGTGCAGAAAGTAAATTAAACTACTAACATAATTTGCAAAATTTGAAATTTATTGTGCAGGAAAAAGAAAAGTGACAGGTACTCAACTAAACTAAGAGCTTACAAAGGAGCTTAAAGATAAACTAGGTGCCAGACTCAATGGCTGAAAAGACTAACTACTGCCTAAGTAGGCTTATTCGGTTTCCTACCTACCCTAATCTACCAGGCAATGCAAGCAGAGAGATCCCAACTAGGTAGGATCAGGGATGTGATCCCTTAAGTCCCTTTGATTGACAGGATATAAAATATGTCGTCCACTACCAGTGGTTAGAAAGCACATGCCATCAATGCATCGCTCCACTGTGAAAGGTCCAACCCATAAGTCATCAGCTTGTCCCGATCTTATATGCAATAAATGATTGGGAATGATGACTTGACTTCCTACAGGAAACATGTTTCTATTGACTGACTCAGGAATAACTCCAATGTTACGAATAGGTATGGGATGGATTTCAGCAGGGTTTTGTGGTTGAGGTGTAACAATCCTCGAGCTCCTCCTAGAAGGAACTGCATCAACTCTGGGTGGACCATCGTCTAAGAAAATAGCAACTCTGCCAACAAGGATTTCCCTAACTTCCCTTCTTGTTTCTTGGATTACCTCATTTGGCTCTTCCTCATGGGGAGACACAACTCTTTTAACAACTTCACTTACAGTCCAGAAATCTCTATGTTCTTCCAAGGGAGATGGCTCATGAGATATGACAGTGTTATGACTAGAACCTTCCCCTGAAGGAACAGGAATAACCATGTTTTCCAATCTGGTAGAAACTGACTCAGAATGACATGTAGGAGAACTAGGAATGTGAGAAAGATCATGAGTATGATGACTAGATGACTCAGATGGTAGGAGGAAATTAGGGATATGAGGATATGCAGATAAAGCATGGCTTTGAGGTTCTGAAGGAGTTTGAAAAATAGCAAGGTTATTTAGATTATAGTCTCCTTCAGGTGCATCATTAATCAGGGCATCCTCTTCCCAACTTAGAGAGTTATCATGGACTTGAATTAGGCTACCATCTTCTAGAGATAAATGAGATAGAGAATCTTCTATATCAGAATAATAAGAGGCTTCAGACTCTTCATTTGTTTCAACCCTAGTAGATGTTGCAAGATTGTTTTCCCATGGGTAAATAGGTGCAAGCCCTTGGTTTTCTCTTTCCCTATTGTGATCAGTCAAGGAAAACCATTCCCTAACAGTGAAAGGAATTCTTTCTCCCCTCCTAATATCATCAAATTCATCTTCATGCATTGGATTCTCAATATTCTCCTCATTATTTGTTTGATCATGAAGGTTTTCTATTGGGGGAGTTTGTTCCAAGCTTTGATCACTAAGCAAACTCTCATCTCCTCCTATATTTCTTATGCCATCATCAACCTCCTCAAATGTATGATTTTCTATAGAAGGTTCTTGAATGATTTCATTGTTTTGTTCATGACCTTGAGGTTGATTTTCATATCTTCTCAATTCATCTATGTCCTCAACAAATTCATTTCTGATTGTTCTTGTTATTTCCACTATTTGCTTGCCTTCCCAACAGGAATCAGAATCTTCCATGATCATACACATATTTTGATCAACTTCATATAATTCTTCCTCATCCCCAACAAGATTAGTTTTGGCATTATTTAACAATTCATCCCCATATGTGTTTTTTAACCCCTCATCAAATGATTCAACATGCTCATTATAACAAGGCTCTCTGTTTACCCGAATCAAAACTCCATCAGGGTTGGGAACACAAATAAATGATAAGTCCATCATAAGGTATCCACCTAGACCAGCTGCCCATTTTCTAGATAAAAGCATTCCATATGCTGGGGGCAAGTCAATGACCACTACATCCATCATGGTAGAAATGTCTGAACATGCGAAAAGATCAGCTCTAAGGTTTTTGATCAAACCATAAGATGGCACTCGTCGGGAGTCTATACCACAGACATTTCCATAAGGCCTAGTCACTTCGAGTCCCATTTCCTTCATAACTTGTAAAGGCATAACATTCATTGCTGCTCCAGAATCCAACATACAGTTATGAAGGAGCATGTTTTGAATGTGTAAGGTAAGGTAAAAGGGAGAGTGACCACCGCTTTTTCTTTCATAAATGGCTGAATGGATGTTTATTGGTGGATCCTTCTCTGTTTCACTAGGTTGTGTTCCACTAAGCTTTTGGATATGACATGATTCTAGGACCGGTTCAGGAGTTTTCTCTTGGCCAATACTATCGAAAAATTCCTCTACTTGGCATCTAACAGAAGGCACCTTCATTAACTCAGTGACAGGGATATTACACATTATCTTGCTTAACTCTTTCTTCATATCAATCTTAAGATCATAATCATCCATAGCAAGATCTTCTTCTTCCTTTTTATCTTCATCAATCTTTTTATGTTTATCAAGGAAAGAAGGCTGGGAAGTACTTCCTCGTTTATAGATTTGATACTTTGGTTTCTCTTTAGGTCTTGGGAGTTCTATGGCACAACATGAGGAACTAGGTTCTTCTACCATGTCTTCATCTTGATCCCAAGGTTCTTCTTCTAAAAGAATTCTTCCAAAATCTTTATCATAAGATAAGTCATTTATGAAGTTGATGTTTTCTGGTTGGTCATCATGGTCAATGGTGTCAGAGGGTATTTCTTCTTCTTCATCACACCAATTGACTTCCTTCTTTTCATATTTCTATGGATACTCAGGTCGTCGCCTATTCCTATCCCCATCAGGCCCTCTATTATTATTCCAA
Source organism: Larix kaempferi (assembly GCA_027924585.1). Taxonomy (NCBI): domain Eukaryota; kingdom Viridiplantae; phylum Streptophyta; class Pinopsida; order Pinales; family Pinaceae; genus Larix; species Larix kaempferi. Next base: position 23,452,204 of record BSBM01000361.1, read on the forward strand.
TAAGGTTTAGGGCCATAAGGATTTCTATGTCTCTCAGGGTCATTCAAACTTGCCACATTCTTTGTTAGGACAGTTAATTGTTTCATCATCTCTTGCATGACTTCTAAGGTGTCCTTGGATTCTTTTGGCACACTCACAGGTTCCTTTGGTTTTCGGAGTCTAGGGTCAGATCTGGAAGTGGATGGGGTAAATTGATCAAAAAAGTTTTGTTTCCCCATGGATGCTACATTTTGCTCAGCCATCTTAGCATTTGATTGAGCGGTCTTTAAGTCATTTGGGTTTTTATCCTTTAGCTGATAACCAACCCATCCCTCAAAAGAATTCAAGTAGTGAATAACAACTGCTTGGTCTTTTGGTCTGATTTCTTCAGGGATAACAGCTACAGTCTTGTCAAATCTTATGTTAAACTCATGGACTGTTTCATTTTCTCTTTTCTTAATATCAAACAGTTGATGTAAGAGAAATTTCCCATCTAACTTTCGGGACCACTCACTATTTAGCTTGTTGAAAAAATTGTCATACCCATCAATGGATGAAGCAAGAAACCTATCAAACCACTTCCTAACATCTCCTTCCAAGGATGCCAGGAGACCCCTCATGAACACATCTTCCTCAGATGCTCCATATGCCTCCATGTGTTCCCATACTTTATCAATGTGGTCTTCAATTGATATAGCAGATACTCCATCAAACCTGGGAACTTTTTCAAAATACTTTTCAGGCATGTCATGGGGTGCGCCCTGGATCTGGGAAAAGTCTAAAGGAGATGGTTTTGCCTTTCTTCCAAAAATCCTAGGAGCTTGTGGTGGAGGAACATTCTGGTTTCCCGGGTTTGTTCCGGCCATTGGATTTGGTAAGTTTATGTTTATGTTTGAACTAGGAGATGAGGGAGGAACCGAATTAATCAAAGGGGATCCTGAAGCTCTATTTGGAGAATCGTTAACCAACTTCCAAAGGAAGTTAGATGGTTGTGCTTTAGGATCTCTTTTACGATATGTAATTGGGGTTCCTTCAACTTGATCTAAGTTTACTTTACTTCTCGTGTTGTAAGGATGTAAATGAGCTCGCTCCTCAGCGGAGTCACGATTGGGAGTCGCCATGTAGATTTTAACTCTTCTACCAAGATATGTGTCGTTGTATATGCGGGAAGGACTACTAGCTTTTCCAAGGTAAGCCTATTGCGTCCCCGACAACGGCGCCAAAATGTTATCACCTAAACTGTAGTTGCCCCTATGGATGTATCCAGTCATGGATGGCAATAGGGAAGGGCAACTCAAAAGGTGCAACCACGATCACCTCGACCTCCAGTATATGGTTGTTACGCCAGTCGAGGCAACCTTCGCTTTATGTTATCTAGCCCAGACAACAAAGGGGGAGACCCGATCTACTCCCGACAGGAGAGATCAAAACCAAGACACCAAATCAGGGTATTTCTAAGTGAAGTTAGGTGTATGGTTTTTCCTAGACCTAAGGATGAAGTCACAAGCCAAGTGAGGGGTTTAATGAGTATAGCTTTTGGTTCTTAGTTGATGTGAGAGTGACTTATAATGTTTGAAGTGAGGTCTAGGACTAGTGTACTAGTTCAATGTTGGAAGACCCACTACCTTGGGAACCGTGTCCAGTGCAGGGTAGTTTAAGGGTTGTATTGGGGCTAACTAGTACAGACGACAAGCTTGACCATGATACATGATAGCTTCAAGGGTTTGGTTCACCATGCATAGGTCAATCCACAAGTCAATCCAACAATCTAGGAGAGTCGAATTAACTTGGAGAGAAGCCAGTGCCTTGGGAATTGGGAAGTGGAGTCAAAGTAGGGTTGACTTGTGGTTTAGGACTCCTAGTACATGGGACAAGTAGGCAATAGGGGTCTTGATGGATGAACGTGTCTAGATCTAGGTTTGACCCAAGTGGACCACAATCCCTTAAAACAAGGAACGCTATCCCCAAGGCAAGATTTGACGAAGTGATAGTCTAGACCTAGGTTTTGAATTATTCCGGTTTCAAATCTCCCAAAATCTCAAGTACCCACGTCCTAGAAGTGAGTCAACTCACTTCTCCAAGGTGGTGCGACTTTGCCCAAGGAAGCTAAAAAGTGGGGTTAGGTGGGTCAAGACAAGTCGGATGGCATCCAAACTTTAGATCCGGGTAGGTTAGTCAAGTAGGAGTATGGATCTATAATTTCGTGGCAATCCAATGGCTAGATCTTAGTAGATCTGAGTTTGAGTGTTCCAAGTGGTCCAAAATGGGGATTAAATCCCTTAAAATGTGGAATAGGGCCCACAAGGTGAATTTCAGGAAAGTAACAATCTGGGTGTATGTTATTGGATGTGTAGATGACAAATCAAGTGGAATCTCAAACACCCACCACCTAGATCTAGGTCAACTTGCTCAAACTAGGAAGTGCGCTTTGCTTGGGAGGAGCTAAGTTGGCATGGGAGGGGGTTCAAACGGAAGCCAATCTTCACCAAACTATAGATCCGGGATGCCGTGGATGCTATAGAGGTGGGTTTTCAATATTATGCCCAACAACCCACTAGATCTAAGTAGATCTGAGAAAATGTAAAAATGGGGTTTTGATTAATTAGGGTTTTAAATGTTTTTTGACAATTGGATAGATCATGGAGATAGAACTTACCTTGAGATCATACCTGAGTGATGTGAATGAGATGCCTTGATGTTGAGGAAGATTCTCGCAGAGATCAAATGAGAGATTGTTGATTTGCTTGCCGAATTGATGCCCTAGCCCACAAGTGCGACCTCCTCTACCTGTCAAACCAAGGAATAGCGATTCAATCAGTAAGATCAAGCATGGAGGAAATACAAGAGAAATGCAATAGTAACATGAAATAGAAGGTCCTGGGACAGTAATACTCCCTGTTACCAACGAAGAGCTCCAAAGAAGAAGTAGGGAGAGTCTTCCCCTACCAATACCTCCTCCTCCAAGCAAATCGGCCTCCACCTGTAGATGCAAAATCGTGGTACAAAGATATGGCAAACAAGATCTCCAATAACTCAGTGCAAAGGAAGAACCAACGAACGAACACCAAAAACATTCACCACAACACTGGAGATAGATGCAATAATAATTTTCTATTCCAATAATCCAGAGCCAAAAGTCCCTTTACAATGAGAGGCTCTCTCCTTTAAATAGGAAGGAGAGGCACCAAAACCCTAACCACTTTTTGAATGAGTGGCTAAGATTAAAAGATACAAATGTCTAATCAATGGTTGAGATGAGCTCAACAATAAAATACATGGATCACAAATAAAATATAATGTAAGTGGACAAAATCGCCCTAGAAGAGGGGAATCCCACCAAATCATGATGACATAATATCATAGGAGGCTTATGGTGGGTCCAAGGGGTAATTTTATCCCTCCTTGGTCAATCCCCATAGCACAATAACCAATAAATAATCATGAAAGTACCAAATCGTGCCTCCATAGTCAAGTCGTGGTCCTCAAAAGACCTCAGAAATCCACAGAAAGTGCCATAAGTGATGGATGCGGGCCCCAATGAAGCTGAAACTGCTGGAGAAGGTGTGGAGGACCCCGATCTATCATCACTGATCATCCCATGCCATAACATTGCCTCAGTAGCCCAAATCGATTTCCTCAATAGCCATTTCTACCAATCCTGAAATGCCTCGGGAAGCGTGAAATTGCCCCAAACAGCCTCCTGGAGTGCCTGCGCTGTCAAGGTGAGGGCACCAGTGTGTCCGGGAGGGGGGTATAATGGTAAAAACAAGTGGATGGACCACCCCCTCCATCATCAGCGCCCTAGGTCAACCGGATAAAAATCTCATCTGCTCTGACAGGGCCTCCAACAGACCAAAACTGCACTGGGACAGCCTACTGAGGCTCAATAATCATTGTGAATGCCCGGAACTGAAAACAAACTGTCCCATTGGACTCAGAAGGTCCAAATCCATCCAAGATGTGTACTCATACACCATATGAGTCTCTGCATGATCAAAATAAATATCCCATATACCGGAACAAGGCCAATAATAATGATCTGTAAATGACCAAACACTGCTGAAACCCAAGAATCATCATCATAACCCTGTAGCTGCTGCATAGAATCATCATGTATGTATACATAGACCATATATCATCTATCCATATCATCATAAGGTCCAACATCTCATGTCCCATGGTCCTCCATGGTCAAACTAGGTCTAAGCAAGACCAAATATAACTCAGACCATCATCCAAGGCTGCTGCAAAGTGTCAAGGTTAATATATGCTCTACAACTTATTCAAATAACAATTATAACACATAGTAATCATAACTGGCGATCTAAAACCAAATGTATAGTGTCGTTAATTATTATTATTACTCAGATTAGACTTTCAGGATCATACTCACTTCATAGTTGTGATCAATTTGCTAGTGAAGGGTGAAGGCTAAATTAACTGGCTAGGCTAAGGGATGACTTGACTGACTTGACTTTGTGACACTTTGGCAAGGGAAAAGGAATATACACCATAGTATATACTGAATGAGCAATAACACAGGGAATGGCGGTGTCTCACAAATGGATGAGTTGTTTAAAGAGGGTTTATTCACCTTCACAGATGCGCACAATCCATAATACAAATAAGGCCAGCAATTGTTTAGATATAGCATTTAAGTTCTATTGCTTCTGGGCCTGAAGTTTCCATAGCCTTGATCTATGTGTGTTTATAAACACATTGCATAGATTTACATTTTTCTTTAGGCTTTCTGCTGCAGGTGTGTTTTTAAGGCACTTGTTTACCTGAGCACTTCTAGGTGTGTCATGGACAGCTTGTTTACCTAGGTATTTATTTTCCAAAAGATATAACATTTTATTTTCATTGCCATGTTCATTTGGCATGCCTCTCATTCATGTGTGTTTAGAAACACATTGCATGAATGGGCTTTTCATACAAGATATAGCATTTCATTTTTCCAGATTTTGTATTCATGGCAGCACCAAAAGTTTCAGGTTTAGCCAACACAACTTTAGTGACTAGGGGGAATTCATAAGGAACTCCAACTCACCATAGGTAAGTTTTGTCACCAACTCAGAGCCGAGACACAATAAACAGGGAAGCTCATCCAATACAGAGGCTACAGTGGGGAAAAGTCCTCCATGCCACTAGTCAAGTAGTAAGTCAGGGTGATAATCTAAAAGGTAGGCCATGGATGGATGAAGACAATGAACAATGGAGCCAACACTAGCAAGCCAAGGTATGGTTGAATGATCACCTCTATTCTCCCGAAGAAGGGTAAAACCAATGAGTATGAATAGTGAACTTCTAAGTCTGAGTAGGGACAATATAATATGTATAATAGATCAACCAGGTCCAAATATCTATATGATCGCCAGATCATGACACTGAGTGTTAAGACATGCTATGAGAATAAGTATAAAAGCAATCTAACCATAACACCATGATATACCTGCTGAGTCATATACCTGAAAGCTCATCCACCTGTACCATCATCTGTCCTCTGAAACTGCTGCTGCAACTCTGGGCACTACTGACTGCTCTGTACCAATGGTATAATGGCTATATCGGTCATCTCTCTGAGTGTCCCGAGACTCAGTCATGGCATGGGGAATACAACTGCTGTCCACAATCTGATAGTGATCCAATCTAGATGCTCATCTCAGCATCTCAAATGTAAGGGAACTGGCTGAATAGTGTACTGGAATGAGAAAAATAATGTATGGTAGCCCAGCTACTATATATGTGATAACAGTAACTTCAAAGAATATTATATTTGTACTTTATTGTATATCCGGAGATGTTTATTCCTCCGTCGGAATGTGGTAACTTGGGTTATTAGACTTCCCTAGTGGGGGTCGGCCCTGTATGTGTTATGTGGGTCAAAGGGTTATTAGACCACCCTAGAGGGGTCGGCCCAGTCAGTTGTAGTGGGGTATTTAACCCATTGGTTAAATACGAGCCTACATGTCTTGTGTAAAAGAAAAGTTGGAGTAGTGTATAAATAGAGGAGGTGTGTTCCTCATTTGACACACACACTCACTCACTTAAGAGAGGCGCACTTGTGGAGGAGAGGTCTGCTATGATGGAGGAGGAGATCATGTCTTTGGTTTGCATCTTTGTATATTGTTGGTCATCTATATTGAGGAAGCTTTGCTGGGTTTTCTACCCCATGAGGGTTTCCCAGGATAAATCTGTGTCTCTTGTGTTTATGCTATGCTTGTTGTTTCTTCAGTGATCCTATATATGCTATTATTGTGAAATGGAATGTAATGCTGCTATTTTCTGTCTTAGCATATTAAATATTAACACGATCCCCTACCTTCTTGGGATGATCCCTTAGTATTCTCCATCAAATCCTCAACCCCTTCTATCCCTTTTGGCCTATATATTCAAGCCTCCTCTTCATGGTGGGAGGAGGAAGGATTAAGAGCACCTAAATGCTGGTGAAATTCTGCTAGAGTCAGAACCCTTTCTATTGAAGGCAAGATTGGATCCTTGAGGAAAAGGTCATTTAGAAGAAATTGCAACGCCAAGGCTTGGTTGTAATATCCTCTTCTTTTATTCTCATTAATACAGTAATATCCATTCTTTCCATAAATATTTGTTATTCATTATAGATCTTTATAATTAGTTTCCTTGACCACTAGTTTAGATTAATTAATATTGCATATTACTATCATTTGTATGTTTCCACTTGTTTGTTGTTTCTTGTTTTGCAGTTGAAGATCAAGGGCTACGTCAAGCAAGGAGACATCACTACATTTGTGAAGGTGAGTAATTCATCTGCACTCTTTGTAATTTGCTTAATCCTTAATGCATGCATGTATCTGATTTTCCTTTTATGCGATATTATCAACTTGACACATAACTTTATGCAACTATAACGAATACTACAACAAACACTTTCTAACCACACACCTAACTAGAATACCCCTTGAATTCCTTAAGATGTATCATGTTGAACTCAAGGGTCTCACACAGCGTTATGGGACTAGCCAGAGAGGCAGCAATTGCTTGTTGCATTAGATGCACTCGGATTATCTGTATCTTCAACGCACTTCTGAGGAGATTTTCTTACCCAAGTCTCGGTGTGTGGAATTTTGGTTTGATTATTCTCTAAAGATTTTTCACTGCAGTCCTTGCGATTGCATTTGCGGAATAAATCTTCATCTCAATAGTATAATGCTTTTCAACAGTACATGGTATTGTGTTCGAAACCATCACATGCATAGCATCTCATAGTTTGACAATATTGTGCAATATGACCAAAATGATTGCATCTCACGCACTACACCTTATTGATCCTTCTTTGGTTAGAAAATTGAAAAGAGTTGTAGTTGAATAATTCATCATACCTGAAGGACTTATCATGATTAGGGAAATATTATTTGTTGCAAACCTTATTTGATACCTTTGCATAACCAAGACCTGGTTTGTCTTCTGGTGGTCTCTGATCTTTCAGAATCCTATTCAATATTGATGTGTTGTCCTTGAACTTGTTCTTCACTTCATCTTTAGATTCTGTCTTGTCACTTTTTGATTGTGCGTGGATAGTATTGCTACTTGCAATACGTACTTGTTTCTTTCCCTTTATCTCAGTTAATTTGTCTTCTAGACAATATATCTCTTTGTCCTTCTCTTCAAGTTGACTTGTTAGTATTCTAATGTTCTGCACCAATTCTTCAAGAGTAGCTTTCAATGCCAATTTCTCTTCCTCAAGCATTTTGACCTTGTCTTGTGTGCAACTCAGTTGTATCTCATAGCTGGTTACCTTTTCACGAACTTCTGCGACAACATATTCCTGAAATGGTTTGTATCGTTCTTCATACTTCGACAACTGTTCCTGTAATAATTTGTTCTTCTTTCTTGACTTCTTCAAGTCATCCAGAGCACTGATCAGTTCTCCTTCCCATACAATATATTTAGCATTTTCCTCTTCTTCAGATTGACTATTAGTCTTAACCTCTTCAACAAGATTTGAAGGTGTTTTGAATGATCCACTAAAGAAGTATTTTTCTAGTGACCCTGGCTTGCTTTGCACAATTGGAGTATTCTTCGAACTTCTCTTCTTTCTTCTACTACGCGAGCCATGAAAAGTACTTATTTACGTTCTTCATCACAGTCGCTTCCTTCAGATGCATTGATTCCTTCCTCAATGTACATACTTTTTTTTAGATTTGTGTTGAGATCGCGCAGTCTTTCGATCATATGAGTTGGATTCCTCATCATTGTCGCTGTCTCCATTTTCCTTGTAAGGACACTTTGAGGCATAATGACCTACTCCTCCACATCTGAAGCATTTGAAGGGAAACTTTTTCTTGTACTTACCTTGTCCTCTTTTCAGCTTCTTGAAAAAGTTTGATTCCTCATCATCCGACTCATCACAACAGTATCTGTCATGATCATGCTTATCCTTCCCAATGGCTTTAAAAGCGGCTTCCTTTCTAAGGGGAGGCTCCTTCTTAGTTCTCATCTCCTATGCAGTCAGAATCCCCTGAAGCTCATCCTTCATCGGATCTTCAAGATTGGCTCGATCTTCTAACACATACACCTTCACATCAAACCTTTGAGGCAAAGTTCTCAATATCTTCTGTATCATTGATTCTTCGTCTAGTGCGACCCCAAGAATTTTGATAGCATTGACTATCTCGTCTACTCTTAAGAAGTAAGATGTAATGTTCTCTCCATCTTTCATTCTCAATGATTCAAATTTCCTAGAGTAGTCCTGTAATTTTTCTTTCTTTACCTTTTCATATCCTTCATAGAAACCTCTGAGTTTGTCCCAAACCTCCTTGGCAAATGCGCAGTGCATAACATTGACGAATTCATCACCTGTCAAGCCACATAGCAAAGCATTTTTGGCTCTTGCATTGCTTTAATAATTTCTCCTTTGCGTTGGATTAACTGGAAGAACTGCCGGGACATCAGAACCATCGACAATAGATTTCCAAACATTTACTCCCAATGATTGCAGATAAACTTCCATACGTACCTTCCAAAAAATACAATTGGTGCCATCAAACCTTGATGCTCTGTTGGTGGAAAGGCCTTCCTGCTTATCCATTTTTGTGCAATGACCTATCTTCCAGATGTTAATATGTTATTGGAGACACCCACTTTGATACCAATTGTTGGAATTGATTTAATATTGAGAGGGGGGGTGAATCAGTATTGGCATAGTTATCAACAATTTTTACCTTCTTTAACATATTAGTCTTCACTTAATCTTGATCTTTAGTTATGCACCCAATATAAATAAATCATTCATCCATAAACGCACCAAGACAAAGAACACATTACACATGATTTTAACAAAAAAAACCCAAATGGGAGAAAACCACAAAATGCTTCTTTTAGAGTGGAAAAAGAATACATTCAAGGAAGCACCAACTTCCTGTGTTTACCAGCACCAACTGGAAAGAGGCACTGACCCCCTGGTTTTATAGGAACCGACCTGAAGGAAGCACCAACTCCCTATGTTTCTCCAGCACCAACTGGAAGGAGGATACAACCTCCTTTCTCCTTGCCCCATCTTGCCGCCCAAAATTCCAATGTATGATTCTGTCTCACTGAAATTCAATTCCGCACACACTTCTGAACTTCTGATATAGTTCTGCTATGTGCTACCTTCGTATGTAGACGATTTGCTGTCACTGTGCTGAATATATCACTTGACTTCCCATTCCTCTCAATTCTGTACTTCTGCTAATTTCTTACTTCATATACTGTGTGCTTGCTGATTCTCCAGTCTGCATCGAGGTAACGGTTCTATCGATCTGTTACTATGCAATTTCACTCACCAACTGATACTGTGCCTTCAATTGATAGTTTGTTGTTCTAAAAAAATGCACCAGCAACATATGGAACTGTGCACTTCTTGATGTGTCCATTCTGTTTAAGTGCCACATTCTTTTAGACAATATGCGACATGTTGTGCATCAAATAATTCATCCTTTTGATTCTAAGCACTTGTCTTGGATCATCCTTATCACGACACACTTATTAGATCTTGCTGTTGTTCTGTCATCGCGCATCAGATGGTCTTCTCAACTTCGCACATTTCACTTTAGTATTTATGCATCAACCAGACATCTACGCATCACCTGATATACTTTGGTTCCGTCTCTGCGCTTCTGTCTTATAACATATGTGAATATCTATGTGTTGTCTGCAATCCTGTCATCCAATCTTCACGTAGTTGTGCATACTTCAGTATTTCTGCCTTTCTGCATTTGCACAATAATCACAGATCTACGTTATCATACTACACACCATCAGTTCCTCATTCTATTGCTTGTGCGCACTTGGCTCCTTGCTAGATCATGTTGTTCTATCCTCGATCCCTTGAAGCCCCAAATATAAACCTGTATAGTCCAGCTGAAGCTCTTATGATCTTGCCATCAAGCTAACTTCAAATCTCTAACTTGCATCTCTATTTATACATGTCCTGCACGGAATGTATGTCCACAAGTTGGTTGTGGCATCCCTTCTTCCATACTTCATGGATTGTGCTTTTTCCACATGTCATCTTTTGTGTTGTTGATGTGTCATCCGTTGTGGGTTTTGTGCATCCATGGTCCATGAATTAGTGGGACTTACACCTTGGTGGTGTACACTTGCACTCTTGAAGTACCATCACTTTGAGGTATGTGCACATCCTTGCTTTTCAACTTGATGAGTCTTTGACCCTTGTTGTGTCATCCCTTGTGGGTAATGCTCACTTGATGTATGAATGCTTTACAAAATTTGTGCATACACCAACTTCTACTTGGTGGGACTTCGACCTTTGTTGTGTCATCACGTGTGGGACATGCACACTGATGTATTGATACTTTACAGAATCTGCGCATAAACCAACTTTTGCTTGGTGGGACTTTGACCCTTGCTGTGTCATCACTTGTGGGAATTGTGCACCTGTTGTACCATTGGCTATGAAATTTTCTCATAGATATACTTCAACCACTGTACACTTATAGGAACTTGTGCGAGTTCTATTAACTGAAAGCATCTTCTTATTGGCTATACTTGCGCGCTTTCAGGCTTGTACGATCATAGGATGTTTCTTATAGCTTGCATACTTCCAATCTTTGACCAACCAATGCTTGCACATTCCAGAGTCTTCTTTCAACATGCTTGCACACTTGTATATTTGCTTAACCAACTCTTTGGATGCTTGTGCACATGTACCACTATCCAACAAGTTCTTTTGCTGCTACCATGAAAGAGTATGACTTGGTGGACTTGATTTCTGCGCAGGTACCACATGTAGTAGGATACATTACTTGTGTTCTTGTTTGAACTTACATGATGTACCTTCCTTATGTACTTCTTCAAAATCATTATGCACGATGTATCCTTGGACACACATTTTCAGAGTGGATGCAATTTCTAGATATACTTCTTCATACAGGCATCCATGTCCTTCACCATCTTGCACATATACTTCTTCAAAGTGGCTTCCATATACATCTTCAAACTACTTTAGGAATGTTGTATCCACTTTGACATCAGTTGACATCAATGACTCAAACTGAATCAATTGACATCCTCTTTGATATTAGTTGACATCAATGACAACTAAAGTTCAACATCTACATTGTTATCTCCATGAATTTTTTTTTTTTTCCATGTTGCTCTCATTTTAGTGTTAAAAACATTTTATAAAACATGAAAACTTAATGTTATGTAAAAAAATATTTAATAAGAATTTGGAACATATAACTTTTATATTTCATAAAATATTCTTTTTAAATTTATTAAAATTTTATTTTCACTTAAAAAGTTTTTCATATGTATATAAATAAAACTAACCTACAAATTTATAATGCGGGGACTACACTGCATGCATATACTTGCATTTCATTTTTGTTTTTGTTTTTAATTTTTTATTATGTTTTAATTTTATATTTGTTTTATTTTTTTCAAAATATATATGTTTTTAATTCATTTTATTTTTTTAACAAGTTTGATTTGTTTAATTTTTTATTGCTCTAAAAAAATTATTTTTTTAAGATAAATGTAACTTGAGAAAGGAAAGAGGTGTTACTAGTAAGGTGTTACTAGTAACACCTCTTTTAGAGTCTCAGGTTCATCTTGGTCTTTTCGTTGGAATGCCATTGGTTATTAAGGCAACGCCATTAAAAAATTGTAATTTTATTCCTCAATTGGGGGTTGATTGCAATGACACCATGTTGCATCGCCTAAGGTTACTAAAAAGTTGTAATTTTAGCCTCAGAAGAAAAAAAAAGTGGTGCTACTACATCGCTCGGAGTTATAATTTTAACTAAAAAGAAACAAATGGTGCTACTACGCTGCCCATGGTTACCAAAAAGTTGTAATTTTAGCCCCTCCCAAAAAAGGGGTGATACTAATATCACCACTTTTCGTTTTGGGGTTGTTTGTTAGTGTTTTTGATGCAGAAATATGAATGCCTTCTCGTTCTTTTGTATACTGTGTTAATTCGTAAGAACTCTATCCTTATTCATAGATTATAAGACAACACTAACCATAACTACCTCCTAACTACCTAGTGGGTCTTCTTTAATGAGCCCCCCTTACATTTATTCACTAATAACTACCATAGTGGGTCTTATTTAATAATAACAAACATAGTGTACCTATTCCACCTTACATTGAATGAACTCCACTATTATTACTCCACCCCCCTTAGAAAAGTGTTTCCTTCAACACTTGATATGAAGAGATACAACCATATACTAGGGTCCTATGTAAGAGTATTGAATACAATGTTGAATTAAGACAAAAAATAAAGTTCCCATGTACAACTACTAGCCACCATAGTAAAGTAGTCCTAGAAGCTCCACCATAAGCCAGGGTCCCATGTACGAGTTCTAACACCTATGCTAAAGTAGACATTGTCCCATGTGCAAATACTAACCTTGAAGCAATCTAAGGAACTCATCCATAACCTTGGGTCCCATGTCCAAGTGTTGAAGCTAATACCCAACTGATGGCACCTAGGCTCCATGAATCTTTGATTCTTATGCCTCAAATGCTCACATTGGTCATGAGGATCTCAATAAGAAGAACTATTCAAAGAAAACAAATCCTTCTAGGTTAATATTGACTTGGTTAAAGAATCAAAGATGAATTTACCGTTAGTAGTTTACGGGACCATGGTATTTTCCGATGGTATTGCATGTGATGAAGCTTACTTAAAGGCTTGAGTAACTCCATTGTAAAGTACTTGAGAGTGGCTAATGATGACCCCTTGGTTGGAGTGGTCAAGGGTAATAAATATATTGTTGTTGGTTTTCTTAGTTTTAGGTTTCTACAATATATATCTTCTTCTTCATTATGTGTCCTTTCTTATTATGTGCTTTAATTCCTAAAAACCGGTATTAGAGATTGGAAAAGAGTGGTCTAATGCTAGGAGCCATGGATCTATGTGAAGCATTAACATAAGAAGCACACAATAGATATAAGAAGAAGTAATTGGATGCATTTTTTTAGAGTTGGATTTTAATCACAATGTAAATGGGCATATGGTTGTAAGATTTGTTTAGGCATGCGTACCCTTCGTTTATTGGGTCATCTATGAAAAACGTAGATGTATATTTAGGTAGGATGAAAAGGGAGGGGGCCATGTTGTATTCCCAGATACCCAATTAAAACTTTGAGGTGGGTTGGTCTTTACCCCAATTCAAGTTTAAAGGGAGGAATATTAGGTTGATCTTGACTTGGTTTATTATTGGTGGTTTATGGGTCCATGGTTTTGGGTGTCCCATGGTATTGCATGTGATGAAGCCTACTTAAAGGCTTGAGTAAATCCATTGTAAAGTGCCTGAGAGTGGTCGATGATGGTCAGATTGGCCATGCCTTAGCTAAAGTGGTCAAGGGTAATATATATAGTTTTGTTGGTTTTCCTGCTTTTGGGTTTCCATGGTAAAAATATTCTTCTTCATTGTGTGTGATTTCTTATTAAGGTTTTAATTGCTAAGAAATCCTCCATGTAGTAGTAAGAGGATGGCTCTAAAAGGAACTCTACTGTTGTAGAGAAGCATATTGAAAATTGGTAAGCACCACTTGCTATTGTCTTTCCTCCATAAGGTTCTCTTCATATGGTGGGGAAGAACAATACAAAATAAGATGGAGTAGTTGCCTTACAAAAAATTACAACTGCCCATATACCAATCCTTGTAAGCATTTTCTAAATCATACTATGCATATCTTTCTTGGTTATACTCTTCAACAATGAAATAATATGTGGTATGATCATCCTCAAACTTACAAATGTTCATATCACAGGTTCAAATTTTCATACTTATCCTATAAATTTTTGTCCACCTACATTCGTTCCACCCATGGCATGTTCCACCACCTTTCCATTCTTCAATTTCGTGAGAGTTTGAGGGTGGAATTTTGCAAGGACTATAGAGTACCAGATATAGGCTGGAAATATATCATATAATATGTTATATCGAAGCCCTATACATGGTTTCACTTTGACCCCCCTATCAAAATTGATGTACTTTGGAAGACTTGTGGCTGTCATTGGAAGCCCTAAGAAATAATGGATTTCAAACTACAATTTCTCCTTCATCTAGACTCCGATTTGAGCGATTTGGTTTTTAAATTGTGTATTTTAGCAAGGAGCATACAAATCTATAATTACCTTTGAAAAAAATTAATCCAAGTGCTATGGTCCTCTTTTTCCCTTTGAAAACTTGTAAAATAAAAAGGAAAACAAAATTCTTTGTTTTTGGCTTTAAAAATTACTTTGATACCACTTGTCAAATTCTTTATATTTGAAAATGATATCCAATAATACTATATAAATTCTCCACACTTTCTTAATATCAAAACCCTTAAGGTCGGGCTACACCTTGCAATTGATAATTTTTGGAAGGACTCCACTGTTGTTCGCTTACCTCTTCATAGGGGCAACCTCCTATGAGCTAATTTTCAAATACAATATGCTCCACACCTAATTAGAGGAATTTTGAGGTATAAAGAGGGTCTCCTAAGAAAAATAATAAAATAAGAGTTATACATTTTTTTGGAAAAGAAAAAAAAAGCATTTTTTTAACGTATTTTCAACTTGTCTCCCTGTAGATTTACTCAAATTTCGAGTGTGAGAACTCATTTGGATGCATAATCAAATTCTACATCCAACAAGTATCCACTCGATATGATTTCTGCAACCCATGGTAGGGAAAAACTTGAAATATATTAAAATATATATTTCATTCAACAAAATGCACTTTTTTTATTATGTATTTCTAGTTTTTTTCCTTCTAGGGGTCTTTTTAAAAGTATGCCGATCATCCAATGGGTACCACACTTTAAATTTGAGTAAAGCTACAAGGAGATACGTTGAAAATACGAAAGAAAAAGTATTTTTTTCCATTTCCCTCCGAAACTATATACCCTTATGGTTAACATCATTATCTTGAATCATATTGGTTCTTATAAAGTTTATTTTGATAGTATATTCTTTTGAGGCCCATTTTTTTCTTAAAATTCCTCTATTGAATTTATAAGGAGGATTTCATTCCCATTTATAGATTACAAGACATCTATAACCATAACAACCTCCTAACTACATAGTGGACCTTATTTAATGAACTCCCATTATATTTATTCACTAATAACAACCAAAGCGGGCATTGTTTAATAATAACAACTAGTGGACCTAGTCCACCTTGCATTGATTAGTCTCCACTATTATTACTTTAATGGGCCTTTCGACCCCCCAATACACTCTTAGAGAGGATCATAACAAAAAACAAGTTTTTTGGGATAAGTATGCTCTCCCACAATAAAAGCAACTCCCCGATTCTCCTTCATAACATCACTATATCTTTTGTTTAACTCACTTGGTTGGAAGTTACTTTATTAAGTAAGAGGTTGTGACCTCAAATTCTTTTTACTAAGTTATTTTTGAAAAATTATCCAACTTTAAATTATAAATTAACTTCATTGTAAAAGTGTTGTTTACTTGTTTTATAAACTTTGGATCACTTATTTAAAAAATGTAGCGTATTTGTAAAAGTCAACTTATAGGAAAAGCTAGTGAAGGGGGAATTATTTATTACTCAACAATTTCATTATGCACCGATCACCATGTGATCAACCTCTACTTGCCATGTGGCTCCCTAGTTCCCTTTTATGTTTTTCTTCAAAAGGGAATAACTTTAACATATGGAGTTAGTAACTGCCTATTTGTTTTAGTGCTTTGCATCTAGACCATCATTTTCTATATTTAAATCCATATTGTCTACATATTATAATATGGCTACTCTAAGTGATCTTCTTCTCATTAATACCAACTATTTCTCATAGAAATCTCATATGGAGGATTTACTATGAAGTAGGGGACTTTACTGGATTATGTTGGGAATTGAAAATGACCCTTTTAATGCATTAAATAAAAGTTACCAACTATGATATTAAAAATGACAAATCACGTGTATTAATCAAAATGTCCATCTCCAGTCATATTCAATTTCACCTTCAAGGAATTGAGACCCCACATGCAACATGGTGAAAGTTGGAAACCGTGTTTGGTAAACACAATGAGATTCGAGCCCGCAAGCTTGACAACCAATTGATTGCTTTAAATCCCAATGATTTCTCTTGCATTGAATATTTTCTATCTAGGTTCAAAACACACAAAATTTTACTTGCGAAGTGTAAAATAATCAAGACAAATGACCAACTCATATATCTTATTCTTGTTAAGCTTGACACTAATTCTACTTTTCAATCCATTAGAGAAGATTTGATTAATTAAGAGGATACCAACCAAATGCATGATCTTTTGAATCTTTTAGTAATTTCTTGATTAGAGAGCAAGATAAACTCTTGCATCTTGGAGTGATCGGCACTGTAGGTACATCTAACAAAGCCTTCATAGTGCATATAAGGATAAAGCCAAGAATTTGAAGAAACAACACCTTCACAACCATAAACAAAACAAGGGTCCCAAACCCTAGCAACTAACTCCTCTCAATGGTGATAAGGGAACCAAATAAAAGGGTAAGAAGATTGAAAAACATTTTAATTTTTGTGAAAAAATTGTCATCTAAAGTTTAAATTTTTCAAAAAAATTGAAACTTCTTGTCACTAGTTTTTCTAAATGTCATTCTGACCCCAATGTCTATACCAATAAAGTAGGAAACCATATCAAAATCCTTGTTCTTTAGGTTGATGACCTTATCTCATTATTAATGACCCTAAACTCTAAACCCATTTCAAATCCATCTTTACAAAGGAATTTATTATGATTGATTTAAGACATATGCATTATTTTCTTGGCCTCCAAGTCTTGCAAACCAAAGAATGATTTTTTCTTTCTTAGTGTAAGTATGCTTGTGACTTTCTTCACCAACTTTCACATGGAATATTGTAAACCGACCCCATCTCCCTTCGATTCCGGAGTCAAACTTGCTACCACCTAAACTACACCCAAAGTAGATGCCATCGTGTAATGTCATCAGTTGGTAGGATTTTGTACTTGACTCATAACTGTCTTAATATTTCCTTTGTTGTTGGTCTTTTCGTAGTATATGCAAATTCCCTATGAAATCCATTGGAAAACAAAAAAATATACTTTGGTATATCTAGGGTACAATTCATTTTGGAATTCATTGCAGTTAAGGTGGGCTCCTTTGTGTGTTGGTTTCACTGATTTAGATTGGGTTGGCAACCTTGATGACCAGGATTCAATTGCAGGTTATGCCCAGCCTTGGTCTTGAACTTGTCACTCGGGCTTGTTAGAAACAACAAGATCTTGCTCTTTCCTCAAGATAAGCAGAGTATCGAGCCACAATTAATGCAAGTCAAGAAACATTGTGGATTTGATAGATCATTGTAGAGTTTGAATTCCAACAATAACATCTAACTACTTTATGGCGTGTCAATCAAAGTGCATTCAAGGACACCAAAGATCTATTTCAACATTAGCGCAACAAACACATTGAGCTACACATGCATTTCATTAAAAAGATTATTCAGGATTGCGTTCTCGAAGTGTTTTTTTTCCTTATAGATGATCGACTTGGTAGCATTTTCATAAAGTTTCTTGCAAAAGTGAAGTTTTTCAAACTTCGATATATGATAAAAATTCAAGAAGTTGGAATTAACGAGGGAACAGGCTCTAATGTCTCCTTCCTTCTCTTGTGTCACCTTTATAAATCCTTCAATCCTATCTCAAGTTGTTCTTAAGGGGGGATGCTAAGATATTTAGACACTTAGGAGTTAGTTAAGATCAACTTGGTGTAACATGTCTTTAGGTAATGTGTTTCTTTGGCATGCATTTATACTTATGTAATGTGATGGTCACAATATGTTCTAGACACAAAGTGATCCAAAAATCTCTCTTCTCCTCAATATTAATGGCTATATTTATCCATGGTTTAGCACCCGATTGGTCCATAGCATCTAGTTAAAGGGCATGGATGATTATTTTCTAATAATCGATTGTGAAAAACGTATATGTAATTTTTTTTCCTTTGCATAAATATATTGCTTCAATTGGAAGTTTGCCTGGAGCTATAGACCATTTCTCTCTTTCAAGGTTTTAACCACATAATACATTGATGTGTTGATATGTGATCTGTTTGTGTGAACAATTTCTTAAGGTGTTCGACTTGTGTGAAAATATATTGTTTTAATAAGAGTTATACCACTTTTCCAAAGCACACAAGCTCAAGTAAAATCCCAACTGAATTATATGTCCCAACAAAGATACCAATAGACAGAACAAAAAACTACAAACTGGGGAGCCAAAAGCATAAGACTTGTAAGGACAATTTACAAATGTAGACAACAATTCCACTTGATATCTCTATTGGTCTCTCATCTTTTTTCAAAACTTCAATTCTACCTCAACAATTAATTCCTTACAAATTGTGGGTTCATGGCTTACTGAATTATACAAGAGAATCCATGCCTAGAAGTGCACATGTAGTTGTCTGTCCTCCTCCATATTAATCCCACCCACAATACAACTGTTAAACATTAACTATTGTTGATGGTTGTTCGACATTAAATGATAAATGTGGGAAGGTACAACAAAATCGATCTCCATTGTTGTATGCCCGACCTTAGTAATTCAACGGCATTCTTGAATGAGACAAGTGATTTCACCCTGTCCATGAGTGAGAATGTGATATCTATCTATGGCATGCACGAAGAATATATCCATAAATTTGTGTGGAGGGCATACAAAATGAATAAATTATGTCAACATGACAATTGTTTTTATTTATTTACATATCATTACTAGCACTTGGTTTGCATTTCCCACACCATCACCTCATTCATCAATAAATTTGATAAGATAATTTATAAAAATAACTTATGCCTAGTTAATTGAACAAACATTTATAACTAGTTTTTTTTTCATTATCAATTTAATTTAACATAATATTGCCAAATCCTACTAGTATAGTTGGTTTTGACGAGCCTTCTTTCGCATGGCGACCTGAGTTCGAACCTTGAAAGGTAGATGTGAGGAGACACTTCAAATCCAGCCATGATAAGGTTTAGTGTGGCCTAGACTGGATGCGATCTCCGAAATGTATAACACATAATTTACAAGGAATTTGATATAGTTTCTTATCCATCGTGACTAGTGGCCTCTTTTCATTGCTTAATAGTTCAACCAGTATGCAAGCTTGCATAGTATTGTGACATTGTCTTTATTATGAATGTCATGTCACATTAAGTATTTGATAGTAAAGCACAACAGGAAACTGCCATCACATAAGAACATAGTGCAACAACTACTGAATTGTCACTGTATACTCTAATTGAAACTGACTCATTGGACTACTAAAAGATGGAAAAACAAGGGAGAGCATTCTAGATCATATTTCTAGGTTGGAAGATTTATGTTTCCTTAATAGTTTAGACTTCACTTAAGCAACTAAATAAAAAACAATTCGTGAACCTAAAATTACACCAATGCATCAAAAAACCTGTTAAAAGACTCAAGCTGGCAAATGCTTACTTCAAAGTTCTTCATAGAAAAATACATGCCACATTTATAGGTTGAGATAAAACAAGTAGCATCATTAGAAACTACACAGATCCTCATTAGAAGCTACACTTATCATCATTAACTTCCAATCAATGAAGGGGTAAGTTGAAATCCCAGCGAGGACATCTGAAAATGGTAATCATTACAATATGGGATTCAACTAAGAAACCATCTATGGCTTCTTCAGCCAAAGGCATCATATACATTAATCCTCCAACCATGGTGACCTAACATAAAGAGTGCCTTAACAGTACACCCATTCACCGTCTATTCTATGCCCAGTAGGCAACAAAGTAGAAATGTCAAAAGCATATGTTAATAAAACAAAATTGCAAGTGTTGGATGAGATACACAATTAAATTGAAAAACCATCAAATATCAATTGATGGGTCATCTCTGACTTAAAAATTCTGGATCATTTTGAAAAGATCTAAAAATGTATCATTCAATTGACATCTTGCAATCATTTCACTTCAACTTCACTTGACAAATCGGTGCATCTTACATAACAAGCAGTAAGCATGCAGGAGCATCCTTGGGTTTGGGCAATCAACATCACACACAAAAAAAAGATTTAGTTTGGTTAATAATTGTAGGAGGAAATAAACGACTACGAAAACCTATTGCGAATCCTTTCGGCTATGGAAAGTCTGTAGCGGTGGAAGGAAGTTTCAGTTGTAGAAAGTCTGTAGCGGCAACGGAAAGTCTCGATTGCGGAAAGTCTGTAGCGGTTGTGGAAAGTCTGTTTGTCACGGAAAGTCTGTTTGACTGTGGAAAGTATGTTCGGATGCAGAAAGTCTGTTCGGCTGCGGAAATCCTGTAGATTGTAGAACACGTGGATTACAGATTAGATCATATCTACACGTGGAATGAGGTGACATAATCAACACTGAGCATATGAGTTGGACAATGATTCATTGGTGGAAGTGGTTGGAAGAGGAATGGTTACAACTATCCACCTTCTCCATGGGAAAATGAAGAGACACACAAGAAATAATAAAAAGGGAAATTTTGAAGGAGAACAGTTCAGTTTTGAGACGGTTTTTTAAGGCAACAAGTAAGTGCAGTGTTGGCTCTACAGTTGGGGACGTAGTTCATCCCGTCTCAGCTCGGTTCAACAACAGAAAAAGGGAGTCAGTTCAGATCACTACAAAAGATTAAATTCAAATTGGCAATTAATTTCTATTGTAAGCAAAGTACATTAAACTGTTATTTTTTGTTTATATTGTATGTGGACTGATAAATTTAATTAAAGAAAGCATTACACTGTTGCTCTGAAATTTTTGTTGGTTCAAATTTAGTGATTCTATTGCAACGATGAAATTTCTATTCTCTCTTATTTAATTAAGAAAGGGTCATAGCTGTGCACTTGATGAGAAGTGGAAACATGTAAGCCCTGTTGAAGAGAGTTGCAGGCTACAAAACTGCATCAAGTGGTATTAGAGCTAGGTTCAACTTTGGGTTATGAAGACTGAAAAAAAAACTTGCAGAACAGAGGTTCAGTTCTTAGTAGAGAAGAAGTATAGAGTGATCAAAGAGCTATTTAGCTCTTGTTGAATTGGTTCTGTGAGAAATTGTTCATTGTAGAAATTGTGGTTGTATGAGACCTGAGTGAAGGTTGTTTCAGCAAGTATGATTGCTGGAAGGGGAGATTGCGGGAGATAGCGTTGGCAAGGTGCTTTGTAACTAGTAATCTAGATTTAAAACTACGAGGTCAGCATGTGAAGAGACACACAAAGAGGAACGACCTGGAGAGGTGAGAGGAACCAAGGCAACTATAGAACCAACAGACCAGAATAATTAAGACCATCAAGAATGATTGTGGAAAAGATTGGAAAACGGTAAAAGTCTGCAAGTGACAATTTGTAGAGAAGAAAAAAAATATAATAATAATTTTGCAATTTGATGGCAAGAATGGGTAAAAAAAGGAACCCCAAGAGATGATGAAATGACCACAATAAGATAATTCATGGACATGGTCGAGAGCCGAGCAAGCATACCTCGAAAAAGAAGACGGTGGAGGATAAAAAGACTAGAGAAGTATTTGATGGATTTCTTAAAAGGAAGACTGGATGCTTTGGAAAGCAAGCCAATGAGGAAGCTTGTACATTTGGCTTCTGAAGGTCAAGAAAAGTATGGGAATCATAAAATATAGTAGTCTGCATTGGAGAATGTGGGCAGTCGGTATAAAAAAATCCCAAGGACTAAAGAAGTCAAGAAGGATGGAGAAAACTCAAGTTTTAACCTTTGGTGAAAGTGATATAAAGAGAGATGGAGGACCTGCGATTGTATGTTGTCCTGAAGATGAAGAAAATGAGGAAGAATGTGTACCAGAGATGCCAAGCATATTGGAGGTAGAGGCATGGAGACCAGAAGCTCAGCAAGAAACTCAAGAAGAGGCATGGTTTTGCTGTTTTTGCAGGTGTGAAAGAAAGTAATGAAGAGGATGACCTTGTAGATCATGAGGTTGCTGATAATACAAGGATCGAAGATGACATTAAGAGAGCTGAGATTCATATCCTAGGAGGGATGAAGACGCCTGAAAGGATGCTGCTGAAGATAACCTTACAAGTTATGAAGATTCAAATGATAGGGAGAAAATGACTGTCCAAGAGTGCCCAAGTGAAGAGATTGAGTTCAAATTTGTTGGAGTCCAAGGGGAAATAGAGAAAGAATTTGCAGCATAATGTTGGATTCCAAGTTATGAAAATGGTGTTGGAAGGGACCTTAAATACCTTGTAGATGAGAGAATTAGCAAAGAAATTGTCCATGAGGAAAATGGGAAGTGTAACCATGTGGAAGATGAACTCCAACAAGATACATCATATAAACATCCCCAACTTGGAAAAGGAAATGTGACAAGATTCGACACTATAAAGAATGCCTCATAAGAAGTTGAAGAATACCCATTGCAATAAGGAAATTGGAGAGTGCAGCAATTGAAGGACCGAGAAGATGATGAAGATAAAGGCATGTTCAAATTTGAAGACATTGTCCGAATAAATATTTTTCCATGACTGCTTGTTGTTGAATGATGTCTTCAATAACGTTGTCTGATTTGATATCATGTAATAGGGAAAAAAGGAATGTTGCATGGGAAGCTAAGACTTGGAGTAGAAAGAAACGAAGATGGAAATGTTATGAGAGGACATAACACATAAATGGAATACATAAACACAACAATATCGAGTTCGGTGAAAAGAATGCAACAACATTTGGCATTATTGAGTTGATAATAGCTTTGTTGGATTGGAATCAGCGTGAGTATGTTACCAGTGTGATGGGAAAGTGTATTTCAGGGGAGGAAATAAAAGTGGAAGAAGAATCAAATTCAGAAAAGGAAAATTACAGCAGCAAAACAGATCCTGGATGGCTGTAGCATGCCATGGGGATCAGAACTATTGTTTTCCCTAACATATTTGATATTGTATTAGCAGGTGCAACGGAATCATGTGAGGACACACATGGAAAGAGAGGATTCCATGGAAGCTCATGGTAAATGTGAAGCTAGAGATGATGTGAGAATTCATATTCTCATAGCAGAAGCACAAGATGGACATGACATGTTTGTTCCAAAGGAAATGGAAGCACATCATCCTAATGAATGGGAAATTCCAGATCTCTTAAAGGATACTAATCTACGGGTGAGAAGAACCAATGAGGAAGCCTGACATTATGAATGATTGATCATGGTTGAAAGAGATATGTTTGATCTCGGCTGTTTGTGGAAACTCAATGTTGATAGATTTATGTTGAAGGTGGAAGAACATATTGGGTTTGTTGTAGATGTATTTATTAATGAAGCATGTTGTGAGGTTGACATGATAAGAGTGACTGAGAAGATAACAGCCTAACTGGTCCTTACTTTGGGTTTCTCCATTGGAATGAGAGCTTGCCTCGGAAGTATGAACACCATGCTAGAGATGAACGTATTGGTGAACAACGAACAAGCAACAACTATGAAGCACATGGACAATTATGAAATTGAATTAGTATGTGTATTACAGATTGCTGATATTTTGCTTTCGAGATATGTACATAATTTGTGTGCAAAGAATGTACTGGAAGGTGTGGTTGAAGAATCTCATCTTCAAGAGAAATTTTGTGTTGTAGCTGTACAAATGAGGTCTAGTGAAGGAAAAGAGCAGGTAAGGGATATTTTACTTGCAGAAAGTGATGGAGAAAGTATCCAAGTTGATTTGGAGGTAAGATGCTTTATTCTAATGTTGGAGAGAAGTCCTGAATTTGTAGGGTTTGAGCATGTGTTTGGAATGGTGCTACATATGGATGATGAGCATGTTGCAGAAGGAATGCCTGAAGATGTCATAAATGATGTGGTTTTGAAGGGATTTCCAAAGCCCGGGACTGTAATGGCTGGTTGTTTTGCAGGCAATACAGTGGGCTAGAGGGTTGAATGTGTGAAGGATGATGAATCTGTTAGTTTTGTACCTAGGGAAGTTCCCCAAGTGACATTTGCCTAGTGTCACTTAGAAGGGGGAAAAAGGTGACCCTCACATTAAAAGTCACTTAATGAGACTTTATAACATTAAAGTCACTTTTTGATTTAACTTGAGTGGGTGAGTGATTTTATTTATGTGAATTAAATAAAAGTGATTTTCACTCTCATTGAATCTTGTCCATTGGATTGGATCTTTCTCCACCATTGGATTAGAACCCACTTAGGGTTAGAACAAAAAGCATGAGGGAGGCATATGAGACTTACTTTTGTGAATGAAGTGAAGAGAAGAGCGCCAAAGAGTGAAGGAAACCCTGGGCACGCAGTTCGAGGAGCATTTAATGCAAGCTACAGTGGGCATGCACTTTGAGGCTTCTACTGGGCATTAAATACGCTGTACAGTTTTGATGACAACATTTATTTCTTCATAACAGAACAGACTTCGAGGTGTACGGTACAGCAGAAAGTTAGCACGGTTTCCAAGGTGAATCTGGGCACACATATCGAGGTATTTTCTGGGCACTGTTTCCTAGACAATCTGCATGCATTTCGAGGCAACTCTGGGCACAAATCTCGAGAAGTTTTACATAGATTTCGAGGCAAAAAATTTGGCACAGAAATCGAGGTTTGCTGCACAGTTTTCGATGTAGTTTTGGTGCATAAAAATCGAGAAAGTCTGCACAGATTTCAAGGCAGACCGAACTGTATGGATTCTGTACCTGCATGCACAGAAATCGAGGCACTCAAGGCACATAAATCGAGGCTGCTGTTTTGACACAGATTTCAAGAAAAGTGCTGGGTGAAATCTATTGGTGGAGATAAGTAAAATTTCTGCTGTATAAATTTATGTACTGAGATTATTGAAGAAATAAGAAACTCTCTCTCTATTACTGGTTTTCCCCGTGGGGGTTTTTCCAGGGCACAATTGCCGAAAAATCTGAGTCTATCTTTTATGGTGTGCATGTGTTAAATATTTACTTTCAGCCTGTTAGTGGTATTTTATTGTGTGTTTAACTCTTACAGTATTTTTCATAAGTAACGTTCGGCCTATGCAAAACCGGCTGAGGTGAAAACCACTGAAAAGTTAACATAAACCAGCAAGCAGTAAAACCCAGAAAAATCTACATGGTATCAGAGCGAGGGGGCAGAAAACCGTAATATTTTTGCAGCACACAGAAATTTCCAGAACTCAAAAATTTTGTGATTTTCTTTTGTTAGTGATCAGCATTCTGTTGGGTTGAAGTTGAGATGGCTACAGGTCTGAGGTTGGAGGATAGGCTGAATGGGACAGAGAATTTTGTGCCATGGAAGGCCAGAATTTTATTGATTTTGGAGGAGAATGAACTATGGGTGGAGATGGTTAAAAGTACTACAACCAACCCGATTGTCATTCCAGATGGTGCAGATGCAGCAGCTCTATCAGCCTTCAACAAGAAGGACTGTAAGGCTAGGAGGATTATCCTTGACGCAGTTAAAGACCACATAATCCCTCACATTTCTGGGAAGACTAGGGCACATGAGATGTGGAGTGCCTTGACCAGTTTATATCAAAGTTCCAATGAGAACAGAAAGATGGATCTCAAAGAGAAACTCAAGAGTATTAAGATGAATGGAGGAGAGGGAGTCACATCATACCTCACTAGGATTTCTGCAGTTCGGGATGAACTGGCAGTGCTTGGTGAAGTGGTATTTGCTACTGAGCTTGTACATACAGCAGTGAATGGGGCTTCAAAGTCCTGGAGTGCATTTGTGTAGGCCATAGTGAGTAGAGAGAACCTACCGTCTTGGGAGAGACTGTGGGATGACTTTGTGCAGGAGGAAACCAGGAGAGGTCTCGTACAGGGCAGTTCATCACAGGGTGGGGTAGATGAAGAGAACGTGGCTTTGACAGCCAAGGGGAAGAAGAAGAAGGGTCCCAAGAAGGGTGGGGCCAAGAGGCAGTAGCAGCAGCAACCGCAAGGTGGACAAAAGAAGGACTTAAGTAAAATCAAGTGCTATTGTTGTCAGGCGTTTGGGCACTATGCTTCACAGTGTCCAAGCAAGAAGAAGAAGAAGGGACAGAGACAGTAAACATCAGCCTCAGCAGAGGTTGATGATTTTGGTGACAGGTTTCATAGGGAGTTTTCCCTATATGCTGGACAGATTGAGAGAGCGAGAGTCTCTTTAGCCACCAGCACAGATATGGATATGGAGAGTGAGCATTCATTGTTGGCAGGCCATCAGACAGGTCCATCCACCACTAGTACGTGGTACATTGACAGCGGAGCCTCGAGACACATGACAGGTGCTCGAGAGTTGTTCTCCGAGTTATCACAGACAATTAGAGATGTGGAGGTGGTACTTGGTGACAATACCATTGTCAGAGCAGTTGGTCAAGGGACCATTACATTTCAGAGGGAGTCTATGAGTCCCATGATTCTGAGGGGTGTGTTGTATGTCCCTGGGCTGAAGAAGAACCTTGTTTCAGTTTCCACTATTGAGGACAGGGGTCTTGGGGTGTGTTTCTCAGATGGGAGAGTACAGGTTTTCCCCAGGACTACAGGTGTATCTACTCCCATGGACATTGGGATTAGACATGGGAAGCTGTGCAAACTATTATTTCAGCCGCAGCATGCTCTAGCACACAGCAGCAGCAGTGAGCTATGTGAGTTATGGCACAGGAGGATGGCCCACCTACATCACCCAGCTCTGAGATTGTTGAGGAGCATGGTTACAGGTTTACCCGAGTTCAACACTGAGCCGAGTTATGTGTGCAGGGGGTGTGCTTTGGGAAAGCACACCAAGACTATTTTTCCAAGCAGTGACACGAGAGCAACAAAAGTGCTTGACTTGATCCATTTTGACATTTGCAGTCCTATGTCTTCAGTATCTTTCACTGGTCATGAGTACTACATTAGCTTCATTGATGACTACTCCAGGAAGACCTGGATCTACTTCTTGAGGAGCAAGAAGTCCCCATTAGTGTTGAGTGTCTTCCAAGGGTTCAAAGCCCTTGTGGAGAAGCAGACGGGGAGGAAGATCAGGATGTTGAGATCAGACAATGGGGGTGAGTATACCTCCAAGGAGTTCAATGCTTTTTGCAGTCAAGAGGGTATTCAGAGACAGTTGACAGTTTTCTACACTCCTGAGCAGAATGGAGTAGCTGAGAGAAAGAACAGGTCTATTGTGGGAGCAGCGAGAGCTAAGCTCCATGATCAGGGGTTACCGTTCTTTCTATGGGCAGAGGCATGCAACACTGCAGTGTATCTGCAGAACAGGAGTCCTCACCGTGCTTTGGGGAGGAAGACTCCAGAGGAGATGTATACAGTCAAGAAGCCTAAGGTGAGCCACTTTCGGATATTTGGCTCTTTGACTTACTCTCACGTCCCTTCTGAGAAGAGGACGAAGTTTGAGCCCACTACAGAGAGAGGTATCTTTGTGGGTAACGATGAGACTTCAAAGGCATATCGACTTTACATTCCTGGCCAAAAGAGAGTTGTAGTGAGGCGGGAGGTGAAGTTTGATGAGGAGAGGGCCTTCAGGAAGTCGAGAGAGTTAGAGCAGCAGGAGCCACCAGCTCCCACACCTCAGTTGACATAGGCTTCTTCGATACAGGTTTTAGGTCCACAGGTTTCTGGAGTGACTGGATCACAGGGTACAGGCACAGCTTATACAGGTTCAGTGGTTCAGGTGACAAGTACTTCAGGGACACGTTCTGGGACAGGTATAGGTTCAGGTTCACAGGTTACAGGGTCTTCAGGGATTGGTTCATCGGTCATTGGTCCTCGAGGTGTTGGACCTTCTGCTTCTGGGAGTTCCTTGGATGAGGATAGACTAGTTTGGGAGGAGCCTTCAAGGAAGAGGAAGCCTAATTGGCTTCAAGACACCTTGAAGGAAGTAGAAGCATTTAGTAGACCTCAGGAGGCGATCAGGGATGGCCCTTGTTGCGAGGCTTCGTGACTCTGCGCATTCCACATTTGAGGAGGCTTCTCAGCATCAGGTATGGAGAGATGCCATGATAGAAGAGTACCATTCCATCATGAAGAATGATGCTTGGGAGATTGTGCCGAGACCTGAGGGGAAGTCGGTGGTGACTTCCAAGTGGCTTTACAAGATCAAGCATGCTGCAGATGGCAGTGTGGAGAAATTCAAGGCTCGGTTTGTGGCTTGGGGTTCTCACAGGTTGAGGGAGTTGACTATGATGAGACATTTGCTCCAGTTGCTCGGTATTCTTCCATCAGAGCAGTGATATCTATAGCAGCAGAGATGGGTTGGAAGATCCACCAGATGGATGTGAAGACCGCATTTCTCAATGGTCTTCTGCAAGAGGAGGTGTATTTCGAGCAGCCACAGGGATTCGAGATTCATGGGAGAGATTCTCATGTGTGCAGGCTTAGGAAAGCCTTGTACGATCTGAAGCAAGCTCCTAGAGCTTGGTACTCCAGGATCGATGCATATTTGACTTCGATGGGATTTCAGAAGAGTGAGGCTGATCCCAACCTTTACTACATTGTGGTTGGTGGAGATCCTCTCATTCTTCTGTTATATGTTGATGACTTATTTATCACTGGAGATGAGCGTCTTATTGCACAGTGCAAGAGAGACCTTGCAGCTGACTATGACATGACTGATATTGGGCTGATGCATTACTATTTGGGGATGGAGGTTTGGCAGGAGCCTGGACATATTTTCCTAGGACAGGGGAAGTATGCAGTTGATATTCTGAAGAGTTATCAGATGGAGGACTGCAGGCCTATGTCTACACCGATGATCACCAACTGGAAGCAACTTCATGCTTCCGAGGGTAAGTTGGTGGATCCCACACTCTATTGTCAGCTCGTTGGATCGTTGATGTATTTGGTCGACACCAGGCCAGACTTGTGTTTTGCGGTCAACACTCTTAGCCAGTTCATGGTACAGCCTAGGAGTGTGCATTGGACTGCCGCAAAGCACGTTCTGAGATACCTAGTAGGTGCAGTGGATTATGGTTTGGACTACAGGGGTTCGGGTGGAGTCAGCTTGGTTGGGTTCACAGATTCAGACTGGGCAGGTTGTGTGAGGGATCGGAAGAGCACTTCCGGTTGTTGTTTCAGCTTGGCCTCGGCAGCAGTGTCGTGGTTCAGCAGGAAACAGAAGTCCGTTGCATTGAGTTCTGTTGAGGCTGAGTATATGGCAGCCAGTTAGGCGACTTGCAAAGCACTGTGGCTTCGTAAGTTATTGGTAGATTTATTTGATCAACAGCTGAGACCTACGGTGATCTATTACGACAATAAGAGTTGCATTCAGCTCTCTGAGAATCCGGTGTTCCATGACAAGTCGAAGCACATTGAGATCAGGTACCATTTCAACCGGGACTACGTCCAGAGAGGGGCAGTTGAGTTGCAGTATATTTTCACTGATGAGCAGGTAGTAGATATCTTGATGAAGTCTTTAGGGAGAGGGAAGTTTGTTTTCTTCAGAGATAAGTTGGGAGTGGTGCGGAACACCTTCCTCGGTAAGAGGGAGTGTTAGTTTTGTACCTAGGGAAGTGTTCCCCAAGTGACATTTGCCTAATGTCACTTAGAAGGGGGAAAAAGGTGACCCTCACATTAAAAGTCACTTGATGAGACTTTATAACATTAAAGTCACTTTTTGATTTAACTTAAGTGGGTGAGTGATTTTATTTATGTGAATTAAATAAAAGTGATTTTCACTCTCATTGAATCTTGTCCACTGGATTGGATCTTTCAACACCGTTGGATTAGAACCCACTTAGGGTTGGAACAAAAAGCATGAGGGAGGCATATGAGACTTACTTTTGTGAATGAAGTGAAGAGAAGAGAGCCAGAGAGTGAAGGAAACCTTGGGCATGCAGTTCGAGGAGCATTTAATGCAAGCTATAGTGGGTACGCACTTTGAGGCTTCTACTGGGCATTAAATAAGCTTACGGTTTTGATGACAGCATTTATTTCTTCATAACAGAACATACTTCGAGGTGTACGGTACAGTAGAAAGTTAGCACGGTTTCCAAGGTGAATCTGGGCACACATATTGAGGTATTTTCTGGGCACTGTTTCCCAGACAATCTGCACGCATTTCGAGGCAACTCTGGGCACAAATCCCGAGAAGTTTTACACAGATTTCGAGGCAGAAAATTTGGCACAGAAATCGAGGTTTGCTGCATAGTTTTCAAGGCAGTTTTGGTGCACAGAAATCGAGAAAGTCTACACAGATTTCAAGGTAGACCGTACTGTACGGATTATGTACCTGCATGCACAGAAATCAAGGCACTCAAGGCACAAAAATCGAGGCTGTTGTTTTGGCACAGATTTCGAGAAAAGTGCTAAGTGAAATCTATTGGTGGAGATAAGTAAAATTTCTGCTGTATAAATTTATGTATTGAGATTATTGAAGAAATAAGAAACTCTCTCTCTCTCTCTTACAGGTTTTCCCCGTGGGGGTTTTTCCAGGGCACAGTTGCCGAAAAATTTGAGTCTATCTTTTATGGTGTGCATGTGTTAAATATTTACTTTCAGCCTGTTAGTGGTATTTTATTGTGTGTTTAACTGTTACAGTATTTTTCATAAGTAACCTTCAGCCTATGCAAAACCGACTGAAGGTGAAAACCACTGAAAAGTTAACATAAACCAGCAAGCAGTAAAACCTAGAAAAATCTACAGAATCCTTGATGATTACTGCCAAGGAATCCATGGAGATGGAAGACACACACCTTATTTCCAGCGTAGCAGAATATACCAAGCAAGTGGAAGCCGAACTTAATGATAGGAGTCATGAGAGGGATCAAATTTTGATGGAAGCCTGTTGTCAGATTGGAGGATGTGTAACAAAAAGGAAGGCTACAGAGGCCCTTAGAAGATTTCCTTTGGTGATAGAGTGGACTTTGTATTGTGTGCAAATGGTATCTAACATGTTGGTAGATACAGAGGATTGCATAAATGACGATGGAAATGCTGTTGTTCATAAGGACCTGCATGAAGAAGAGGCAAATGTGGATTCTCATGTGAAACTGAGTGCATTTGGAAGTGACCAAAGCAGTCCAGGAAATGGGCAGAGCATGGCCCTAACTATGCAAATGGAAGTTGACTCACATTATACATTTGACAAAAATGTTGAGGAAGGTAAACCCTTTGTGTTGGAGTAGTAGCTACGTGAGGCATCACCTCATAGGTTGACCCAAGAAAGAATAAAATTAGAATACCTTCCTTGTTGAGAGGAAGTATTGGAAATAGAGCAACTTCGAAAGCTATTCTTATTATTGTTGTACATCCTACGGGAGAAGATATTGATGTATTTGATAATCTAAACCCTTGAAAGAATCAATGTAAACCTTGGGGTGAAAACACACAAAGAAAAGTATTTTTAAATGTTATTTTATCTTCCCCCAAGACAAGTTGGCCTTGTCAGTCAGACAGGTCGGCCCAGTGGGTAAACTGCCCCAAAATTGTGGGTAGTCTGCCCCACACAATGCACAGAACTGCCCCAGTCAGGTCGGCACAGTTAGGGAAAGTCAGGTTGGCTCAGTAAGTGAAAATGTCACTTTTGATATGTATAAATAGAGAGGTCGAACCTCTCATTTTGACATTCTAACAAGACAAGTTTGCTCTACTAAGAGAGGTTCACTACTTCAGCTAGGAGACTGATTTTTGGGGTTCTTCACTATTGGAGAAGTTTCTCTATTATTTTTCTTGGGTTTGTGCTACTATTATCTGGATGTACATCATTCTCTATTGGAAGGTGTGAGCTCCAAGGAGACAAATAGGTCTATGGTTGGGAGATGATTGTTCATATCATTGTGGTTAAACGAGCTCCACACTCATTTTGTTTCTGTGCTTTGCTATTCTTTTAGTGATCCTAGTTATGCTGCTATAAAAACTAACACTTTGCAATGAATATTTTTGTTGTTGAGTAGTGTAATGGAATGTTGGACTTGGGAACACATTTTATTGTGAAGTCTGATTTTGATTTGGAGTTGGTGTATGATATTGACACCATGAATTTTAAAGACATGCAAAATAGATGTCCCGAGGATGTTGGTATTTATGATACTGACATAAGTGTTGCATTCCAAGAGAAGAATGCAGAGGATGAACAACTCGTGTTGCTGATCATATTATAGTGAGAGGATGTGGAGGTAATATGCCCTGTTGGGCATGGATTTTTGAAGAATGTAAGCCTTGCTGAGCACGAGTCCTTGCAGAGTGTAAGCCTTGTTGGGTTTGTAGAGAAGTTGTGGAAAAAAAGGAAAAAGAAACAAAGGGGGGAATTTTCCTGAACTCGTTGAGCAGGATGTTCAATGTTTCTTACCAAGGGTGTCTGATGCAGGAGCATCCTTGGGTTTGGGCAATCAACATCACACCAAAAACAAAAAAGATATAGTTTGGTTAATAGTTGTAGGAGGAAATAAACGGCTACAGAAACCTGTTGCGAATCTGTTCGGCCGTGGAAAGTCTGTAGCGGCGACAAAAAGTTTCGGTTGTGGAAAGTCTGTAGTGGCAGTGGAAAGTCTTGGTTGCGGAAATTTTGTGTCATAGAAACTCTGTTTGATTGCGGAAAGTCTGTTCAACTGCAGAAAGTTTGTTCTGCTGCAGAAAGTTTGTTCGGCTACGGAAAGCCTGTAGATTACAGTTCGCAATTACAGAACACACGGATTACAGATCAGATCAAATCTACATGTGGAATGAGGTGGCATAATCAATGTTGAGCATATGAGTTGGACAATAATTCATTGATGGAAGTGGTTGGAAGAGGAATGGTTACAACTATCCACCTTCTCCATGGGAAAATGAAGAGACACACATGAAATAATAAAAAGGGAAATTTTGAAGGAGAACAGTTTAGTTTTGAGGCAGTTTTTGAAGGCATCAAGGAAGTGTAGTGTTGGCTCTATAGTTGGGGACGTAGTTCAACCTGTCTCAGCTTGGTTCAATAACAGATAAAGGGAGTCAATTCAGATCGCTACAGAAGATTAAATTCAGATTGGTAATTAATTTTTGTTGTAAGCAAAGTACATAAAACTGCTATTTTCTGTTTGCATTTTATGTGGACTAATAAATTTAATTAAAGAAAGCATGACACTACTGCTCTGAAATTTTTGTTGGTTCAAATTTAGTGATTCTATTGCAATGTTGAAATTTCTGTTCTCTGTTATTTAATTAAGAAAGGGTCATAGTTGTGCACCTGACGGGCAGTGGAAACCTGTAAGCCCCGTTGAAGAGAGTTACAGGCTACAAGACTGCATCAAGTAATCGTGGCAATGATGAGAAACGCCTTCAAAACACCTCTCTTTGCACTAGTTCTCCGAGAGGATGAGACCATCAACAAAAGCCAATCAAAATGATAACGACTTCCTTTACAATGATGACATATAAGGCTATGGCCTTAATATTCTAAACAAGTAATCACATATCTCTAGTAGTAAGCGTTCTACAAGGGAAGGGTAGCTACACATAAAACAAATTACAATAAATTAGATAAATCATGAAAAGTTCCTGGGATATCCTTGATTGTTGGGGCCCGAGGTTTGTTTTTGGAGGGAATACCATTGTGAAAGAGGTTATAAACACCTTTTATGAGCCTCCCCCTCTCAATCATCATGCTATTATTTGTTGTTGAGCATTCTACTGTTTGTTGCCAATGTTGAGTGGACTTATGGAACAGGTGAACGCCCTTGGTTTGGCCATTGAAGGAGGCTGCACTTTGGAGCCGCCATTTGAGACTGTGATGGAGGGCGGCCATCAAGTTTCAACTTCAAGAGTCAAAACCATGTTCCATTTTTGTTTGTTTTTGTCATTTTTTTATTTTATTTTTCATATTTTTTAGCTTTTGTTATTGTTATAATTTCTTTCCTATTTGTCGAGTCTTGCCAAGTCTGTCCCGGGTTGTTCCCGAGTCTTTTCCGAGTCTACGAGTCAAGTGCCAGCTGAGTTTTTGCTAAGTCTGAGTCGTGCAACATTGGTTTATAGTGCTACCTGGGAAGATCATATCTCACATCTCAAGTAGGTGTTGGAGACCTTGAAGAAACAACTAGTGGGAAATATTAAGAAATGTGAATTTGATCAATAGTTTTTGTTTTATTTAGGGTATGTGATTGGTGGAGGAGAACTTAAGATTGATCCTACAAAGATGGAGGTCATCACTAAGTGGCCTACTCCTACAAATGTCACTGAAGTTAGGAGCTTTTTGGGGGCAACACAATACCTTCAGAAGTTCATAGCTTCCTTCACGGATGTGGTTGCACCTCTCCATGCCATAACAACCAACAACAAGGGGTTCCAATGGCCCAGAAAGAATTAGAAGAAATCCATTGAAGAGCTTAAGCAAAAGATTAGTCAGGCACAAGTTCTCGCATTGCCTAACTTGCAGAAGCCTTTCGAATTGGAGACCAATGCAAGTGGGTATGCCATGGTAGCGGTTTTGATGCAAGGAGGGGGACAATATGCTATCCTTCTAAAATGTTCCATGGCGGCATCCTAAACTACCCTACATATGAGAAGAAACTCTATGCCTTGGTTCAAGCTGTTAAAAAGTGGAAGCATTATCTGCTCTACACTCGAACAACCACCTTTACTTTACCTATTGACTTTCTTTTATAATGCTTCACTTCCTTTTAGGGTTCCAAAACCCTAATCTCACTATTCATGCAAAATTACACTTCCACATTAAAAAAGGCATGCATGCAAAATTACACTTTTGCATTAAAAAAGAGTTTCACTTCGCATCAATAAAAATCTCTTTTATCAAATATAAAGCAAGGTAAAGTTCCAGACTCTTCTGCATGCCTCCATCGCGGAAATCCATGTAGACACTTGTCCTTGTTACTCCAAAATCCAAACACTAAATACTTATCCTCAGAAGAAAAATCAAACAAAAGATCTGCACAATGAGGAAAAAGAGGAAAAGGACTCAATGCAAAGCATCAAATGTATATAACAACATGTCAGCTATCTGAAGAAAACCAACCTTTCCAAAGAAAACCTACCAATGACCGTAATGAAGATGAGGATGATGGAAAATTGGTCAATACTGAGAGGGGGGGGGGGTGAATCAGTATTGAAAACTTTTACCTTTTAACCACTTATTAAAACTTTAAACAAAATATGGAATCAACAAGAGACACGACGACACAGATTTTATCGTGGAACCCCAGTTGGGTAAACCACCAACACTTTCTATGCTGCAAAATTATATTTACAATAAGTTTGCAAGCCACAACTTGGCGACACCGATCCCCAAGTTTCTCAACTATCACTGAAGGATGCACCAACACCCTAGTTTCTGTCTGCACCTACAGACAAGGATACACCAATACCCTAGTTTTCCAGCCACTACTGGAAGGAGGCCAAGACCCCCCTTGCAGGAATGAAACCTGCCCTAGCACCACCCTACCGCCCTTATATGTTTCTTATTTTGTCTTCCAGATCTTCTTTTAACTCTGTCACTGGATTTATCTTCACCTTGCTGGTCTCTGTCTTCAGGTCTTCAATGCTGCTCCAGATTCTTCATACTCTTACTGTCTTCACTTGGTTACTGCCATGCTGCTCTTGATATTAATAATACTTCTCAGGTCTTCACTTTATCTCTGTCTACTTCAGATCTTCAAATCATAATACTCTGTTCTTCCTCTCTTAATGTCACAACAGTATTTTATACTAAGACATAGAGACTACAGGATCCATCTTTCTTATTCCTTTTAAATGTTCATTATTCCACAGCCAGAGACACAGTCATATATTTCAATCTTCCGCTACATATATATACATTCTTTATGCACTGTGCCTTTTCCAGAACAGTCACGCACCTCTTCAAATCTCTCATATTGATATTAATTATGTTTCTTAATAAATTAATTTAACTTTCTTTTATATTTCCTCATACCTCTTCACTTCTGTACAATCACGCCCTTTCAAAAACTCTCTTTAAAACTGCCTCACGCCTCTTTAAAACATCTCTGTCTTATAACTGATATACAAATAATTAAATTAACAATCTGTCTCTTTCATTGTGTCTTTTCATCAATCTGTGTGTGTGCCTTTTGACAACTCTGATTTTTTTTAATTAATTACTTTACAGGTTTAATTTTAATTAATTAAATCTCAGTGGACACTTTCAGGTTTGCTGGCTTCACGCCTTTTCAACTCTGAATCCTTTCAAATCTTTGTTTTAAATCCTTTTAATTAATTAATTAATTAATCAACTAATTAATAGCCTCCAGATCTTTCTGATTTTGCTGGCTATCCTTCCTTCATGTCTGCGTGCTTACCCTCCATCTACAGGCAGCGAACTCCTTTCTTTTGCTGGTTCTCATATAGCGTGGCCATCAATCCTCTGGGCACTTCTTAAACCCTCCTGACCAAACCCTACTATCCTGTGGGCATCTAATGACCTTTTCACAAACCCTCGCAGGCTTCCTCAAGCTTCTGTGGTCACACAACACTTGCCTTACCTTTTTGTTTCAACACTTAACCATTTTTTAATATCTCAATAAGCAGACTAATAGCTTTTCTTGGTTTTGGCAGGTTTATATCTTCCTCATGTGGTCTCCATAGGAAAGGCTATGATCATGGATGGATAGACATTTCAACAGTGAGCAACTCCATGTCATCTTTGAGTCGTACGGATACACACACAGCTTCTGGCAATCATTTAAAATGGTCTTTCAAAACTGCTTAATTCAACACTCAGATAAATATTGTCAAACCCTTGTTATTACTGTGCCAGGAGGCATTTTGGCAGACTTATATTTTTGCCATCAAGCACCTACTATGAAAACTAAGACCATAGTCAGATGCACCTCTAAACTTACTAGATCCTCATGTCTTCAGAACATTTTAATACTTCTCCTTCAGGAAGTGGTGGGCATTTCACTAAAGCCAGTTTCACTAATTTTTCAAATAATAAAGCAGTAAAACTGCTTAAAACCCTGTTTTGGAGATTATGTATTTTTCTCCTCACACACTCTTAAAACAATATGGGACCATGGTCATGTGCAACTAATAACAAGCTTCAACATGATGTTTTCAGTTCATTTTAATCATCCACCTATAAGACATGGTGGGCATTTCTTTAAGGCCACCTGAACCAGTGTTTTAACACTTAGTAATATTCATACTTTTTTGAATATGCCCATTAATGATTTTACGTCTTTTGGCAGGCTGACATTTTCCTCATGAGGTCATAATAAGAAAAACTAAGCACATGGCTAGATAGCCAGTTCAACAAAGTACAGCCTTAAGCCCTCAGATAATTTTCATCATCAGAACAATCTCTGGCGAGCATCCCAAACAGCCTCTTCAAGTTTATGGTTTTGACACTTAGTTTTTTCAAAAACCTAGGTCACAAGGGTGATTTTCTTTTTTCTTCAAATTTTGGCAAATGAGATGTCAATGGGTAGCTGACAACAAGACAAGTCTAACAAGACTAGTTTCAACCCCTGAATCTTCTTTCTCTCTCCTCGGCGGGCATATTAGTGAAATCAATGAAAAAACATGGCTGGGAGGCACTTTTGGCAGGTTCATATTTTCTTCTTCATTAACTTCCAAGGCAAACTGAAAACATGGTTGTGTAGACAAAAGAATAATATGTAGGACCCCCCTGTAGATTTTTCTGCCTTCACTGTCTGCTGGTTTAATGCTTGGTTTAAGGTGGTTTTCACCTACAGCCTGTTTTGCATTGGCTGTAGGTTACTTAATGCACATTTGAATAAACAATAAACACACAGCAAGGAATTTAACAGGCTGCAAGCTAATCTACCAACATACACACATAATTTGACACAGTAGTTTTTGGCCAAATCGAGCCCTGGAAAAACCTCCACGGGGAAAACCAGTTGAGTGAGAGAGAGATTTATTATTCCATCAGCAAAACAAATCAACAGCAGTACAAAATTAAATACAACTTATCTCCACTTTAATTTCACCCCAGTCTTCCTCGATTTCAGTGCACAACTGCTGCCTGGAAATGAGTGCAGATCTTCTCGGTTTCTGTGCAATCAAAGGTGCTGTATCCTCCTTGAATTCTATGCAGAATTTAAGGTCTGGGTTTGACTGCTGAATCCTCCTCGATTTGATGCAATAACCCAGAACTGTTGCTGCTGCTGTTTACACAAACAAGTGCTGATCCCAACCTCAAGACCGTGCCTGTAGGTGATTGCAGTGTGGACCACTGTACCAATCACTGCTATAGAATGTGCAGACTGATAT
This sequence comes from Larix kaempferi, assembly GCA_027924585.1. Classification (NCBI taxonomy): domain Eukaryota; kingdom Viridiplantae; phylum Streptophyta; class Pinopsida; order Pinales; family Pinaceae; genus Larix; species Larix kaempferi. Next base: position 23,490,827 of record BSBM01000361.1, read on the forward strand.
CATCAACAACATGACAGAGATACAAGGGAATAGTGCCTGGGTTTTATCACAATGTCTGAGCTAACACTATGAAGCCACCACGAAAACTATGCCTAGAAATTACCTCGAGCTGCGTGCTATTGAATGGACCTGCTGTACGTTCTCTCCCTGACTCGTGCTTGAGATAACAGCTGAATGCACTGTTCTCTTTGCTGATAAATACCCTGCCAGAATGAATGCCTTGAATCTGAGCTAATACTGGTGTACTGTGCCTAGAAACTCGTGCCTGCTGAATGCACTGTTCTCTGTACCTGCACCCTAGCTCGACCTCCTGCAGACTCCCGTACTCTCTCCTCTCCTCATTCACATCAACATAATGAATAGGTATTCTACCTCCCTCCCTTTTATCCATCCCTAAAAGGAATCTTTAAATCAATGGTGTAGATTAGATCTAATCAAAGGCTAAGATTGATTGTGAGTAAAAGTCACTTAATTAAATCACTTAATTAATTATTACTCACCCACTTTTTGACTTAGGCCAAAAGTGACTTTATAGTCTCATTAATTAATTAACTAATGTGAGGGTCCCACCACCCCTTTCTTAGTGACTTAGGCTAAATCACTAGGGGAACACATCCATGGTACAAAAATTAACACTCCCTCTTACCGAGGAAGGTGTTCCGCACCACTCCCAACTTATCTCTGAAGAAGACAAACTTCCCCCTCCCCAAAGATTTCGTTAGGACATCTGCAACCTGCTGATCAGTGGATATGTACTGTAGCTCAACTGCTCCTCTCTGAACGTAGTCCCGGATGAAGTGGTATCTGATCTCAATATGCTTTGACCTGTCATGAAAAACTGGATTCTCAGAGAGCTGAATGCAACTCTGATTGTCGCAGTAAATCACCGTAGGCCTCAACTGCTGATCAAATAAATCTACCAATAACTTACGAAGCCACAGTGCTTCGCAAGTCGCCTAACTGGCTGCCATATACTCAGCCTCAGCAGAACTCAATACAACGGACTTCTGTTTCCTGCTGAACCACGACACTGCTGCCGAGCCCAAGCTGAAACAGCAACCGGAAGTGCTCTTCCGGTCCCTCACACAACCTGCCCAGTCTGAATCTATGAACCCAATCAAACTAACTCCACCTGAACCCCTGTAGTCCAGACCATAATCCACCGTCCCTGCAAGGTATCTCAAGATGTGCTTTGCAGCACTCCAGTGTACACTCCTAGGCTGCACCATGAACTGGCTAAGAGTGTTGACTGCAAAGCACAAGTCTGGCCTGGTGTTGACCAGATACATCAACGATCCGATGAGCCGACGATATAATGTGGGATCCACCAACTTACCATCTGAAGCATGAAGTTGCTTCAAGTTGGTGATCATGGGTGTAGACATGGGCCTGCAGTCGTCCATCCGAAAAGTCTTCAGAATCTCTGCAGCATACTTCTCCTGTCCTAGGAAAATATGTCCTGGCTCCTGCCATACCTCCATCCCCAAATAGTAATGCATCAGCCCAATATCTGTCATCTCATACTCAGCTGCAAGATCTCTCTTGCACAGAGCAATGAGACGCTCATCTCCAGTGATAAATAAATCATCAACATATAGCAGAAGAATGAGCGGATCTCCACCAACCACAATGTAGTATAGGTTGGGATCAGCCTCACTCTTCTGGAATCCCATCGACATCAGATACGCATCTATCCTGGAGTACCAAGCTCTAGAAGCTTGTTTCAGACCGTACAAGGCTTTCCTAAGCCTGCAAACATGTGAATCTCTCCCATGTGTCTCAAATCCCTGTGGCTGCTCCAAGTACACCTCCTCCTGCAGAAGACCATTGAGAAATGCGGTCTTCACATCCATCTGGTGGATCCTCCAACCCATCTCTGCTGCAATCGATATCACTACCCTGATAGAGGAATATCGAGCCACTGGAGCAAAAGTCTCATCATAGTCGACTCCCTCAACCTGTGAGAACCCTCGAGCCACAAACCGAGCCTTGAACTTCTCTACACTGCCATCAACTGCATGCTTGACCTTGTAGAGCCACTTGGAAGTCACAACTGACTTCCCCTCAGGCCTCGGTACAATCTCCCAAGCATCATTCTTCATGATGGAATGGTACTCTTCCATCATGGCATCTCTCCACACCTGATGCTGAGAAGCCTCCTCAAAAGTAGAAGGCGTTGAGTCACGAAGACTCGCAACAAGGGCTGACCCATATCTATCTAGCTCAAAAATAGTCCTGATCTGCTCCTGAGGTCTACCAAATGCCTCTGCTTCCTTCAAGGTGTCCTGAAGCCACTTGGGCTTCTTCTTCCTTGAAGGCTCCTCTAAACCTGGTGTACCCTTCTCTGAGGGCGTGTCAGAAGCATGAGGTCTACCACCCCTAGGACCTGTAGCTGATGAACTAGTCCCAGAAGACCCTGCAATCTGTGAGCCAGAAACCGGTGATCCTGAACCTGTGGCAATCCCTGTACCTGTCCCTATACCTGTAATCTGAACCACTGACCCTGTAGAACCTGTGCCTGTACCAAGTGATCCAGTCACCCCAGAAACCTGTGGACCTGTAACCTGTATCGAAGAAGCCTGTACCAACTGAGGTGTGGGAGCTGGTGTCTCCCCCTGCTCTAACTCTCTGGACTTCCTGAAGGCCCTCTCCTCCTCAAACTTTACTTCCCGCCTAACTACAACTCGCCTCTGGCCAGGAATGTAAAGCCGATATGCCTTCGAAGTCTCGTCGTAACCCACAAAGATGCCTCTCTCTGCAGTGAGATCGAACTTCGTCCTCCTCTCTGAGGGGACATGAGAGTAAGTCAGAGAGCCAAATATGCGAAAGTGGCTCACCTTAGGCTTCTTGCCTGAATACATCTCCTCTGGAGTCATCCTCCCCACGGCACGATGGGGACTCCTGTTCTGTAGGTACACTGCAGTGTTGCAGGCCTCAGCCCACAGAAAGAACGGTAACCCCTGATCATGAAGCATGGCCCTCGCTGCTCCAAGGATCGACCTATTCTTCCTCTCTGCTACTCCATTTTGCTCAGGAGTGTAGGGAACTGTCAACTGACGCTGTATGCCCTCCTGTCTGCAGAATGCACTGAACTCCTTGGAGGTATACTCACCCCCGTTGTCTGACCTCAACATCCTGATCTTCCTCCCCGTCTGCTTCTCCACAAGGGCTTTGAACCCTTGGAAGACACTCAATACAAGTGGGGACTTCTTGCCCTGCAAGAAGTAGATCCAGGTCTTCCTAGAGTAGTCATCAATAAAGCTGATATAGTACTCATGGCCACTCAAGGATACTGAGGACATAGGACCACATATGTCAGTATGAATCAGATCGAGCACACCTGCTGCTCTCGTGTCATTGCTAAGAAACACGGTCTTGGTGTACTTTCCCAAAGCACACCCTCTGCATACATCACTCTGCTCAGAGTCAAAATCAAGTAAACCTGTGACCATGCTCCGCAACACTCCCAGAGCGGGGTGATGTAAATGGGCCATCCTCCTGTGCCATAACTCACACAGCTCACTACTGTTGCTGCTGTGTGCTAGAGCATGCTGCGGCTGAAACAAGAGCTTGTACAGTCGTCCACATCTAACTCCAATATGCATGGGAGTAGATACACCTGTGGTCTTGGGAAATATCTGCACTCTCCCATCTGAGAAGCACACCCCAAGACCCCTGTCCTCAATCGTGGAAACTGAAACAAGGTTCTTCTTCAGCCCAGGGACGTACAACACATCCCTCAGTGTCATGGGACTCATGGACTCCCTCTCAAATATGACTGTCCCCTGACCCACTGCTCTAACAATGGTGTTGTCACCAAGCACAACCTCCACCTCTCTCTCTGTCCGTGATAACTCGGAGAAGAACTCCCGAGTACCTGTCATGTGCCTTGAAGCTCCGCTGTCAATATACCACGTACCAGTGGTGGAAGGACCTGTCTGATGCCCTGTCAACAATGAGTGCTCAATATCCAAATCCATGTCAATGCTGGTGGCTAAAGAAACTCTCTCTCTCTCACTCTATCCAGCGTATAGGGAAAACTCCCTCTGAAATCTGTCACCAAACTCATCAATCTCTGCTGAGGCTACTGTCTGCTGACCTGGTCCCTTCTTTCTCTTCTTGTTTGGACACTGAGATGCATAGTGCCCAAACGCCTGACAATAGTAGCACTTGATTTTACTCAAGTCCTTCTTCTGCCCACCCTATGTATGATGATGCTGCTGCTGCTGCTGCTGTCCCTTGGCCCCATGCTTCTTGGGACCCTTCTTCTTCTTCCCTTTGGCTGTCAAAGCCACGTTCTCCTCATCTGCTATACTACCTGATGAACTACCCTGTACGAGACCCCTCCTGGTCTCCTCCTGCACAAAGTCATCCCACAACCTCTCCCATGATGGAAGGTTCTCCCTGCCCACAATGGCCTGCACAAATGCACTCCAGGGCCTTGAAGCCCCATTGACTGTTGTGCGAACTAACTCTGTAGGGGATACCACCTCACCAACTGCTGCCAGTTCATCACGAACTGCTGAGATCCTGGTGAGATAAGCTGTGACTCCCTCTTCTCCGGTCATCCTGATACTCTTGAGCTTCTCCTTGAGAACCATCTTCCTGTTCTCGTTGGAGCTCTCATACAAGCTGATCAAGGCACTCCACATCTCGTGTGCCTTGGTCTTCCCCGAAATGTGAGGGATGATGTGGTCTTTCACTGCATCTAGTATGATTCTCCTAGCCTTACAGTCTTTCTTGTTGAAGGATGAAAGAGCGGTCACATCTGAGCCATCTGTAATGGTAATGGGGTTTGTGGTGGTGTTCCTCACCACCTCCACCCATAACTCGTTCTCTTCCAAAAGCAACAGAATTCTGGCCTTCCAAGGCACAAAATTTTCCGTCCCACTCAATCTATCCTCTATCCTCAACCCTGTAGCCATCTGGAAATCAGTCCAAAAGAACGCTGCCCACTAACAGAAGGTAAGAACACTTAGTTTTCTGAGATCTGCAAATTTTGTGTGTGTCTGCAAATCAGTTTGATTTCTGCCCCCTGCGCTCTGATACCATGTAGATTTTTCTGCCTTCACTGTCTGCTGGTTTAATGCTTGGTTTAAGGTGGTTTTCACCTACAGCCTGTTTTGCATTGGCTGTAGGTTACTTAATGCACATTTGAATAAACAATAAACACACAGCAAAGGAATTTAACAGGCTGCAAGCTAATCTACCAACATACACACATAATTTGACACAGTAGTTTTTGGCCAAATCGAGCCCTGGAAAAACCCCCACAGGGAAAACCAGTTGAGTGAGAGAGAGATTTATTATTCCATCAGCAAAACAAATCAACAGCAGTACAAAATTAAATACAACTTATCTCCACTTTAATTTCACCCCAGTCTGCCTCGATTTCAGTGCACAACTGCTGCCTGGAAATGAGTGCAGATCTTCTCGGTTTCTGTGCAATCAAAGGTGTTGTATCCTCCTTGAATTCTATGCAGAATTTAAGGTATGGGTTTGACTGCTGAATCCTCCTCGATTTGATGCAATAACCCAGAACTGTTGCTGCTGCTGTTTACACAAACAAGTGTTGATCCCAACCTCAAGACCGTGCCTGTAGGTGACTGCAGTGTGGACCACTGTACCAATCACTGCTATAGAATGTGCAGACTGATATCATCAACAGCATGACATAGATACAAGGGAATAGTGCCTGGGTTTTATCACAATGTCTGAGCTAACACTATGAAGCCACCACGAAAACTATGCCTAGAAATTACCTCGAGCTGCGTGCTGTTGAATGGACCTGCTGTACGTTATCTCCCTGACTCGTGCTTGAGATAACAGCTGAATGCACTGTTCTCTTTGCTGATAAATACCCTGCCAGAATGAATGCCTTGAATCTGAGCTAATACTGGTGTACTGTGCCTAGAAACTCGTGCCTGCTGAATGCACTGTTCTCTGTACCTGCGCCCTAGCTCGACCTCCTGCAGACTCCCGTACTCTCTCCTCTCCTCATTCACATCAACATAATGAATAGGTATTCTGCCTCCCTCCCTTTTATCCATCCCTAAAAGGAATCTTTAAATCAATGGTGTAGATTAGATCTAATCAAAGGCTGAGATTGATTGTGAGTAAAAGTCACTTAATTAATTATTACTCACCCACTTTTTGACTTAGGACAAAAGTGACTTTATAGTCTCATTAATTAATTAACTAATGTGAGGGTCCCACCACCCCTTTCTTAGTGACTTAGGCTAAATCACTAGGGGGAACACATCCATGGTACAAAAATTAACACCCCCTACGGTGCGGGCATTTATAGTCTCCTAGAAATTATGGCGGGCATCTTCCTAAGACAGTTTTCACTAAGTTTCCCATAGTCATTTTTTGTTTTTTCACCAAATTGCCATATTTTTCCAAAACTGTGTCAGACTACTAAAATGACTTTCTGATAACTTCTAGAACACCATCATGTATTTTTCAAGCCTCATCACACATGTCACATCAACATGTATGCCATGTCATCATTACCAATTATGCCACATCATTATTCATGCCATATCTTTGCCATATCATGTCCTTGGTTATTCCTTTGTCATTACTGAGATCCTTTTGACATCAATGACGACCATAAGCCATATTGCCAACAGAGGAAGCCCCTTCAAAAACACAGAACTAAAGAAGGGAAACCAGTAGCAGATATTGAGGGCTTGGCAAATAAGAAAACATTAAAATTCAGGAAATGTGGGGAAAATCAAACAGAAAAGAATAAAGAGAAGTCAATAATGTAATAAGTGGATTCTCAAACCTGGTTAACCATAGTTGGGGCTTTGTTTCTTTTTGTTTAATTGGACAAAACTTCATTTGTCTGTGCACAAAAAATGGAGGATTGTCTAAACACAGAATCTGAACCACACCAATGTAAGCATATCGAAGTTTCGAACTTAAGATGCATGATAGGAAATTCTAACAATGAATCCTGATATGAGAAAACATATTCAGGATTTAACAAAGCCATAAATAAACATCATTCATACCATTGTGGATTATTCCTTTTTCTAATTTCACAGCATAAACTAACTTTCCTCTGAAAAATTTTGCGGAGTTCTATCATCTACACTGCTGCGATGTAAATGATTGATAGTCCTGGCAATAGATATCCTATTTCCTTGATCATCTAAATTTTCATTCTCAGTGAGATCTTGACCATTAATCCTTCCACTACCTGATAATGGCTTCTTGATCAAATTATCATTTTCAGAAACTACAGACTCTTGGTCATCTTTATGGAAAACCATAACTATTGGAGACTTGCTCAAACCAGCCTCATATTGATTATCCAAATGATCTTGAGGGTGTGTACTTGTTTTCCTTGCCATAGACACATCGTCAGCCAAGGAGGAAATTCCAAACTTTCGCCAATGGCTTAACCCTGGACAAACCCCCTGCAAAATATGCATAGATTCTTGATGTCAAAAAGTCATCTATGTCTACACACCTGCATATATAAAGATCATGTCAAGCACATTCAAATGATGGGAGAATCCTTGAAACAACAGACAAAATGCTGACCTTGAGTCCATGTATCACATTATTCTTGTCCTTTATCACCTGTGTTGATTCTTTTGCAGGACACCAACCTATGCCAAATTCCCTTTCATTTGCCTGCAATTCCTTTACCTCCTTGACATCAGTTTTGAAGTCATTTAGCACACCGTCATGGCGATGGACACTTTTGCAAAAGCTTCCAGCATAAGTGCAGTGCTCTTTTGTTAAAGATATCTCAGGGGTCATGGGGAATAAATGGCCTTCTGTGCTAAATATGTATCTGAAGACGCAAAACACATATACTTAGTGAATTATCCACATATTTTTCTCTCACACTAATTTTTGAGCTTGACTGAAAGTGCATCGCAAACATCCACTTACGGGTATGGCCCTTTTTCCACCATGTTTTCCCCACCCACAGCCAAATCAAAAAGAAGCCAAAGGTATTTAACCTGCATTGGGATTTGCTGTAATGAGTTAATAGCTCTATATTACTGCAAAGATTTTATGGATGTTAAATGCATAGAGGAAATAAGGCCAAAAATAGAACAAATAAACCCCGAGGAAGTGCAACATACTATTAACACTACACACATCCACTCATCATGAGCCATACTGTTTCAGCAAGGAAAAAGCTTTCCATGTGATCATCTTGTTGGTGGGATTCTACATCTGCTATGTGACAATATCCGCAAGGGCACCGTGCAGCATACTGTAAACTGACAACAATGTCTCGTCCAACATCAAGATACCTGCCACAAAGGAAGATGAGTATCAAGAATTGAATTTGATTTTGAACTACTGAGAGGCTCAGAGCCCTATTTGACCAATCTGGTGGTTTTGCTTCATCTGTTAGAAATTCATAGTCACAAAATACTAAAGATACTAAAAATCTGTATATTTAGCTGGCCATATGTTAATAGATCATATTAGTGCTTCAAGCCAAAGCTTTGATCTCAAGAAGAATTACCAATGAATTATATTAAGGTAGTTGTGATTATATTTGTCCCTAACCTCCCCCTTAACAATTTTTTTTATGAAATGACTTCATATTTTGCATTTATTTTTAAATCTATATCGCTATATTTTGGTGTACATTCTATACTTTTTAGAATATCATAGTTTTTTCATAGAATGGGATCCATGTTTGTGTTCTTTTAATGTATTTTGGGAGTGGAAAAGGAAAGGACTGCTAGAATCCAACCTCATTAGAAAAGTAGGCCAGTGCACGTAAGAAATGCTTGCTTATGTGGTTTTCAATTTAAATAAAAAATAAAACATGGATACACATATATGAAATATGTCAAGCCCAGAGGGTTAACTCAAGTGGTTGACTTCTAATGCAGAAGCTGTATAAGACAAGGAGGTCACAAAGGTTGAATCCACCTAGGTCCCTTGGAGTTAGGCATAGATGTTGTACGCCAGCAGTATTTGCCCGTGTCATTCACAAAATAAATGCAAGCAAGTGCTTGTAAAGTTTCCTGGATGAAGTTTTCAATGGCAATATATGTATGGCAAATTGCAATATATATATATGTATGTGTGAGTGTGTGTGTACACACACAGAAACGAATTATGTCAAAAGATGCTACAAATGCAGTGTGGGTACCCAATAGATTTTGAAACCTTCCTTTCTTCATTGCAACTGAACAAAGCTCACACAGATCATTAAACGTTACAAACATTAAAACCTTATTTTCTACATGGGGTCATTAAATTGATGCTGGAGACATTTTAACAAGTTACAAAATTCTTGGAATTGCTTGGCAATGCTAAATTTTCCAATTGTCACCTGGGCATGCCACACAACTTCAGCATGTATAGGACAATCAAAACATATTTCGATACAATCAGAACATGTTTTAAGTTTAACACGCTTGAGATAGATTAGGTTTCAAGCACAATGCAGCCATAATCAATTCAACTGGCTTTCAAATGATTTTTTTCTTTATGTACCAAGAATTGTGACCAAAAACTATGAACAGTTACAGGTTAGCCAACGCTCAAATTGTAGTCTTAACTATGATGCTAAACTACCCTAGATTTGGGAGGGTAAGTAGTTTGAACTTTGAACCTGCAAGCATTGCTTTTTGGGACATTATGAAGGGTTAATTTCCTCCTCTAGCCCAGATATTAGTAAGTTATTCTGGGGTTCCATAGAGTTCTAATGGGAACTAAGGTGTCATCATGATGGTAGATCTCTTATTAAGTAATTATAAACTGATAGCTTTCTCTAACCATATTGAAAGAGATACAATTACAGAGAAACATATTACAACCTCCTGTTTTGACCCATTCTGGTTTGACATCCGCTCAAGGACTATGTAAAAGCCTGATGATTACACAAGGGACATTTTCCCATGCAAAGTTCAAACACATAAAATAGGAAGGTTTCGTGACATGTTTTCATAAACTTAATGACTAAGTGCTAATTGTTATTTTGTGACTGCACCGAACTTGTTGGTCTTAGGAAATGTCACATAACAGTGTGCTTCTAGGTTCCACATATTTCCCTTACTCAAGTTTCTTATTAGTTACTAAAATTTAGGCTTAGGTGACAAAGAAATCCTGTCACAAAATTAGCATTGCTGAAAACTTAAAAGAGAAGAAACTGCCAAACAATATATCAATGAAAGAGGCTGCACTCAGAACATGCAATCAATGTTGACCACAAAGTATTCTCTAATTGATTCTAAGTCAGAGATAAACCACATATATTATTGTGTAGAAGCTCAATTTGCATACACAAGGTGCTGGCAAAAAACTGAATAACTTGAATTGGCAACACAAGTACCATTTCAAGAACACCAAGTGCAATTGAAGATACAAAACAAGTGTAGTGTTCCTTAACCCAGAAACTGAATCACAACAAAGATATCAAACCCTTATACTTCAGAAATAACCAAAGGACATTCATCATAAGAATATATAGTAAAAACCTTAAGGTAGGGTAACACCATCAAATATTCCTTAAGGAAGGAATCACTCCACAAGCCAATTACCCCTTATTATTATATTATTTCCTTTAACTACCAAGCCATCAAGAATATAATAATTATTGTTGGAAGAACTGTGAGTACCGACAGCCAACAAAAAGAAAGGAAAATTTTGCCTCCAAGTGTACAAAATTCAGCATCAAACATCTTGCAGGTTTTCTGACATGCATAGAGCTCCTGTATGAAACCATAAGCACAGAAATATGACAACCTATTTACTGTTACCAGCATAGATCCATCTTAAACCCGGATCTATTAAGCACCTAGAGGGATCCAATTTCTTGAGGTGTAATTTTTTTTACCTTAAATTTTTTATTACACATCAAGAAATTGGATCCCTCTCGATGCTTAATAGATCCGGGTTTAGGATGGATCTATGCTGTTTTTAATTATTTTATTTTATGAGCCGACATGAATTTTTTAATTACTTTTTATTTTTGATAAATTATGAGGCAACATGGGAATGTTACATTACGTAACGTGACAATCGTGACAAATGTGACAACATCTCCCCCATACTGGGTTGTAAGCACCTCACTACTCTCGGTGCAATAAACTGGGAGAAACGGGATGAAATTGAATTAAGGTAGATGTTGGATGAATCATGAGATCTACCAAACCCATAAACAAAAAGTATGTAACACAGCGTTAGGATAATGATGGTGCCACCGAATGACGATTATATAATATCTACCAAGCTTGAGTCTCCCACAAATGATAAACATGAAATTGCAACAGAATGAGAAATGTGGAAAGACAGCTTCATGATAAGAAATAGTCAAATAGCCAACTTTCATACTATGCATATTATGCACATAAACTATAATTTGATGAGCCCAAAGCCATTGAAGGCTCAAAAGCAATACAAAATAAGTAATGTATGAATGTAATAAATCAAATTACTTCCACATGATAATGTTTAGGCCCCTTTATTTTGCTTTGCTTTGATTTTCTTACAAAAATTTATGGTTGAATTTTTTTGCAAGAGTTGCCATGGGCACCGAAATGTCATTTCCATACTGTTTTCATTTCTTGACTGTTTCTTGGAGAAATAGTACCCTGCCAAATTGTTTTGGTCCCAAGAATCACCCAAACCCTAGGAGGACCAAAAGTCGAGCCAGAAGAGATAAGAGACAATACTATGCATATTATGCAGAGAAGAGGTAATTTGGTGAATCCAAATCCATTAAATGCTCAAAAGTAATACAAATAACTTTACATCCACGTGATAATATTTAGCCCCCTTTATTTTGCTTTCATTTTATTTTCTTACAAAAATTTACAGCTGTTTTGATTGTTTTGGTCCCAAGAATCACCCAAACCACTAGGAGGACCAAAAGTCGAGCCAGAAGAGATAAGAGACAATACTATGCATATTATGCAGAGAAGAGGTAATTTGGTGAATCCAAATCCATTAAATGCTCAAAAGTAATGCAAAATAACTTTACATCCACATGATAATATTTAGACCCCTTTATTTTGCTTTCATTTTATTTTCTTACAAAAATTTACAGCTGTTTTGTTAATTTCTTTAAGCCAAGATCTGATTACTACTTCCAATAAAATATTTTATACCCAGATGCATGCACGGAAAACAATAAATTCCAGATCAGATATTTTATGAACAGCAATACACTGAGCTAATTAACTTGCAATATGCAGCGGAAAACAGAGAACCAATCACACACACTGACACAGTAATTTTGGGTAAACACCGCTGGAGAAACACCGAAGGGAGAACCAGCAAGAGAGAAAACTTTAATTGTTCAGCTCACAGAGAATCTGGAAATTATTACAGCAGTAACAGAACCTGTACTTTCAGCCCAAATTCCTCAAAAATGTGCCAATAGTTTTTTGCACTATTTTAAGATATATGGCTTGGCTTAATTTCTGTGCCAGCATCTAGGAAATTGTGCAGCAGACTTAACACTGCTCCTGTGCAGTCTCTACGGCCTGTATGGACTCTGCAGCTGCGTCCAATCTTCGCAATCTGCGTGCAACCTCTTGCTGCCTTGATCTGCATGCCAAAATCAAGTGCGCCCAGCCTCCCACGATTTTCCTCCTGCTGCTATCTCTCTTCTCCTTAGCCTCTCAACTTCTCTTTTTCTCTCTCTTGGTGTGTCTAATGAACTCTAATCTCTCCTTAGATCTCCTTTTATTACTTTACAATGACTAAAAACCCTAAACTTAGATCTCGAAATTGATTGACGGTCAAGATTAGGTATTTAGCACTTGATATCTACGGTCACGACTCAATCTTCCGTTGACACCAATGTTTTAAAACTCGGACTCAGACTCAGAATTGGTCGAGGGTCAACTCAGACTTGGACTCGGAATCGGCAATGACTCGGACAATTTGATTTTATTGACTTGGTTTACTAAAAAACACATAAAATATTTCAATTTTAAAGAAAAAAGATATTTTAAAGATTATAATCCATCATTCCAAAGCATGAGACAAAATATCCAAAGTCTATCATGTATATAGTATAATACCATATAAGGATGAACATATCAAAATGGCACGAAGCGTACTATGCCGACCCAAACTTGTAAGTAACTTTTAATTTGTAAATTTTAAAATTTAAATTGCAAATTTTATTTAAAAACTAAAAACAGTAATTTTTTTATTAAAATTAAACAGTAAACAAATTATATATTAAAAAAAACAGTAAAAAAATTAAATATTAAAAAAAACAGTAAGAAAAAATTAAATATTAAAAAAACAGTAAGAAAAAAGAAAATATTAAAAAAACAGTGGCTTGAGTCGACGGGTTCCAGTCTCCACGACTGACGGCAGCTCTCCAGTCACTAGTGTCCATGGACAGTGGACCACGACTCCGTCACTCCACTCCGTTGGCACTGCAACTCTCCAACGGTGGGCTCTCCAGTGTGGGCAAACCAGCGGTGATGCGGTCTCGGGCTCGAGCTCTTCGGCGGCTCTCCAGCGTGGTCTCAACTCTCGACACTCCAATGGTCATGGTGGGGGCATTGTGTTAGTTAGTTAGTGGTAGGTTACGGTTAGGTTAGGGTTAGGTAGGGTTAGTTAGGATTAAATTTTATAAAAATTACAAATTCGTTTATTTTTTAACTCGGGCGAGTCGACCCTTAAATCGGGCGAGTTGGCCGGTTCGGTACTGAACTGGCCACCCGACCCGATTTAAGGGCCGACTCGACTCGGATCGGGGTCAACTCGACTGAGTCCGAGTCCGAGTCGGCCGAGTTTTAAAACACTGGTTGACACAACTTAAGTCGCTTTTTCGTCATTATAACATAAAAGTCACTTTAACTTTATAAAATAAAGCTAATATCTAGAGAGTCACTTTTTGGACCACTTCTACATGCTGGATAGATAGTCTATGTAGAAGTACTTGTCCGAGCTACAAAAAACTAACACACCCTTTTAGCGAGAAAGGTTTTTCTGGAAGAACCTCCACCCGGATCTATCTCCAACACCCCCACATCATCCGCTGTTGTAGTTGCTCCCTCTGAACTGGAAGACTTCCTTGCCACCTGCTTTGGAATCTGCTTTGAAGTTTTGCTCTTCCTCACTATGCTCTTAGGAATCTCCACCTGCTCTTTGTAAAAAGAATGTAACTGCAGAAGATATTCTATTTGATACTTGTCTATTGTAATATTGTATTCCTCCTTCGGGAGATGTCATTGATGTAATTAATAATGTAGGAGTCATTGAAAGAGTCAATGTAAACCCTAGGTCTTGTGTTGACCTAAGAGTCATTGAAAGAGTCAATGTAAACCCTAGGTCTTGTGTTGACCTAGAAGAACCCAAAAGAGATTATTATATTATGTATTTGACAAGTCGGCCCAGTAAGTTAGTAGAAGTCGTCCCTGTTGGGGAAAAGTCACCCCAACGGAAGAATATAAATAGAGGAGGTCTCTACCATTTGTAATCACTCATTCACTCACACAAGTTCGCATAGGAGAGAGAGAGAAGTTCGCACAAGTGGAGTAGCTGCTTTTGTCTTGGGGTTTACTTTTGTACTTTGTGATTTCTATATTGAGGAAAATTTTGTCGGGGTTTTCTCCCTTGTGGTTTCCTCGAGAGAAATATTGTGTTCATTGTGTTCTTGTTGTGCTTGTATTTCTGTCAATGATAGATTGTTTATTGTTATATGTTAAACAAGTAAAAACTAACACTCTTGAGCATTTATCAATGTTAGCTCATACCAACTTGGTCTTCTAATTTCTCGGAAGAGAAGACCAGCTTGGGCACGAGAATTAATACAAGATGCAGGAAGGTATGGTGCCCCAGAAGGAACCAGTAGAGAGAGCAAGAGACCAAGGCCATACTCCAGTTATGTAGCCTTAATGTGTAACCTTGTTGAAGAGGAACTGACATGTTTTGAAGATGCAATAAGGAAGAAGGAATGGTTGGATGCTATGAATCAAGAATACCAGTCCATCATCAAGAATGATGTTTGGGATGTGGTACCAAGACCAAAGGATAAGTCAGTCGTTTCATCAAAATGGATCTTCAAAACAAAACACTCAGTAGACGGAAGCATTGAAAAGTACAAGGCAAGATTTGTAGCGCGAGAGTTCTCTCAGAACAAGGCAAGATTAGGCAATGGATAACTGTCCTTTAAGGAAGCTTGATTTAAATTTATGAAGTCAATACAAATCCTTATCTCCCCACTTTTCTTTCTCACAATAACAGGATTCGACACCCATGTAGTATGTCTAACAGGCCTGATGATCCCTGCTGCTAACATCTTTTCCAATTCCTTTTTAACCAATGGAGCTAGTTTAGGGTTTACATTACGCAACTTTTGACGATAAGGCTTAGCTCCTTCTTTGAGGGGAATGGTATGCTCAATAACATTTTGGTCATAAGTTTTCAAATCATTGTATGTCCAGGCAAAGACATCCTTGTATTCTCTAATTAACTCTTCAATTTTCCTTCTTTCTTCATTGGAGGCATTCTTCCCTATCTTGATCATTTTGGGGGAACAAGAAGAAGCAATGTTAATTTCAATAACCTCATAAATTGGTTCAAAACATCTTTTCCCTTAAACTCGTCATGCCTATTAAAGTTTTTCTCCAAAGCAAAAGTGATTTATGTTATGTCTATGTGTTGGCACAATGATTCAGTTGTCATTGATGGTTGGAAAGCAGACAACTGCAACTCAGACAGGCTGCGAGATGCGAGATGCGAACTGAGATTGAAAGACAGCTTCAGTTTTTTAGAATTGGAACATCTGGAAGTTAAAGAGACCAAGGCATATAATTTCAGTATTTATAAAAACCAATCAAGCAGAACAAAATGTGTGTGAGAATAAAGAGGATGAAGAGGAGTGATTGCTAGCTGAAGAAGATGAAGCGATGATTCAAAGAAAGCAGTTCAGAAGAAAAATGTGTGGCTCGATTTAATGAAGAATAGAACTCCCAGAAATCCAAGCTGTAGCAGCACATAACAAAATGAAAAGGGTATGTACTGATATATCTGAACCAGTGAAATATAATTGACTGAAAGATTCTTACATAGGGTGGAAGGGAGGTGCTAGGGAGGATTGATTTCCTCTGTAAATCAGGTTGATGCCTGAATATTGGGAGTGGGTGCTTCCTTCTAGTGGGTGCTAGAAAAACATGAGAGTTGGTGCTCTCAACAAGTTGCATCTTGTTAAACAGAGGTTGTAGCCTCATCTTGAGTTGGTGCTCAAAGATAATTGATGTACAAAAATTAAAGACTGCTTATCATTCTAAGAAGAAGAGGTTTTTTCCCTTTATGGGTTTCCTCATGAATACCTGTATCTGTGTACATCATATGTGTGAATGATGATTACTAGTTCTTTGCTTATCCGATTCATTATCTTGACAATCATTTTGTGAATGCTACTAAATTTTTAAAAGGAAAGCTAATTTGATTATTGTTATAATTACAATTGATTCACCCCCCCTCTCAGTTGTAACAACTTCAATTGGTATCAAAGCGGGTTCCTTTTATTTAAAGGTAGATCTGTGAGCGTAAAACATGACTAGTCATGATGGAAATTCAATCAATAAGGCTCCTTTGTTTGATGGGAAAAACTTTGCTTTCTAGAAGGTTAGATTGAGAACCTATCTTATGTCCTTAGGTGTTGATGTATGGGATGTAGTTGAAACTGGATATGTAAAGCCCATTGTACTAGCCACCAAAGATGACAAACTGGAATTTACCTTTAATGCAAAAGCAATGAATGCTATTCTCAGTGTTCTTTCAGAAGCTGAATTTGTAAAAGTTATGCATCTTGAATCTGCCAAAGGAATGTGGGACAAACTTATAAGCAGTTATGAAGGGAATGAGAAAGTAAAAGATGCCAAACTACAGACATACAGGTTGAAATTTGAACAACTAAAGATGAATGAGGATGAGAATGTTAGTAAATATTTCCTAAGGGTTGAAGAGCTTGTGAATGCTATGAAGGGCCTCGGTGAAAAAATTGAAGAAGAATCCTTAATTCAAAAAATTTTAAGATCTCTGCCTGATAAATTTAACCCCCACAGTTGCAGCAATAGAAGAGTTAAATGATCTTAAAACTATGGGCATTAATCAACTCCTAGGAACTCTAACTGCTTATGAAATGAGGATTAGTACAGACAAACCCATCACTAGAGAAGCATCCTTTTAAGCAGATAAGAATATTGATTCTGGAGCAGATGAGATTGAGGCAAAATTTGTAAGAAGATTGAAGAAACTGATTACAGTAACTGTCGTAACACACGCTGCCGTTAAGACAAATCTGGAACCCGCAAATTTCAAACATTATGATCAAACCCTAACCCAAAAAACGTCAACCGTATCCAAAACCCGTCGATCCGTACCCAAAAATCGTCGATCCGTATCAAAAATTGTGGATCCGTATCAAGGCCGCATCCCATCAGTTTCCGTATCCGAAGCGACGAACAACGTTTCAGCAGGGTTAGAGAGCCGTTTCCGGTAACTTAGCGACAAGGACTCAGGGGCTTGAAGGGTACTGGCTGCGACTGACACTCATCAGCTTGAGTGTTTTGATCTTGTGGGACAACTTTAATTCCAAATGCATCAAAACATTCAATGGTGTCCCAAACTGCATTTCTGTAATCTCTAAGTCTATTGTTTTTAGCGGCAAACTGATTCTTAACCTATGAAACAATAAGGTTAGAATCACCTATGACAGTTATAGACTTGATATTCTTTTCTCGAGCAATTTCCAAACCTAGAAGCAGAGCTTCATACTCGGCTACATTATTTGTGCAATCAAACTCTAGACGAAAAGAGTACATGCTTTCTTCTCCTGATGGCGAGGTCAAAACAATTCCAACACCCGCACCATGTTAGGATCAGGCCCCGTCAAAGTGCATCTTCCAAACTTGGTCTGGTGAAAAAGGATGTTGTCTAAATTCTTCCCAATAGTTTGCCAAAACCATGAAGTTTCCAATTTAATCACTTAAGTACATAGCCTCGTTAAAAAGGTGTTCAGGCGTCTCTACATGTTCTTGCATAGGTGGTTCATTGAACAATGTGATAGATGAACCATTTCCAATTAGGATCGTAGCATATGTAAGATTTATTTGAACGATTACCCCTAACCTAGCTTCCCACTCCCTAGACAAGAGCATTCCCCAGACATCAGGAACATCGAGGACTACGATATTCATTGAAAGTTCAATATCCAAACATGTGGCCAATCTAACAGGAAAGTCTTTTATCACCCCAATAGCTTTTACTGTTCTAGAATCCATTCCACACATTTTTATATGGGCCTTGTAGGTACTAGTTCAAGTTGTTCCATGGCTCTAAGGGGCATGACATTCACTTCAGCTCCAAAATCCAACATGCAATTGTGTAGTACCAACCCATTAACTTCAAGGGCTATGTAGAACGGAGAGCACCCCCCAAAGTTGTCACCCGACACACTATGGATCATGACAGGAGAGTCTTTGGGTTCAACCGGGACTTGTTTTATTAGTTGCTTCCTTGGTTGGATTCCCAAATGGTTGGTATCCCTTTTGTGAAATGAAGGGATTTTGAAAATCTCGCAGAAAGGAACATGCATGTTCATCTTAGCTAAAAATCCTGAGAGATCAATGTTTAAGTTGAAGAGGTTTTCCTTATCCTTTTCATTTACGGCTAGGCCCAAGAATTTCATAACATCGTACTTGACAGAAGGGATCTTGATTAGATCTTTTAGTGACACTAAATTAGATGAGTTAGTCAACTTGCTAGGAACATTCGTCCTAGGTGGCTCTTGGGCAAAAGGCTTTGGGACTTGGGAATTTTTTACTCTTGTAGGCCCAGGTTGCTTCCTCCAAAGCATTGCTTTGGGCGTGTTGGTTTTTCTAGGAGGTTCGTTCTTTGTTCCTTGATCCTTCCTTTGCTTTTCTAGAGGGTTTGGATCGATAGTGGGGCCTTTCGACATTACTTCAGATGAAGGCTTCAGAGGCTTGGAGACGATTCTCCTCACAGGTGAGTTACCAGGACGGGCAGATTTACTAGGTTGTGTACCAACTGGCTTTTGAGGCTAAGGATCAACAGCACTAGTCTTTGAAGGGATTGAATTATTACAGATAGTTTTTAACATTGACTTCGTTTGTTCATCACGCTTCTTAAAGTCTTCATCCTAATTTTTCATTATTAAAGTCATATTGGTGACCAATTCACATAGATTTGACATGAATTCCATGGTCATTTCAGGCATGATATTATTTTGAGAAGACATCTTCTTATGGGTTCGCTTTCTCAACGAAGTCACGAATAGGAGTCGTCAGGCAGACTTTAATTATTTTCTACCAAAAGATATGTTGTGTATAAGCGAGGAGAGATGAGTGATAATGAGATGCTTATGATTAAATTAAGAATGAAAATTATAACCATCTAAGTTACAAGAACGAATGCGATAAGATATGAAATACGCATGGACACTCGCAAACACCTGAGGTAAGCCTCTACCTCCCCGACAACGGCACCAAAAATGTTATCACACAACTTGTAGTTGTCCCTAAACGTAATCCTATCCAGGATACTAGCGGCGTTGGACAACTAAAGAGGTGACCCAAGAGATGCGATGGTTCCCAATGCAATTGCTTGTCATGCTAACCGAGGCACTCTTCACTTTAGATCTAGCCTAAGCAAGACCAAGGGGGAGACCCTAGCTAACCTATGAAGGCTAGCAAACCTACTCAAGACCTCCTAGGAAAATGTGAAAGATGAAATAGGAAGAGATCAAGAGTGGATAAACCTAGATCTAGGATTGATCCATGGACCCAAGGAGTTAGGGCTTGGTTGAAGAGGCTTATGAGATGGACAAATGTTCAACCAGAAAGATTAAGCCACTTATAGGTTTAGATTAGTAGATCTAGATAGATCTAATGCCAAATAGAAAGAACCAAGTGGGGCCTGTTAGACACAATATCCTCTTCTTGATTTCATAATTATCAACAACTGTTTTTGTGCCACCGAAAATAAGACACATGTAGTTACCTTCTTGCTTCATGAAATTCTTGGAGCTGTTTGGGAAAACTTTACTTACCTTTGAGTTCATCCTCCAATAATGAGCTCATAGTGTGCTGAGGTTCAACAATCCGATCCTAGGACCTGTTTTGCTTCTTGGAGAGCCATTATTCACTATTTGAGTCCATTCTCCGATGATGAACTCAAAGTGTCTTGAGCTTTTTTGTAAGATCTTAATTTTGGCTTGCCAAATGGAAGCCACCTTCATCTCCTTTTGTACATTGATCCTCAACCTCATTTAGATTTAGCAAGATATTTTTCTTCACCCATATCTTAGGATGTCCTTGGCTGTGTGAACTTGTCTTCAGATCTTCAATTCTTTTTGCACTCTTTCCTTTGCATGAATCACTGGATCTTCTTGCTGATGTGTATGAAGAACTCCTCCTAGGTTGACTCCTTTGACTTGGGCATTCTTGGGCTTTGTGACCAAAGCCACTACAGGAGTAGCACCTCATGGTGTGACAGTTAGCAGCCACATGTCCAAAATAATTGCATGTCCAACATCTCGCTTTGTCATTAGGGCTTCCACCCCTTCTTCTTTCATGGGATCTACAATTCAAAGCCTTATGACCATAATTAGAGCAAGAAAAGCAATATCCATCAAAACTATTTGCATACCTTTGACTTTGATTACATCTTGGAGTTGACTTGAATTTGCTTTCAGGTGCAGTGCTGACTTCTTCAACCATTTTTTACTTTCCAAAATCCTTGTTATCATGTGCAGGTGTGTGAGGAGCTTTGCTTTCTTCTTTGGAAGAGGTGGATCCAACTTCAAGCAAGAGTCTTGGGTGAAACATTTCCTTCTTCAAATTTGGCATCTACCTTTTTATACCCAAGGCCAGATTTGTCAAATGGGGACCTTTGACAATCTAATATTTCATCTAGGATGGCTGAGCTATGATTAAACTTGCCATATGTACTAACCTCTTAATTTTTCTTCTTGAGTCCAACCACTTCCATTTCAAGCCTTTGATTTTCCTTCTCCTTTTCATCTAACTGATTTTTCAAGACTCCTTCAATTCTCTTGTACTCATCCAACTGAACCTTCGAATCAAAATTAGCCCATCTTGTCTCTTCAAGTTCTCTACGATCCACATCAGTCTTTTCTTATTTATTTTCTAGTTCATCCTTCAACCTTTTGACCTCAAGGTCTTTATCTTCTAACTCACCTTGCAAATCATTGTTCTTGAGTTTTAACTTCAAGAACAAGTCCTTTGTCTCCCTTTGGAATTTTTCAAAAGCTCCCATGATCTTCTTTTTAAGCCTTATATTGGATTTAACATCTTTATCCAATAGAGTACTAGCAAATGCCTCTTTGATCTTCAATAGGTCATCTTCTTCATCCTTTACAAGAGCAACTTCATCATTATTAATTTTAGAATTATTGCCAATAGAAGAGTTCTTACCTTCACTAGTGCTTGATGCTTGAACCTCCTTTATTCCTTGTTCTTCATTTTCAGATGTCTTGACTTTCTTTTCTTTGTCCATGTCTTGAATTTTCCTTTTGTGCTCACTTTCAAGTGTATTCCAAAGGTCTCTGGCTGAGGTGTACTTTCCAACATTTAGTCTTTCCTTCTCTGAATGAGACAAGGCCATCGTGATTAAGCTTTAGTGCCTTTTCATTGCTTTCAAGTGGCTTCTTAGCTGCTCCTCCTTCAATTGATTTCCAAATATCATATTCTCATGCCTGTATGTTATACTTCATTCTGATGCTCCAAGACTCATAATTTGATTCATTGAGAAATGGGACTCCATCCTCTGAATAAGCCTTCATGACTTTCTTTTACTTGTGTCTACTAATTTCCTTCAAGCTTGTTAGGCTTATGCTGAAGGCCTGCTCTAATACCAATTGTTAAACACAATGACTCACTGAGATGGGGGGGGTGAATCAGTGAGCTTAAACTTAATCCAAATTTCAACTTCAATCACAATCTCATATCATCATTCAACATTATATTCATCACTGTACTATCTAATTAAACACATCAACACATTGCACAAGAGACACAGGATATAGTTTTGTAATCTTTTGTATTTTGTTCAACGGCTACAACCGCGAGGCAATTCAGCACCAACTCCTTATCTAGGACCTAGACTAGTTTTTCTTAGATCCTACTAAGAAAAGAATACAAGACCCTGCTTGTATTATGTGTACATACATTACATCAATCATATCATTACATCTCTGTCCAACAATTCATCATTGTCAGCATATCATTGTCATTATTCTGTTCATGTCATCAACATCTCAGCATATCCACGACCTGTGATTTTTGCACTGTCGTATCAACACTTGTCTTTATCACATGCATCTTGTCATTGCTATAACCCTAGCACTAGCATCACACTGTCTTCAAACTTCTGCGAGCATCTTGTCTTACAACCACAAGCATCATCACCATGTCTTCATTAATCGCCAACAATCAACACCATCTCTGTCTGTGAGCTTTCAGTATTGCTGCCCTACATAAATAATATCATCAAGTTCTTCAACAATCACCATTGTTCTGTTGGCCTAACATATCAACCAACTGTCCAGCATCATGCATCAAGTCTTCATCACAGTCAATCCAGAAAACTCAGACCACTGAGCATATTGATCTACTGAACATATCACTTGATCCTACTGAACATATCACTGAGTGAATATATCATCAAAGTGTAAGCATCACTGTGTACTATCATTACAGTCTTCACTGTGTATGTAGGAATCTCAACATTACAATCTTCACACTGTGTATTGTGCATCTAATCACTTCCATATAATCATTTATGTAATCAGCAACATTTCACTTTGTAATACTTGTCATGAGACTGTCCACCGAGATTTGTCATATATACCACCGAAATCAAAATTCATGCATGCCCAGAAATAGTGTTCATACATGTATCCCTGTCATTGTTCTCTTCTTCTTAATTGCAAGTTCAGTCAGGGTCTTCATACCACATAAGACTGCAGACTGTTGACAAGGTAGATATCCCACAAAATATCAGAGTTGGAAGTGTTACCAACTTTTTTGTACCATAGTTGGATTATCTGAAGAGCCGCCATTTGACAAACATGATAAGTGTTTGACTCCAGTGTATCAGATGATCCAGCATTTGTGACTAGCCAGTTTTGGCTAGCTAGATTTGTTTTTTAGTTGACATGACCATGGCCCCATGGGGTTTGTAATAAAGTATGCTAGTAGGATTTGAGTGTCTCGATTCCCCATGACTTGATTAAGCAACTAAGGTATTCTAGGGAGTTTTTTCCCTTGTCAATTATACTTTGCCTACAGCCGAGCTATAATCGATAAGGTTTTCTCCCGCTTCCTCCAAAGCTGGAATGCCCGATTTTGAAAATTTTAGCCATGGGGGGTTATTAGAGTCCAACTAATGTATATAAGCCTACTAGACACTATTAAAATAGGTTTTGGTCATGTCCCAAGTCTCTAGGACCCTCAGAAAAAATTTCGAAAAACTTTTACCGGGTCCGTCGAATTTGGGTTTTTAATTATTTTTTAAATTTTAATAAATTTCTCTATAGTTTAAATAGAGAAATTCCAATTTGTAATATGTCAGTCGTCCGGGGTCCGAATTCAATGATTGATGGCTCATTTCATAAGCCAAAAATCACACATGACCCATGGATCAGCTAAACCCAACTTTCGGATGTCAATTCAGCCTCATAATTAATATTTTCTCTAAAAAACCATTTACAGAGATTATTAATTAAAATAATAAATTTGAATATTTTGGAGAAATCCAAATCTCTCCAAAATAATAAAAAAGGAATAAAGTAAAAGGCTAATTGACATGGCACTCAGCATTTAAGATGATTCCAATCATCTCAGTCAGCATTCAATCAAGTACACAGTCAGCACAAGTGGATCTCTCTAAGTGAATTCGCCCTCCTTCAATTGAAAGTCAAGTTTGACATAGGGCAGTGGATAAATGGGTGGTTGAGTTGCATTTAAGTTCATGAAACTTGCCCTCCTAAACTCATGCAATCATAGGGCTTGGCTCCTTTGATAACTCGAGGTCATATCCCACAAATTACTCATCCCACTCTTTGATGTGCTCACGTGTTCTCCTCAACCCTCACGTCAATCTAGGTCTTAAGCTCGAATATCATACGTGGCATTCATTTGTTGGATGGTGAAGTTTCCAAGATGGATATGGGGGGTGCCTTGCCTAGGTGGAGGCCACCTCCCCATCCACATGGACCTTGAGACTCGAGTTTTATGGTGGTTGGCACTCCAAGCCAAGTGGTGATTGGATTTTAGACTTGATGTTGATTGGAATTCGTTGTGTTAGGTGGTATTGGCTCCCTTCAAGCCAATTCGAGTTAGGTTAGTGGTAGGCTTGTGTTTTGTTATTTAAAAGATGTATTCTAGCTCTCTTCTGATGGATTTCTGGTGCACAAAAACTCTGGCAAAATATTGTAATACTTCTTATGTGGAATAAAATTTAAGGCTTTGGAGGCTCATCTTGTGTTATTTGGATTAATGCTCATGGAATGAGGTGATGTTGTTTTATTCTTTCATGTTGTTATTCAATATTGATTAATTAGTTCATGCTTGGGAGAGCTTTATTCAAGCACGTAAGTCAAATATTTGTAGTCTCAATTTATTTGAATATTCATTCTCTTTAGAGATCTAAGAGTACATGCATATTACTAGTTTGTATTTCATGTCTTTTGATCTCCATTGATGGATAATACATGACTAATTCTCTATCTTGTTAGCATTTGATTGTTTATGCCTGCAGATCTTTTCATCCATTTCGAGTAAGCTTGTGGAGCTAGTTTACATCCCCCCTTCTCGAAGCTAGGCAAAAGATCCAAAACAAACATCAAGTGGACTCCAACTTCTTCAAAAATCCAAAGGAGCTAAGTATCGCACTTCAATCCATCTCTCAAATTTTAAAACTATTCTTGGTTACAGGTTCTATAGCTTAACTTTCTTCAAGCTTTGATTTGCTCTTTGATCTCTTATTTTATTTGGCTTGTTTTTCATCGTTTTTTGCCATTTACTGGCTTCCTCTAAGTGTGCCCTAGCTGGGCCACTTCTCCCAAAGTGTTGGGCTTTTCCATTTTCCCAAGTTTGAGTTTTTTGCCCATCCTTCCCAGCTTACTTTGCTCACTGTTTGGGCTTCATTTGGCTTACTTTTTGGCCTTTCTTAGCCCACTGTTTGCTGCTCTTCTACCCACTGTTTTGGGCTTTATTTACCCCACTGTTGGGTCTTCTTTTAACCCACTGTTTGGGCTGCCATTTTGCCCACTGTTTGGGGTATCTTTTGGCTCATTTTTTGGCCACTCTTTGCCCACCTTCTTGGGCTTCTTCTTGCCCACCTTTTTGTGCTTCCATATCACTGTTTGGACACTTTTCCTCACCACTATTTACAGCTGCCCTCCTTCATCATCTGCTGCCATTTCCAGCTCTGTTTTATTTACTTCTTTTTACCTTCTGACAGACCTCTCCTACTATTCCATTTCCTCTTTTTTGTTCACCCCTAAAAAATCACATAAAAACAACATAAAAATTTGTTAGATGTTAGCTTCGATTAGTTGCTTTGAATTGGATTAAAGAAGTTAGTAGTTGTTAGTTTCTTCATGCTTTGTTAGTTAGATCTCATATCTTGCACTCCATAGTTAGTTGCAAACTAGTTTGAATCTACTTGTTGGCTCTATACTCTTGGATTTGCATAGTTGGGATCCAAATCGTTGTCATTTGGTTTCCTACTTTGCATTGTTGACCTTAGTTAGATCTTGCATGTAGTTTATTTTGGGTGTGCATTTTGACATTTGGATCTCTTTAAAAGTTAAAGTCTTGCATTGGGTAAAAGAAATGAGCATATAGATTAGTGCTAGTTTACATCTAGTTTGATTTTTTGCATCATAAATCTTAGAGCTAGTTTTGATTTTATTTTCATGCTAATGCTAATGGGTGCATGAGCTTTTTTGACTTTTGGATTGTTACAAGTTGTGAGAAAGGAACAAGTTATTTAGAAAGGAAGCAAGAACAAAGTTTTGAAATAAACCATTTGGAGATAACCCAAAGTGAAGTTTAGAACCAAAGAGAGCTTTGAAGAAGACCATAAGGATGATCCAAAACAAGTCATTATTTATCCTTTGTAATAGCTCTCAAGATCTTGCTTCAATTTACTTTTCAGAGCTTTACTTTCTCTCAAAAGTCCTTCAAGGTTCCAAAACCCAAGGCATTTGTAAAAGCTTAATAAAAAGTTAAGTAAAGGAGGCCTCCACCTTTTCGGTTTTCTTCCCCATTTGGGGAAGAGTGTTGTGGTTGGTTAGCTTAGATCTTTCAGTTCATGCTTTAAATTAGTCTTTTATTTCATTTTCGTTTTTCTCTTCCAAGTTTTGACCGGAGGTAGTATCCTTGGGATTTCATCCCAAGGGTAGGACCACATAACTTTGTGGTTACTCCTCTTTCCCCGTTAGTTGCCTTGGTCGAAATTTCAACTAGCTGGAAAGTTCTCAAGTGCTAGCGGCTCTAGCAATGAACCTTGTTCGGAGGAAGATCCCACCTTAGAGTAAATTTGTTTGGTAGAACACTAAGTCATTTCCAAAATTTATTTTGCAAGTAGCATGCTAGTTATCTTTTATATCTTTTGAGCTATCACGTGGTTTATTTTCACAACTGCTTCCACTTACAATAAAAAAAACAAAGCCTCTTGAACTTGGCCAAATCCAAGTCAAGAGTATTGTTATCACATATATAGTAGCCGGGCTACCATACATTATTTTTCTGATTCCAGTACACTATTCAGCCAGTTCCCTTACATTTGAGATGCTGAGATGAGCATCTATATTGGATCACTATCAGATTGTGGACAGCAGTTGTATTCCCCATGCCATGACTGAGTCTCAGGACACTCAGAGAGATGACCGATGTAGCCATTATACCATTGGTACAGAGCAGTCAGTAGTGCCCAGAGTTACAGCAGCACTTTCAGAGGACAGATGATGGTACAGGTTGATGAGCATTCAGGTATATGATTCAGTAGTTATATCATTGTGTTATGGTTATATTGCTTTTATACTTATTCTTATAGCATGTCTTAGCACTTAGTGTCATGATCTGGCGATATGTGGACCTGGTTGATCTTATTATATATATTATATTGTCCCTACTCAGACTTAGAAGTTCACTATTCATACTCATTGGTCTTACCCTCCTTAGGGAGAATAGAGGTGATCATTCCACCATACCTTGGCTTGCTAGTGTCGGCTCCATTATTCATTGTCTTCATCCATCCATTGCCTACCTTTTAGTTTATCACCCTGACTTACTACTTGACTAGTGACATGGAGGATCTTTTCCCCACTATAGCCTCTGTATTGGATGAGCTTCCCTGTTTATTGTGTCTCGACTCTGAGTTGGTGACAAAACTTGCCTATGGTGAGTTGGAGTTCCTTGTGAATTCCCCCTAGTCACTAAAGTTTTGTTGGCTAAACCTGAAACTTTTAGTGCTACCATGAATACAAAGTCTGGAAAAAAATGAAATGCTATATCTTGTATGAAAAGCCCATTCATGCAATGTGTTTCTAAACACACATGAATGAAAGACATGCCAAATGAAAATGGCCATGAAAATAAAATGTTATATCTTTTGGAAATGTAAATACCTAGGTAAACAAGCTGTCTATGACACACCTAGAAGTGCTCAGGTAAACAAGTGCCTTAAAAACACACCTGCAGCAGAAAGTCTAAAATAAATGAAAATCTATGCAATGTGTTTATAAACACACATAGACCAAGGTTGTGGAAACTTCAGGCCCAAAAAGCAATGGAACTTAAATGCTATATCAAAACAATTGCTGGCCTAATTTGTATTATGGATTGTGCGCATCTGTTAAAGGTGAATAAACCCTCTTTGAACAACTCATCCATTTGTGAGACACCGCCATTCCCTGTGTTGTTGCTCATTCAGTATATACTATGGTGTGTATTCCCTTTCCCTTTGCCAAAGTGTCACAAAGTTAAGTCAGTCAAGTCACCCCTTAGCCTAGCCAGTTATTTTAGCCTTCACCCTTCACTAGCAAATTGATCACAGCTATGAAGTGAGTATGATCTTGAAAGTCTAGTCTGAGTAATAATAATAATTAATGACATTATATATTTGGATTTAGATCGCCAGTAATGATTACTTGGTGTTATAATTGTTATTTGAATAAATTGTAGAGCATGCATTAACCTTTGACACTTTGCAGCAGCTTCCGATGATGGTCTAAGTTATATTTGGTCATGTTGACTTGGCTAGACCTAGTTTGACCAAGGACATGAGATGGTTGGACCTTATGATGATATGGATAGATGATATATGGTCTATGTACACATACATGATGATTCTTTGCAGCAGCTACAGGGTTATGATGATGATTCATGGTTTACAGCAGTATTTGATCATTTACAGATTATTATTATTTGCCCTGTTTTGGTATATTGGATATATATATATTGATTAGGCAGAGATTCATATGGTGTATGAGTACACATCTTGGATGGATTTGGACCTTCTGAGTCTGATAAGACAGTTTGTTTTCAGTTCCGGGCACTTACAGTGATGATTGAGCCTCAGTAGGCTATCCCAGTGCAGTTTTGGTCTGTCAGAGCAGATGTGATTTTTATCCGGTTGACCTAGGGCGCTGTGCTTGGAGGGGGTGGTCCAGCCACTTGTTTTTACCATATTACCCCCCTCCCGGACACATTGGTGCCCTCACCTTGACAGCGCAGACACTCCAGGAGGCAGTTTGGGGCAGTTTCACGCTTCCCGAGGCATTTCAGGATTGGTAGAAATGGCTATTGAGGAAATCGATTTGGGCTACTGAGGCAATGTTATGGCATGGGATGATCAGTGATGATGGATCGATGTCTTCCACACCTCCTCCAGCAGTTTCAGCTTCATCGGGGCCCGCATCCATCACTTATGGCACTCTCTGATGATTTTTGAGGTCTTTTGAGGCCTACGATTTGACCATAGAGGCACGATTTGGTATATTGATGACTATTTTATTATTATTGTGCTATGGGGATTGACCAAGGGTGTCTAAAATTACCCCTTGGACCCACCATAAGCTTCCTAATATATTTTGTCATCATGATTTGGTGGGATTCCCCTCTTCTAGGGCAATTTGTCTACTCATATTATATTTTATTAGTGATCCATGTACTTTATTGTTGAGCTCATCTCAACCATTGATTAGACATTTGTATCTTTTAATCTTAGCCACTCATTCAAAAAGTGGTTAGGATTTTGATGCCTCTCATTGTAAGGGGTCTTTGGCTCTGGGATTATTGGTATAGAAAAACTTTCTTGTGGAAATTCTTGTGGTCTTCTTTGCATTTGGTGTTCTTAGATGGTGATTGGAAAGTCTATTCCAACCTAGCATTTGGAATTTGTGGTAAGATCTATCTATTTTGGAAATCATTGTCTTGTCTAGAGGAGGGCGACTTCAACAAGGGCGATTTTGCAAGGCTTCTTCAAATCGACTTTCTTGGCATTTGCTTGTATCAGGGGGTTATCATTAGCATCATTGTGATCTATGCTATCTTTCAGTTACTTCTCTTGTGGCATTAGTCTTATCTCTTGATTGCATCAAATCTGATATTGTTGACGTTTTTTGTACAGGAGAGAGGGCGCATTGGCTTCTTGGACTAAATCGATTGCATAGAAAACTACATCAAAGCTTCTCAAATTGATCGGGTTTGCATAGATCATCATCATCAAGGCATCTACAAGGTTACCCAGGTAAGATCCACAGGTTTGTTTCTCTTATCTTGATCCAATCCATTGACATAGCTCATAAATTGATAAAACCCTAATTTCTTCAAAACCCTCATTTTACATTTTTTCAGATCTACTAAGATCTAGTGGCTTCTTGGGTAAGATATTGAAAACCCACCTCTATAGTATCCACGACATCCCAGATCTATAGTTTGGTGAGGATTGGCTTCCATTTGACCCTCTTCCCAAGGCATTTAGCCTCTCCAAGCAAGGGCGCACTTCCTAGTTTGGTGAGTTGACCTAGATCTAGTATGTGGGTAGGTGAGATCCCGCTTGATTCATGATCTACACATCCGATAACCTACCCCCAAATTGTCACTTTTCTGATTTCTACCTTGTGGGCCCTATTCCACATTTTAAGGGATTTAATCCCCATTTTGGACCACTTGGTATCTTTAAACTCAGATCTAGTAAGATCTAGCCGTCGGATTGCCTTGAAATTGTAGATCCACACTCCTACTTGATTAACCTACCCGGATCTAAAGTTTGGATGCCATTGGACTTGTCTTGACCCACTTAACCCACATTTTAGCCTCCTTGGGTAAAGTCGCACCACCTTGGAGAAGGGAGTTGTCCCACTTCTAGGACATGGGTACTTGAGGTTTCAGTGGATTTGGAACGGGAATAATTCAAAACCTAGGTCTAGTAGGTCACTTTGTCAAATCTTGCCTTGGGGATAGCATTCCTTGTTTTAAGGGATTGTGGTCCACTTAGGTCAAACCTAGATCTAGACCTATTCATCCATCAAGACTTTAATTGCCCACTTGTCTCATGCAATAGGAGTCCTTAACCACAAGCTAACCTTACTTTGACTCCATTATCCCAATTGCCAAGGCACTGGTTTCTCTCCAAGTCAATTCGACTTTCCTAGATTGTTGGATTAACTTGTGGTTTGACCTTAGTGTGGTGAACTAAACCCTTGATGACATCATGTATCATGGTCAAGCTTGTCACTTGTACTAATTAGCCCCAATTCAACCCCTAAACTACCCTGCATTGGACACGGTTCCCAAGGCAGTGGATTTTCTCACATTGAACTAGTACTTTAATCCTGGATCCTATTTCACAAATCATAAGTCACTCTCACATCAATAATGAACCAAAGCTATACTCATTGAACCCCCCACTTGTCTTGTGACTTCATCCTAAGGTCTAGGATAAACCATACACCTTACTTCACTTAGAAATAACTTGATTTGGTGTCTTGGTTTTAAACTCTCCTGTCGGGAGTAGATCGGGTCTCCCCCTTTGTTGTTTGGGCTAGATAACATAAAGTGAAGGTTGCCTCGACTGGCGTGACAACCATATATTGGAGGTCGAGGTGATCGTGGTTGCACCTTTTGAGTTGCCCTTCCCTATTGCCATCCATGAGTGGATACATCCATAGGGGTAACTACAGTTTAGGTGCTAACAAGTACTCTCTGTCGAAGAGCATTTTTTCAAACTTGCATTTTCCCCCCTGCATTAGGCATATTAGATTAGAAAAGTCTCTTGAACTTTGGCCTTAAGACTAAGTCAAGAGCGCTCTCTATCGGAGGGTTGAACGGTGCTCTTAATAAATAAAATACTTCAACTCACATTTCCCTTAATTAATTTATTTTGGTTGTTTGTCCAACACCCGTATGCTCTGCCAACCTGAAAAGGTTGGGCTAGTACTCAGAAAAGTGAAGGATATGCTAAGTTTACAAGTGATAACCTAATTAAAACTTTACCCCAAATCCAAAACCAGCATCAAATCACTGAGGTTGCTTCCTGGAACAGGTGGTGCCGGGAATCCACTGTCAGACTCGAGGGTGGCCAAGCCATTGTACACTTATCCTCTGAATCTAGGTGCTCCCGACCTATCATCTAAGAGGTTGCCAGTATTTTTCCTAGTTAGGTTTTCTCTTTTGATATCTTTGTTCTTAGCTTAATAATCAAGACCATTAAAATATTCAATTTACAAATATAAGTTGCATAACGATCTCATGAACGGCACTTTTTCAAGACCCACACATTCAGCATCACAATCCTTACTTCTCTTTGACTCCATAAGACACTGGTTATTTAAAAGTTTATATATTGATCAGGACCATTTGTCCTTGTGTTTATTTCATATTGTGAATGCTTTAGTGATTTATCAAGTCTTGAATCGTACTGCCATCTTGTTATCTTATCTCGCAACGTTGATTGCTTATTATCTGTTGTTCATCTTTACATATTTTTTGGTCTCATCACAAGAAAACTCCTAAACAACACCCATCTGTATCACTTCATCAAAAACATTATAAAACATAAGAGCCTTAGTGAAACTCTTTGTAGGGACTACCCCCCTTAGCTTCGTTAGGAGTTAGCCTAAACAGAGGAGCTAGGATTCAGGTGACAGTACCTGGCTCATTGCTTGCCCCCAAGGCCACACCTCTCCCCACTTCCAGTAAGGGAGACAGCTTTCGAAAGATTTCTGCTGCTGGTGTGCAATCTGGCAGACAACAGAAAGATAATTAATTGCTGCTCCATGAAATTCAATGACAGTCCAAAGAGATCATCAATCCTCCTTTGGCCTAGTTGCCTCAGTCCTCAGTCAATTAGGGCTTCACAATTTCACATAAAAATTACTTCAAAAATTATCTTTGTCCACGAGTTCTTCATCTTTCTCTCAGTGAAGCCTAATTGCCTTGGTCCTCACTTTTTGTGGCTCAGTCTCTACCTGAATTTTAGAGATAAAAAAAAACCTTTCCTTATTTACTGTGGTTGCTATATCAACCAAGCCAAACCAGAAATAAGAAATAAACAAGAATGTTTTGCTGCTGCTGCTGATTCTCGGTTGCTTGAGTCAAACCCAAAAATTTAAAGATAACAAACTTATTACTTCATCTGTTGTTCTTCCTTCATCTGCTGCCCCAAAACAAAGATAAAGGTAAATTGTAAAAATTGTTGTCCACTATAGCTGCCTGCTATAGTACCCGAAAATCAGAGTTGCTCCTTCCACCGAAAAATCCACACCAAAATGAATAACTCTTCATTTGTATTTATACTAGTTTTTCCATGTATTTTCTAGGCCGACCTGCTCTATTTCACATTTTATATTTAATAAAAAAAGTCTTTTTAAAACTGAGCTGACCTCACCATATATATATTTCATTTTTTGGTTTATTTCTTTTAGCTGGCCGACTTGGCATTTTTATTTGTACTTGTTGATTTTAATCCACATCATGGATATTTTAATTCCATGTTATTAATTAATTTGTTCAAGATGTAAAGGCCAAGTCATTATTTCATTTGTTTAAGGGCTCCATGCATTCATCACAAAGTAATGGGTATTTTTATTTTATGTAATGTATTGAAGGGCTTCAAGTGTATGGGCTTCAAAATTCACGTAAAGACTTCTTCAAACGTTTTAGGGCTCCTTCATTATGTGCGTGGGCTTCTTATGTCATCAAAGGTTCCATACATCATTGTTTTCAAGCACATGGGCTACATTAATAACATCATCTATCCTTCATTGCCATTCCTCAAGCCTTTGCCATTAATGTTGTCATCAATGACAATCATATTCATCAGGGCCCACCCTTATAATATGGAAAATGGTCAAAATGGGGCCCACAAGGTGAAGATCAAAGTGAAATGGCACTAGAGGGGTTGCTACTCAATAGATCTATGAATTTGATGAGGAATAAGCAATACCCACGTGATGGATCTAGCAAAATCCCACCTACCCAACAAGTGCAACCTCCCTTGGAGAGGCCCAGTTCCTTAGATGAGGGGGTAAATGGAGTCGGACAACCACCTAACTTTAGATACAAGGTTGATTAATTATTATAGAGGTGGGTTTTAATTATTTAGCCTGTTGTCACCCAAAACTGACATGCGTGTGCTGAAGCCCAAAATGTAAGCACACCAGCTCAATGACAACTCTCGAGAGAGAAGCCAATGTCACCACACTCCTCTCTCCTCGCTTCAGGTTGGCTCTTCTCCAACTCAAGGGGGGTATCATATTTTTTAGCAAGCTACTCAATTTCATCAACTGTTCCTTCATGCCAGCGAAGGAGAAACCTCTCGAAAAACTTTGGCACTGAATTTATGGATTCATCCAAAAGACCATAGAACCAATTTAATGCATCCCCTTCCAAAGTTAAAGCAAAAGCGACCATAAGGTCATCCTCACGATAAACATTAAAATCAACCACCAATTTGCAGTAAGAGGCAATGTGATAGATGGTTGAAACATCATCATTTCCATGGAACTCTGGAAGAATGTCATGCACCTTCTCACGGTCGTAGCACCCATTAGGAAATCCACGGATTTTTGAGAAATCTAGCAGGGGGTAAGCTTCGTGGAAAGTAGCTTCGTACAGAAGATTACGTGGTTTTTTCCTTATCATCACCCATAAATCAAATAATGAGGTAATAAAACTGAAATATGTATGTAGTCATACCTCATACCAAACTGTGGAGTCGCCAAGGTGAGCTTGAAAGCCTTCAAATGAGTGTGCTCACCTCTACACCCAATAGGATCTTCAAATCCGCAAAAGGACAAGGGCTCTGTCCCTTCATGGAGTCACCATATCAGAAGAAGAATTTGCAATGTAACCTCCCACAAATGTCAATGAAGCACAGTCTTCAAATTTCGGGAACTGGACTTTGTCCCCGGCAACGGCGCCAAAATGTTGTCACCCAAAACTGACATGCGTGTGCCGAAGCCCAAAATGTAAGCACACCAGCTCGATGACAACTCTCAAGAGAGAAGCCAATGTCACCACATGCCTCTCTCCTCGCTTCAGGTTGGCTCTTCTCCAACTCAAGGGGGGTATCCCTAAGGTAGGATCGCTAAGGCAGGTGCAACGGAGGGCAAGGTGAACTGAAGAGGCTGCCTTAGAGAAACAACTGTCACAGAAAAAGGTTTTTGAATAAATGATGGGAAAGAAGGGATGCTCAATCCTCGGGGAAAGACCAGTGTCAGTACTGTTATCACACAACTTGTAGTTGCCCCTAGAGGTATCCCATCCGGGACGGTAGAGGAGTTAGGCAACTAAAGAGGTGACCTAAGAGATGCCACGGTTCCCAACGCAGGTGGGAGTCACGTCAACCGAGGCACTCTTCGCTTTAGGTCAAGGTATAACTAGACCAAGGGGGAGACCCTATACCCCAATCACAGTTGATTGGACCCAAACAAAGGTTTCTAAGGGTAGGTAAGTAATGAGTTACGGAAACCAATGCAAGGCTAAGTGGACCTAATGTTTAAGGTATGGTTGAAGGTGGTATCATGGATAGTTAGTGTTTCAACCTATGTATGGTTTAGACCACTTGATGGGGTATGATTACTAAGTATAGTACCATGTGTTTACACAAGTGGGTCTTGTTGCCTTGGGAAGTGTGAAATGGTTCTAGGTGGGCCCACAAGGTGAAGTTAAGTGTGAAGATGGTACTATAGGCTAGATCTAGGTTAGATCTACAAGTTAGAGTTGGTTCTAGGATTACCCATGTGCTAGATCTAGGGTTTGACACTAATCCCAAGAAGTGCGCCTTGCTTGGAGAAGGACTAGTGCCTTGTTTAGTGGGCTAATGGAGTCAAGAAAGATGTCAAAGTGTAGATCGGGACACCTAGAAGCCAAGTCAAGTGATATGGGTGTGATCCAATGGTTAGATTTTACTAGATATAGGTTTTTGAGTGATGACCAAAAGTGGACCACAATTCCTTAAAACAAGGAATGCAATCCCCAAGGTAGATCGGGACAAAAGGATAGTCTAGACCTAGGTTTCAAGGCATGGGCATTCCAAATCCACGAAAATCTCCAACACCCACTTCCTAGAAGTGGTCCAACTCAAAACTCCCAAGGGGTGCGACTTTCTCAAGGAGAGGCAAAAAGGGGGGTTTGGTGGACCAAACCAAGTCCAATGGCCACCAAAATGTAGATCCGGGATGCTAGTACCCCGATCTATGCATGTTCAAAGTTTCAAGTGAATCCAATGGGTAGATCTTAGTAGATCTAAGTTTTAAGTTACCAATGAGGTCAAAAGGGGGTTTCAACCCCTCAAATCATGGAGAGATGTCCACAAGGTAGTTTTCACCAAAGTAAGGATATGGGTATAGGTTATCAAGTGTCTAGATGTCAATTCAAGTGGGATCTCACCTACCCATGTGCTAGATCTTACCCAACAAGCTTCTCTTAGGAAAATCGATTTAGGCTCAAGAAAGCTTTATGCATTGAAAAGTGTGTCAATTTTTAGCCAATCACCACCAAACTATAGATCCAACTAGGGGTGGATCCTATAGAGGTGGGTTCTTAAAATCTTTTCAAATGCAAGGGTAGATCTAAGTAGATCAAAAAAATATACCAAAATTGGGGTTTTGATTTAATTAGGGTTTTATGACCAATGGAGATAGAATGGATGAAAGAGGCACATACCTTGTAGATCTTACCTCAATTTGCTTATGGCCACCTTGCAAGTTGATAGCATTCTCCTATGTTTATATTCAAGAGTGAGATCCAAGTGCTTCAACCAAATCTCCCTTCTCCAAGATAGCCAAATCGTCCTCCTCCTACAAGACAAGATCAAAGAAACAAGTCAAGCAAGATGATTATGAAAATGGTAGAAAGATGTAATAGAAAGCATCAACTATGTCACGAAGATACAATAATGATACTCCCTGTCACAAGATCAACCCAAGAGAGAATATGTGGATCCCTCCAACAATAACCCTCCAAAAGTCGCCCTCCTCTCTCCAATTCGACTTTCCTGTCAAAAGGTTAGCAAAAACACAAAAATCCACAATGATACATAGAAGAAATACTTTATATTCAATATGCAAGAGAATCCACAAGCCAAGAGAGATGTGCTCCACAAAAAAATCTTCTATTCCAATATTCCAGAGCTCCAAAGGTGAGCTTTACAATGGGGGGTCTCCTCCTTATATAGGATAATAAAGACCAAAACCCTATACCACTTCATAATACTACATCAAATGAGTGGTTGAGATTATAAGATCTCATCATACAATCAATGGCTAGGATGAATCCATAACATAACATCACATGGATCACTCAACATAACAATAGCGCCCTCACAAATGGTACAATGAGGGTGACGTCATCCCACTAGAGGGGTAAAAAGTATAACAATCCACCTCATGATGACTAGGACATGATAAAATAAGCACATGGTGGGGCTAGGAGGTATAAATCCTTGCTAGCTCACCCCAAGGCACAGTAAAATAATAAAATATGTCCAATGTAATAATAATGACCAAAACTGTCCTCAGAATCCATGACAGTCAAGCAGTAAATGTCCTCCTGTGATCAGTCTGGAGATACCCACATGGTGAAAACTGACTGGAAGATAGTGAGATCACCCTGGAAGACCTCTGTGAAAACCAAATGCCAAAACCTTGCCTCAATTGCCCAAATCGATTTCCTCAGTGACCACTTTATCCCATTTTTTAACTGCCTCGGGAACTGTGAAAGTGCCAAAACTGCCTCCTAGGGTGCTAGCGCTGTCAAACTGAGCCAACCAGGCTCTCCGGGAGGGGGGATAAATGGTAATAACAAGTGGCTGGACCACCCCCTCCATCATCAGCGCCCTAGGTGAACCGGCCTCTCGGGGCCCCTGCTGCTCAGGCTGGGAAATCAGCCCCAAATCTGGTCAACAAGTGTAAAACTGCATCAATCACTGTCAGAAGTGCCCGGATCTGAAAGATAAGTGTCTCAATGGATCCAGAAGACCCAAATCCACTAGAAATGAGTACTCATACACCCTGGGTTGCCCTAATGGGCCAGCTGTAGGGTCCACCATATATGGACAATGTATAATCTGCTGATCTGTAATGATAATAACCTGCTGAACTGGATCAAACATCATCTGTATCATATGTCCATCATATGATATCATCATCAAACATGTGGGACCATAACTCATCATCAATAATCATCCATACATGGTCCACATCATCACGGATCCCAAGAATATATATAATCAAGGATAAATCACATCAGTAGACTAAGACAATGCTTCTCTAATCATTCCATAGCTAAGCTCAAAGTACAAATTCCATTCAGTGGCATTAATTATATTAACATATTCCGTTGTTATGATAAATTACTTGCACCATAGTTCAAATGACAAACTTACCCATTGGACATGGTCAAACTGCTAGTGAAGGATGAAGGCTAGGAGCAAGGTTGGGCCAAGGGTGTGACTTGTCTAACTCAACTCAAAAATACTTTGGACTGGGAGAGGGGGAAGCTACAAACTCTGTGTTGGACAAAAGAACACGGGGGATGGCTGTGCCTCACAGATGGATAAGTTGTTTAGAGAGTGCTTATTCAACTTAGGCATCATGTATACATCAAGTTGATCCAAGTTCATTAGGATCATTCAATTTATTTCCATGGCCTTTTTGGCCTACATAACCCTTCGGATTTCAGATGTGTTGAGAAGCACAACTAGTTGCAGCTTGCATCCAGGGCATGTTTTTCATATTTTCACAAGGTCAGCAATTGTTTAGATATAGCTTTTAAGAACTATTGCTTTTTGGACCTTTCTTATACTCTTCGAGGAGTATTTTTAGCTTTTCATTGCTCTTGCCCCTTTTTTTTGTTTCCATGGGCGAATTCATTTAGTTTCCACAGGTAGAACATGAGCTTTCAGTTTTAGCCAACAACATCTCAAGTGACTAGGGGGAGTTCGAGCCAATGCCAAACATCGGGACAACCGACCAGAATGATTTAGGCCTACAATCCAACTCACCAAAGGCAAGTTCTGTCACCAACTCAGAGCCGAGACACTGAATAAACAGGGATGCGGTCCAAACACAGAGGTAGAAAAATAGGGAAGTCCTCGGTATCAGAAAGTCAAATGAGACAAGTCAGGGTTTAAAGTCAAACAGGAAGGTCATGTATGGATGGAGACAAGTGAATATGGAGCCTACACTAGCAAACAACTGGTGTCGGGGAAAGACCATGTCTATGTAAGGTGAAATACCAATAAGTTTTGTTAAATGACCTAATAGTGCAAGCAATTGTCCATTTTAAGATTTACAGTTCATTTTAAATAGTTTGCCACATCAGGAATAATATACCAAGCACATGCTATAATCATGACTAAATCAACAAGCTAATAATCCACTGTCAGTGAGAACATATCCATAGATCATACAACATTATCATAATAGCAATCATCATGCATCATCTGAAACACTGCTGAAGTACATCTCTAGGCACTGAACTGAAACTGTAATGGGATAAGTGGTCACATCAGTCATCAAATCTGAACTCTCAAGGCTCAGCCTTGACACAAGGTCATAAAATCTGAATAATGTACTGCTCTGATCATGAGTGATCCAAAATATATGTAGCCATGCTCTGGAATAAAGGAAGCTCTGGAATGTGCAGATATCTGCTGTACAAGAATAGTAGCCCTGCTACTATGGTGTGATAACAAGTACCAGAAGGGAGAATGGAGTCAAAAGAGGACTCAAGAGGGCCTTGTGCTTCATACAAGTGGGATTAGTCTAGTACGTTCCATAACCAAAGACGAGGAGAATATAAGTATAACTGACTACAGTCTATTACTCCTATGATCTTTTGAAAACACAACGTCAACAAACAACTTGACAACCACAAATGCTTGCCCAATGGACTTCGATTATAGCCTTCTATGCTAGATTTACTCTACAGCTTATAATTAAACCTGCAGCTATGAAAGAGATGCTCAATCTGTCCTAAAAACCCGCAGCTATGAAAGAGATGCTCAATCTATCCTAAAAACCCAGCATGGTATTTTTTCTATTAAGCTCCAAGGGAAAGAAGAACTCCCAAACATTTTCCATCGTTAGAATTAAGAAGGCTGGCCCTTTTTAAAGACCATAAGACTCTCGTAAAAGGAAATAAAATAATAAATAACATAAAGGAAAAGGTGTATCAGAGATCCACTTTTCTCTCCGTTGAAATGATAACAACTCATATCTAACCGAGAAAAACCTCCCCACATATCCAAAGGTGCACAAATCTGAAGTTGGTGTTTCCAGGTGGACAGAACAGAGAGCTCTCCAACAGTAGCTGAATGAGATGTTATGGTTTTACCAAATTGAGCCTGCAGCAAAACTTGTCAAACGAACCAATAATGGATGATCTATCTTTAATCAACTACCAATAAGAACCGTGAGTCTAAACCACATACAGAGATGGGGACGCCATATGTGTTCGAATGATCTGGACAGTTGTAACGTGAACGTTCTTTTTGTATTCAGCTACCCAAAGAAAGTGTCGGTCCGATCCCACTCCTCATGACTTGGCTACCAAAATGATGCCTGGAAAAACGTTGTCTAGCCACAGAGATGCCCTCAAACCGCTGACTGACAGTAGATAGTTCATACAGCATGAGTTTTCTCCATATAATCAGCTAACTCATAAGAAATAAGAAACGTTGGCCCCAAAATTCTCGTGGAGGGATGCGGTCAGGTTTAGACGTGCCCGAGCCTCGCCTTTTCTTTATTGTGCCAGAGGTATCGGGTGGTTCCACAACCCCGAGCTCAGCGAAATTTTACTTCAAACAGATGTCGAGAAGCCACGAGGAAGTGACCTATGGAAACTAGCCCCGAGTCGCTACCACCGGTGTCATTCCGTATTATTTTTTAGAGAGAAAAAAGCATAAGCTGTCGATAAACACGGCTTCCAAATTGGCAGTGGCCCGATCAAAAAGTGGATTTATTAAATTGTCCACGATGACAACTGTCACTTACGGATCCTCGTGACCTCCAGCTAAATTTGTCGTGTGTCTAATCACCTTGTTGAACCCCGAGCTCCGGCACTGAATGTAACTTCTTCATCAAAAAATCGGCTGCTACCCTCCATCTAACAAGTTTGAGCGGGTTCGTGAAAGCTTTTTTAATACAAAGTCGGAGTTACCTGTGCAGCGAACGCTCCTTGGCTTATTTAACATTTCGATCTTCTCTACTCAATCCATATTGCATTTCCGCATCGTGCTCATTATTTCATTCATTTCTTTGATTCCTTTCAAGACTGCTACACACTGCTTTCCTTTTGATTCGGTGGGGCCCGATTCCCCGATGTTGTGGTAGATGGACTGTTAAACTTCGCCTTTCGTAATTCCCGATGAAACAGAGTCGGGGTTTGCTGGTATGTGCTTGTCGAGTCCTGTTGCAGCCGAGTCATCACCTACGTGAGACTATCCTCTTGCCATCTATTCAACTGAATGAATTTCTCTCAAACCTCCTTTCTTATACATGTGAACCATCAACTGAAACATCCTTTGATCTGGCCTCACAATGGATTTTTCATCATTTAGAATACCATGGAAAATTTCTTCAGCTTCTAAGTAATCTGCTTCAAGCGATTTTGTATAATGAATTTCAACAGGATACCTCCTCCATGGTATTTTGAAAATTGGTGCTGCATCAAAGAAATCACTGAACGTTTTTGCATCTGATGTTTGCACCCCGCGGCCTGGACTGAGGAAAAATTGTTTTAAATTTGAAACCTTCCCACCTAGAGACTGGCTTCATAGATTCTTCAGCCAATTTGACTGTTGGATTTACAGTGCTAAAAAAATTGTATCATTATCATCAAGACATGACCATGGGCTCTCAATTAAGTAGTAGTTAAACTTGACTTGATCGAGCTCATAATCTTCTGAATGTTTCTTCAATTTTGGGTTACTAGACCACACCTGCTCATAAAAAATGCAATCCAAAACCTTGGCAGATTTGACAGTAAAAAATAAGGCCTCTCTGTCCCATGTTCCATGGTAGCCTCTGTAAGTGTATATGTTGTGTTTAAGCCCAAATGAGGTGCCATTGATCCAGCAGCAGGTGCAATGTGAACCTCCGGCAAATTGATTTATCATTCTTACAGAATTGCCAGTAGCAGACCCACCTCTGTCTCATAAATGTTTAGAATAACCTCGATAGCAGGGCTATGTCAGCACCAATTTATTTCCGTAACTGAGATTTCTAGCTATGCTTGATGAAGGGATATGACAATGTCTAAGTGTGTAAGCAACCAAACAGAGATCAAATCGCAGGGAAATGGGACAACCAAAGAAAGTCGTGAGAGCTTGGAGAGATCAATGCCTTGGTTTGGGCCTATGGAGTCACCCAAGTAAGACGTTTTTGAGAACCCACTTCACAATGTGCCGGATCTACAATACCAAGAAAGGATTTGCCAAATGACCAAGGGATTTGATCAATAGAATTTTTCTAAGAATTTTAGTTGGTTTTAATTGAAAGTTTTAAGTGAATTTGACAGATGGATAAATAAATGGAATGAGAAACTTACCTTGAGATCATACCTAAGTGATGGATGAGGTTTCCATGTTCTTGAGGAATGTTCCCGCAGAGATCAAATGAGAGATCTTTGATTTTACTTGCCAAAATGAGATGCCTTAGTCCACACGTGCGCCCTCTTCTTCCTATCAAACCAAGGAAATCGATTCAATCAGTAAGATCAAGAATGGAGGAAATACAAGCATAAGCAAATAATAACATGAAGTAGAAGATACAAAGACAGTAATACTCTCTATTACCGACGAAGAAACCCCAAAGAAGAGGCAGGGAGAGTCTCCCCTACCAATGCGACCTCCTTGAAGCAAATCGGCCTCCACCAATAGATGAGAAAACGTGGGACAAAAATGATAGCAAGATAATCTCCAATAACCCAGTGCAAAGGAAGAACAAACATTCGAACTCCAATAGCATTCACCACCATAAGACAAGTAGATGCAATAATAATTTTCTATTCCAATAATCCAGAGCCAAAAGTCCCTTTACAATGAGGAGCTCTCTCCTTTAAATAGAATGGAGAGACACCAAAACCCTAACCACCTTTTGAATGGATGGCTAATATTAAAAGATCAAAGTGATCTAGTCAATGGTTGAGATGAGCTCAACATAAAACTACATGGATCAATATAACAATATAATACATCAATGGACCAAATCGCCCTAGGAGAGGGGTCCCACCAAATGCCAATAAATAAACATAAGATCTAGCTCATGGTGGGTCCAAGGGGCAATATCTAGCACCCTTGGTCAATCCCCATGGCACAATAGCATCAAAATAATAATCTAAGCACCAAATCGTGCCTCTCTGGAAAAGTCGTGAGCCTTAAGAGGCTCCAGAAATCCATAAAAAATGTCGGAGAGATGAGTTTAGGCCCCACTAAAAGCTGAAACTGCTGGAGAAGGTGTGGAAGACATCCCACTCATCATCAAAACTCATCCCATGCCAATCCCTTGCCTCAGTAGCTCAAATCGAATCCCTCAGTAGCCATTTTCATCATTTTTAATCTACCTTGGGAAGTGTGAAACTGCCCAAACTGCCTCCTGGAGTGCCTGCGCTGTCAAGGTGAGCCCACCAGGCTCTCTGGGAGGGGGGTAATATGGTAATAACAAGTGGTTGGACCACCCCCTCCATGCACAGCACCCTAGGTGAACCAATCAAAACCAACCTCTGCTCTGACAGGCCATCTGACAGGCCAAAACTGCACTAGGATGCCTAACTGAGGCTAATCATCACTGTAACTACTCGGAACTGAAACCAGACTGTCTCATTGGACTCAGAGAGCCCAAATCCATCTAAGGTGTGTACTCATACACCATATAGATCTCTGCATGATCATATAAAATATCCAACATACCCAACAAACCAAATAATAATAATCTCTAGAAGTGCTGAAAAAGCACAAATCATCATCATAAGACTGAAACCACTGCATAGAACCATCTGGTGACATGTACCAGACCATATATCATATCTTTGCATCATTTGAGGTCTGCCACCTCATGTCCTGTGCTTGACTTTGGTAAAACTAGGTTTGACCAAGTCAAAATGACCAATAATATAACTAGGGCTATCATCAAAACTGCTGCAAGTGCCAAAGGTTAAAGCATGCTCTACAATTCATTCAAGTAACAATTATAACAAGAAGTAATCATTTACTAGCGATCTAAAACCAAATATAAAGAGTCTGAGTACTAATACTGATTCTTGTACAGATACTGATTCTAATACTCCCATTGTTGCTAAATGTGATCAATCTCCTTCCTCTTCCTCTGAGTCCGAGTCAGATCTTGATGCACATTTAGGGGGGTGTAGCTGGCCTGAATATGATTTCAATTTATATATGTTTTCTCGCTCTTTGTCTCCTCATCAGATAGAGAAACAAATTGCCTCCATTGATTTGCAATTATCTTCCATACCAATCTATCGACATGTAGAGAGAGTTGAATTAAGAGATGATAAAAAGAGATTGCAATGCCAGTTAGAAACCATCAAAGCTTCTAAGGGGAAAACAAAAGTCTCAGATATCCAATATAATCCTGTTGAACTATACCAAGACTACCCCGGTAGCCATTCTGATAGACAAGCCCATAGACAAGATAGAGAAAAGTTTCTGAGAATGCAATTAAAGGAAAAGCAGACCAAAATCAAAGAATTGCTTAAAGAAGCTAAAGCCCTAAAACATGCTATTGCAGTTCTTAATAGTGAACAAGACCAATCTTCAGAAGAAAAACTCTCTAAAGAAATTGAAAGAGTCTGTGGTAATCCTGAAGTCAAAGAGGAATCTCCCCCATC
Organism: Larix kaempferi; assembly: GCA_027924585.1. Classification (NCBI taxonomy): domain Eukaryota; kingdom Viridiplantae; phylum Streptophyta; class Pinopsida; order Pinales; family Pinaceae; genus Larix; species Larix kaempferi. The sequence goes on from BSBM01000361.1 coordinate 23,535,205, forward strand.
ATCTCCTGAAAGATCTCCATCTCCAAAGTCTCAAAGTGTCAGTCTGCTTGGTGCCTTGTCCGGTCCCAAATTGTTTATTAATTTAGAATTTTGTCCTGATGAGTTTAAGTCTTATTCTGTACAGTGTCTTATAGATTCTGGTTGTCAGTTTAACCTGGCAAAAGGTAATGCCATTCCTTCATATTATTGGGAAAAGACAAAAGAATTCGGTTAAGCTATCCAAGGAACGCCAGTATACCTTACTGGTAAGATTAAAGATTTCCCAATTGCATTATCTGGTATAAAGAGTTCTATTTCTTTGTTTAGATTAGATGCTGTGAGAGAAGACTGTATCCTTGGTTCTGAGTTCTTGAGTAAAGTCAGTCCTTTCTCCGTAGATACCCAAAAAATGATATTTTCTTGTACAGTAAATGGTCAGTCAGTTTCAATCCCTTTGAGTCACAAGTTTGTACAAAAATGTAAACCTATGTCTACTGAGTCAGTCAGTCCTGTACAGTCTGTTTCTGCTCTTAACAAGATGGAACGCTGCATCTCGTATGTAGAAGTTCATAGTGAAAAGGCATTAACAACAATAAAAGAAAAGATTTTACGAGATTGTTGCTCTGAAAACCCCAATGCCTTTTGGACGAGAGAAAAGTACTTTGTCTCTTTGCCTTTCGACCCTCTGCAAAAGATTAAACCAATGAAAGCCTCAGCCAGGCTGATGAGTCCATCAGAGAGGGAATTTTGTTCCAAAGAGATCCAAGAATTGCTCAGCAAAGGTCTCATAGAACCTTCCAAGAGCCCTTGGGCTTGTAGAGCCTTTGTGGTAAATAAACACTCAGAGCAAAAAAGGGGTAAGCCAAGGTTAGTGGTGAATTTCAAGCCATTGAATGCTATTCTTCAGAAAATCAGATACCCACTGCCCGATAAGTCAAGCTTGTTGCAAAAGATAACAGGTTGCACAGTCTTTAGCAAGTTTGATCTAAAGTCTAGTTTCTACCAGATTGGAATAGAGGCCAAAGATAGATTCAAAACTGCCTTTGTAGTTCCCCATGGGCAGTATCAATGGAAAGTATTGTCATTCGGTATAAACAATGCTCCGTCTGAATTTCAAAAGAGGATGGAAGACATATTCAGAGATATTCCATGGCTCATTGTTTTCATTGATGATATTTTAATATGTTCAAAGAATCTACAGGACCATCTTAAACATTTGCAAAGATTTTATGATTTGGTATTTAAGCATGGTTTGGTTCTGTCTGCCTCTAAAATGGAAATCGGGAAAACCGAGATGGATTTCCTCGGGTTTCACATCAAAGCTGGTCAAGTTGTACTCCAAGATCATGTTCTAAAATCGTTTGATCAGTTTCCTGATAAGATCCTAGAAAAGACCCAACTTCAAAGATTTCTAGGATGCCTGAATTACATCAGACCATTCTACAGAGGACAAGCCTCTGATATTCATTGTTTGCAGCAACGGTTGAAAAAGAAGCCAACTGCATGGTCTGAAGAGATGACTTTGGCTGTTCAGCAAATCAAAGCCAGAGTTAAAGATCTTCCTACACTTCATCTCCCGAAAGGAACTGGTAAACTTATCATTGAGACAGATGCTTCTAACACTACTTGGGGTGGTGTTCTATTAGAGGAGATAAGTGGAAAAGAAAATATTTGTGGTTTTGCTTCTGGTTCATTTAAAGGTGCCGAATTAAACTATCCTAGCAGCCACAAGGAAATTCTAGCTGTCAAAAAGACAGTGCATCATTTTATCCTGTTTTTAAAACCTGTCAGATTTGTGATTAGAACTGATTTGAAGATCATGCCGGAATCTTCAAAAATGAAAATTTAATGGCAGAAAATAGTAGCAAGATACTAAAGTGGTTTATATGGCTCTCTAATTTTGATTATGATATAGTATATAAACCGGGTTACTTAAACTGTTTGGTTGATATGCTTACGCGTGAAAATGTGCAGCAGCAAGAAGAAAGTAAAGCAGTTAGTTTAAATATGTTTTCTGTTGGTTCTAGTTCTGGTTCTAAAGATGACAAAGGTAAAGGCCATGCCCCTGCTGAAGGTACTGAACCAGATTATGAAAAGATTCAGCCACGGAATGCTTTGTTCATGAAGCCGTGGGACTCAAGCCTATCTCCTGCTGAAAGGAGAGAATTATTGGATTATGCAGATAAATAGCAAGCTGAGAAATATCTCAGTTTAACAATAATCAAAGAAATAAAGTTGCATCCTTTAAAGCTGCATATTCTGGAAAGGTGGGAGAAAACCGCCTTTGAAGGGTTTTCTGATGCCCAGAATAAATTAAGAAAGTGCCGTGAATTATGGGTTGACTATGTTGTCTGCCAATATGCACACCAGTAGCGGAAATCTTTCGAAAGTTGTCTCTTCACTAAAGGTGAGAGAGGTGTGGCCTTGGGGGCAAGCAATGAGCCAGGTACTATCACCTGAATCTCAGCTCCTCCGTTTAGGCAAACTCCTAACGAAGCCAAGGGGGGTAGTCCCTATAAAAGAGTTTCACTAAGGCTCTAGTATTTATAGTGTTTTTTAGGTGTTGTGATGCGGATGGGTGTTTTTTAGGAGTTTTAAATGAAAGACAATATGAGATTTAAATGTAAAGCAAGATAGTGCAATCCACGTTGCAAATACAAAATGAAAGATACACTTGGACAATAAATAAATCACTTTTCACGTAAATAGAAGCAAATACTCCAATGTTGATACTTAAGCAAGCAAGATATATGATGAAGGACCAGTGCCTTATGGAGTCAAAAAATAAAAGTGATTGTAAAAACTTGATACAAGTGCTTGAAAATAGAAGTTTATGAGAACGTTGTGCAGCTTATCTTGGTAAATTTAAGTTTTTAATTGTCTTGATTATTAGGGCTAAGAACAAGGTATCAAAAGATAGTGGAACCTTATCCAAGAAAACTACTAGCAACCCTAGGTGATAGGTCGGAAGCACCCAGATTCAAGAGGATAGGTGTCCAATGTTTGAACCGCCCCCGAGTCTGACCAGTGGATTCCCGGCACCACCTCTTGTGGGAAGAACAGTAATTTGTCTTGGTTGAGGTTTTGGGTAAAAATTTTAATTAAATTATCACTTGTGAATTAGCAAGTCTTCCACCTTTCTAAGTACTAGCCCAACCGTTTCCGGTTGGCAGAGCATACAGGTGTAGGACAGAAACCAAGGTAAATTAATTAAGGGGTGTGTGGGTTGAAAAGTTTTAATTAAAGAGCACTTTAGTTCAACTCTCCGGCAGAGAGCGCTCTTGACTTGATCTTATGATCACAGTTCAAGAGACTTGCTACTTTAACAGATGCCAAATGCAGGGAAAAATGCAAAACTAAAATGCCCTCCGATAGAGGGTGCTCTTGACTTGGATTTGGCCAAGTTCAAGAGACTTAGGTTCGTTTTTTAGAAGCAGATAGTAGTTGTGTCATAAAAGCAAAAAACCAACTTTTAAATGATTAAAACCACGTAATAGGCTTGAAAGATGAAAATAATGCTTAACAATACTATTTGCGAGATAAAATGAAAATTAGAATCAAACTAGTGTTCTACCACACAAGATTTAATTTAATGGGTGGGATTGATCTCCGAACAAGATCAACCACTAGAAGCGCCTGCACTTGAGAACCTCCAACTAGCTGAAAGCTCTACCAAGGAAACCGACGGGGAAGGAAGAGTAACCACAAAATTATGTGGTCCTGCCCTTGAGATGAAATCCCAAAGATACAACTTCCGGTCAAAGGCTTTGAAAAAAATATGAGATAAAATTAAATGACAGTAAATCTAAACTGCCCAAGAGTCTCTTTCAGGTCAAAGACCCTACTCGAGAGAGCATGGGGGTAAGTAAATATGGAAGATAACTTATTGAATAAAACAAGCATATAACGGATCTAAAGCTAAAAGCCAAACCACTCAATGAGACGAGACCACAATGCTTCCCCAAATGGGGAAGTGAATGTGGGGGCTTAAAAACCCCACTTGCAAATTTTATTATGGAGATACAATTGCCCTTGGGAATGAAACCCTTGTAGGGACTTTTTTCGAAATAAATAACTTGTAAAACTTGAAAATGAACTAAGACCTATTACAAAAGGATAATAATGATCTTGCTTGGTTTTTTGTCCTCTTGTATTCTTGATGGCTTCTCGATTGGAAGCTTCTTGGCCTCTACTCTCTGAAAAAGTCTATCACAAACTAATAGCTCCAATACCCATTAGCATTAGGAAATCAAATAACAAATTGATACTAACTAAGTCCTAGATCCACAAACTACATGCAAGCAATGATAAAACAAAAATTACCCTTAAGATGCAAGTGCAATTACTTTGAGATTTAAACTATGTGCAATGTTTGGATGACAAAAATGAAGTGGCAACCAATGAATGTGAGTTTAGGACAGTCAAAGATGTTTTAAGATGGCAGCCACTAAGTTTTTATAACAGTCCTCAATGTTTCAACAGTCCTCACAATGCTCAAGTGGCAGCCAATAGAGTTTTAGGACAGTCCAACCAATGTTCAAACAATCCACAAAATGTAGATGGCAGCCACTAAGGTGTTATGACAGTCCTCAAATAGATAAATGGCATCCAATCAAGCTTATGAAAATGAAGATCAATGGGTTTGCATGTTACAAAAATTGAAGCTAGATAATAACTAGGAAATAGATCTATAACAATTATTTAAAAATGCAACTAGTTATTTAAAACTTGAAACAAATTAACCACTAACTAGCAATAGTATGAGAACTACAATACTAACTCTAACAATAAAAACTAACTATTGAAAATCAATGAAACTAACCACTTACTAGCACTTACACTTGCTTGTTTTTTGTTATTTGTTTTGTGTTTGTAGGACAAAGTGGTGATGGACGAGAGGGAGATCTAAGGGAAGGAGAAGCTTGGACGAATTGGCAAGAAGAGAAGAAGATGGAAAATGGAAAGAAAGGAGGAGAAACTAGGGTGGACGAATGGGAGAAGGAGGAAGAAACGAATGGGAGGAGGGAAGGGCAAACTAGGGCAAAGTTAAGTCAAACGAACAGGGTAAGAAGGCTGAAACGAAGGGATGAAAAGGCAGCTTTAAGATGGGAAAACCTATGGAAGAAATGGGCTTAGCAAAACAAGGGCAAAAGGAGGTCAAAGAGCAAATAAGATGGGCTTGAAGAAAGAAGCCCTTTAGAACCAAGGTAACCAATGATTTAAGAATATAACCTTTGTTGATGGAAGAAACAAACTTTCCACCTTGATGCAAATCTTTGGATCTTGCCTTTGGGAGGTTTCCTGAAAGCAAATTGAGCAAATTGTTAGAACAAGTTTTTTGATGGTGGAGAAGAGGAAGAGACAACCGAGTTCATCTCATCTCAACCTTTTGAGGATCTGCAAGCATACAACACTTATACAAAAAAAACTTGGTTAAATTTAGAGTGTTAGACAAGAATGAAAAAGAGACAAGGTAGTAAGACCGATTACAATTTGTACTCTCAAGACTATTCAAGCCTAAAACTAACAAACAACTTGTACCATCAAATGTTTGTTCTATGCTCTTAATAAAGAGATCTAAGCATAAATTATAACCAAGATTGAAATTGCATAATGAAATAACCACAGATATTACCTCAACAATGAATATTATTTACTCATGAACCAAAAGATATGCACATCATTTGCCTCCAAAGCCAACTTTATTATCACAAGCTCTTTACAAATATGAGCAGAGTAACTTTACAACAATTTTCCATGAGATAACAACCCCAAAGGGCCTCTCTTTATAGCAAAAGACACTAGCTAAACCCTAGGTCGAATTGGCAACAGGTAGGTAGGTCGAAGTCCAATCAATCAAGGGCTTGGCATGTCAAACAAAGGTCAAAGTCGAGTTGTTGGTTGGTAGGATTGAGCATGTGGCAAGACTTGACTGCAAGGTAGGTTGAGATGAAAACACCATCCAATAAACACTCTACAACAAGGAAAGGCGTGAGCTATGGTAGGTTGACGTGAGGATGTGGAGGGTGCGAGTTAGTTTGGTAGGAGACAAGTGTAAAAAGGTAGGTGCTAACTCGAATCTAATGAAAGCCAAGCCAATTAGTGATTGCACTAACCAATAAACAAACTCCAACAAAGGTCCACGTGAGAGAAAAGAGGGATGACGTGAAGATTTGAGGATAAATGCGAGTTAGTATGGTGAGGACACATGGAATGGTAGGTGCTAACTCGCATTAGCAAAGGGAGCCAAGTTTGTGGATGATTGGTGAGTCATGAGGGCGCCCATCTCTAACATTAATGCTAACCACCAACCCAATCATCAAATGACAACACACTAACTCGATTTTTGCATGAGGAGGGCGAGCTTGCTTGAATGGATAACCTTCTAGTGACTGGATAATTGACTAGGAAGACTTGGAGTTGATTGGAATCCTCCTAAATGCTCATTGCCACGTCATTTAGCCTTTTATTTTAATCAAATTGATTAATTTTGGAGAGATTTGGATTATCTCCAAAATATTCAATTTTATTATTTTAATTAATAATTTCTCTGTAAATGACTTTTCAGAGAGAATATTAATTATGAGGCTGAAATGACATCCGAAAGTTGGGTTTAGCTGCTCCATGGGTCATGTGTGATTTTTGGCTTATGAAACAAGCCATCAAACACTAAAATCGGACCCCGGATGACTGACATATTACAGACTGAAATTTCTCTATTTAAACTATAGAGAAATTTAATTAAAATTTAAATAATTAAAAAAATAAAAACCCCAACTTCGACGCGTCCGGTAAAAATTTTTCGAAATTTTTTCTTGGGGTCCTAGAGACTTAGGACATGACCAAAACCTATTCTAATAGTGTCTAGTAGGTTTATACATTATAGTTGGACCCTAATTATCCCCCATGGCCAAATTTCCAAAATCGGGCATTCCAGCTTTGGAGGAAGCGGGAGAAAAACCAAGAGATTATATCTCGCCTGAAGCAAAGTATAATCTGACGGTGAAAAAACTCCCTGGAATACCTTAGTTGTTTAATCCAGTCATGGGGAACCGAGCCACTCAGACCCTACTAGCACACTTTGATACAAACCCCCATGGGGCCATGGTCATGTCGACTCAAAAACAAAACTGGCTAGCCAAAACTGGCTAGACCCAAATATATGAAACCCAGATACTCTGGAAGTGAACACTGAGGTGTTCCAACACTGGCGGCTCAATAAGGTTTCAACTATTGTACAAATCAGTTGATAACAGACTGCAATGATGAAAAAGATGGCACCGTATGGTATGTTGATATCGGTGAGGGTAATCTCACTTGGAATTCTTATAATCTAATTATTCAGTTTTGCAGGGAACAGAAGTCTATAGTAATATGTGCCGATCCCGGCAACATGAGAAATAAGACGTGGTCAGGTTGGACGCAAGTTTTTCTTGATAAATTTTGTCCGCGAGTTGACTGGACAAATAGGCGAGCGAATTTCATCCTTCATTTGGAAGCTGCAAATCAGCATAATTTATGGTTTAAATTTCTGTTAAGACATCATGGTGGCAGGTATACTCCGCTTGAACATATTGTTACTGTCACACAGAAATACATTAAAAGGGATGCTCAAGGTAACCGGTTGGATACCAAAATACACCGTAGAACTCTTCCTTTGGACTACCGTGTTGAGTCCATGTTTGCTAGTGAGTTCCTCGGAGAAAGAAATGAAGCACTATACGGCTCTGATGTTGAGCAGTGTTTTAGTGAATCACTGTATCCAGAACCTGAATATAAAGATGAAGGATATGAATTTTATCAAGACTCCCAGAATGTTGATGATCTCATATGGCAGAGGGAGATAGAAGAGCATGACCAAGAGTTCGATTGTCCATGCGGCGGCCAGCCTGTTGGGCCACCTGGCAATCCTGAATTATTTTGCATCTGTCGGTCCGTGATGACTGATGCCGGAATGAAGCCTTTTGGGCCGTTATTGTAATGATTATCCATATATGCTTTTCTTTATTGGAAACCGTGGTGGGCCGGGAATAATAGCTCCACAGTTGTAATCTGTCGGATATCTTTTCCGTAATATTGTATTGGGCCATGTATGTCGGCCATCGCATCTTTGCTTTCGGTGTGATTGAAAGTTTGTAGGCCCAAGCCTGTCGGCCAGAGTCCGTGTCGAATCTGAGTCCCCACATGGCACTGCCTCCAAGGGAAGAGATAATCATGGTGTAGTCCCACCATGACCTACGATTCCATGCCTTTTGACCGGTTAGTGTAAGTTTTGTGTTACCGGGTAACCTGCTCTCATGCTATATATTGAAGGTCCGGGAAGTCATTTGGCATTCGAGTTGTATGCATTGAGCTGGTTAAGAGCTCTGCAAGTGAGTCGAGTCTAGTGCCGAGCTGCTCCGGTAGTTGGAAGCTCAGCGAGTCAGTAGGTGTGTGAGAGCCGAGGTAATATGCTCTGCTGGTTGCCGTCAAGGTATAACACAGCATCAGAAAGCCGAAGTTCGCTTCTGTAAATTTGGAGGCTGAATGTTAGTGGGCATATCACTGGAATCCCAGGAGCCTTCAAGTAAGTTCATGCCTTCGGGAAGTTCTGAAAGATAAAAGGGCCAGTGACATTGTGCTTAGACATTCTATCTGTGTGAGTGGTGACGAACTTCGTTGTCCGAAGTCTATCCACATGTCTGTAAGTACTGTATTTGCATAATGAAGGATGAATAAAGCTGTGTGAAATTTGAAGTGTGGAGATCCTGGAGCTTATGTAATACTATTTGATTTTGATTATATCAAATGGTTTAATGAGAAAACTATAGTTTATGGTTCAAATTCTAAGTTTTTAACTTCTATTGTATGATGTGTGTTGTCCTCCGAAATGGCATGCGTGTCGTTTGAAAGCCCAAAATGTGCAACGCCAGCTAGAATGACAACTCTCTCAGGAGAGAGGCCAATGTCACCACACTCCTCTCCTCTTCGCTTCAGGTTGGCTCTTCTCCAACACTAGGGGGGTATCCCTAAAATAGGATCGCTAAGGCAGGTACAGTAACGGGCAAGGTGAATGGAAGAGGCTGCCTTAGAGAAACGGATGTAACAAAAGATAGTTTTGGATGGGTGATGGAAAGGAAAGGAAGATCAATCCTCAGGGAAAGACCAGGGCCAGTATCAGAGAGGGGCGAATGGAGTCAAAGAAAAACTCTAAAAGGACCTTGCTGCCAGATGAATGTAGTAACCAACTAAGAGCTCTTGCACTAGAGCATACCTGAAAACCGCAAAGCTTAAGAGAAAAACATGGGTCAAATAAAGTTGTGCTAGATTGTTAGCCTTCTATTCAGATGATCCCAGCTTAAGAATCGAAAGCAAGGAGCTAAGAGAGGTATTGCCCATAGTTTTAAAAATCGGCAAAATCCGAATCGGAATCGGCCGATTTGCCGATTTATGGCGTGGCCGGTTCAAACCGGTCTCAGAATCGGACCGCTGGCAAAAAATCGGTTTAGCCGGCCGATTTTTTACATAAATCGGTCCGGCCAGCCAAATCGGCCGGTTAGACCGATTTACGTAAAAAATCGGTCGGATTGGAGGTTGGGCCCACGGGGCATTACACAATGATTTAAAAATAAAAATAAAATTTGTTTTTTAATGTTCTAACCTACACTACGTGACTACCCTACCCCGAGCCCCCAACCCAACTCATTTGTTGCCCTAACTATCCCGTGATAGCACTGAGCAGTGAGCAGCCGTCGTCGTGGTTGAAGTTTGAACTGTTGAAGGAGCCGCCGGAGTGGTCGTGGTCGTGAAGGAGTGCCGACTGCCGAGTGTGTCGTGGAGGAGTGCCGAGTGGACGAGTGCCGAGTGGACTGTGGAGGAGTGCCGAGTGGAGGAGTGCCAGAGTGGTCGTGGTCTTTGTGCCGCCGGAGAGGTTGAAGCCGAAGGAGCCGTGAGGTCGCCGTGGAGGGAGTGGTTGAAGGAGCCGCGAGGACTGTGCAGTGTGCACTGTGCCAGTGTGCGCCCGGTTCTGGACTCAATCTGGAGTGGCTGAGTGGTGTGACCCTGTGAGTCGGTGACTGTGGAGTGTGGAGTGCTCGAGCCCGAGTGTGCACGTGGACTCCAACTCGTGGAGTGTGTGCACTGTGTGCAACTGCAAACTGCAACTGCACATTCCAGAATCCAAATTTCCAACAGAAATTTACACCGGGGTCCTGAAGGTAACAATTTTTCCGATTACACTTATTTTTAATTTTTAATTTTAATTTTTAAATTTAAACAGTTTTAAAATTTAAAGTTTTAAACACTGAATTTTGAAATAGAAATAGAAATATTAGGGCCCATAATTCAGCAAACTGGATTTCACATTGACTGAATATTAGGGCCCATAATTCAGCAAACTGTTATGAATCTATGATGACAGTCCGGCAGTCATAATGGATCACCTTTTCCTTCTCTCTGTCTCATCTTCTTGACACACACTAATATATTGTGACATATGAACAGAACAGACAGAATGGGAAACAGTTCATGTTCCCCTTGGCTGTATATTTATTTATACACCTTCCTTTGATTGTAATCAGTTTGGTGGCTGGTGTAGAGCTAGTGGATAGGTAGTTGTTGGTTGGTATTGGCTTCATGCTGTTCATATCATTATCATACAGACTTCTTCATTCAATGAGAATTCACACTTGATATAATGCCTAAATATTCATGACAACTGTGTATATTGTGTTAAGAGTTCATTCCTATCTTTCTAGTTGTGTAATAGTTATCTTGTCATAATTTCAAACAGAAATTAAAAATTAATTTTTTTCTTATTAGCATAAGTTAAAAAATTAAAAATTCATTTAATTTTTTTTTGTTTTGTTTGCAGATCAGATTCTCAGAGTACATTTGCACTGTGCAGTATAGAATCATGGCCCCAAAAGCAAAAGATCCTGCATGGATCCATGCCGATATTGTTCAGGGGGACATTTATTGCAAGTATTGCAAAAAATTGATCAAGGGTGGGGGCATTTATAGGCTTAAACAACACTTGGCTGCCATCAAAGGCCAAGTTAAGGCATGCGAAGCCCCACTGGATGTTATTGGGCAAATTAGAGCTGAGCTGCAAGCACAATTCAAGAAGTTTGAAGAGGGAAAGGCTATGCAAAAAGAGATAGAGGAAGAAGTAGGGAGGAAGAGGAGGATTGCTGAAATGATGGGTGGAACCTATGCCCCTGGTTCAGGTTCAAAAGAAGGCTCTTCATCTATCCCTTCTACCACTCTTAGGGATCCTTTCCAGTATGTTCCGCCCTCCGAGAGTACACAAGGTAAGGGCAAAGCCAAAAAGAGGGGTGGCATTGAAGACTATTTCACACCTCCCACCACTTCTGCCAGTGTCGGAGCTTCTCAGATGCAGCGTCCAACACAAATTCAGCCCACCTTAGATGAGCACTGGAAGAAACAGTACAAAGATGTTGCCCATGAGTACATTGCAAGATGGTGGTATGATGTTGATCTCCCATTCAATGCTGCCCGCTCTTCTTATTACCAACCTATGTGGGATGCCGTTGTAGCTGCCGGTAAGGGCTTCAAAGGCCCTAGTATGCATGACTTGAGGGGATCTCTTTTGCAAAGAGAGAAACTTTCCTTAGAAGAATACCTCAATGATTTCAAAGCTTCATGGGTAAACTCGGGATGCACTATCATGTCAGATGGATGGAAAGATCAAAGGGGCCGACACCTTATTAACTTTCTTGTCTCTTGCCCATGGGGAACCATGTTTTTGTCATCACATGATGCATCCGATAGGGTGAAAGATGCAAAACTGTTATTTCATCTTTTGGATGAAGTTGTTGAGGCGGTGGGGCCTGCTAATGTTGTGCAAGTCATCACCGATAATGCCTCTAACTATGTTCTTGCTGGTAGGATGTTAGAGGAAAAGCATAAAACCATATTCTGGACTCCATGTGCGGCACATTGCATAGACCTCATGCTTGAGGATATATGCAAACAGGATTGGATCAAGTTCACTGTGGACTATGCCAAAAGCATCACGAAGTACATTTACAACCACGGTTGGGTATTGAGCTTGATGAGGAGACACACAGGGGGCAGGGAGCTTGTTAGGCCCGCAGTTACTAGATTTGCAACTCACTTCCTCACGTTGCAATCTCTCATTTCCCAAGAACAAAACTTGGAGAAGATGTTTTCAAGTGATGAATGGAATTCATCTAATTGGGCTAGCACACGAGAAGGAAGAGACATTAAGAAGAAAATTAAAAGCTCTTCATTTTGGAAAAAAGCAGCAGAGGTTGTGGCAATTACTGAGCCACTTGTTAAGGTGTTGCAGTTGGTGGATGGGGAAAAATTGGCCATGGGATACATTTATGAAGCTATGGATCAGGCAAAGGAGCAAATAAGGGCAGCATACAAAGATAGAGTAGCCAAGTATGGGCCTATTTGGGAGATCATTGATAGGAGATGGAACAATCAACTCCATCGCCCTATACATGCAGCTGGGTATTTCCTGAACCCGAAGTATCAATACAGAGATGACATTGATGCTGATCCGAGTGGGGAGATAGCGGATGGATTGTATACTTGCCTTGAGCGCATGGTCCCAAGTGTGGCGACCCAATTGGAGATACATCGACAGATCACCTCTTTCAGAGATGCCACAGGTCTCTTCGCCAGCAGTGTGGCTAAGGCTGCAGTAGAGGATGGCCAACCAGGTAAACAATTCCATTGTTTTATTAAATTATGTTGTTTAACTTTAAAGTTTAAAGTTTAAATTGTAAAATGTAAATATTTAATACCTAGATTCTTAATTTCTTAGCCAAATTCACAATCTAATTTGTTGAATTAACTGCCTTGACTCTTCGCATTTGCAATTGCAGCAAACTGGTGGAAGTCATTTGGTAATCATACAAAACAATTGCAAAAGTTTGCAGTTCGGGTCCTTAGTCAAACCTGCAGCGCTTCTGGGTGTGAGCGCAATTGGTCTTTGTTTGAGCGGATTCACACGAGGAAGAGAAACCGTTTAGAGCAGAAACGGTTAAATGATCTAGTCTTCGTGCAGTACAACTTGCGACTTAGACGCAACCAGTTGATGAACAAAAGACCTGATACGGATCCCATTATGTTAGATGATATAGATCCAACCTCAGATTGGGTAGTGCAGACCGTAGAGCCAGAGTTTGGTCTTGATATGGACCTTGAGATGGAGGAAATGCTGGCGCCTCGGGATGATTTAGATGCAGATCCTCTATTGTCGATGCCATCAGTTCATACAGGTGTGGCTCCTGATATTCCAGGCACTAGTGGGCCAGGACCTCTTACTTATAGGCGACGACGACGTAGGAGTAGGCATTCAGCCAGTACTACTACTGCAGTAGTAGATGACCGTGCACCTACCCCTGAGGAGCCTGAGATTGAGCCAGATGTTGATGCCTTTGCTAGTCCTTCAGCTTCTGGTTCTTTTGGTTCTAGTTCTACTTCTACTTCTACTCCTCGCCGTAGCAGTGGTGATGAGTTTGATCAGTTTGATCAGTTCGATTGATGTACATTGTAGTTGACTATATATGATGTTATTTTTTGGACTCTACTGGCCATATAGCCTATAGGCCTCATGGATTATGTATTTTGTTCCAGTTCCAGTCTCCTAGATATGTATTGCACAATACACTTTGTGCCATTTTGATATATTGACCCTTATATGGTATATACATGAGCAGAGATTGGATATTTTGTTTCTAATGCTATGGAATCATGAATTAGAAATTTAGAATATTGAAAATGTTGTTTTTCTTAAAAAAAAAAAAAAATTATGTATTTTTGAGCAAACCGATTCATTAAATTCAAATCGACCGATTTATGACCGATTCATTACCGATTCCGATTCCGATTCCGAGTTGACCCTCGACCGATTCCGAGTCCGATTTCGATTTTTCAAACTTTGGTATTGCCTCATACAAAATGAAAGATGGCATACAAAGAAAAACGGCAAACAAAGGACGAAAGAATTTCCCATTTATCCAAAGAATCCCCTCATGATAATTTTCTATTAAGTTCACGGGAAAAAACTCCCAAAATTTTCCATAAGTACAATGAAGAAGCTGGTCTCTTTATAGGCCCAAAAGCTCTCCAAAAAATAAAGAACAGAAATAATAAAATAACAATCTCAATGTTTCTTTTAATGCATAACTAAAGTGATCATTCACTTTTGGCTTAATCACACCAACCCTCCTCACATAGCCGAAGATATCAACCAAAAGGTCGACTCATCAGATATACACGGCTGCCAAAAGACTAGATGAGATCAACAGGTGGCTTCAAAAACTCCACGTTTCCAGAAAAAAGGACACCGCCAAATAGCCGTGAGATGCTCTAAAACTCAAACATCAAATGAAATTGGCTGTCTAGGAAGAAAGTCTTCACTTGTCGATGAGGATGCGGATTTTTGAACACCGAGTTTTAACATTGATGGCAACTCAGCATTTAAAAATCAGGTGAATGGCGCGACCTCCGATCGGTCTTAGATTTTGCAGTGCGCTGACCATTTCATTCAACCCCGAATTCTGCATTGAGACTTAACTCCAATGCTGATTATCACTAAAAGACCCTGAGCATCGGTGCTAAAGGAAAAATCTCTGCAATCGGCTGTCAAAACGTGAGTCCAACTCCACGATTGTCCGTCATAGCAGATTGACGCTAAAAGACAGCAGACGGGACCCCTGTTCAAACACGCTCCTCAGTAAATAATCCACGGCTGATTTATGAAATCGCTCTCATGCTGTAGTTTATACGACTGGCGGTCAATGGAATTCGCGAGATGAAAGGCCCTATGTTCCTAGGCAGACGGCTTTCTCAAGAACTTCGAAGTGTAGCTAAGTAGCAGTGATAATAGTAAGGAAATCAACAAGTGGCTACACTAGCCATTCCCAAACTCCACGTTACATAAAAAAGGCACTGCCACTGAGCCGTGAAATGCTTCAACATCCCCATGTGACCGCGAAGTAAACCCTTGAGCGATTACCAAATCGAGTCTGCAACTGTCAAACAGTTTATTTCCCACGATCGGCCGCTAATGTGATTGTGGGTTCAACCCCATGTATTAGTTTCACAACCTGCAACGTGGAACTCCATTTGTTATTGGCTGTCCCAGGAAACGCGGGACAGGTTCATCAACGAAATCGGCTCCGATTTCACCAACCAATCGGCTTTTTCTTGTAAATAGCTGATACTTCGACTGGGTGACGGGCGAACCGATTCCTTTTTGTTGACCGTGAGTCATGGTTTTCACAGCAGTTGCAAAATATCGCGATTTTTAACAGAGTGTGAGATAGGAAGCTGCCAACGGTGTGACCTTCGATCCAATCCGAAATTCTGTTGTTGATTAATCCGCTGAACATCGAGCTTCATATTGTGACTTTGAAATCGACTGCTGTGAAACTCTGTATTCGGCGTAATTGATGATTTCCGCGTGAAGTGGCAGTGGTGACCCCTTTTATTTGCTGCGGTGGTATTGTTAGTTGTGTAGCTATCTGCTCGAACTCATCTGTAGTTATAACCTGCAATTCATAAAATCTGAGATCTGACCATCAATACTCGTGATCCTTGCTTAACAGTTCGGCGTGCAAGAGTGTTTAAAAAGGCGTGCTAAATTCCCCTTCGATTGATTGTTCGTTATCGCCGTTGCCCATCTCTGTTGTGCTCCTTCCCTCTCGAGCATCATAGGCTACATTTGCATCTACTTCTACTTCCTCTGTAGGAAATATCCCTATGACCTTAGCAACATACTCCTTTTGCACTTTTCCAGCCTCAATCTCTTCTCGAAACCGGTCAGCTGTAGAAGCATTCTTGGCAAAGATAAGAAGCCCAGACACTAATCTATCTAGGCGATGTATTGGGAACAAAGAGGCAAGTCCATGCTCTGCCTGCAAAATTCCCACAACTGTGTTCTTTCGATACTGCCCACAGGGATGCACTGGGACAGATGCAGGCTTGCAAACAGTAACATCATCACACCCTTCTTCCAGAATTACAACTGGCTCTGCCATCACAGGAGGTTCATGCCTGTGAACAAAATGACTAAGTTTCTGGCCATCTTGAACAACGTATCCAATTGCTACGAGTTTTCCATCAACACATATTCTTCCTGTTTTCACAGCCTCAACATAATATTCATAAGGTCGTTGTCTAAACTCATGTGAAAATACGTCCACTACTTTCTTAACCTCATTTTTTGTAGGTGGATGTGTTAGTCTGCATGTCAAAAAGGGGTTAGCACCATCCAATGTTTTATCCTGGGCAAGGCAATCTGCAGAACGAACTCCCATAGTTTGTAATTTTTAGAAGGAAGACCGGAGATCATCCTGACCTGAAACATAACTCAACGTTTCAACCCAAAACTGCTTTAACCAAGAAACCTGTGGAATGGAACAGATGACTTCTCTTGATAAGACTTAAACTCTGTTGTCTGTGAACTCAGGAAGTCTCATTGTATTCAAAAACTTTAGCCCTCCTGTTGTTTTAAAAGCCTGTCCCGCGCTGAATATCGATGCTGCCAGGAAGTGGAAAGTGACCAGAAACGCCAAAGCAAACCTCAGAACAAACCTTGAAATTTTCAAGTGACCGCCCATGTAGAAATGGGGGGTAACAATGTGAATTGAATATTCTAATTTCTTGTGTGTTTGATCATCATTGATGTTACATGTACTTGGTAACAAGTAGTATCAATATTTTCTAAATATCCTAGTTTCTAAAAAAATTGGATCTTTATATATATATATATATGATACCGAACGCGTCCATATGGGTACTCGTATCCCATGTTAACATGTCAAACACAAACACGGTGATGACACATGTCCATCACGTGTTTTGATTGTGTCCATTTTCAGGACATGGTCAAAACATGTGTTGGACACAGATTTGGCCAGTGTCTCGACCTGCGGCCTCTTAAGAACCTATTTTTGACTCATTATTCTTTTTCATTTGCAAGTGTTCTGGACTATGATGCCATGGGTCTGGATTAAGGCATCTCCTTTACATGCGAAGTTACTCTGCCAAGTCTGCAACCTTGACGTCTTCCAAGACATCACAGTCTGCAAATCAGCCTATCAAATTCACAGGCACGTGGATGATTATTCAGTGGAGTAAATACATCTCGGCCAGGTAAACAAAATCATTGAAAACAAATCCACAATTCGATGCAAATGGATCCTTTGACGTGAGTTCAAACTCTCACAGTGATCCGAAGTTGTCTGCATATTCAACTACACTTTGGAGTAAATTGCCATCATGCTTTTCTTTTGGTTTGACTGTAAGCAGCCACCAAAATAATTGTGGTGGCTTTGGAATCTAGGAGAGAACGGTAGAACCCCTCCAATATCAAATGATGTGAACCAAGGAAGTGTTACTCATGGATGTTGAAAATAATCTTAAAAAATGGAAAACCTAGAAAACAATGTGAATCATAATAGATTTAATAGGTTCCATTACTTCACAAATGACTTATATAGAGATTAAAAAATTATTTGTTTGGAAAGGTCTACATTAAGTATCAATATCATCATTAAGTACCATAAACTTGAACATGACTCAAAGAGAGTTATGCATTAATGCATTCTGCCATTGTATTACTGTTTTATTATTATATTACTATCCCAGGAGAATGCAACCATCTTGATCTAGAGACGTGTGCCCATGTTCCGTATCATTGTATTTTTTTAAGTGAATGTGTTTCATTGCGATTTGTGAATGTGTAATGTGTATTCATTCTAATTTCTATTGAATATTTTTAAATGTTCTAATTTCTAAAAAAATTGGATCTATATATATATAACGTGTCCTCCATGTCCCATGTCCTCGTGTCAGGTGACTTATATATATATAACCATGTCCTATTTCCAGGGTCATCACATCCCATGTTGGATACTCATATTTTTTGGTCCTGTATCCTCCTGCCAGGTGACTTAGGTATTAAAATACATATTTTATAAAAAATGCTCCCATAATGCTCTAGTCTCGGAAGCTTTTGAATATTGTGCTTCCTGCTCCTGCTTACCGCTCCCAACAACCTTTGTATATATCAATAAGAAAAGGGGTACTACCTAAGCAATTCTTCCACTTTTAGAATTTATGTAAAACAACCATGTTAACTCTATATTTAGCCCCATTAGTCCCTATCCTCGTTTCTTTAAAAGAAAAAATTAAAAGGCATGCATTTTTTTAAATCTCTTTTCTAGTATTCATAAGAATATAACAGAATAAAAAACTGAAGATGAATTTATTACAGCATTCATATGAGTGGGAAAATCCATTAAATGTATTCTAAAAGTTGTTTACAGTGTATGATGGGATTCTAGCCACTTACATGGGATCGCTGGTAGCTTTGAAAAGCCAGTAGGTGCTCTCAATTAACTCAGGACGCAGGGGGTAACTCCTTTGACCAGGCTGCTCAGCACATTTTAATAGAATTAGGAAGTGATTTGAATCACACCATTGACATAAGAAAGATGATTCTAATCTACAGCCATTAATGATGTTATCAACTTCAGAAAATCTAAGACAGACAAACCCTATACCAGCTATGGATATTCAACCGTTGCCAGTGACTTCAATAGGAAAACAATGAATAGTTTTCCAAGCTTCAAAACAGTTACCTGCACACTCAATGTAGCAAGATTGAAGCCCTCTGGTGTAAATCCAAATTGTTTCCAGACACTAAAGAAAGCTTTGTGTGTTCGGACAGCTGGCTCAACATCCCCAGCCAAAACCTTTCAAAAACAATAACTGAATCAGTAACATTTTCTAAGCAATAAAGTACCACCCTAACAACATTCTGTTCATAACCTGAAGACCAGGCCAAAATGCCTGCAGACTGTTGAACAATGGCCATACAATTGCTGCTGAGTTCATATTCACCTCCACATACCTGCAAACATATAGATTTTCATACAATTAAAAGGTTCATACCTCACAATAAAGGGGCATTATGATATGTCAATCATGGTTGTCTAATCTATCAATTACCATGGATCATTGTAAAGATACTGCATGGCAGCTTTGTAGGCCTCCTGAAACATGTATAAATATTCTTCATCTCCAAGTAACAAATATGCCTGCAAGAAATCACCACAGACTTCTGGATTTAACACTAATTTTAATGACCCAACAAAATGTAAATCTAGAAAGTACAAAGAACATTTCCATTGAAGGACAGCTATTTGGGAGGGCCACCCCTTCCCATGGGGATTGGCAACTGCTAGAGCAAGGTTGGTTTAAACTTTAAAGTATATTTTGACGGGGCAGCTAAGGCAACCCATGCAAGGCAGGAACTGGCAGGGTTTTAAGAGATTAGGAAGGCAACATGAAAGCTATCTTCTTGGTATTCCTGCGTTAAAGAACTGATAATCAAGCAGATATCAGAAGTATACAAGCCAGAGTTAATTTACGTTAAAATTTAGAATATCAAAAAGTTTTTTTTACTCTAAGCTTATTATAGACTTCCTAAAAAAAAACAAGGATCCAGCCTTGCATCTTGAGGACCCTATAGTCACGTCAAAAGGAGGGCAAACCAGGTTGTAGTGCCAAGCCTTGCTATCAAAGATGGGT
The DNA here is from genome assembly GCA_027924585.1 of Larix kaempferi. Classification (NCBI taxonomy): domain Eukaryota; kingdom Viridiplantae; phylum Streptophyta; class Pinopsida; order Pinales; family Pinaceae; genus Larix; species Larix kaempferi. The sequence continues at coordinate 23,554,765 of BSBM01000361.1, forward strand.
CCACAACTCATTCAGACAAATTGTTTATCGACTCTCCTACAACCCTTAAGGGGGAAGGCAAGTGGAAAGTGGAATGTTTTAAGTTAAAGATTTGTGGCCAACAATGGATATGACCCTTAATATATTGGGGATCAATTGTTAAATCAAAGATCAATTGATGTTTTTCCTTTAATAAAGAGGATGTGTGGTCTGCGATCATCTAAGAGACAAGCTGGGTGACGGGTGGCAGGAGGTGTGGCAAACAGATCCTTCATTGATATTTGTAGAGTCTTCTAGGAATTCCTCTTACACTTAGTCATGATTATTAAGGTGTGTTGGTGGTTAAAACATAAGTTGAATGGTTAGAGGTGCCTTTCCCTAGCTCAAACTTTGGGTTTTATGTTCTATTTCTCAATTACCCTTTAAGACCCATTCACCCTTTCTCATGTTAGACCCTCAACCTATTTTTATTCAATCTCACATCTATCCATGCAAGACACTTGGACACCTCATGTCCTAACTTTGAGAGTAGTTATCTTTTGACAAAGTGCCCAGAATTCTTCCATCTCAACACCATTAGATGCATAGTGGCCATGAGATTTCTGAGAAGTGGTTATAATAGAAAATCTGATAAATATTAGGGAAGTTAGCAAATCCAAAACTGTCGTTTAAAGAGTCACACCAAATTTTTTGCCACACGTGCCTCCTTTCTAGAATATTTTCCCTTTCCTATCCAAATCATCCTCCTTTTGAAGCAATTCGTCCTCTCCTAGGTGAAGCTCCCCACTCCTTTTGACTTGTCAATTGTTTGTTAAAACCACTCACATTATATTATTAATTTTTGACCTTATCAAGAGGAAATAAGTCTCTTTTACTTGGTTCTAGAATAGATCTAGGGTTTTAGACATAAAAACAAATTAATGAAGAGGTAGTTAAGTCTCAAGTCCTATATAAAGAGACCACCTCTCTCATTTTCATTGTTATTGTTTAGCTTGGAAAACTTTTGTTGAATATCAATCTAAAGGCTTTGGAGGAAAATTACTTGGGATTTACTTGTATGTGTGTGGCTTATTTCCTCCTTCATGCTTCATGTTGGAGGTAATATCATAATAGCATTGTCATTTCTTTCTTTATGGGCCATTCAAGAGGTAGTATTACCTGGTTGGATGAAGGATACAGTATGTTAATCTCTATCATTATTCCCATTGCTATTTTACTTGAATAGAATTAATCTTTCTATCTTTGCTTTAATTTGTATTGTGTTATCTTAACCCCTCTTTCTTGTAAGGTGCACATCTTATCACCTAAGATGTAGTTACCCCTATGGATGGATCCAGTCATGGATAGCAATAGGGAAGGGCAACTCAAAGGTGCAACCACGATCACCTCGACCTCCAATATGTATGGTTGTCACGCCAATCGAGGCAACCTTCGCTTTATGTTATCTAGCCCAGACAACAAAGGGGGAGACCCGATCTACTCCCGACAGGAGAGATCAAAACCAAGACACCAAATCAGGGTATTTCTAGGTGAAGTTAGGTGTATGGTTTATCCTAGACCTAAGGATGAAGTCACAAGCCAAGTGAGGGGTTTAATAGGTATAGCTTTGGTTCATAGTTGAATGTATGAGTGACTTCTAATGTTTGTAGTGAGATCTAGGGCTAGTGTACTAGTTCAATGTCAAAAGATCCACTGCCTTGGGAACCGTGTCCAAAGCAGGATAGTTAAGGGTTGTATTGGGGCTAACTAGTACATGAGACAAGTTTGACCATGGTTCATGATGTCTTCAAAGGTATATTTTACCATGCTTAAGTCAAACTACAAGTCAATCCAACAGTCTAGGAAAGTTGAATTACCTTGTAGAGAAACCAGTGCCTTGGGAATTGGGAAGTGGAGTCAAAGTGGGGTTGACTTATGGTTTAGGACTCCTACAACATGAGATAAGTGGACAGTATAAGTCTTGATGGTTAAATGTGTCTAGATCTAGGTTTAACCCAAGTGGACCACAATCCCTTAAAACAAGGAATGCAGTCCCCAAGGCAAGATTTGACAAAGTGACAGTCTAGACCTAGGTTTTGAATTATTCCGGTTTAAGATCTGCAATAATCTCAAGTACCCAGTTCCTAGAAGTGAGTGAACTCACTTCTCCAAGGTGGTGCGACTTTACCCAAGGAGGCTTCAATTGGGGTTTAGGTGGGTTAAATAATGTCGGATGGCATCCAAACTTTAGATCCTAGTAGATCGGTCAGGTAGGAGTATGGATCTATAATTTCGTGGCAATCCACCGGTTAGATCTTAGTAGATCTGAGTTTAAGTGCTCCAAGTGGTCCAAAATGGGAATTAAATCCCTTAAAATGTGGAATGGGGCCCACAAGGTGAATTTTAAGAAAGGGACAACCTGGGTGTATGTTATTTGATGTGTAGATGTCAGATCAAGTGGAATCTCAAACACCCATCAACTGGATCTAGGTCAACTTGCTCAAATGGTGAAGTGCGCCTTCCTTGGGAGAAGCTAAGTTGGCTTGGGAGAGGGGTCAAATGGAAGCCAATCCTCACCAAACTATAGATCCGGGATGCCGTGGATGCTATAGAGGTGGGTTTTCAATATCATGCCCAACAACCCACTAGATCTAAGTAGATCTGAGAAAATGTAAAATGGGGTTTTTGAAGTATTTAGGGTTTTAACAATTTATGAGTTATGTCAATGGATTGGATAAAGGAAAGAGAAACAAACCTGTGGATCTTACCTGGATAACCTTGTAGATGCCTTGATGATGATGATCTATGCAATCCCGATCAATTTGGAAGCTTTGAGGTAGTTTCTATACACATCGATTTGGTCCAAGAAGCCAATGCGCCCTCTCTCCTGCACAACAAACGTCAACAATATCAGATTTGATGCATCAAGAGATAAGACTAATGCCACAAAAGAAGTAACAGAAAGATAGCATAGATCACAATGATACTAATGATAACCCCCTGATACAAGCGAATGCCAAGAAAGTCGATTTGAAGAAGCCTTGCAAAATCGCCCTTGTTGAAGTCGCCCTCCTGTAGACAAACAATGATTTCCAAAAAAAAAGATAGATCTTGCCACAAATTTCCAAATGCTAGGTTGCAATAGACTTTCCAATCACCATCTAAGAACACCAGATGCAAAGGAGACCACAAGAATTTCCACAAGAATATTTTTCTATACCAATAATCCAAGAGCCAAAGACCCTTTACAATGAGAGGCTCTCTCCTTTAAATAGGAAGGAGAGGCACCAAAACCCTAACCACTTTTTGAATGAGTGGCTAAGATTATAAGATACAAAAGTCTAATCAATGGTTGAGATGAGCTCAACAATATAATACATGGATCACACATAAAATATAACATAAGTGGACAAAATCGCCCTAGAAGAGGGGAATCCCACCAAATCATGATGATGAAATATCATAAGAGGCTTATGGTGGGTCCAAGGGGTAATTTTATCCCTCCTTGGTCAATCCCCATAGCACAATAACCAATAAATAATCATGAATGTACCAAATCGTGCCTCTATAGTGAAGTCGTGGTCCTCAAAAGACCTCAAAAATCCACAGAAAGTGCCATAAATGATGGATGCGGGCCCCGATGAAGCTGAAACTGCTGGAGGAGGTGTGGAAGGTCCCGATCTATCATCACTGATCATCCCATGCCATAACTTTGCCTCAATAGCCCAAATCGATTTCCTCAATAGCCATTTCTACCAATCCTGAAATGCCTCGGGAAGCGTGAAACTGCCCCAAACAGCCTCCTGGAGTGCTGGCGCTGTCAAGGTGAGGGCACCAGTGTGTCCGGGAGGGGGGTAATATGGTAAAAACAAGTGGCTGGACCACCCCCTCCATCATCAGCGCCCTAGGTCAACCGGATAAAAGTCATCTCTGCTCCGACAGGGCCTCCAACAGACCAAAACTGCACTAGGACAGCCTACTGAGGCTCAATCATCACTGTAAGTGCCCGGAACTGAAAACAAACTGTCCCATTGGACTCAGAAGGTCCAAATCTATCCAAGATGTGTACTCATACACCATATGAGTCTCTGCATGATCAAAATAAATATCCAATATACCGGAACAAGGCCAATAATAATGCGCTGTACATATACAAACACTGCTGTAAACCCAGCATCATCATCATAACTCTGTAGCTGCTGCATAGAATCATCATGTATGTGTACATAGACCATATATCATCTATCCATATCCTCATAAGGTCTAACATCTCATGTCCCATGGTCCTCCATGGTCAAACTAGGTCCAACCATGACCAAATATAACTCAGTCCATCATCCAAGGCTGCTGAAAAGTATCAAGGTTAATACATGCTTTACAATTTATTCAAATAGCAATTATAACACAGAGTAATCATGACTGGCGATCTAAATCCAAATATATAGTGTCGTTAATTATTATTATTACTCAGACTAGACTTTCAAGATCATACTCACTTCATAGTTGTGATCAATTTGCTAGTGAAGGGTGAAGGCTTAAATTAACTGGCTAGGCCAAGGGATGACTTAACTGCCTTGACTTTGTGACACTTTGGCAAGGGAAAGGGAATACACCATAGTATATACTGAATGAGCAATAACACGGGGAATGGCGGTGCCTCACAAATGGATGAGTTGTTTAAAGAGGGTTTATTCACCTTCACAGATGCGCACAATCCATAATACAAATAAGGCCAGCAATTGTTTAGATATAGCATTTTAGTTCCATTGCTTTTTGGGCCTGAAGTTTCCATAGCCTTGATCTATGTGTGTTTATAAACACATTGCATAGATTTACATTTTTCTTTAGGCTTTCTGCTGCAGGTGTGTTTTTAAGGCACTTGTTTACCTGAGCACTTCTAGGTGTGTCATGGACAGCTTGTTTACCTAGGTATTTATTTTCCAAAAGATACAACATTTTATTTTCATTGCCATGTTCATTTGGCATGCCTCTCATTCATGTGTGTTTAGAAACACATTGCATGAATGGGCTTTTCATACAAGATATAGCATTTCTTTTTTCAGATTTTGTATTGATGGCAGCACTAAAAGTTTCAGGTTTAGCCAACACAACTTTAGTGACTAGGGGGAATTCACAAGGAACTCCAACTCACCATAGGTAAGTTTTGTCACCAACTCAGAGCCGAGACACAATAAACAGGGAAGCTCATCCAATACAGAGGCTACAGTGGGGAAAGGTCCTCCATGTCACTAGTCAAGTAGTAAATCAAGGTGATAATCTAAAAGGTAGGCCATGGATGGATGAAGACAATGAAATGATGGAGCCAACACTAGCAAGCCAAAGTATGGTGTAATGATCACCTCTATTCTCCCTAGGGAGGGTAAAACCAATGAGTATGAATAGTGAACTTCTAAGTCTGAGTAGGGACAATATAATATAAATAATAGGTCAACCAGGTCCATGTATCTATATGATCGCCAGATCATGACACTAAGTGCTAAGACATGCTATAAGAATAAGTATAAAAGCAATCTAACCATAACACCGTGATATACCTGCTGAGTCATATACCTGAATGCACATCAACCTGTACCATCATCTGTCCTCTGGAACTGCTGCTGTAACTCTGGGCACTACTGACTGCTCTGTACCAATGGCATAATGGCTACATCGGTCATCTCTCTGAGTGTCCTGAAACTCAGTCATGGCATGGGGAATACAACTGCTGTCCACAATCTGATAGTGATCCAATATAGATGCTCATCTCGGCATCTCAAATGCAAGGGAACTGGCTCAATAATGTACTGGAATGAGAAAAATAATGTATGGTAGCCCGGCTACTATATATGTGATAACAGCACCCTTAAAGGAAAGAAATGAGAAGTCTTTTCTCCCTTTGTGATCTTGTATAAGTATCTCCAACACACTAATTGGATTGAGGTTAGCCTAGAGCAAAATCTTTCCCTTGGTGATTATTCTAAGCAAAGGCCCTCTTGGTAAATCTTGAGTGACTTCCATGCCCTAAGGTGTGTTTGGCACTAGTCTATTCCATTCAACCACCAAAAGGTTAAAAAAATTAAAAAGGCCTCAACCCTTTTTATTTCATATAGTTAAAAAATAACAAAAATATTTTCCTTTTCGTTTCATAGAGAAATCTACTAACCCTAAAAGATACTCATACTTAGATTTCATAATTAGTTAGATCTATATTTTTATTGATTATTTTTGGGTTAGATCTAACTAGAAATCTAAAATTTAGCACCTAAAAATTTATTATTTCATTTTCAGGTTTCTTTCTTCAAAGTCTTGGGTTATTAAAGATTAATTTAAAGAAGGCTTAGCCCAAAAAATCTGAATTTTTCATCATAGATTTATCTCTAGTGTATTCAAATTTCATTAATCACTTGTACTTAAGGGTTTTATCTTGATTAGTGAGTTTCTTAAAATTCTACAATCTAGAAATTACTTTTTTCTTATGCATTAGAAGTTAGAACATAAATTTCAACTCAATTCATATTTCTAAGGGATAAATCCATCATATATTTGAATTTACTTAGTTTATGCAATTTCCAACCATGTAAATTCATAGATAGATTATGTTGACCACCAAAACCGACTTGGTGGACAACGTTGTACCATGCATATGTTGAATGCGCCTTAAAGATGAGAAAGAAGTACTTAGTGATTATATCAAGCGAGGTAGCTCTTCTTCTTTTCTTCTTTCCATGAAATTTCCGCACCCCTGCGGGGGATTTTGTAAGGATATGTCAGCATGAGGGTCTAGTTTTTTGTAACTTAGTGACCTAGGACTTTATCATTAGAGAAGTCCTTTCATCGAGTGTTTTTCACTTGGATAATTAAAATTTCTCTTTAGAGGTTTTAATTATTTGAGTTTTTCACTCAAAAATACCTCCAATGTGGTGAAAGGTGTTCTAGTGATCGAGTCCATAGGGTGATTGAGGCCTAGGAGTGTTCTATATTACCATGCTAAACATTATCCAGAGTCTTGCGGAATTTCATTAAGTTTTACATAGTTTTTTTAAATTTTTGGTCATTAAAAATTGTCACTTAGGACAATTTGTTGTAATGTAAAAGAGGATTACTTGGTCATTTTTGGTGTTGTATAGGGGTATGGGTACTCAAGACAAATGGCATGAGACCCCCTACATCCCTGGGCCAATTTTGAAGTCATTCGGACGAGTATTACTATGGTTCTGGTCACTTTTTCCCAGGTCAATCAAGGAAATCAGGAAATTGGGCGTTTAATTAGAGAGCCAAATTTTGTAGAAGTGACTATAGTCACTTGGGGTGGCCAAGTAAAGGTCCTAAACCTTATGTTATGTACCCAACATGAAAACTAAAGCTTAATGGGGGCCCCCATGTGGTGAAGTGTCCACTCTAGGGGGTGCACCATCCTCTCTTTGATTGGTTGGGTGAGTAAATGTCAATGGGAAGGGCCCCACTATGGTGGTTTCCTCCCCATTCGACATAGCAATAAGGTTAAAAGCATTAAAATGGGGGTTTATCTCCCCATATTTGAGATCCCAAGCCATGGTTTTTCCCTCCTTGAGCAAATTCGCTCCCCTCTCTTGGGCCCTGCTCTCCACCTCTTGACACTTGGCAAGCATGCAATTGGGGTCTCCTTCCCCTCTTGAGCTATTTAAGGAGGGCATTCCTCCTCATTTGGGTTACATTCACTTAAGTTAGACATTCACTCATGCTCTTGCTTCATTCTTGCTCTCTTGCTCTCATTTCTCCCATTTGCTCTTTTGCTCCCATTCTTTGTCCAAGAGGAGCCATTATACTTTCAAGTTGATGTTAATAGAAGAAACCTTTGGAGGAAGTACTATCCATGCTATGAGATTGAGGTGACTTTGTTCCATATTTTTGTTACATTGTGCATTTGAACCTCAAGCAAAGTTTTTTGCTTGAAGATAACATAGTTTCAGTTTTCTTGCTTGCTATGTGAGTTGTTTGCTTAGTATTTGAGAAGCTAACTTATTTATATTTAAGTATTTTATCTCTCAAATCTTTGTGGGTTTCTCACCCCATCTTGCATTGTGAAGCTAATTTGGCTATAGGTTTACCAAGTTTGAAGGGTGGGATTTCCGGGTGGAATACCCCATTGTTCAGCAACATTCAAAGGATTTGGCATCTCACTAACATTTCTTTTCTTATTGCAGATTTGTTACAAGCCTTTTGCACTTCTTTCTCATCATTTTTCAAGTTTTTATAAGCAAAAAAATTACTTAGAAAAATTTCTGGTTTTTTTTTCATGCAAAATTTCATGTTCATTTAAAACTTATTTCTATCATATTTGTACCATAATTACTTGTTGTTTTGTGCAGGTTTTTGATCTTACAGGGGGGGGGAATGCCCAAATTCAGCCACTAGAAAACACCAACAACAACCAAGAAGGCCTACTTCAAGTCCTTCACCCAAATACGGTTAAAAATCACTATTTCTCTCTCCTTCCTTCATAATAATAAGTGATGAAAAAATCATCATTGTAACAATCCCAAGAGAGTCTCTTGGGCTTGAGCTTATTGGGTTTTACTTCAAGCATTTAGTTCTTAGTTGGTTATTTTCTTACTTGCATGCAAGAGAAGAGGCTTTGCCCATCCTTACATGGTTTTGTTAAGTAGTTTTAGTTGCATGCAAGTGAAGAGGCTATGCCCATCCTTGCATGTTGTTAGTTTGCTTCAAGTTAGTTATTTACTTTAAGTTCTTTATTTGCCCGCACCTCACAAGTGAGAGGCTCCGCCACTCCTTGCGAAATCGCACTTGGCTTGCAATTTCCATTTCAGTAATTTGTTTTAAGTTTTTGTTTGCCCGCACCTCAAAAGTGAAGTGGCTCTGCCACTCCTATGATATCGTGCTTGGCTTCATCTTGTTTAAGTAATTTTATTTCAAACATTTCCATTTCGCCCGCACCTCATACGTGAGTGGCTCGGCCACTACTATGATATTGCCCTTGGCTTACATTGTTTAGATTAGTTTTGCTTAAAGGAATAAAACTTAACTTAAGCCCCGTTTTTGCCCCGTATCCTCTCCCCTCGCCAGTTAAACCGGACTTGGGTGACGAGAAAGGGCAAAGATTTGTGTTGGCTAGATTAATAGGCACCCAGTTACATATCTTCATTAGAACGGAGAAAAAAAGGCTTGACTTGTGGAGCTAGTGGGGTAGAGACCGTGGGGGGTCTCGTGGCACTTTATGTCCTCCAGTTGAGCACCTAACAAGTCTTGGGTTTGACCCCCGGAGCTAGTTGGGAACCTTGTGTTCTCAGGTTGAGCACTCGGCATTCTCTCTCTAATCGAAGGAGATAGTGTCTTTGGGGTAGACATCTAGATTAGTTTCATTTCTTTGCAACAAACACATTAATCCCCTAGTAAAAGAGAGTCATTAAAATTTACTAAAATTTAAAGGACCACTTGCAAAACAATGTTGCAATCTTTTCTATTTTGCAAGCATTTCACTTAGCTATTTTGTTCACAACATTTGCTTCAAGTACCTAAATTTCAGCTCAATATTGTTTCACATGTTTTTGGCTCATTAAATGTTGTTCATTTAAATGCTTATGTGAAATCTTAATTATTTATTTACAAGTATACTTCATTTACTTGTTCATTTGTTATTTCATTGATATATTCTATTAGTGAATGAATCATTACTTCGGAAAGATACTTATCTAATTTACTTATTGTGACTCCATAGCCCGAATAGTGATGGCACTGGTCTTGTTAATCGGTAAATTGTTTCTCTCTTGCATTTCATCATTTGGTTGATTGCTAAAGTGTTTGCTTATCATTGAAGGATTTGCATAATTGCACGCTGCTTGTCATTTTTATCTTTGTAACTTACAACTCGAACAAAAAACATAAAGAAACTTAGTAATTAGGGACTACCCCCCTTGGCCTTTAGGATTTGTTGTCTAAACGAAGGAGTTTAGGACCAAGGTGGCAGTGGGTTCTTAACTCATAGTTGCCCTTAGGAACACACAGTGGTTGGGAGACTCACCCATGTCTAAGTGTGTTTTAGGCGGCAACAAATTATAAATTGCAAAATTTCCCATTAACATAAGCATTCCTAAGTGTTATCCTATTTTTCTTAGGTTAATTCTATAAATTAAAATTCTCGAATTTACTTTAAATTTCTGCATTTTACTGTCACAATTTCAAAAATTAAAGATTCTCTTGTAAGCTTAAATATACATACATTCAAGGGAAATTTAATAGTGGTTCTCACCACTAATTTCCTAATGGTTATCACCACCCATAAAAATGGTTTTTACCACTATCTCCTTGAGCTTAAATCACCTAGTTTCTAATATCTAGTTGCTTGAAGTACTTGACTTCTATTTTCCGTTCTTGCAAGTGGTTTATCTCATGTGATGATTAACTTTAGAGCTAGTAAAGAAGTATTTATTAATTCTAATCATGTGTGTGTGTTCATTACAAGCTCTAGGGTTTCACCGGAGACCTTGTTCTTAGCCTTGCACATTTTTTACCTAGCACCTACTAGGGTTTTTGAACCAGATCTGCAATTCAAGATGATTGAGATGAAGGTTCAAGATCGTTTGGAAGGAGCCTCCAGCTTTATCTCCTAGAAGTCTAGGGTTCTTCTACTCCTAGAAGAAAATGATCTCTTACTATATGTAAATGAGTAGGTCCCTGAACCAGAAGCCGAAGAGGATAAATCTCATGGAGGAAGAATGATGCTAAAGCAAGAAGGATTCTTGTGGATTCAGTGAGAGACCATTTGGTTCCTCAAATCTCAGGAAAGAAGAATGCTAGGAAAATGTTCAAAACCATTATGAAGCTGTTTGAACACACTAGCCTAAATGTATCCATGACTTTGAGAAACTAGCTCTCAAATATGAAGATAGCAAAGTCAGAATCCATTGCCTCATACTTTATGAGGATCGCAGAACTCAGAGACAAGCTCAGCACCAGTGGTGATCCTATTGACGATAAGGAGCTTGTCCTCCACACTTTAAATGGTCTTCCACCATCATGGGAGTCCTTTATCCAAAGCATAAGTGGTAGATCCAAACTACCAAAGTTTGACAAGCCTTGGGCAGATTGCTCTAGGAGGAGACCAAGATTGCAGCACATCAAATACTCCATGGCACGCAATTGTTTCCCATGCCAAGAATGGTAAGGGAAAAGGAAAGAAGTTCCATAAACACAAGCACCAAGAAAGGAGATCAAGTCCCCATCAAGAACAAAAGAAGAAGAAGGATGTATCTCAAGTTCAATGCTATAGGTGCAGGAAGTATGGACATTACGCCAGTAGCTATCGAAGTCAAATCAAAAGGAAGCATGAAGCATCCACCGCTGATGTAGAAGATAATCATCACAAGAAGCAAAAGAATGAAGATCACATAGAATTTCTATTCATATCAACACTATCAGGTACTATACCTACCACTAGTGACACTTGGCTCATAGATAGTGGTGCATCTAGACACATGGCAAGCTATAAAGAGAATCTTTCGGAATTAATTGAGAAAGATTCACATCTCTGTGTCGTAATGGGAGATTATGCAAATTACACTGTGAAGGGGTCTGGAGCCACCACCCTTCAATTAGAATCAAATGATACATTACGCCTAAGTGATGTACTCTATGTACCTGGTATGAAAAGAAATCTTGTCTCCATCTCAGCATTCGAGGACAAGGGATATAAAGTAGCTTTCTCAGAGGGGAAAGTTCTTGCTTGGCACAAGCACTCAAGCATGAGCACAGCCAAAGTTATTGGCATAAGAGAAGAGAGTTTGTATAGACTAAACACTTCTCCAGTCCAAGCCCTAATACATGATGCAGCAACTATGGGCGAGTTATGGCATAGAAGGTTAGCTCATCTGAACTATCGATCTCTCCCAGTTATGAAAAATATTGTAACAGGTTTGTCAGGGCTCTAGGTAGACCATGATGGAACTTGTAGAGGATGTGCACTTGGCAAGAATGCCAAGAAATCCTTTCCAGATAGCAAGAGTAGATCCAAAGGGATTTTGGATCTAGTACACTCTGATTTGTGCGGGCCCATGACAGTTGTGTTATTAGGTGGTTATCATTACTATATCACCTTTATTGATGATTACTCACGGAAGACTTGGATATACTTTCTCAAGTCAAAAGAATCTGAGGAAGTGCTCAGCAAGTTCAAAGAGTTTAAAGCACAAGTTGAGAATCTATCAGGAAAAACGATAAAGATTTTAAGCTCCGATAATGGTGGAGAATATACCTCTACAGAATTCAATGATTTCTGCAAGGAAGCAGGAATTAAGAGGGAGCTCGCAGTTCCCTACAACCCTCAACAAAATGGGGTTGCAGAAAGAAAGAATTGTACAATTGTGGAGGCATCCAAAGCTATGATACATGACCAGAGTCTTCAAATGTTCTTGTGGGCAGAAGCATCCAGAACCGTTGTATATGTACAAAATAGATGTCCACATAAGATATTGATGAACATGACTCTGGAAGAAGTGTTCACAGGTGTGAAACCAGAAGTAGGCCATCTCCGGATTTTTGGCTGTCCAGTCTACATACCTGTTCCCAAAGAGAAAAGATCAAAGTTAGAACCTTCAGGCAAGAAGGGTACCTTTGTGGGATACAATGAGTCTTCAAAGGCTTACAGAATTTGCATTCCAGGATCCAGACAGATTGAAGTCAGTAGGGATGTGACCTTTGAAGAAGAAATGGCTGTCAGGAAAGGCAAAGGATCAGATATAAAGATCGATGGTGAAGAAATGCTAGAACCTAAGGAGATGAGATCATCTCCCCCTCCAGTTCAGAGGGAGACAGCAGAAAAGGATGAACCTATTGATCTCATAGATCCAGTTGATATCCCCAGAGATGTTGTAGGTCGGAAAAGACCTAGATGGGCACAACAGACACTGCAGGACGCAGAGGGGCATGAAGCTCTGCAAGGCACTTTCAGGGAAAGCAAAAGACCTAAGAGGTTCTCTAGTTATGTGGCACTGATGAGCAACATTATTGATTCAGAACCCACCACTTACGAAGAAGCATCCAAACATCAAGTTTGGAAGGATGCCATGATGGAAGACTATCAATCCATCATGAAGAATCATGTGTGGGAAGTTGTGCTGAGACCTGAAGACAAGTCAGTAGTGACTTCTAAATGGCTATACAAGATCAACCATGGAGCAGATGGCAATGTTGAAAAATACAAGGCCAGATTTGTAACCAGAGGATTCTCTTAGAAAAAGGGAGTCGATTATGATGAGATTTTTGCTCCTATGGCCCGATATACTTCCATCATATCCATTATCGCGATTGCCTTAGCTATGGGATGGAAGTTGCATCCGATGGATGTGAAGACAACCTTTCTCAATGGTGTTATTGAGGAAGAAGTTTACATCGAACAACCAGATGGGTTTATTGTCCAAGGTAAGGAGTCTCATGTATGCAAACTGAAAAAGGCATTGTATGGCCTCAAGCAAGCACCCCGTGCTTGGTATGGGCGAATAGACGGATTCATGGTGAGCTTGGGATTTTCCAAGAGTGATGCAGACCCCAACCTTTACTACAAGGTTGTAGATGATGAGCCACTAATTCTGGTATTATATGTTGATGACTTGTTTCTCACAAGAAATGAGAAACTCATTGTATGGTGTAAGAAGAATCTCGCCTCTGAGTTTGAAATGAAAGATCTTGGATTGATGCATTACTTCTTGGGATTAGAAGTATGGCAGAGGCAGAAAGAGATTTTCCTAGGACAAGGAAAATACACCATTGATATATTGAAGAGATTCGGAATGTTGGACTGCAAGTCCATGGCTACTCCAATGGATGCGAATTGGAAGAAGTTGAGAGATTCTACTTCAGATTCTGATTTGTTCGATCCCACCATTTATCGCCAGTTGATTGGGTCATTGATGTATCTGACCAACACCAGACCAGATATATGTTTTGCTGTGAATGCCCTCAGACAGTTCATATGCGAACCAAGGCAGATTCACTGGATTGTTGCAAAACATGTGCTCAGATACTTACGTGGCACTGTGGGATATGGATTGAAGTATGCTTCAGATGGTGACCTAATATTGCAAAGGTTTACAGACTCAGATTGGGCCGGATGTGTTGCAGATCGGAAGAATACTTATGGATGTTGCTTTAGTTTGAGTTCTACAGTTATTTCCTAGTGCAGCAGGAAGCAGAACTCGGTAACACTCAGTACTGTAGAGGCCGAGTACATGGCTGCTAGCACAGCAGCGCGAGAAGCAGTTTGGCTTCGTAAACTCTTGGCAGGATTGTTCGGCCAGATTCCAAAGCCGACCGTGATTCACTGTGATAACCAGAGCTGTGTGCAGATGTCAATGAATCATGTATTTCACGACAGGTCGAAGCATATCGAGATTCGATATCACTTCATTCGTAATATGGTGCAGAAAGGTGTGGTCGAGTTACAATACGTGTCGACAGATGACCAAACTACAGATGTTCTCACCAAGGCTCTTCCCAGGGTGAAGTTTGAATACTTTCACGGAAGAGTTAAGGTCGAACAGAATGTATCCCTCCTTGAGAAGGAAAGACGACATTGAGATGCTTGCCCTGCTTTGCCCTGGTGCCTTCTGCAGTCCAGTTACTCAGCCAAATATAGGAGAAATCCCATAGGCAGATGAGTAGGACAGTCAGCAATTGGTCGAGCTCACCCAGGTACCTTCTGCAGTCCAGTTACTCAGCCAGATATGGGATAAATCCCATAGGCAGATGAGTAGTGTTAAATTTCATACATTCATAGCATAAAACATAAATGCATTACCAAGATCACTAGAAGCAAGACAAAGCACAAAACAACAGCACAGCGTTTGACCTGGGATACCCAAATGGGAGAAAACCCAACAACCTTCGCAGAGAGATGATAATTCCGAGATCAGAGTACAAATAAGAAAAGAGAAAGAATGTGAAAGTATCTTTCACAAGTAGATGCCCCAAATAAGCTTCCTCCTTCAAGTGATGCGAAATCAGACTCCTCCAAGTGATGCGCACTTGCTAAGTGAGTGAATGAGATAATGAGGTGCACTAGCCTCCTATTTATACAAGTGCAAACCTGGCAAATTCCCTAACTGGGCCGACTTCACCTGGGGGCAATAAATAATTTAAATTTAATATTTTTATTTGTTTCTTTTGCACCCCAAGGCTTACATTGATTCTTTCATGTGTTTACATAATTGATTACATAAAGTTCTTCTCCCTTAGGAGGTATAAACAAGTACAATGAAGGTACAATAAAATATAATGAATAATATCTTCTGAAGTTGTACAAAATCCCAATGTTCCCCCAAGTTTCCGGGACACGGGAGCAGGGAAACGCACGTTGGGGACATCTGGAGACCACCCCCAAATTTTAGGGAAATTCGAGGGGGAAGGGGGGGCGTTGGGATCATAAAAATTATTAAAAATATATATAAATTATAAATGATAAATACTAACAATGTAAATTAAATCTAACAAATTACTAATACAATTCAACATTGTGCAATGTAAATCATAAATTAATGTAATTCAACATTTAATTAAATCAGAAACTATTTGTGCAATGTAAATTAAATCTAACAAACTAGTAATTACTACTGTACTTGAACATTTGTCATTTGAATCTTGATAATTCAACAAATTAAAAAAAAAACTACCTCAACAGCAATGTGGGCTCTCTGTCAGTCGTGGGCTTTCCTATTTGCACTATTCACAGCAGCCGACAACTACAACACCTCAACGGCAGGCGGCTACAACACCTCAACAGTCAACATCGGGATCTCCACCTCAACACCGAGCTCTTCACTGCTCTAAACCGCAGGCTCTCCACGAGTCAACTACTCAACACCGGGCTCTCCACCTCAACACCAACCTCTCTACTCGTCAAAATCGTGGGTCCTCCACTCCTCAACGCTGCCAACCTCTCCACGCCTACACACAACGAGCTCTCCACTAATACACACAGCGACGGTCTTCACTATTCAAAGCGGCAAGGACTTCAACCGGTGGCTTTGTCTTCACTCACAGGTCAACCAAATGAATGGTAAAAGGTATATTTAGGTTTTAGTACTGTTTTACATTTTATTTCTTTTGTTTTTTTAACCCCACAAGCAAAATCGTGGGGGGGCATCTAGAAGCCCCCCACTTGCCGAAAGAAGCACCTAGGAGCCCCCCACAGTCGGAACGAGCTTCAGGAGGTAGGGGTGCGCACCCCTATGCGTTTCGGTGAGTTTCGATTTTTTGGGGGTGCAGAGAAACATTTCGGAGGAAGCCCCCAAGCCCCCGGGGCGTGGGGAGCGAGGGGGGCGAGCTCCTGACCTTGGGGAGCGAGTCCCTGTGGAACACTGCAAAATCCAACACTCCCTCTCAACGAGGAAGGTATTCTTTGGTCTTTATCTGCATCATGATCATCTGGTTTCATCTTGTACATCCATTCTGTCTCCATCATCTCTATGCATAATGAAGGTTGTCCACACAGTCTCTGTGCATCATCATCACCAGTCCCTCAATGAGTCCAAGAGAATCACTCAATCCTGGAACCAGGAGAATCACTCAATCCTGGATATCTGAGATTATCAGCTGTACCATCTCTGCTATACAATTTGCTACCTGTCTGTCTCATCTGCCAATGGGGTCCTCCCATACCTAGTTGAGATCTCAAACGAGCAAAAGGGCACGGCCATCTACTGATTGTCCGACTCTACTGCCTATGGGATTTCTCCCATATCTGGCTGAGTACCTGGACTGTAGAGGCACTTGCGCAACCACACGGCCAACTGTTGACTGTCCTACTCATCTTCCTATGGGATTTCTCCCACATCTGGCTGAGTAACTGGACTGCAGAGGCACCAGTGTGAACCTGACCAACTGTTGACTGTCCTACTCATCTACCTATGGGATTTCTCCCATATCTGGCTGAGTAACTAAACTGCATAAGGTACTTGGGTGAGCCCGTCCAACTGCTGACTGTCCTACTCATCTGCCTATGGGATTTCTCCCATATCTGGCTGAGTAACTGGACCGCAGAGGAACCTAGGCAAAGCAGGGCAAGCAGTTCAATGTCATCTTTCCCTCTCTAGGAGGGATACGTTCTCTTCGACTCCAAGTTTTCCGCGAAAGTATTCGAACTTCACCCTAGGAAGAGCCTTGGTGAGAACATCTGCAGTCTGGTCGTCTGTCGGCACGTACTCTAACTCGACCACACCTTTCTGCACCATATCACGAATGAAGCACTATCGAATCTCGATATGCTTCAACCTGTCATGAAATATAGGATTCACTGACATCTGCACACAGCTCTGGTTATCACAGTGAATCACAGTCGGCTTTGGAATCTGGCCGAACAATCCTGCCAGGAGTTTACGAAGCCAAACTGCTTCTCAAGTTGCTGTGCTAGCAGCCATGTACTCGGCCTCTACAGTACTGAGTGCTACCGAGTTCTGCTTCCTGTTGCATCAGGAAATAACTGCAGAACCCAAACTGAAGCAACATCTAGAAGTACTCTTCCGATCTGCAACACATCCGACCCAATCTAAGTGTGTAAACTCCTGCAATATCAGGTCACCATCTGAAGCATACTTCAATCCATATCCCACAGTGCCACGTAAGTATCTAAGCACATGCTTTGCAGCAATCCAGTGAATCTGCCTCGGTTCACACATGAACTAACTGAGGGCATTCACAGCAAAACATATATCTGGTCTGGTGTTGGTCAGATACATCAATGACCCAATCAACTGGCGATAAAAGGTGGGATCAAACAAATCAGAATCTGAAGTAGAATCTCTCAACTTCTTCCAATTCGCATCCATTGGAGTAGCCATGGACTTGCAGTCCAACATTCTGAATCTCTTCAATATATCAATGGTGTATTTTCCTTGTCCTAGGAAAATCTCTTTCTGCCTCTGCCATACTTCTAATCCCAAGAAGTAATGCATCAATCCAAGATCTTTCATTTCAAACTCAGAGGCGAGATTCTTCTTACACCATACAATGAGTTTCTCATTTCCTGTCAGAAACAAGTCATCAACATATAGTACCAGAATCAGTGGCTCATCATCTACAACCTTGTAATAAAGGTTGGGGTCTGCATCACTCTTGGAAAATCCCAAGCTCACCAGGAATCCGTCTATTCGTCCATACCAAGCACGGGGTGCTTGCTTGAGGCCATGCAATGCCTTTTTCAGTCTGCATACATGAGACTCCTTTCCTTGGACAATAAACCCATCTGGTTGTTCGATGTAAACTTCTTCCTCAATAACACCATTGAGAAAGGTTGTCTTCACATCCATCTGATGCAACTTCCATCGCATAGCTTAAGCAATCGCGATAACTGATCCGATGGAAGTATATCAGTCCACAGGAGCAAAAGTCTAATCATAATCGACTCCCTCTCTCTGAGAGAATCCTCTGGCTACAAATCTAGCCTTGTATTTCTCAACACTGCCATCTGCTCCATCCTTGATCTCGTATATTCATTTAGAAGTCACTACTGACTTCTCCTCGGGTCTCGGCACAACCTCCCACACATCATTCTTCATGATGGATTGATATTCTTCCATCATGGCATCCTTCCAAACTTGATGTTTGGATGCTTCTTCGTAAGTAGTGGGTTCTGAGTCAATAATGTTACTCATCGGTGCCAAATAACTAGAGAACCTCTGAGGTCTTTTGCTTTCTCTAAAAGCGCCATGTGGAGCTTCATGCCCCTCTGCATCCTGCACTGTTTGTTGTGCCCATCTAGGTCTTTTCCGACCTACAACATCTCTGGGGATATCAACTAGATCTATGGGATCGATAGGTTCATCCTTTTCTGTTGTCTCCCTCTGAGCTGGAGGGGGAGATGATCTCATCTCCTTAGGCTCTAGCATTTCTTCATCATCGATCTCCATATCTGATTCTCTGCCTTTCCTAACAGCCATTTCTTCTTCAAAGGTCACATCCCTACTGACTTCAATCTGTCTGGATCCTGGAATGTAAATTCTATAAGCCTTCGAAGACTCACTATATCCCACAAAGGTACCCTTCTTGCCTGAAGGTTCTAACTTAGATCTTTTCTCTTTGGGCACATGTATGTAGACTGGACAGCCAAAAATCCGGAGATGGCCCACTTCTGGTTTCACACCTGTGAACGCTTCTTCCATTGTCATGTTCTTCAATATCTTATGTGAACATCTATTCTGTACATATACAGCGGTTCTGGATGCTTCTGCCCACAAGAACATTTGAACACTCTGGTCATGTATCATAGCTTTGGCTGCCTCCACTATTGTACGATTCTTTCTTTCTGCAACCCCATTTTGTTGAGGGTTGTAGGGAACTGTGAGCTTCCTCTTAATTCTTGCTTCCTTGCAGAAATGATTGAATTTTGTAGAGGTATATTCTCCACCATTATCGGATCTCAAAATCTTGATCCTCTTTCCTGACAGATTCTCAACTTGTGCTTTAAACTCTTTGGACTTGCTGAGCACTTCCTCGGATTCTTTTGACTTGAGAAAGTAAATCCAAGTCTTCCGTGAGTAATCATCAATAAAGGTGATATAGTAATGATAACCAACTAATGATACAACTGTCATGGGCCCGCACAAGTCAAAGTGTACTAGATCTACTCTCGTTGTCTGGAAAAGACTTCTTGGCATTCTTGCCAAGTGCACATCCTCTACAAGTTCCATCATGGTCTACCTAGAGCCCTGGCAAACCTATCGCAATATTCTTCAGAACTGGGAGAGCTCGATAGTTCAGATGAGCTAACCTTCTATGCCATAGCTCGCCAAGACTTGCAGCATCATGTATTAGGGCTTGGACTGGAGAAGTGTTTAGTTTATACAAGCTCTCTTCTCTTATGCCGATAACTTTGGCTATGTTCATGCTTGAGTTCTTGTGCCAAGCAAGGACTTTCCCTTCTAAGAAAGCTACTTTATATCCCTTGTCCTCCAATGCTGAGATGGAGACAAGATTTCTTTTCATACCAAGTACATAGAGTACATCACTTAGGCGTAATGTATCATTTGATTCCAATTGAAGGGTGGTGGCTCTAGACCCCTTCATAGTGTAATTTGCATCATCTCCAAGTACAACACGGAGATGTGAATCTTTCTCAAGTAATTCTGAAAGATCCTCTCTATAACTTGTCATGTGTCTAGATGCACCACTATCTATGAGCCAAGTGTCACTAGTGGTACAAATAGTACCTGATAGTGCTGATATGAATAGAAATTTTGTGTGATCTTCATTCTTTTGCTTCTTGTGATGATGATCTTCTTCTATATCAGCAGTGGATGCTTCATGGTTCCTTTTGATTTGACTTCGACAGCTACTAGCGTAACGTCCATACTTTATGCACCTATAGCATTGAACTTGAGATACATCCTTCTTCTTCTTTTGTTCTTGGCGGGGACTTGATCTCCTTTCCTGGTGCTGGTGTTTATGGAACTTCTTTCCTTTTCCCTTACCTTTCTTGGCATGGGAAACAAATGCTTGAGTCTCTTCAGGTTGAGAGCCATGGAGTCTTTAACATGCTGCAATCCTGGTCTCCTCCTGAGAGCAATCTGCCCAAAGCTTGTCAAACTTTGGTAGTTTGGATCTACCACTTATGCTTTGGATAAAGGACTCCCATGATGTTGGAAGACCATTTAAAGTGTGTAGGACAAGCTCCTTATCGCTAACAAGATCTCCACTAGTGTTGAGCTTGTCTCGGAGTTCTATGATCCTTATGAAGTATGAGGCAATGGATTCTGACTTTGTTATCTTCATATTTAAGAGCTGGTTTCTCAAAGTCATGGATACATTTAGGCTAGTGTGTTCAAACAGCTTCATAATGGTCTTGAACATTTTCCTAGCATTCTTCTTTCCTGAGATTTGAGGAACCAAATGGTCTCTCACTGAATCCACAAGAATCCTTCTTGCCTTAGCATCATTCTTCCTCCATCGAGATTTATCTTCTTCGGCTTCTGGTTCAGGGACCTTCTCATTTACATATAGCAAGAGATCATTTTCTTCTAGGAGTATAAGAACCCTAGTTTTCCAAGAGATGAAGTTTGAGGCTCCTTCCAAACGATCTTCAACTTTCATCCCAATCATCTTGATTGCAGATCTGGTTCAGAAACCCTAGCAGGAGCTATGTCAAAAATGAAAGTTAATAATTTGAAAAACTAAACCCACAGATAAATTCGCTTTGCCAAGGAGAGTTGAATAGAGGGTGGGCTGGTCCAAATCTATGGAGAGAGATGAGTTAAAACTGAAACCGTAATTTTGTTGCAGCCACAGAGTTAGGTCAAAAATTGAAAGTTCTCGGAATTGAATTCCATTTTGACCAATAGATGCGCCTTGACAAAAACAAAATTCCTATAGCTTCTTTTCTCCAAAATGATGGTTGAAGACTTCACAAGATGAAACCCTAGTTCCGGCAAGGTTCCGATAATGCTTCGGCAATGGCTTCTTCTATAATGGCTTTGATACCATGTTAAATTTCATACATTCATAGCATAAAACATAAATGCATTACCAATATCACTAGAAGCAAGACAAAGCACAAAACAACAACACAAAGTTTGACCTGGGAAACCCAAATGGGAGAAAACCTAGCAACCTTCGCAGAGAGATGATAATTCCGAGATCAAAGTACAAATAAGAAAAGAGAAAGAATGTGAAAGTATCTTTCACAAGTAGATGCCCCAAATAAGCTTCCTCCTTCAAGTGATGTGAAATCAGCCTCCTCCAAGTTATGCGCACTTGCTATGTGAGTGAATGAGAGATAATGAGGTGCAGTAGCCTCCTATTTATACAAGTGCAAACCTTGAAAATTCCCTAACTGGAACGACTTCACTTGGGGGCAAGAAATAATTTAAATTTAATATTTTTATTTGTTTCTTTTGCACCTCAAGGCTTACATTGATTCTTTCATGTGTTTACATAATTGATTACATAAAGTTCTTCTCCCTTAGGAGGTATAAACAAGTACAATGAAGGTACAATAAAATATAATGAATAATATCTTCTGAAGTTGTACAAAATCCAACAAGTAGGACAGTCAGCAATTGATCGAGTTCACACTGGTGCCTCTACAGTCCAGTTACTCAGCCAAATATGGGAGAAATTCAATAGGCAGATGAATAGGATAGTCAGCAGTTGGTCGTTTGGTTGCACAGGTGCGTCTACAGTCTAGGTACTCAGCCAGATATGAGAGAAATCCCATAGGTAGAAGAGTCGGACAGTCAGTAGATGGCCGTACCCTTTTGCTCGTCTGAGATCTCAACCAGGTATGGGAGGACCCCATTGGCAGATGAGACAGACAGGTAGCAAATTGTATAGCAAAGATGGTACAGCTGATAATCTCAGATATTCAGGATTGAGTGATTCTCCTAGACTCACCGAAGGACTGGTGATGATGATGCACAGAGACTGTGTGGACAACCTTCAGTATGCATAGAGATGATGGAGACAGAATGGATGTACAAGATGAAACCCATAAGATCGTGATGCAGATGAAGACCGAAGAATACCTTCCTCGTTGAGACGGAGTGTTGGATTTTGTACAACTTCGGAAGATATTATTCATTATATTTTATTGTACCTTCATTGTACTTGTTTATACCTCCTAAGGGAGAAAAACTTTATGTAATCAAATATGTAAACACATGAAAGAATCAATCTAAGCCTTGGGGTGCAAAAGAAACAAATAAAAATATTAAATTTAAATTATTTATTGCCCCCAGGTGAAGTCGGCCCAGTTAGGGAATTTTCCAGGTTTGCACTTGTATAAATAGGAGGCTAGTGCACCTCATTATCTCATTCTCACACTTAGCAAGTGCGCATCACTTGGAGGAGTCTGATTTCGCATCACTTGAAGGAAGAAGCTTATTTGGAGCATCTACTTGTGAAAGACACTTTCACATTCTTTCTCTTTTCTTATTTGTACTCTGATCTCGAAATTATCATCTCTCTGCGAAGGTTGTTGGGTTTTCTCCCATTTGGGTTTCCCAAGTCAAACTTTGTGTTGTTGTTTTGTGCTTTGTCTTGCTTCTAGTGATCTTGGTTATGCATTTATGTTTTATGCTATGAATGTATGAAATTTAACACTCTGGAGGAGGTTCTTGCTAAAGATGCATCATTTTGGCATTTAATTACTAAAAAATGAGAAAATGCACAGGGACAAAAAATCAAAATAAGTCAAAAATGTGATTTTTGACTTTGGAAAGGGTTGGTTAATATTTTATTTGAGATGCATGACTACATTTTAATGTTAAAGCACATGTTATATTAAACTTATGATATACAAATCATTTTAAGGGATGACTGTTAGTTTTGTACCTAGGGAAGTGTTCCTCTAGTGACTTTTGCCTAAGTCACTTAGAAAGGGGAAAAAAAGGTGACCCTCAGCATTAATTCACTTAATGAGACTTTATAACATTAAAGTCACTTTTTGACTTAACTTTAGTGGGTGAGTGAATTTTATTTAAGTGATTTAAATAAAAGGTATTTTCACTCTCATTTGATCTCAACCGTCGGATGAGATCTAATCTTCACCGTTGGATTAGAACAACCCTAGGGTTTAGACAAAAAGGCTTGAGGGAGGCATTTGAGCTCACTTTTTGTGATTGAAGTGAAGAGAGAGCAAGAGAGAAACAATTGAAGAGGGCACGAGTTTTGAGGCAGCCATTTGAGTAAGTCATTGGCACGAAAATCGAGGCACCAGATTTTTAGCTTGAGAGAGGGCACGCATTTCAAAGCAGCTTGGAGTGCATTTAATGCTGCACAAAAATAGAGACAACAAGTATTAATCTCAGCACAGTTTTCTAGGTGACCGTACAGCAGCAAAAGGGCACGGTTTTCGAGGTACTGTACTTGCTGTACAGTGGCACAGAATTCGAGGACCGTATAGCAGAGTTATTGTTGTACCATATAGCACAGGTTCAAGTCATTTTCAGGCACAATTTTCGAGGAGATCTGGCACAAATTTCAAGGTGTTTGGCACAGATTTCGAGGGAAGGTACAACAATATTTATTGCTGCAAATCCGTACAGCAGACTGGGCACGGATTTCGAAGCATGCTGGGCACACAAATCGAGGACCGTACAGTTCAGAATTAATGACTGTGTTGGCACTGAAATTTAGGCAGTGATTGCACGTATTTCAAGGCTGGAATTTCTTGGTTGAGATAAGTAGTATTTGTCTGAAATTTCTGTACTGAATATTTTGCTGAAGAAATAATAAATCTCTCTCTCTCTAACTAGTTTTCCCCGTGGGGATTTTTCCAGGACTTGATTTTGGCCAAAAATTTATGAGTATCATTTAATGGTGTGAATGTTTAAATGTGTTTTTCAGCCTGTTAGTGCATTTTTACTGTGTGTTTAATTGTTACTGAAAATTTCATAAGTAGTTTCCAGTCAATGCATAACCGACTGGGAATGAAAACCACGAAATGTTGACATAAACCAGCAAACAGTAGAGTGCAGAAAATCTTCAATGACGTGAGCTTTGGATAAGCATGGGCCTACATTCCATGCATGCATTAGTACTCCAACTTGGTGGGCAAATATTCTATGGAGGGCAACCATCATAAGTGGAATAAGGCACATGCCATATAACCTAAACATTGGATATGCGAATTGATGAGGGATGTTGACGTGAGCATGATATACGTGGGCCTCCTCACGTGGGCAAGTGCAAATTCAGTGGTGGGAAAGTAATACAAGGCGTGGGCGTTGGCTTCAATGTAGAGGATGGGCGCCTTTAGTGAGGAGGAGTCCACATCACCTCATCACCACCAACCAAGAGCTCCAAGCTTTGGCTATCTCGTGAATCACTCCACCAATTTGTGGCATGCGCCTTCCTAAACCCTACCTTTCTTCCTCATTCGCATACCTTTTGTAACTCTATAAATATGGCTCCTTGCTTCCATGTTTGGGTGGATAATTTGTGCAAGGAACCTCTGCTACTTTTTCTGTTGAATTGCTTGATGCTATTTGGCATGCAACCTTGAATAAATTTGAAGGCTTTGGAGGTCAAAAAGTGTGCAATTTCTCATGGCATGTGATCAAATCGAAGTGAAAGAATATCATCAATAAACACTTCCAACCATGGGATATCTCTAAATATATCCTCCATCCTTTTCTGAAATTCTGAGGGAGCATTGTTAATGCCAAAAGGGAGGACCTTCCACTGATACTGACCATGGGGAACTACAAATGCAGTTTTATATCTATCCTTAGCCTCTATACCAATTTGGTAGAACCCGTATTTTAAATCAAACTTACTAAAGATAGAACATCCTGTAATCTTTTGGAGTAAGCTTGCCTTATCAGGCAATGGATATCTGATTTTCTGGAGAACAGCATTCAAGGGTTTGAAATTCACTACCAATCTTGGCTTTCCTCGTTTCTGCTCAGAATGCTTATTCACAACAAATGCTCGACAAGCCCAAGGACTCTTGGAGGGCTCAATCAAACCTTTATTAAGCAGATCCTGAACTTCTTTTGAGCAGAATTCCCTTTCTGAGGGACTCATCAATCTTGTTGAGGCTTTCATGGGTTTTATCTTCTGCAGAGGATCAAATGGTAGAGAAACAAAGTATTTCTCTCTTGTCTAGAAAGCATTTGGGCTTTCGGAGCAACAATCTTTTCTTAATTTTCTCAGTGATCCCTGCAAGGAATTTCTCACTGTGTCCCTCTGCAAACGAGATACATCTTTCCATCTTATTCAACGAACCTTTGGACTGTTCAGGAGGACTCTGGGAAATAGGCTTACATCTTTGTACAAATTTGTGACTGAAAGGCAAAGACACAAACTGACCATTAACTGTACAAGAAAATACCATTTTTTGGGTATCGAAAGCAAATGGACTAACTTTAAGCAAAAACTCAGAACCTAATACACAATCCTCACGGACTGCATCTAATCTGAACAAAGACACTAAACTTTTTACATTGGACAAGGCTATTAGGAAATCCTTTACTTTACCAGTAAGATACACAGGGGTACCTTGAATTGCAGAGCCGAACTCTTTGGTCTTTTCCCAATAAAAAGCAGGAATAGCATTACCCCTAGCAAGGTTAAACTGACATCTTGAATCTATCAAACATTGGATTGGCTATGATTTAAATTCATCAGGACAAAAGTCAAGGGTAATAAACAGCTTTGGACCAGACAATGCTCCTAACAGACTTATACTGTGAGACTGTGGGGAAGGAGATCTTTCAGGGGAAGACTCTGGGGATTCTTCCTTTTCTTCGGGCTTACCACAAACTCTTTCAATCTCTTTTGATAGCTCTTCATCAGAAGATTGATCTTTCTCCTGAAGCAAAACTATTAAAGCATTCTTTATCTCATCAGGTTCTTTAAGTAGTGCTTTGATCTGAGATTGTTTTTCCTTCAATTTCATTCTCAATAATTTCTCTCTATCTGTTCTGTGAGCCTGTCTATCTACATGACTGCCTGGATACTCTTGGTAGAGTT
The DNA here is from genome assembly GCA_027924585.1 of Larix kaempferi. Taxonomy (NCBI): domain Eukaryota; kingdom Viridiplantae; phylum Streptophyta; class Pinopsida; order Pinales; family Pinaceae; genus Larix; species Larix kaempferi. The sequence goes on from BSBM01000361.1 coordinate 23,581,177, forward strand.
CTACAGGGTTAAATGCTACAGTAGCTGATACTTTTTCTTTGCCTTTTGTTGTTGTTATAGCCTGCAATTGAGCTTGCAAAGCCTTTTTCTCTTCTCTGAGTTCAGTTCTTTCTGTATGTCTGTACACTGGTATGGAAGATAATTGCAAATCAATTGAAGCAATCTTCCTTTCTATTTGAAATGGAGAAACTGAACTTGAAAACATATACAAACTAAAATCAAACTCAGGCAACTCACAATTCTTATGCAAATGTTTATGATTCTTAGCTAAAGAAGATTATAATTCTAATCCAAAGGATAGATATTTGAAGCTTCAACTTATCTATTTATGCTAGGTTGTGCAAGATTTAAGAGTTGCAATTTGTAGTCAGTTATACTTGTGCACTCTTAGTTTTTCCTAACTGACCATACTAAAATCTAATCACTTGTGTAGGGTTGTTTGTCTTTGCATATCACTATAAGGCAAAGTAAGACTGGGAGCTTGGTTGCATCCCCTTCTTCTTTGTCACTTTTTTTTTTAAATGCTAATGAAGTTTTTCATGCAGGAAACCTCAAAGTAACTCTTTTTTTCAAAGCTTGGGCTTTGTTCTTTCTCATTTTTCACCCCTTAAACTTTAAAATCAATTCTTTTCCTTTCAAAGTTGGTTACTTTAGTGAGATCCTTTGTTTAAAATCTAAATCTTTTAAAGGGTTTTCGCTCTCATTGATGCAATAGGTGTTTCGATTTTCAAATTTAAATCTTATCAAGTCTTTTTTAAGTGCTCTCGCTCTCTCTGAAAACTCATCTTTTAAGAGTACTTTCGCCCCTTCTCTTTTGTTGGCTTCCCTCTCCTTTGTTGGTTGCCCTCTTTTCTCTTTTTGCTGCCCTTTTCCTTTAGCTTGCTGCCCTTCTCCTTTAGCTTGCTGCCCTTTCCTTCTTTGTTTGCAGCCCCCTTCTCCTTGTTGGCTGCCCTCTTCTTGCCTTCTTGTTTTCCTTTTAACTTGCTCTTGTTTTTGCTTTGTCTTCTCTCTTTTCTTTCACCCTCTCTCTTCTTTAATCTTTGCTTTCTACGTTTCTTGTTGCTTAGTTCTAGCTTAGATTTAGTTAAGAACTTCTAGTGTGCACTTAGTTAAATTTTAAAGTTTTACTAATAATTGCATGTTAGCAAATTCTTAGATTCTAGTTGCATCTATTTTAGTTTTCATTTTAGATCTTAGTTTCATTTTTTGATTTACTAATCCCTTAATAAAGCTTGTGTCTAAAGCTCTTATTCACAGGTGAACAAAGAGGACATAGCCCAAAGGCTAAGAAGATCAAGCTAGATCAAGCAAGAAAAACTAGAAAATCAAAAGAGCAAACTCCTTGAAAAGCACATAACCCTTTCTTCCCATCTTCTTTATTCCCCTATCTTACCTTGTGCTTTCAAGTGGAGACAAAACACAAAAGCATTGTAAAAGTTAATAAAAGAGCAAGTGGGATAAAGGCTCTCACACCCCACTTCCCCCATTTGGGGGAAGCTTGTATCGTCTATTGTCCCTTTTTGCATTAGCTTAGTTTCAGTTTTTGCAAGTAGCTTAGATTTATTTGGTAGAGTAGTTTCATTTTTTCATTAGATAACTAGATCTTAGATTTAGTTTTCAAGGCTCTAGTTTAATTTTCAAGTTCATATAAACTATATAAGACTCTTGAATCTCACTGAAAAGTGGATCAAGAGCACTCTCTATCGGAGAGGTCTTGCTTTCTTTTTTGCTTAGATTAGATTTCTTGCTTTGTTATAAATTGTTAACTAAAAAGAACATAAAATCTCTTGAATCTCACCAAAAGGTGGATCAAGAGTGCTCTCTGTTGGAGAGTTTATCTTGCTTTTGTTAGTTTTGTACCTAGGGAAGTGTTCCCCTAGTGACTATTTGCCTAAGTCACTTAGAAGGGGGAAAAAGTGACCCTCACATTAAAAGCACTTTAATGAGACTTTATAAAATGAAAGTCACTTTTTGCTAAAGTTAAGTGGGTGAGTAAATGTTTATTTAAGTGAATTAAATAAAGTGATATTTTTTACTCTCATCAAATCTTAGCCCTTGGATTGGATTCATCTCCACCGTCGGATTAGATACCCACTTAGGGTTAGTCAAAAAGCATGAGGGAGGCTCATTGAAGCTCACTTTTGAGTTTACGAAAGAGAGAAATCGAGAGAGGAGGAGCTAGGAGACTGCACGCACTTCGAGGCAGCCATCACGCACTTGGCACAGAAATCGAGGCACGAGCTGGGGCATTTAATGCACAGTACGGTCTTCTCTTTATTGTCTTCAGCTGGCACATATCCTGAGGTGAAGGTACAGCAGAAATCAGGGCACGAGTTTCAAGAGAAATCTGGACACAAGTTTCAAGAGAATCTGGGCACGATTTTCTAGAAGAATCTGGGCACAAAAATCGAGACTTTCTACACACAGCCCGAGGTAGATTCTGGGCACACTTCTCGAGGTTTTCAACACAGAGTTCGAGGAGATAGAGTGGGCACAGACTTCGAGATTGCTGCACACAGTTTGAGATAAAGTTGGGGCTCGGTTTTGAGACAATCATTGCACAGTTTTCAAGGTGAATCGTACAGTACTGTGACTGTACCTTCTGCACGTTTTTCGAGGCACTAACAGCACAGATTTCAAGGCTACTGTTTTTGGCACAGAATTCGAGAAATTTGTTGGGTGATATTTCATTGTAGAGATAAGTAAAATTTCTGCTATGAATTTATGTACTGAGATTTTATGAAGAAATAAGAAACTCTCTCTCTCTCTCTAACTGGTTTTCCCCGTGGGGGTTTTTCCAGGGCTCGATTTTGGCCAAAAATCTCTGAGTCTATCTTTTCATGTGTGAATGTTGAAATGTGTTTTTCAGCCTGTTAGTAGCATTCTATTGTGTGTTTGATTGTTACAGAGATTTTTATAAGTAACCTACAGCCTATGCATAACCGGCTGTAGGTGAAAACCACAAATTGTTAACACAAACCAGCAAACAGTAAAGTGCAGAGAATTTCTACAGCTTTCAATTTATTTATTTCAGTACCTTTTTGCATCTCATAAATCTATTAAATCTCTCCATATGGCGGATCAAGAGTGCTCTCTGTCAGAGAGTTTTTACAATGGCTCTTGTTCATAACACCTAACTAAAATTGGAATTTACCATTTGCTATACTAAGTATGCTCTACCCACTTGTGGGATACTCAGAAACTGTATAGGTTTATTAATTTTCCACATCTAAATGATAAATCCACTCAAACCATAATAAAATACTCTCCCTGAAAACCAACGAAAATCCGGCATTGATCGTCAATATTCCAAAGTGGGCAAATTCTGCCTGGGGAAGCTGGAACCACTATACCCAGATCTTAAAAGCACCGTTAGACTACATCCCTGGTTGGTGTAGTGTTGAACACGCTTTGAAGACTTGGATAGCCAACATGTCCTCGTACGGAGCCACTTAGAGTATTTTCCGGACACATTTCCAATACCGAAAGGATATCTTGGAGATATCCCCCACCCCTAATAATCAACTCACCATTTAAAATTTTACAATAAAATTTACCAAGAGCACTTGCAAAACAGTTCTCAAGCACACCAAGACTATGTATCAAGCATCCCCAACATTTTTTGACTCCATAAGGCACTGGTCCTTCAATTGATTTATTTATTTGCTTATCTATTTGGAGGACATTTTATATGCTTTAATTCGTATTATACTGTGGATGTCTTATATTTAGTTATCATTATCAAGTGGTTGTGTATCTTTAAATCAGTTTTGCAAGTACATACTTGGGTTTTATAAACTGTTATTGTGAATCTTGAAAAAACTCCTAAACAACACCCATCCGCATCAAACATTCCTGAAAAACATTTAAAACACAAGAGCCTTAGAAACTCTTTGTAGGGTCTACCCCCCTTGGCTTCGTTAGAAGTTTGCCTAAACGGAGGAGTCGGGATCAAGTGACAGCACCTAACTCTTTGCTTGCCCCCAAGGCCACACCTTTCCCACTTGGGAAACAGCTTTCGAAAGATTTCTGTTGCTGGTGTGCACATTCAGCGGGCAACAAGGTGAAAGACCAAGAATGACAAAGATGAAAAGCAAAGGATGGCTCAAGCCTGGAACATGGAAAATCAGGCTTCAAAACCTTAGAGCATCCCAACTGTTTTCCAAAGAAAAAGGATAGAAAATCAAAAGCAGCCTCCTTACAAAATGTTAGAACTTAGGACAGCAATTAGGGGAAGCCAGCTGCCAAAAATTGATTCATGAAAAAATGAAAATTGAAATCTCTGATTAAACTCATAGCTTGTCCTTGCATCTGTGCCTGTCTTGAAGTTAGGGAAAGAGATTCAAAAATTTGCATTTACTCTAAGAAATCTTATGTTCAACTTTACAGATGATCTTTGTATGGGACATCCTTTTTGAGAAGGAAATGTGGCAAACAGTAGAGAAACATATAATCAGGCCAGCTTTTGAAAAGTTTTAGACGGAGAGGAAGCTGTTCATCCCCACTTTTGTACATTAGCAAAGTGTCATGGGGGAGAATCCTGATGATTCTGTAAAATGGTACAATTACCTATATAAATATGACACAAATCATGTTATAACGATTTAGTAAATTTACCATTCTCGAATGAAGATATCTTTGAACATTTTTTTCTGAAGGCAACCTGCCCTATAATTTGGTAACTTGGAAGAAGCCTAGGTCACACGCCTTATAAATATGTTGTCACAAAACCTAGGTCTGCCACATCCTCAAGGTACTGAATGAATATTCTAAAATAAATAGACTAGAGCTAACATTGAAGTAGACATAGATTGGTCAAGAGTAATTGCTGAATTTTTCTCGAGTAAATTAGTGATGGATTATAAGGTTCCCAACATGTTATCACCTGTTCAAGCTATATATAGCAAGGGAAAAAGTAGTATTAACATGTTGAACTTTAGCCAATAATTTCCAGAAGAAATTGGCAAAATGCTAGTTATCAAAACAAAGAACAATAAATCGTAATGAATCAAACAAGCATACTAAACATTAACTTTCAAAAGATTTACTTGGAATGGATCTATAAAGTAATTAATGTTGCATGGGATTAACTTACTTTCAAAAGATACTCATAGAATGAGTCTATGCTGGTGCCAATTCCAGCATCCTATGGATGTGGCAGGAAAATAGAATAGAAGTCAGCGCCAAATGAAATTATCTGATAACAGTAACTGCTCACTCAAAAAGAAGACAGACAGTTCTAGAAATTAAGTAAAAAAGAAATATCATAACAAGCTTTTACTGAGGTTTCCAGTAAATGCAATAATGGTTTATCACACCTTCTGAGTCCAATGCCCAGAGAAAACGTTTATGTGAGCTCCGACAAGACCAATATCTGAGCGTTGGGCCCAGAGCCCCCGCACTGCATTCTTTGTAACTTTCTCAAAAACTGCAAAAAATAATCATGCCACACAATTGCCACTATGATCAGGCTTCAAAAATTAGTGTCTAAAAATAATTCCCTTGATTTTGCAGTTACATCGACTTCATCTGGAACAATGAAAACCAGTCTTTTCCTTAAAAGCATATGTAGGCATTGCACAAAGGAATACAGATTTTCAGTATAAAAAGGGTCGTTTATTTACTTACCAGGATCTCCAATCAAGCGACTCAAAAGCCCAAACTCCAAGGTGAGAGTGCCACCTCCAGCAGTTGAAGTGACCTACAAACCACAAATGCTAACAACTTACCATTCTGAACTTCAAATAGGCAATTATTTTTCCAAACTGCAGTAAAGTGTCAAACAATTGGTATCATGAAAAATTGAAATAAACTTAGGGGGCATTGTATGACAAAACAAATATGATATCATAGATTTTGAAGGATTTTGACCTTTAGCAAATAGAAAAACATACATTATATAGTTTCCCTAGAATCCAGTTTCATGATTGTAAGGGTGTCCCTTTTTAATTCTTAGCTACAGACTCTCATTGGCAAAAAACTTCAGGCAAAAAGAGTGTTTGAGGGAAAGGAAATGAAATAAAATTTAAACCAATCTCCAATAGAGACCAAACTAAGTCAGAGAGACTAAAGATTACATCCATCATAAGAAGCCTCTATAAAACAGGGGGTACAAGAGGCCCCCTAAGATTAGAAATGAAATAAAATGAAATAAAATGAAAAAATGAGTGCAGCAACAACAGAAAAGAAACAACATAACCTAGGCATGCAAATGGGTTATCGTGGGGGGAAATCCTAGAAAGTGCATGAGAACCAATGAAGAACCAAAGTCTAGACAGAAATGCACTTGCAAACAAAAGAGGAGGAAGCAAGCCCTACTCATCCTTTGAATCAATAATGCAGATGTCCATACCTAGTGCCTGTCAATAATATGCTTAGGAGAGTGGCCCAGGATGACAGGGCCCTCAACCATGATCCTAGGTGGCATTGACCTACTCTAACGTAGGACAAGATTAGAGGGAGGACCACTCTGAACATCGAAATCCAATGAACTGACCCCTAGAAGAGACGAAACTAGTGATGCCCCATCGAGAAGATGGACATCTCTCTCGAGACACTATAATCCTCCTAGAATCCCTCGACCCGAATCCCTCGACCCAATATGACAAGGAGCCCAAGTGGTGCGGCTAGAAAAAAAATCCAGACTAGTGTCCAACTAAGCAGCAATAGGATGATTTGCCCCTAGTCCCTAATACTAGAGCAAACGAGAAGTCATTTGTGTAACTATCACAGATGAGCCCTAATTTAAATGTTGCCTGAGAGAACAAGCTAGAGTTTTTCCTTGACTTTTATATGCATTGAGATGCTACCAAGCCATCTTTGGAGACCAATACCATTCCCAAAACAAATCAATATTTCTAAGACATCACTCATCTATAGGCTATTTTCTGTGTTGACTCTGAACACAAATATTGCAAAGATTGATTCCATCAAGTCCCCAACAAATGATAAGTATATTTGTCTTATAGAGTGGTCATTTAGTAATTGTAACAAAAATTATGATTGTAGCATTATGAATATTTAATTTTTTTATCTGGCATGCAACGAATGCTTACAATAGGTCATGGTTTGTGGGGCAAAACATAGAGGAATGTGCGTTGTGTTCTTCTCTGTGTATATTTTATCGTTAATGTGCATATCGTAATTGTCAATATAGATATAGTGGTTTCGTGGAGATCTTAGGGAAAATTTTCAATTTAGATGGTAACATTGGATTTAAAAGTCATCATTAAGTTTATTTCCATCTAGATCATTATTGGTGAGAACTTTGAAAGATACTCGTTGCTCTGATATTGATCTCAACCTTGTGATAGATGGAAGGTCTCCTTGCAGTAAGTTTATGGAGTATAAGAATGGAAGTTAAACCTAGTGCCTTGCATCTTTGCACTCTACAGTTCAGGAATGGAGTCAAGTAGATCTTCTAAGATATCATATGTTAAAAGTTGTCTTATTTGCACTGAATATTGGATTACTATCTGTTGACAATCATAATTGATTGCACTAGATGTTTACAAACATCCTTGGGCCAGCAATGTATGTTTTACCCTCTATTAATGTACCCTTTCCCTTTGCACTCGAAATGCATGAAGAAAAGAGATATAGTTATCTCATTACCATGAAACAAAACCTTGTTCAAGCACTAGGAGTATATGGCCATAAGCTCTACATCAAAACTCTAAGACAAAAGATAAAACTATCTCATTAGCATGCAACGCAACCCCACTCAAGTGCTAGGAATTTATGACTATAAGCTCTATTACCCTTCATATTCCATAATGGTAATTCAACAGATGACGGAGATGACTTCATTCAGATTCCAAATCCTAAAACAGCATAATCAATTGCAAATGGCTTAGAGTCCCCTAAAGCAAATTTATCTAGACATATTTTTGTATAAAATAAATTGAGGGGTTATCTTAACTATGTGGAATGTCCCCCTCCTTAAAAACTGGTAGGTGCACTCCACTTAGACCCAAATCTCTCGCATTTTATGGTAGGTTCCCAATCCCTTGATTAATGAATGATAGGTGCACTTTTCTAGGGGACATTATCCCAAGATTTGTGGATTTGTGTTAGGACCTCTTCAAGCTATGCAGGGCGCACTTTCTTTGGGGACATTATATGTTGATTTATGGATTCTGGTTGTCAAGTCCTAGATTTGGGGATGTTTTCCCCCAAATGTGGCCTCTTCTAGCCTAGGTGCACCTCTAGTTCTCCCTAGTTCACACAAGTGCTGCCCAACACTCACACATGAGCTTGCATACTTATCTCTTCTCTCCCTCATATGGCACAGTCTCTCTTGCATGACTCTAATACATGGCTAGCACCCCTCTTGCTTCATTGAGGGTATATAAGAAGAAGGCCTCTTCATTGTAAAACATGGTTGGATTTTTGGAGTTCCATCTTTCTTGAGCTTGTTACCACCTAAAGTTGCAGTTTAGTTGGACTTCAATGAGCTGCCAGTGTTGCACAATCACTTGTGCTTTTCAGTGTTCAGAAGTTCAAAGCTTGGCCTGTTCAGGGCCCCTTTTTTTAATGTTTTGTAGTGCATGACCGTGCCCCACGAGGTTTGTAATAAGCGTACTAGCATGGTGGTCTTTGAGTGACTCGGTTCCCTAGGACTTGACAACCAAAGAAGGTATTCCAAGGAGTTTTTTCCCTTGTCGATTATGCTTTGCCTTTAGCCAAGTATAATCAGTGAGGTTTTCTCCTGCACCTCCAAAGCTGGAATGTCCAAGGTGGGGGTTAGGGCTTAGGGGATTATTAGAGCCCGTTTTGTAACGTTTATAAACATGCTAGATGCTAGAATTTTATCGTTTTGTCATGTACTAGGTTCCCCTGAAGTTTCAGTCAATTCCGACAAAAAATATTTTTTCGCATTTTTAAGCCATTTTTTAATGGTTTAATTGAAAATTTTCAAAAGGTGATAAAAGTGTGATCCAGAGTCGGAATTTGGCGTAGGGATGCTCGTTTTCAAGCTCAGAGCATCCTCTTTACCCCAATACCCAGTTTTCCTACATTTCGGGTGACCGAGAACCCCTGTGGAGCAGTTTTTCCTATCAAAGCTACAGAATGGCACTTTAATGCTAAAAGAGCATCAAAATGCACCATTACCAAAGATTAAAATATTCAAAAAATTGAATTTAACACATGCCAAATTGACATGGCATGAGTCACATAAGGTAGGTGTTCATCCTAAAGTAACAAAGCATATGATAAATGGTTGGTTTGAAAGTCAAAACATGAATATTTCATTCACGTGGTCACCTTCCTTCACGTGGGCAGCCGTACGGTTTTGCGAATTGATGTATGGAGGGTGAGTTCAAAAGGTGGGCCATCGTAGGTGACATGGCATTAGTTCAAAATAATTTGGCCAATATGCATGAGAGACAAAGCATGAGTATTCCAAACTTCACCACACGCTTTCTTCTCCCTTCACGTGGGCAGCTGTACGGATTGGTTTGAAGGCTTGGTTGTTATGTGTGGGCGCATACCTTGTGTGAGGTGGCATATCGGTATGGACAAGCTTCAAGTTGAAACTCTATCCAACCTATGCCCCACCATTCCAACGCAGCAACAACCTCAAGTTCACCCTCTCCTTCACATGGGTTGGCCGGTTGCTCCTCCACTTACATGTACGAATTGGAATTGAGGATAAGGTCAAGGTGGTGGCACCACCTCATATGGCTAAACTTCTAATTTGAACATCCAAATAGAATCATCCCACGAGAAAGCTATCAAAGCGTGGAAACATCCAACAACTTGCCATTCGCTCTCATCCCTCACGTGTGAGCTGCTTCAATTTGGCATCTTCCATTTCAATTGATTTTTGTCCAAATGAAATGGTGCATCTTCATTGGGCTGCTTGCTAACTTGCTCTACAAACTAGGAGCTTTGTCTCCATAGGGTTTTGCGCCCTAGTTCACTCTCCTTGTGCTATATATTGAGGAGCTTGGCTCCATTGTAATGATCGGAAGGTGGAACCTCTGCTCGTGTATTGTAATATTTTTCTAAGTTTAATAAAGAAGGCTTTGGAGGCTAGTCTGGTGATTGTCTTTGGTTGGATCTTCATAATTGTTACATTTGAGGTAAATTGTATCGTGTTGCATAGCTAGTATTGTCGAGATTGTATGTCTTTTAAAGGGAAGTTATCTTCTTAAAGATCTGTAAGTAATGCTTTATAGGTTGCTTACTTTTGTAAATGATGTTAGGGTGCTAATAGCAGTGTGATTTCTTGTTTGAATCCATTGCTTTACTGCTTTCTTTCAATCATTTACACATATGCTCTTATCCCCTTGCTAGTTGTTTGCAGTTGTTTACAGATAGCCTAAGCTGAAGAAGTCCACGAACATGTTAGATCGTATCTTCATTCAGTAAATTCGAACAAAGTCTTGGTCCTACCGGTGCATCAGGAAGCTTGACTCCATTGTCGTTTCTTCAAAACACTCAACCCCCAAGGGTTCCATTTTTCTGATCAAATTTTCTTCTGCTATCTTCGGTTACTGTTACTTATGTTAGATCATAGTACTTTCAAAGCATAAATTTCTGAAAGTAGATCTAAGTTTACAAGTTTTCCTTTTCAAGCTTGTTTTATTCGTAAAATCTAGAGTTCTTGATAGGAAAATCTTGTCTTGGTTGGAAAGTATATTTGGCATTTAAGTGCTTTGGTGCGCTTAGCTTTTCCAAAAGCAAGCAAAAGATCCTAAGGAAAGTAGCTTTCTAGCTCACTTTCCTTAGTGATTTGTTTTCATTTTTGTAGTGGTTAAGTTAGAAAAAATTTCCATTTTTTGCATCTAAACCAAACATACTCTTAAAGTGTGTTTCGATAGTTTTCAATAAACTTTTGTTCGCTGGAATTTGCATCATTTTATGACAGTCCTACATTTAAAAGTTAACTAAAAGTCACTTAAAAACTCATAAAATTGCCCAAAAAGCAAGTTTTTGCATACTAGTTGCATTAGTGTTCATTTTTGCAATCTATAGCATTATCATAACACTCTTAAAGTGTTCTAATTATCATTTCTAATCAACATTCGTTCGTTGGTCTGTTTCGTTTTCTTAACAAGTTGGAGCTAAAAAACTCATAAGAAAGACATTTGGAAGCTCCCAGAACCATTTGGAGAAACCCCCTTCAAGCACTTTCGCTTTCAATATCTTATTGTAAACTGTCTTGTTCCCTAATGATAAAGGGCAAACAGTGTTTCTCCTATTTTCTTCATTGTAACACAAAGAATAAAAAGAGCACAGCAGGCAATTCCAGCACCTGACCCCAATCCCCCCAGGGGGGATTCACACCTTTTTTCATTTTTTTTTATTTTTCGCAACTTTTTTCTAGTTTTCCGTTTTAGATTAGTTTTCATTTGAGCAGTAGTAATTAGACAACTCACTCAAGCACACAACATTCTCCAAGGACCCGTTTATCATTTTATATGCTTTTGTGTTTTATTCAATTATTATTCTGTTCTTAAAATTTAATCCTAAAATTAACCCCCCTCTACTATATGCTTGGGGTTTAGTGTAGATTAATCATCCACTCACACATTTTAATAAAACGAACAACGCCCCAAACCCGGAGTATGCTCTTGACTATTGCAGCTTAGTCGGAATAGTTGGCTCAATCAAAAACGGGTGCAAGGTACTTAGTGTTAATAGGATAATCCATTAGAATCCAATCCTAAGAACTCAAGAGGTTGCATGGACTGAATCCACAGAGTCAGCAGGTTCTTAAGTGGGTTCATCCTCGCCTGGTTGGACACTTGGTAAGGTTGCTAGAGCACTCAGTTCGAAGTTTAGGTTTCTTTTGGGCCAAACCAAGAATTAACCGACTCCTTAATCCACTCATTTAATAATCATAAAATTTACCAACTGAGATACTGCAATACTTTCACTGAGACTACACAAGCAACCCTACACGGCAACAATTGCAAGCATTTTCACATTCTCGGCACTGGTCTTTAATTTTCCATGATTTAAGTTTCAATCATAAATGTCGTGAATGCTTATCTATCTTGTGTTGGGTTAATCAATTGATTTAATTTGCAAGCAGTGCTTAGTTGTTATATTTTTTCCATCTCGTCATCTCATAACTCCTAGATTAGACTTTTATCTTTGTTGTAGATTAAAAGCCTTAGTTTATTTTTCATAGGGACCACCCCCCTTGGCTTCGCTAGGAGTAAGCCTAGACGGAGGAGTTGAGTAATCAGGTGACAGCACTTGACTCTCACTTGCCCGCAAGGACACACCGAGCGGCTTGAAGGTTTCCTGTCGCATCCCCCCCCAAGTGTGTATTAGGCGGCAACAGAGCTTAATCAATATATCTTGTCTTGGAGCAAATTTTCTTGTAAGGGTTTCCTTCCTTCTCATGTGTGGCGCATTTATCTTGCTTGGAGCTTCATAGTTGTAAGTTTATTGGGTGCTTTTACATTGTCATTTCTATGCTTCTTGTTTGTCATTTCTATGCTTCTTGTTTGGGCCATTGGGAAAGATGTTACAACCTCAATGGAGAAAGATGTCATAATTTAATCTCTAATTCATCCTTCCTTGCATATTTATTTATACGGGATTTATATGTTGTATCTTTACCTTCATTCGGATTGCCCAACCATAAACCCTTTTTATAAGGTACACCCCAGGAGCTAGAAAGGAAGTAGAAACTTAATTTGATCCCTTTCCTTGTAAACCCTAGTTCATCTTCAATTCCATTGAGTAGGGTTTGGGTTAGTTGTTGCAATTCTTCACTCTTTGGTGACCTATTAAGCAAGCCCCCCCTGTTGATGATTATAGCTCGGACATGTGCTTCTACATAGGCTAAGTATCTAGCATGCAAAATTTGTCCAAGTTACCTCTCTAGGTACTTGCTTGAGAGAGTAAGTGACTTTTATATCTCTTTCCTAAGTCTAACTTAGGAAAAGCACATTAATTAACTTAATGTTGGCTAATAACTAAAAGTGAACTTAAGATTAAGTCACAACCATTAATCTTAAGTGAGGCTTGAGATCTAATCTCAGTCATCCATCGCTTTGGAGATTGGGATTTAGGGTTTTGGTAATTGAGATGTTGTAAAAGAAAGTCGAAGGAAAGCAGAAAGACAGGAGAGGTCACAAGATCATTTCAGAGAGAGATTTTCTTAAGAGAAGAGTGAGAGACAATGCCTGAGGAGAAGTGAGAGATGAGATTTGCAAAGTGAAAGATTCTGGGGAGAGAGAGAGGGTCAAAATCACCAAGAGAGCTAATCTGTAGAACCAGCGGAGAGAGTCGAACCATACAGCTGACACAGGCTGCATGTTTGGTGACACAAAGGGTCGTACGATTGATGCAATGGGATGTACAATTGATGTAGGGTTCATACGAGCTGACATAGGGACCGATTCCATGACGCAAAGGGTCGTGCGAGCTGACGGAGAGCCGATCCGCATGAGTGACACAAAGGGTGATGTGGGCAGGGCCGATTTGCCTAAGAGGCAGATTTCTCTAGTGTGTTAATTTTCTCTGGGACTGAGTTACAGGTTCTATGATTGTAAATTTTTTATTGTCTCTATGGGTCAAGATAATAAAAGAAACATTTACTGTTGGTTTTTCCCCTTTGGGGTTTTCTAGGGTAAATACAGTGTCAAATGTGTGATTGATTTCATGTTTATTCTGCTACATTATTGATTATGATATCAACTATTTATGTTTATAATTTCTAAGTATAAAAATGATTGAGAACATATATCAAAATTTGGTATTGAGTGAAATTTAACATGGTATCAGAGCGAGATCAACTCTTAGAGAAGGAAATCATTTGGCAAGGTTTTACAGCGGAAACAAAATATATATATATATTGGTCAGGTTATTTGATTGGACAGGATGGTAGCAATCGGACTGAGATTTGAAGATCGATTGGATGGTGCATCTAACTACAACCCTTAGAAGGAAAGGATAGCATTAGTGCTAATGGAGAATGGGATTTGGGAGTTTGGTGATCAGCAACAAACCCCTCCTACTGATGCTATACAACTGGTCGAATATACCAAGAAGGATGTGAAAGCCAGGATGATTAATCTCAATGCTGTGAAAGGATCATGCGATCCCTCATTTGTCCAAAAAGAAGACAGCTAGGGAGATGTGGGAGGCTTTGACGAAGTTGTATCAGAATGACAACCAAAATAGAAAGATGGTCCTCAGAGAGGAACTCAAGAGCACCAAGATGTCTAGATCAAATACAGTATCTTCTTATCTCACCAGGATCACATAAGTTCATGGTAAGTTGGCAACAGTTGGGGAGACAGTACCAGATCCAGGGTTAGTGAGGATTGCTATGAATGGTTCACCAAGCCATGGGCACATTCATCAAAGGGATAGTTGCACGAGAAGTCTTCCTTATTGGGAGAGGTTGTGGGATGACTTCATACAAGAGAAGACATGAGAGGAATCTCTGTATGGAAGCCAACGGAAGGGTGATGATGAGGAGAACATTGCTCTTGCAAGTAATGCAAGGAATGGAAGGTGAAGGCCAAGAAGAATACGAGTCGAGAGGCTTCCACTTAGGAACGCAAGAAGGACATGAGAAAAGTCAAGTGCTTTGCATGTCACAAGTTTGGCCATTATGCAAGTCAATGTCCAAACAAGAAGGGCAAGAGTAAGGCATAGGTTACATCCACAGCGGGCACACAGGTCAGTGAGTTCGCTGCAAAGTTTGAGGAGTTCTCATTAATGTCTTGTCTTTCTGGCACCTTAGCAAAGGATGCATGGTTCGTGGATATTGGGGCTTCTTGAGTTAGTGAGGATTGTTATGAATGGTTCACCAAGCCATGGGCACATTCATCAAAGGGATAGTTGCACGAGAAGTCTTCCTAATTGGGAGAGGTTGTGGGATGACTTCATCCAAGAGAAGATGCTAGAGGAATCTTTGTATGGAAGCCAATGGAAGGGTGATGATGAGGAGAACATTGCTTTTGCAAGTCATGCAAGGAAGGGAAGGTGAAGGCCAAGAAGAATACGAGTGGAGAGGCTTCCACTTAGGAACGCAAGGACATGAGAAAAGTCAAGTGCTTTGCATGTTACAAGTTTGGCCATTATGTAAGTCAGTGTCCAAACAAGAAGGGCAAGAGTAAGGAATAGGTTACATCCACAGCAAGCACATAGGTGAGTGAGTTCGCTGCAAAGTTTGAAAAGTTCTCATTAATGTCTTGTCTTTCTGGCACCTTAGCAAAGGATGCATGGTTCATGGATATTGGGGCTTCTCGTCACATGACGGGAATGTGAGATGTCTTCACCAGTATTTCAAAGGAAGACCTAGAGCTGCATGTGGAGCTTGGTAATGATGCCAAGTGTGCAGTAGAGGGGACTGGATATTCAGTTTCAGTTGGAGTCTGGAGGTCCTTTGGAGGTAAAGGATGTGTTATATGTATTAGGGTTGACGAAGAACCTACTAGCGATTTCGGCCATGGAGGACAAGGGATATGTGGTGTATTTCTCAAGATGGACAGGTACTTGTTAGGTTGAAAGGCTCCAATTCAAAAACAAGACAAGTGATTGAAAACAAAGTGGGTAACTTGTACTTGTTGAAGGCTCAGCCAATCCATGCTCTAGTTCATAGTGATGGTGACAGTTTGTGCAAGTTATGGCATAGGAGGATGGGTTACTTGCATCATAGGGCTTTACCGATATTGAGGGAGATTGTCATTGGTCTACCGGAGTTCAATGTGGAGCAGCAAGGTGTGTGCAAGGGATGTGTGCTTGGCAAGTATGCTAAGACAACTTTCCTAGTAGTGATAGCAGGTTCAAGGGGATCTTGGATCCGGTGCATTCAGACACGTGGGACTTTGTCAATATCGTTGTTGATTAGTTATAACTACTATGTGACCTTCATGGTGATTTCTCCAAGAGGACATGTATCTACTTTATAAAGACCGAGAATGAGGTCTTTAGTCGATTTCGAGAGGTTAAGGCTCTCATGGAGCACCAAACAGAGAGGAAGATCAGAATTCTAAGGACGGATAATGGAGGTGAGTATACCGACAACAAGTTCAAGGATTTCTGCAAGGAGAGGGGAATTAAGAGGAGTTAATAGTACCTTACATCCCACAGCAGAATGGGGTTGCGGAGAGGAAGCACAGGGCCATCATTGGAGTTACCAAGGCAGTGATCCATGATCAGGATTTGCCCATGTTTCTCTGGGCATAAGCATGCAACACGACAAAGTACATTCAGAATAGTGTTAAGATTATATGCTACTAAAGACTAAATTCTAACTTCATGAGCATTTAATACAAAAATAGCAGCATAACAAGGATCTCTGAAAGGTACACAATCACAAGGTACACAACAATATATCCTGGGAAACCCTCAAGGGGAAGAAAACCCAGCAAGAACTTCCTCAATATAGATTACCAAAGTACAATGCCCAAAAATAGGTCTCACAAAGAAGAGAGACAAAAACCCAAACTCTAGAGCGAAGCCAATCCTCCTCCTTCGCAAACTTCCTCTCTCCTCTAATGCGTAATGCTTAAGTGAGTGAATGGTACAAATGAGGGAAAGACTCCCTCTATTTATACTTTACTTTTCACTTGACTTTTAACCCAACTAAGTCGTCCTCAATAACTTAACTGGGACGGCCTCTCTAGGGAGACTCAAAATAATAATAATAAACTCTTTTGTGTACTATCGACCCGACTTACAATGGAGGTTTAACCTCATGACTTTTACATGACCAAATATAATAATGGCATCCCCGAACGGAGGTAAAACATCCCCAACGGAGTTACAATAATAAAGTACAAGTAGAATATTCTTCGAAGTTACATTAATTCAACATATAGGAGTCCTCATAAGGTCTTGGGAGACAAGACTCCCAAGGAAGCATTAACAGTTGTGAGACAAGAGATTGGTCACTTTTGTATCTTCGAATGTCCGATGAATGTGCATGAACCATCAAAGAAGAGGACGAAGATAAAAACCTTTCGCGGAGAAGGGTATTTTTATGGGATACCATGAGATTTCAAAGGCATACATGATAAACATTCCATCATTAGGGAAAACAGTAGTGAGAAGGTATGTCGGTTTGATGAAAGCCAAGCCCTTAGGAAGTTACATGACACCCTTCCAGCAGAGGCAGAGGATGAGGAACACGAGACTCCGAAGTTTGAGGTGAGAGCAACACCGGCAGGTACAAGGACTCAGTCTTCATATAAGGAGGAGGAGTTAGAGGCTCCTTCCACTTCTGTCGAGAGGAGGTCAAGATGGCTAGAGCACACATTGAGGGATGCTAAGGAGCACGTGGAGGCTCCTATGAGTACTTTCAAGCAAAGCAGACAACCGAGGCAGTTTCTGAGTTACATGGCACCCATGAGTGACATCATTAATTCTAAGCCTTCCATTGTTAAGAAGGCAGCAGGCCATCATGTGTGGAGGGATGCCATGATGGAGAAGTATGCATCCATCATGAAGAAGGATGTATGGGACATAGTCCTAAGGCCAAAAGGGAAATCTGTGGTGAGTTCGAGATGGATCTTTAAGATGAAGCATGTTGCAGATGGCAATGTGGAGAAGTACAAAGAGAGCTTGTAATGTCCTCTTTTGTTTAAGCACCAAGAACCCTCCCGCTAACCTATTTAATTCCCATAGGTTCGAGCGAGTACTGACAATCTTTTTAGTTCCTGTTTATTATAGTAGGCAGAAATATTTCTGCAAATATATGAGAATATATATATATATATATATATGAATAAGATGATTACAATAAGCCTCATTACGGTAAACTTATACGCATTACCTGGTCACGAGGTGAAGAGGCACGTGCCCTTTGACACGTGCCCTTTGACCTTTCCTTACCCTAATTATATTATTACTATTACTACTATTATTATTATTATTACCATTATTATTATATTGCCACCCCCTTGGGGAATGCTTTGTCCTCGAAGCATAATAAATAGAATTTTATCTAGTTAATCATGTTGTCTTGGTGGCATCATTTTTGTCTTTATCTGGTCATAGGGACTTTACTTGGTTCTCGATTTCAGCATTGGTGAGGTTCTGTTGTAGTGTATGCATCATAATTTGAAGTTTTTCAATCTGTTTGTTGAACATGAACCCTTCATTCTCCTTTGTAACATTCTTCCCTTGCCCACTTTGATGTATGTTTGATTAGTGTTCCTTGCCCTTTTTGCATTAGATCTTGGATCTTATCAGCCTTCCTTAGATGAAGTGGAATATATTTCGTAGATTGTACCCTTCAAGAAGTAGCTTCATTTTGGAGGACCATATCTTCATTCTTACTAATGATACTTTTGGTGGTGTTTCATCATTATCTGATTCTAAATTGTAGCTTACAGTAATTTCATTCTTTGGTCTTGGGACTTCTACCTCTTTTCCATTCACTATCTTAAAGTAGGGTAACGATGGGTCTTCACATCTATGCTTAGGAATCCAATTCTTACCACATTAGCGACAATTGTTTTCCTTCTCTTTGTCCCTTTCTAAATGGTGATATTTATTATTGTTGTTACTAGTTGCCTTCTTTGGGGAATGAAAAACTATCTCTTGTTGACTAACCAACTTCCTTTCAATCATTTTTTCCATACTTCTAACTTCAACCAAGTTCTTAGGTCTTGATAACCTTAGCTCAATGATTATGGCTTTTCACCCCGAAATATATAGTTTTAGTTGTTGCTCATCTATAAGATCAAGAAATCTAGTTGTTAGAACATCCCATTAATGGGTATATTCAATAATTGCACCCGTTTGTTGTAAATGGGCAAACTTGGTATAGGTGTCGTCTTCTTCATCATCGTGAAACCTCTTAAGAAGATCTTATGTAAACATTTCCTAGTTATCTGAGAAACCACTTGTTTTTTTGAACCACTGTGAACTAATCATAAGCATCACCTTCTAAGTATAAGGATGCCATCGATATCTTCTCTAATTCACTAGTAGGTGGGTTCATAGCAAAAATCCACTAGATTTTACTAACCCACACGATATCCTTGTTATCACATGATTTGACTATCTAAGTGCTTGCAATGAATAAATGATCGCCAAGCCGGTGGAACTTCGAGACTCTACCCCAAAGTGTCACAAAGGCAGGGCCCCTCTCCTTAGGTTTCATAAGTCCATCAAAAGCAGACCCAGACTAACCATAGGAGGTGTCCCAACACAATTTTTCTCCGATACTTACCAATAAAACCAGCTTTCTCACAATACTAGTAAGACCAATTTGGCAAAAGACAGAGGTGCCTTAGGAAATTACAAATTAGGAGAATGGCACCCCTAGGCGAAAACGTTAAGGGAGAAATGAAATTAGATAATTGAACAAAATACTCCCTATAGCTCGGCACAAGCAACCATAAGATAATAAGATACAGTAGCAAGTTGCTTGGATAAACAAAAGGCACTAAGGATGGCTAGACCCAAATTTGGGGTGGTTGTCCTAAAGATTTCTGAATGTAAACAAACAGAATAGTATATTATAGAGCCTAGAATAATTAAGAAAACAATCCATAATGAGATTATGGTGTTAGGGGAAATAGACCAACACTTGGAAATGACTTGTATTTAAAGGATTAAGCAATTAAAACACTCACAAATGATAGGGGAAGCTCAAATCCAAGTGTTGGATTGAGTTTAAGACCAATCCTAACACTAATAGGCTTCTTGGCTAACCACTTAGCTTACAATAATCACTTAGCTAACCAATTCCTAATCCTAGGGTCTCTATGGAGTCAATAGCTATGGAAAACAAGGTAGGAATGGCAAAATACAACTTGAATATTAAAAGACTTGGACAAACCCCACACATGAAAAACAAAACAAGCTAAAAACAAAGAAAATAAGTGACTAACGAAACCACAAAAGATAAAAGTGAGTTGTAATACGTACTTACCTATATCCGGCGGTTGGATGAAACTGCTCCACCCTTCCTAGCAATGAGTTGATATGAATCCAAGCCTGGAAAGCTCCAAGACTAGCTAGGGTGGACTTGAGAAACTTAGCTCTTCAACCTGCAAGCAGAAAACAACTCAATAAGTATGGGTTTTTAGATAACACACCTATCAAACTAAAATCAACTTTCAAAATGAAGAAATCATGCAAGACCAAAAGAGAAGGTAGCTAGAAAATGAGAAGCAAGGAAGCAAAAACAAAATTTTGTACGCAAAACCCCCTGTCTAGAAACACCAAGGCGCACTGGGCAATTCGTTACTCTCTCCTGCACATAAACACGAAAAATATTCCACCAAACTAGCAAATCTAAGATCCAAATGCTCAAAAAGGATAGCAAGGAGTGAAATCCATCAACTAGACACCAAGATACAAGAAGAATTTGACAAGAGAAATTTGGTTTCTATTTTTGTAGAGAAAAAATCGAAAATTCATTTACAATGAGCACCTCACTCTCTTTTATAGAATAAGAGAGGAGCACATTCCCTAGCCCATAAAGATGGGGGCTTGAGATTATAACATCTCTAATCTAGATCAATGGCTGAGATAATTCACAGCTTTTACAATTTTTACATGCTAGAAAATAGTTGAAAAATGAAAGGGGCAAATTGCCTCATTGAGCCCATGAAGATACAAAAACTTTACAAGTTGTTTGCCTAGGAAATAAGGTGGGATCACTAGGGAGTCCCTCTTTACATCACTTTTCATTACATTCATTGCTTGATAACTTTTACATAAGTTAAACTATGGTAAGTCACCCAGTAGAGGAGGAAGTGCGCCCCCCTTAATAGAGGATGCTAGTTGGGCCCACACAGGATGTCGAAAGAGAAAACTTAAACTTGGGTATTGTTCGGAAAATGATTTTACGAGGACCCAAGTTGCCACTTTTTTCAAACTGTTGATTATTCATCACTTGATTAATTCACTGCTAGACTTGGGAATTTTGAAATTAGACTTAGAAAAAACCTATTAATAATTCCAATTAATTCCAAAATGGGTGAATTAATACTCAACACCTCCAAAATGCTTGAGATGGGATCCTTGATGCTATGACATGATGTACAATCAAATACATGTCAAAAACCAATATGCAATCTTCAATAAGTAGTTGCTCCAAATTATTAATATTCAACCTTTGACTTTTTAATAATAAACTTGGGAAAATTTCCATATTAAAGCCTATTAATCAAAATTGGCTGAAAATAACATTGGAGGGGTCCAATTAGCCTCCAATGGTTGTAGCATCATGAAATATGGATCATGAAGCTCTCATACTGTTGGTTGGTCCTGTTAACCAAGTCAAAAAGTAAATTCTGGTCAAACTTTTGCAATGAAGTCCAATAGTACAAGGACTCATCCAAATCCTATAAGAGGATGGATAATCACTTATAATGGTTAGAATTGAAAGATAACTAGAGCTACAAATAATACTTTACACAAGTAATACCACTGAATCCCTACATAGTCTCATCATAGGATAAATGCATAACAAAGCATAAAGCATGAGGTGACTACCTTATGTACATGCCAACATCTAGTTAACCATCTAAAACATTGCATAGATCAGTCTTCTCTTTGGTGGAGTTAATGATCAAAAGTCAAAGGCTGGTCAAAAAAGGATTGGTCATGGAAGACGAGAGAGTTAGGAGAGAAGGGAAAACGGGGAAATCTGTGACATTCATTATTCTAGCAAACAATGGGGAGTATGTGTCTCATAAATGGATGATGTGCTAGAGGATGGTACCCTTTAGGTCTTAACACTAAGACTCAACCCCCGTTTATTTCTTTGCCTTTATCTTTTAGGCTCCCTCTTGGACTTGTTTTCAATGACTTGTATTCATTTATTTTTCTTGGAGAACTTCTTTTACTTTCTTTCTTTTTCTTTTCCTTTTTTTATCATGAGACCTTGGCCTTTTTATTTCATTTTTTGGCCCATGCAAGTTTAGACTTGCTTCTTTTCTTTCTTTGCTTGACTCTTCAATTTTGACTTGGTCTTCATTTCTTTCTTCATGTAGCTACAAGGAGTCTGGGACTAGGAGCTACTTCATGTGCCCTTTTTAGGCATTGAAGAGGGGAAGAATCCTTTCATGCTTCAAGGCTTAGAGACCACACCATCTAGAGACTATGCCAACCTTAGCTCATTACCAAACATCAACGGTAAGTGACCAGAGAAGCACATGGGGTCGAAAGGTGGTAATCCTAGGCATAGAGCCAATTGTCGGGGATAATCGACAAGAAACATAAGACTTCAGAAGACCAATTCTTCCAGGTTTACAGCCAAACATTGGGGGTAATCAACCAGAGAAGCATAAGACTTCGGAGAATTTTGTTGCGCACATCAGAGCCGAGACACCAGGGGACAACATGGAGGCCATCCTAATAAAAAGGTCACAAAGGGGGAGGTCCTTGAGTCACTTTGTCATATCCATATCAATGGGTTTGTTCAACAAGCAAGGGTGAAATGGATGGATTATGGAAAAGGCCAAAAGATGGAACCAGGAGCAAGGGTGTGATCCATGCAATGATCCAGAGGTTTTACCAAATAAAGGTATGTATATAAAACAGAGACTACTTCTAAAAACCATGCTATATAAAAATCCTACTCACCATGCTCATTAGAAGATTACAAGTGTAAAATAATATTTACAACACCAATCAATCAGTCAATACAAACCATATATTCCATAAAGTATTCTTTAGGCATGCATTTGATACACACAAGCTCAGAAATCTCATAGGAACTTACACTGCTTTGACACACTACCCTACTCAAACAAAACTGATCCAACTCTGATTGGCTACAAAAACGAGGGTATAGCACCCCATACATCTAGTGCTATAACAAGCCTTACGACCGTCTAAGCCATCATATTTAGGTATCTCGATTTTGAGTTTATTTAGATACCCCGTGTTATCTAGATATCTTTAGTAATTTGTGTTTTGCGGATCTAGGCTTGGTGGCAATCTTTGGTAGTCTAAGGATTGTGCAAATAATGCTCTACCCTTTCGGTTAGTTGGTCAATCCTCTCACAATGATCATTAAGCAACTTCTTTGTTGCATCCTTATCATTGTTTCTCATTCTTAATAGAGCTTGCCATCGATTCTCATAATCCTCCATCAGCTTATCAATTCTCTCCATGACTTTGTCAATTTTTCCCCCAAACTCTTTTGGTCCTGTTATCACACAACTTGTAGTTGTCCCTAAAGGCATCCCATCCGGGATGGTAGAAGAGATGGACAACTAAAGAGGTGACCCAAGAGATGCCACGATTCCCAATGCAAGCTAGGTGTCACAATAACTGAGGCACTCTTCACTTTAGATCAAGACTAATCAAGATCAAGGGGGAGACCCTAGCCAATCAATGAAGACTAGCTAACCCAAAGGTTCCTAGGGAAATGTGTAAGATGAATCAAGGAGACCAAAGGTGAGTTAGATCTATGAAAGTTGAGTGGACCCAAGGGTTTAAGTGTGGTTGAAGAGGCTTAAGGTGTGACAAGTGTTTCAACCAATGAATGACTAGGGCCACTTATGAGGTTTAGATAGATCTAAAGAGACCTAGTACCATGAAAAATACACAAGTGGGGCCCACTCCTTAAAAGGTGGAAAAAGGTTCAAATGGGGCCCACCTGGTCAAGTTAAAGGTGAAAAAGGTACTAGGGGTGCTCTATGGCATGGATCTATGGATTGGCCAAAAATTAGGAACACCCAAGTGTGGGATCTAGCAAAAGCCACCAACCCCAAGGAGTGCGATTTGACTTAGGGAAGACTAGTGCCTTGGATGGAGGAGCAAATGGAGTCGGATGTCCACCAAAGTGTAGATCGGGATAATCAAGGTGCAAAACAAGGTGGGTTTTAATTATCAAGTCCAAATGCTTGCTAGATCTCCATAGATCTAAGATTGAAAGTGCATCACCCAATGACCCAAGTGGGGCTCAACCCTCAAAATGAGGAATGGGACCCACAAGGCCAAAATCAAAGAGTTGAAGCACTAGGGGTAGGTTATCAAGGTTGATCTATCTGAATCAAGTGGGATCTCACCTACCCATGTCAAGGAACTAGCCAAACTAGCCTTCCTCAAGGGGTGCGAATTGCCTCAAGGAGGGCTAGGTGCCTTGGGAAGTGGGTCAAATGGAGGCCAATCACCACCAAACTATAGATCCGAATTGTCGTGGATGCTATAGAGGTGGGTTTTAAATGTTATCCCCAAAGCCAAGCTAGATCCTAGTAGATCTAAAAAAATGTAAAATGACGGTTTGATGAGCAATGAAGAAGAATGAATGGATCTAGGTACATACCTTGTAGAACATACCTCAATTGCTAGTGGCCACTTTGCAAATTGATAGCATTTTCCCTATGTGTATATTCAAGAGTGAGATCTAGTGCTCCAAGCCAAAATGTCCTCCTCCAAGGATAGCCAAATCGTCCTCCTCCTACAAGACAAGATCAAGTTAGAAACAAGCCAAGTAAAAGAATTATGAAAATGATGAAGAGATGTAATAGAAAGCACAAACTATGTCACAAAGATATAATAATGATACTCCATGTCACAAAGATCAACCCAAGAGAAGAGATGTGGGTCCCCCCAACAATAACCTCCTTCAAATCGTCCTCCTCCTCATCAATTCGGCCTCACTGTTGAAAAACAACTAGTAGCCCACGATCCACAAATGATACATAGAGAAAATACTGTATATTCAACTTGCAAAAGAATCCATCAAGACAAGAGAAGTAGATCCACAAAATAGTATTCTATTCCAATCTTCAAGAGCTCCAAAGGTCCCTTTACAATAGGGGGGTCTCCTCCTTTTATAGGATAATAAAGACCAAAACCCTAAACCACAAAACCACTTTTTAAAACTAGTAGTTGAGATCAAAAGATATAACAATCTAATCAACGGCTAAGATGAGCCAATACAATATAAGACATGGATCACTTAACTAAGTGATGACGTCATAGCCTAAAGTGACTCAATGAGGGTGACGTCATACATGGGGGTGGCTAAAAATACATGTGCCACATCAACAAGACCTAGACAAGTCACTAAAAGCACATGGTGGGGCTAGGAGGCATTAATCTCCTTCTCTAGCATGTCCCCATGGCACAATAATATAAAATAGAAGTCTATGACATGTCCAAGTAACACAAATGATCAAATCTTGTCCCCAAAATCTGAGAGAGACATGCAATAAAAGACCTCTTGTAACAACTGTGGACCCCACTCACTGATTCCAACTGATCTGGAAGATGGGGGGTTCACCATGGATGACCTCAGAGCAAACCAAGTGCCAAAACCTTGCCTCAATTGCCCAAATCGAATTCCTCAGTGACCCTTTTATTCCATTTTTTAATCCTCCTAAAAACCCTAAAAGTGCCAGAAACTGCCTCTAGGGTGCCTGCGCTGTCAAACTGAAGGTGCCATCATGTCTGGAAGGGGGGTATAATGGTAAAAACAAGTGGTTGTACCACCCCCTTCCTCTGTAACGCCCTAGGAAACGACTTGCCTCCAATGTTGCTGCTGGACAGGCTGGATCAGCATGCCCAAACTGGTCAATAGGTGAATAACTATAACTATCATGCCCAGAAGTGCACGGAACTGAAAGATAAGCGTCTCAGTGGATCCAGAAGACCCAAATCCACTAGAGATGAGTACTCATACACCATATGATAACCTATGGGGTCATCTGTGGAGTCCACCATACCTGGACAATGTAAAATATGATGATCTGGAAATAATAATAAAACTAACCAACTGCATCAATCATCATCTGAAGCATATATCCACCATGTGGAATCATCAATAGGTGTATGTGGGACCATAGATCAACATCAATAAGCACATGCGGTCCATCTCATCACGGATCCCAAGAATAACCATGGTCAAACTATGTTTGACTAGGTCAAAATATAATCAAAGACTAGATTATAACAAAAGATTAAGACATGTTCCTTTAATCATATTCACAGCTTAACTTAAAGTATAAATATCATTCAGTGGCAGTTAATACATATATATTTCAATATTGTTTATAGTTCACTTGCACAAAAGCTTTAAAGAGATACTCATTCAACGGACATGGCCTAACTGCGAGCAAAGGGTGAAGGATAAGAAGAAGGCTAGGCAAAGGGGATGACTTGCTCAACTCAACTAAGTGACACTTTGGACGGGGAAAGGAGAATCTACACTCTGTGCTGGACAAAATAACAAAGAGAATGGCAGTGCCTCACAAATGGATAAGTTGTTTAGAGAGTGCTTATTCAACTTAGGCATCATGTCTACATCAAGTTGATCCAGGTTCATTAGGATCAGTCATTTCATTTCCATGGCCTTTTTGGCCTATATGACCCCTCTGGGATTTCACATGCGCTAAGAAGCACAACTAATCGCAGCTTACATCCGGGGCATATTTAAATTTATGAGGTCAGCAATATTTTGATATAGCATTTGTTTAACCATTGTTTTTTAGACCTTTCTATACGCTTCGCGGGGTATTTTAGCAGTTCATTGCTTTAGCCTTTATTCACATGTGTTGAAAAACACATTCTAGAATTTTAAGTTCACGGGCTTTCATAATAGATTTCCAATATAAGTAGTACATGTGCTTTCAGTTTTAGCCAACAACAACTCATGTGACTAGAGGGAATTTTGCGCTAAGACAAACATCGAGGCAACCGACTAGAGTGATCTAGGCATAAAATCCAACTCACCGAAGGCAAGTTCTGTCACCAACTCAGAGCCGAGACACAAAACAAATGTGGATGCGGTCCAACACAGAGATAGAAATGGGGAAGTCCTCCATATCAAGCAGTCAAGAAGGCAAGTCAAGGTGAAAGCAGAAACAAGGAAAGTCTTGGATGGATGGAGTCAAGTGCATGTGGTGTCTAGGCTAGCAAACAAAGATGTCATGAAAAACCATGTCCATGCTCACGGGAGGGTAATGAAACCAACGAGTATTGTCAGAAAACCTTAGAGTGCTAGTAATACATCCAATTTTATATTTTATAAAATCATCCAAGATATTTCATTTTATTTATTTAGATAGGACTGCCACATCATGAGTCATATACCAAGTCAATGCTATGAAGATGACTAAAACAACAAGATAATAATCCATGATAACAATCACAAGTCTATAGGTCACATCATATCATATCAATAACCATCATCCATAACCAATTGAAACACTGCTGCAATAATAACATCCGGAAGTCTAGGCACTGAATTGAAACTATATGAAACAATAGGTCACATTGGTCATCAAATCTAAGCTCTCAAGGCTCAGCCTTGGCACAAGGTCTACTCAATGTCTGATATATACTGCTCTGATCTGTAAGTGATCTCAAATAAATATGTTCATCATAGCTGATCTCTGTAAAAGCACAACTCTGAAAAGTGCAGATATATGCTCAGCAAGAATAGTAGCCCAGCTACTATGGTGTGATAACAGGTCCTTTTTCAACATTATTGAAGGGGTGTCTTAACTTGTTGACTTCATCTCCACATCCATTAATATCTGTGTGTAAGTCATACCTGCTTACCATCCTGGGTTTGGCCTTTTTCTTTGTGGATTCCAATTTTTTTTGTATAAAGTGACTTTAAACCCAAAGGTGGCAAAAAAAATTGACTATAAAGGGCACACGAAAAAAGTCACATGAGGTTAATATGGTTGTACAGATGGACAGAAAAGCGGCAATAAGACAACAAACAAGCAGCTTATGGTGCACCTAGAATAATAATTTATGGATGCATGGAATTACAGAGAAAATGCCACTCATATAGAATTAGAATAGTTACTATGAACTCATACAGTAGCAATGCAGGTTTGTATGCCGAATTTACATAAAACAACAATGATTCATTCTATATGGGAGATCGTACGAATTGTAAAGAATTGGTGGTGAGTTTAGCTGAGTATGAAATCTCTTGTACGGTCTGCAGCAGAAGGGTATAGTCCAATAAAATGTTAAAGTTAGTGCAGCTGCGAGACCCATTCTCAGAGAGGATGGTACCCTAGTCAGTTAACTAGGGTTCCTGGTCAAGTTAACTAGGCAGAGTAAATAGTAAGACCCTAGAAGGTACCCTAGGGCCCCTAGCTGTCTCCTGGGGTTCGGGGACCAAGTAGGTTGATGCCATGGAAAAGTCCCTAGCATGTGGCTAGGGCCCCTATTTGTCTCCAGGGTATTCTGGTCTGGGACCAGACAGTTTCTTGGTCACGAGGACCAAGCAGATCCTGCAAGTTGAGACAAAGACATCCTAGTCTAGGACCAGGCAGATTCTTGGTCACAAGGACCAAGTAGGTCCTGCAAGTGGTTGATTAACATTCAGTCTAGGACTAAAAGTTCAGCCTAGGGTTGAGAGCCATTCCTTGAAAATGGAGGTTCTTGGTCAGTTACCAAGATGATGATGTGTGATGTCCTCTTCTCCTAGGTCTTCGAGATGGTTGAGTTAGATGGTCTTCTCAAGGGACTGGCCACCCCTTGATGGAGCTACTAGCATTTGACTTGAGGAGCAGTCTAGAGGACCACATGATCACATCATCCAGTGTGGACCCTTCCTCATACGGTGATGATGAACTTTCAGGTTATATGGAACATTTGTACATTTGAGAGAGAGATGATTGGTTGTACCTTCTCCACCTTTGGTTGTGTTACCAACTGAGTTGCACTACAGTTGGATTTCAGTGAGCCGCCAGTATTGCACATTTACTTGTGCCTTTTTCAGAGTTCAGAAGTTCCAAGTTTGGCCTTTTCAGGGCCCATTTGTCAGTTTTTATAGTACATGACTGTGCCCCACGGGGTTTGTAATAAGCGTACTAGCATGGTGGTCTTTGAGTGACTCGGTTCCCTAGGACTTGACAACCAAAGAAGGTATTCCAAGGAGTTTTTTCCCTTGTCGATTATGCCTTGCCTTTAGCCGAGTATAATCGATGAGGTTTTCTCCTGCTCCTCCAAAGCTAGAATGCCCAAAGTGGGGGTTAGGCCTTAGGGGATTATTAGAGCCCATTTTGTAACATGTATAAACATGCTAGGCGCTAGAATTTTATCGTTTTGTCATGTACTAGGTTCCCCTAAAGTTTCAGTCGATTCCGAGAAAAAATATTTTTCGCATTTTTTAAGCCATTTTTTAATGGTTTAATTAAAAAATTTCAAAAAGTGATAAAAGTCTTATCCGGAGTCGGAATTTGACGCAGGGATGCTCATTTTCAAGCTCAGAGCATCCTCTTTACCCCAGTACCCAGTTTTCCTAACTTTCGGGCAGTCAAAGCGCCCCGTGGAGCAGTTTTGCCTATCAGAGCTACAAAGTGGCACTTTAATGCCAGAAAAACATCAAAATGCACTTTGGCAAATAATTAAAATATTCAAAAAGTGGAATTTTGGCACATGCCAAGTGACATGGATTAAGTCAACTAAGATGGATGACTATGCTAAGGGAGAAAGCATATGTTAAAAATTGAATAAAGAGTCAAAATTGGATTATTTCAAACTCATGCTACGCTCTTCTCTCCTTCACGTGGGCCATGGCCGTGTACGGATTATCACTTGGCATCTTATGGTGGGCAATTGAGGTTATATCTTAAACCATATATTATAATTCAAGTGGGCGAATTCATTAATGGTCAAAACATTTGATATTCCAAAGAGGTGCTACGTAAACTCTCTTTCACATGGGGCCGGACCTCTCCACATGGTGGCTATGGTGGCTATCGACACGGTACAAGTAAAGTTTTGATGAGCGAATGTTCTAAAAAGACCAAATCATAGTATTATAAAGTCGTATGCTGAATTTCCAAGGTTCAAGCGAGTGTATGTTTTTCAAAAGGACGTTCACGTGGGCATCATCCCGATTTCTCACATGGCCATGTTCTGTTTTGTTTGAAGTTAGGTGCAGGGTGGGGTCGCCTACCTCTTATGAGGTGGCACTACCCATATGATATGGTTTCCATCTAAAGCAAACAACCAACCCCACCATAAATCCAACGCAGTTTGGAAACATCCATTCTCCTTCTCACTCACGCGTGAGCTGTTTGCTCAATTCGGCAGCTTCCTTTTTCAACTGTTTTTGTCCAAGTTTGATGGTGCATTGCCATTGGCCATTGAGGTTGCTTGATCTACAAACTAGGAGCTTTGTCTCCTTAGGGTTTTGCGCCCTAGCTTCATGCCATTTGCTATAAATTGAGGAGCTTGGCTCCATTGTAAGGATCGGAAGGTGGAACCTCTGCTCTATTATTGTTGTATTATTTCTGTGTTCTTGAGAATAAAGTTAAGGCTTTGGAGGCTATATTGCGGACTCGTGTTAAATGTGTGGATGTCTAATGCTTAAATCCCATGGAGGTAATCTGTGTCTCTTCATGAGCTTTGTTTATTGTTCGGATTCATGCTGACCTTTGAAGGAAATTTATTATTTCAGTAGGGTAAAGAGTAGAATCTATATTTTATTCTTTATTATCAATTGTATGAAGTATATCTTAAACATTGTTCATATCTTGTTTGAATGTCCATGTTTCAGTTTATCTTTTATATGATTTATATCAGTGTCTCTTAATCCGCTTGTGCAAGGTTTGTTGTGAGGTTTCTTGCAGGTAATCTGATCTCATTGAGAAGGCATACATGCTAGTTTGCCAATCTTTGAAGTTATAAAAGGAAGCGTAGTCCCTCGCGTGTTCACTTGCATATGATCTCCATCCGCCCAGTCTTTCTCACCCAAAACCGGTTATATCACCTTCGTTCAAACCCTCATTTATTCTATCTTGGTTACTGTTTCCATATTATTCTAGATCTAAAATTTTGATATCCTATGAAGTGGATCTAGTATCCTTTACTAATGCTTTCATTTTATCAAAGTCCAAATCTTAAAGGTTCATTAGTGAAGAAGTGCTTGTAAAAGATTTATCAAGCATTGTTAGGCTTGTAATTTGGCTTGCAAACTCGAAAGAGAGAAGCCAAAGATCCTAGCAAGGCAAGCTCCCTAGCGTGTCTTCCTAGTTACCTTTTGTCTCGTTTCATTGCACCTTTTAGCTTCATTTTTCAGACTTAGTTTGCATTTCGAAAAAGAGTAATTTCTTAGTTGTTTTTAGGCATTTTACAAACTTTTTAGCTCGCTGGTTTTTTGGTTCTGCACATAAAAAGTCATTTGAAAGTTAGTTTAAAAACCCAAAAAGTTGCCCAAAAATACGTTTTCACATACTAGTTGCATTAGATCTCATTCTGATAATTTTCTAGCATTGTCAGAACACTCTTAAAGTGTTCTGATTGTCATTTTCTAACTTATCTAGCTCGCTGATCTATTTTGATTTCATCACAGGTTGGAGTGAAAATTTTTAATAAAACTTGCATTTGGAGCTTCCTGAACCACCCAGAGAGAACCAGTTTCAAGCACCATCGTTATTTCTCTTAAACATTGTAAACTGACTTGTTCCTTAATGATAAAGGGCAAGCAGTATTTCTTTTAAGTTTCCAAGTTGTAATCAAAAAATAAAAAGAGCACAGCAGGCAATTCCAGCGCCTGAACCCAATCCCCCCAGGGGGGATTCGCACCTTTTTTTTTTTTTTCATTCTATATTAGTTTTCATTCAAGCAGTAGTAATTAAATAACACACCCAAGCTTTTTTTTGCTTTTTTTTTTCTTTTCTTTTCTTCTTCTTCTTTTTTTTTTTTTTTTTTTTTATTCAAGCAGTAGTAATTAAATAACACACCCAAGCACACAACGTCCTCCAAGGACCCGTTTATCATTTTACATGCTTTTGTGTTTATTTCGAATTATTATTATGTGCTCAAAATTTAATCCTAAAATTAAACCCCTTGCTTTATGCTTGGGGTTTAGTTTAGAATAATCATCCACTCACACGTCTTAATAAAACGAACAACGCCCCAAACCCGGAGTATGCTCTTGACTACTGCAGCTTAGTCAGAATAGTTGGCTCAATCAGAAACGGGTGCAAGATAATTAGTGTTAATAGGACAATCCATTAAAATCCAATTCTAAGAACTCGGGAGGTTGCATGGACTGAATCCACAGAGTCAACAGGTTCTTAAGCGGGTTCATCCTCACCTGGTTGGACACTTGGTAAGGTTGCTAGAGCACTCAGTTCGAAGTTTAGGTTTTCTTTTGGGCCTGTTATCACCTATTTTGTACAAATAGTTGAACTTTCGATGAGCCGCCAATTTATTGAACATGATTCATGTTCATCATCAGCATTCAGAAGTTCAGAAGTCAATTTCAGGGCAATTTTGCCCCATTTGTAATAACTGCATGTTCATACCCCCATGGGGAAAATGTAAAAAGTTGGTCTAAACGGGGTCCTTTTATAAAAGACTCGGCTATCCGTAGGTTTAGCCATTTGGGGGATACTCTAGAGTGTTTTTTCCTTAGGAATTATGCACTACTCATCAGTGGCATATAATCCCTGAGTTTTTCACTCAACCCTCCAAAGCTGGAGTATTTCCCATGGTGGTCAAAACCTAAGGTGGTTATTAGAGTCTTGTGTCTAGGATTTTTTACGGGTTAGCCACATCGATTGAGTCGTATGAACATGCACTAGGCCCCCTAGGAGTTTCGTTCCATTCCGACAAAAAAAAAAAAATCATAAAATTAGACCATTTTTTAATGGTTTAATTAAAAAATTTCAAAAAATGATAAAAACCTCATCCGGAGGCGGAATTAGGTGTGGGGAAGCTCGTTTTGACGCTCAGAGCGTCCTTTTTACCCTAACACCAACTTTTCTGAGGTTTCGGGCTATTACATCGCCTCTGGGAGCAGTTTTTCATTATTTTGGCATTTAGTGGCCATAAAATGACAAAAACACATAAAAGACAAAATTCAAATAAGTCAAAAATTGAATTTTTTAACCATGGAAAAGGTTGGGTTATATTTTTATGATATGTACGACTACATTGGAGTAGTAAGTCATATGTGATAAAGTCAAAAAATCAAATTTTGGATTAAATTGGGTGTACGGCCCCCTCCTTCACGTGAGCTCCATCCCATTGCATGAGGTATGGGTGAAGGTTCAAATCGTGAGTGTGGTGGGCATCTACATTAAAGTAATAATGCACATGCCAATTCATAGTTTGGATATATGAATTATGAGAAAAGGATGACGTGAGCTATATGACCGTACGGCTCCTTCATGAAGGAATACGAATTGGTGACTTGGCACATGGTTAATGGTGATTGAGCATTAATGTGGGGTAGGCGCCCTCATACCTACCAAGCTCGGCTCCCTCTACTAGTTCGAATTCACACCTACCTTTTATCCACTTGTCACCCATCATGCCAATTCGCATATCCACCAAACCCTCACGTCAATCCATTATACTAGCTCGCATGCCTCCACAAGCTCACGCCCCTCCTTGTTGTAACTCGCTTATTGGATGGTGATCGCTCATACCTACCATTAGAGTTGAGCTATGCCACCTCATGCCATTTCACCTACCATAGACTCAAGTTAGCTCCAAAGCTTGGTGTTGATTGTAATCCAAACGACTTGCCATTCCCAAATTCGACCTAGGGTTTAGATTAAGTCTTTTACTATAAAGAGAGGCCCATCTGGGTTGTTATCTCAAGGATTTTTGTGCAAAGAAACTCTGGTGAAAATTGTAAGCTCTTGTCTAATAAAATATTTTGAGACTTTGGAGGTCACTTGATTGGGCTCTTGGCATTGTGTCTTCATCTCATTGAAGTAATATCTCTTTCACCCTATTCTTATTATGCAAATTTGATTATGATGCTTATTGAGGACTAACAATCTAGTACTTAGGCTTCTAATCTATTGCTTTGAGTTTTTGTGTCTTTAGGGAATTCAATCATTGAGAGCTATTGGCATATAATACCTTCACCGATCAAGTGTTCCATTTATCTTAATAATTTGTTTGCAGGGTTGTGAGCTTCTTCAAAGTATCTCTTGCCTTCTCCAACAAAAACTTCATTCAACTATTGGTAACCGTGGTTCATAAGCTCCTATCTTCCAGCTCTCTTTTTCTCCTTGAAATTATTTTTCTTTGACTTGCTAGTCCACCTTCTTCTAGCCATCTTCACTTAGTCTCCTTGCCTCTCGTTTTTGCCCATCACCCCTAGCTTCGTCCCACTTCTCTCCTCTTCTTCTAGGTTTTCGTTTTTGTTCTCTTAGGGCTTTCGTTTCCCCCCTTTTTTTCTCTCATCTTCTCCTCTCGTCTCCCCTAGCTCCTAGTCTTCTTTGCTCTCGTTTTTTGCCATCTCCTAGTCTTCTTTGCTCTCGTCACCTTGCCCTAGCTCCTTCTCCTTTCCCTCCCTACTTTCACCTTCCTCTCGTCTCACTTTAAATAAGCCCTAAAAAATCCAAAACAATCAATCAAACTTGTTAGGTGTTAGCCTTAGATTAGTAGTATTTCCTTTGAAGAAGTTAGTGTTTAGCCTTCATTTTCCATTTCGCATAGTTAGGATCTATTATTGTTTGCATCTTATTGTTAGTTTCAATTACATTGTAGATCTCATTTTATTAATATAGCTTACATAGTTTAAATTTCCAAGTTTCTTTGTTAAAGATAGAAAAAATTTCATAAAAATTTCTTAAATTTTTTACATCTTAGATCTCATTTCTAGCACATTTAAGGCACTTTTTGTTCGCTGGTCCGTTTTCCCATCTTAACTTTTTTAAACCATTTTTCATGTCATTTTATGTTTTAGGTTTCATTTTGCTAAACTAGACTTAGTTTCAAAATTGATTTTATTTTTCTAACACTAAAGGGTGCCTTGAGTTTTTTGGTTTTTCTTGTAAGTGTTTTTTGAAGTGGAAAAGGGCTTGAGAAAATCTTGAAGTAAAGAGGTCCAAACAAGCAAAACTCAAGCAAACCATAAGGACGATCCAAAACATGACATTATCTTGTATTATCCTTTGTAATAGCTTATAGGAGTTAGCTTCGTTTTCCAAGTCATATCATCTCAAAATACCTTGCAAGGTTATAAACCCAAGGCATTTGTAATTGTTTAATAAAAATTTTTAAGTGGAGGAGGCCTCCACTTTTGGGTCTTCTTCCCCATTTGGGGAAGGGTGTTGGGTCTTGTGGTTTGAAAAGATCGGAAGATGGAACCTCTGCTCTATTATTGTTGTATTATTTCTGTGTTCTTGAGAATAAAGTTAAGGCTTTGGAGGCTATATTGTGGACTCGTGTTAAATGTGTGGATGTCTAATGCTTAAATCCCATGGAGGTAATCTGTGTCTCTTCATGAGCTTTGTTTATTGTTCGGATTCATGCTGACCTTTGAAGGAAATTTATTATTTCAGTAGGGTAAAGAGTAGAATCTATATTTTATTCTTTATTATCAATCGTATGAAGTATATCTTAAACATTGTTCATATCTTGTTTGAATGTCCATGTTTCAGTTTATCTTTTATATGATTTATATCAGTGTCTCTTAATCCGCTTGTGCAAGGTTTGTTGTGAGGTTTCTTGCAGGTAATCTGATCTCATTGAGAAGGCATACATGCTAGTTTGCCAATCTTTGAAGTTATAAAAGGAAGCGTAGTCCCTCGCGTGTTCACTTGCATATGATCTCCATCCGCCCAATCTTTCTCACTCAAAACCGGTTATATCACCTTCGTTCAAACCCTCATTTATTCTATCTTGGTTACTGTTTCCATATTATTCTAGATCTAAAATTTTGATATCCTATGAAGTGGATCTAGTATCCTTTACTAATGCTTTCATTTTATCAAAGTCCAAATCTTAAAGGTTCATTAGTGAAGAAGTGCTTGTAAAAGATTTATCTAGCATTGTTAGGCTTGTAATTTGGCTTGCAAACTCGAAAGAGAGAAGCCAAAGATCCTAGCAAGGCAAGCTCCCTAGCTTGTTTTCCTAGTTACCTTTTGTCTCGTTTCATTGCACCTTTTAGCTTCATTTTTCAGACTTAGTTTGCATTTCGAAAAAGAGTAATTTCTTAGTTGTTTTTAGGCATTTTACAAACTTTTTAGCTCGCTGGTTTTTTGGTTCTGCACATAAAAAGTCATCTGAAAGTTAGTTTAAAAACCCAAAAAGTTGCCCAAAAACATGTTTTTTTAAATACTAGTTGCATTGGTTTTGATTTTGACAGTTTGTAGCATTGTCAGAACACTCTTAAAGTGTTCTAATTATCATCTTCTAACCAACATACTTCGCTGATCTGTTTTGATTTCATAACAGGTTGGAGTAAGAAAATTAAATAAAACTTGCATTTGGAGCTTCTTGAACCACCCAGAGAGAACCAGTTTCAAGCACCATTGTTATTTCTCTCAAACATTGTAAACTGACTTGTTCCCTAATGATAAAGGGCAAGCAGTATTTCTCTTAAGTTTCCAAGTTGTAATCAAAAAATAAAAAGAGCACAGCAGGCAATTCCAGCGCCTGAACCCAATCCCCCCAGGGGGGATTCGCACCTTTTTTATTTTTTTTGTTTTAGATTAGTTTTCATTCAGGCAGTAGTAATTAAATAACACACTCGAGCACACAATGTCCTCCAAGGACCCGTTTTTCCATTTTATATGCTTTTGTGGTTATTTCAAATTATTATTCTGTGCTCAAAATTTAATCCTAAAATTAACCCCCCTTGCTTTATGCTTGGGGTTTAGTGTAGATTAATCATCCACTCATACCTATTTAATAAAACGAACAACGCCCCAAACTCAGAGTATGCTCTTGACCACTGCAGCTTAGTCGGAACAGTTGGCTCAATCAGAAACGGGTGTAAGGTATTTAGTGTTAATAGGTCAATCCATTAAAATCCAATTCTAAGAACTCGGGAGGTTGCATGGACTGAATCCACAGAGTCAGCAGGTTCTTAAGCGGGTTCATCCTCACCTGGTTGGACACTTGGTAAGGTTGCTAGAGCACTCAGCTCGAAGTTTAGGTTTTCTTTTGGGCCAAACCAAAAATCAACCCACTCCTTAACTACTCATTTAATAACTATAAAATTTACCAACCGAGCCACTGCAATACTTTCACTGAGACTACACAAGCAACCCCACACAATAGTATTTACAAGCATTTTTACATTCTCGGCACTGGTCTTTATTTTTCTGTGTTTAAGTATCAATCATAAATGTCGTGAATGCTTATTCATCTTATGTTGGGTTAGCTATTTGATTTGATTCACAAGCAGTGCTTTGTTGTTATATTTTATCATCTCATCATTTTTTTTTAACTCCTAGAATAGACTTTTATCCTTTGTTGTAGATTAAAAGCCTTAGATTATTTTTTATAGGGACCACCCCCCTTGGCTTCGCTAGGAGTAAGCCTAGATGGAGGAGTCGAGTAATCAGGTGACAGCACTTGACTCTCACTTGCCCCCAAGGACACACCGAGCGGCTTGAAGGTTTCCTGCCGCGTCCCCCCCAGGTGTGTATTAGGCGGCAACAAGGAGTTTTGCCTAAACGGAGGAGCTGGGATTCAGGTGACAGCACCTGGCTCATTGCTTGCCCCCAAGGCCACACCTCTCCCCACTTTCCAGTGAGGGAGACAGCTTTTAAAAGGTTTCTGCTGCTGGTGTGCAGTTTGGCGGACAACAGGGCCAAAACAAAAATCAACCCACTCCTTAACTACTCATTTAATAACTATAAAATTTACCAACCGAGCCACTGCAATACTTTCACTGAGACTACACAAGCAACCCCACACAACAGTATTTACAAGCATTTTTACATTCTCGGCACTGGTCTTTATTTTTCTGTGTTTAAGTATCAATCATAAATGTCGTGAATGCTTATTTATCTTATGTTGGGTTAGCTATTTGATTTAATTCACAAGCAGTGCTTTGTTGTTATATTTTATCATCTCATCATTTTTTTTTAACTCCTAGAATAGACTTTTATCTTTTGTTGTAGATTAAAAGCCTTAGATTATTTTTTATAGGGACCACCCCCCTTGGCTTCGCTAGGAGTAAGCCTAGACGGAGGAGTCGAGTAATCAGGTGACAGCACTTGACTCTCACTTGCCCCCAAGGACACACCGAGCGGCTTGAAGGTTTCCTGCCGCGTCCCCCCCAGGTGTGTATTAGGCGGCAACATTTTGGCGCCGTTGCCAAGGATAAACCTTTCTATTCCCAGGTCACGACCTTTGTTTATTTTTGCTTTTTTTACTTTGTTTGATGTATCCTGTGAATATTTAAATTTTACTCGGTCCATCTGGCGACTCCACTTTTAAACAATTCAACGAGGTATTCAACAAGAAGAAATTCAGAAGGATTATTCAATTTTATTCCTGAACCTGAAAAGGTATATAGAAGAAGATTGAATAAACAAAACTCTCGGAGAATACTCGAAAATCTTAGACTTGAGTCAATCTTAAATATTCACCATCTGTTTGAAGAGTCTAATCCACCAGAAGACATGGGAGATTTTTTTAGCCCTCTAGACTTTACTGCAATCGTAGGGTACCCTCATGTCGTAACTGAGAAGGCAATTGAAAAGTTGCCTTCATTTCAGGGTAACAATGCCATAAGTGCTAAGGCACATTTAAAGTCTTTTTCACAATGTTATAATAAGTGGTGTCTTAACGCTAAACATGAAGATGTGCAGATGAAGTTGTTTGCGCTATCCTTAAAAGAAGATGCCTTTGATTGGTTCTCAGACCTAGATGCTGGCAGTTTCAAAACATTCAAAGAATTTTAGAAGGGTTTCCTAGCCAAGTGGGGAGACAAGAAAGAAGATAGGTACCTGTTAGCATCCCTAAACAACATGAAGAAGAATGAGAATGAGACTATGGAAGAGTTCAACAAAAGATTCAACAATCTCATCTCAAGCTTGCATGCCGAGATTAAGCCTCCTGATGGCTCAATCCTCATACATTATATTGAATCTTTCAATGGAGAGATGAGATATCAACTTAGGGATAAAGAACCTGTTGATCTTAAGAAAGCCCAAGTTATAGCTGAAAAGATTGATAAGAACATGCAGTCATCCGGAAAGTCCAATCTTCCAGGTTTCACCAGAGGTACTACATCAAAACAATCAGACAACAAAGACAAGTCAGCATCAACAGATAGCAAGGACCTAGCAAAAGATCCTTTGAGAGAATTGACAGATGTAATCAAAGCTATGGAAGCCAATCATGCTGCACAAATGAATTCCATGCAAAACAGACTCATTGCTATGGAAAGAGAAAAATCACACATGCCTTCCAATAGGTTTCCTCCTAGACAGAACAATGAATGGAAGCAAAAGTATCCATCCAACAATCAGAGGATCCCTAGTCAACTTGATTCAGCCAAATGGGCTGCTTCCCTTGGTGGTTGCATACAGATGGATTGGACCTATACCATGATCCCAGCTAATGAAGATGCTCATGTCAGGTTATATAGGGAAAAGGAAAGAAAATTTCATGTTGAAGACCCTAATGTGCTAGATAATGAGTATGTTCACAAGTCAGATGGTTCTGGGAACTATTCCATTTTTGCAAACACATTAGCTCATATTAAAGAAAAGATTAAAGATGATAGAGTAAATGGGTTGTGGAGGATGAGTTTTGATGGTGCATTTTCTAGATCAGGAAAGGGTGCTGGAATTGTGATTACTTCTCCATCTCAACAGACTTTCAAGTTTGCTTTCAGACTTGAGTTTGATGCTTCAGTTGGGTTGTGGAGGATGAGTTTTGATGGTGCATTTTCTAGATCAGGAAAGGGTGCTGGAATTGTGATTACTTCTCCATCTCAACAGACTTTCAAGTTTGCTTTCAGACTTGAGTTTGATGCTTCAGTACCTAGGGAAGAAAATCAGGAAGTAGACCAACTAGCAGTAGCAGCCTCAACCCTCCAGCCGACTGAAGAGATAATCAATGGTGAAGGAAAATTTGAGATCAATTTCAGACCCTCCATCCCGGATAATGTAGATCATTGGCAGGTGTTCAAAGATGACAAGCAAATCCTTAGATTTATACATAATGTCCAAGAATTCACTGCTTGTAAGATAGGCTATAAGGAAGAAAAGTATGACTACAAGGAAGATGAGGATCAACCTAGGAATGCAATACCTAAAAGTATAGTTGAATGGGAGCACATCTTTGACAGACAGGACAGGCATAAGCCAGAAAAGGAAATATTAAAGGCTGGAAATTACATAGAGATCAACATTGGGACTGAAACTGAACCTAAGCTAATCAAAATTGGAAAGGGTACAAGTGAAAAGGAAAGAAATGACCTTATAGCCCTAATTCGGGAATATCGGGATGTTTTTGCCTTTTCATATAATGAGCTCAAGTCATATCGGGAAGATGTTTTCCAACATACTATCCCTTCAAAAGGGGATGCCAAACCTTTTCGCCAGAAGTTGAGACAAATGAATCCCAAGGTGGCCCCCATAGTTTTGAAAGAGCTTCAGAAGATGCTAGCAGCTGAAATCATAGCCCCAACTAGACATTTCTCATGGTGTTCAAATCTGGTTGTTGTAAGAAAGAAAAATGGAAACCTAAGACTATGCATTGACTTTAGAAACCTGAATTGGGCATGTTTAAAAGATAACTACCCTCTCCCCAATATGGAAACACTGCTTCAAAGAGTAACTGGTTCTGGAATGATGTCAATGTTGGATGGTTTTTCGGGGTATAACCAGGTAGTGGTCAGCGAAGAAGATAGGCATAAGACAACTTTTACCACCCCATGGGGTACTTTCGAGTATCTCAGAATGCCTTTTGGATTGCTCAATGCTGGGGCAACTTTCCAGAGATCCATGGATTATGCTTTCAATGAGCTAATCGGTAAGATCATAGAAATATATCAGGATGATCTCACAGTTTTTTCTAAAGAAAGAACTGATCATGTTGGCCACCTAAGGCAAATCTTCGAACGATGTCGAAAA
The DNA here is from genome assembly GCA_027924585.1 of Larix kaempferi. Lineage (NCBI taxonomy): Eukaryota > Viridiplantae > Streptophyta > Pinopsida > Pinales > Pinaceae > Larix > Larix kaempferi. The sequence goes on from BSBM01000361.1 coordinate 23,621,896, forward strand.
TTCGGCATATCTCTAAACCCAGCTAAGTCTGTCTTAGGTGTTGATGAGGGGAAGTTACTTGGTCACATCATCTCCAAAGATGGGGTCAAGATTGACCCAGAAAGGGTAGAAGCCATAAAGAAAGTTCCTTTGCCTTGTAATAAAACAGCTTTGCAATCATTCAACGGGCAAATCAACTTTATCAGACGCTTCATTCCCAACTTAGCAGAGTTAATGAAACCCATGCAGAGATTGCTTAAAAAGGACGTTAGGTTTGAATGGAATAAAGAGGGTAAAGAAGCTTTTAGTGGAATAAAGGATGCTATTTGTAGATCACCTGTCTTGATCAGTCCTGATTATTCCAAAGATTTTCAAATCTTTTCATTCGCATCACCAGACACCATAGCCGGAGTCTTGTTGCAAAAGAATAAGGATGGCCAGGAGCAACCCATAGCCTTTATGAGTAGAGCCTTACAGAATTCTGAGCTTAAGTACACTATCATGGAAAAACAAGCATATGCCTTAGTCAAATCACTTAAGCATTTCAGAATGTATATCAGATACTCTAAAGTTATAGGGTATGTGCCTCATGCGGCGGTTAAGGACATTTTATCACAACAAGACTATCTTGGTATAAGGGGTAAATGGGTCTCAAAAATCCAAGAATATGACTTAGAAATCAAACCCACCAAGTTAGTTAAAGGTCAGGGTTTAGCCCGCATGATGGCTGAAGGGAACGAGCAAGCCTTAGGGATGGTATGTCAGAACAATGAGTCAGTACAGGTCAGATCAGAAGAGCTTCAACGTCTTGAACAGGTTCCTTGGTATTCAGACATCATATATTTTCTAACCAGCCTCACGTGCCCAGATCATCTTATTGGCCATAAAAGAAGGGCCTTGAGGTTAAAAGCCACAAAGTTTTGTATCACCCAGGATGGGCTGGGATGGAAAAATCTAGATGGTCTAATTCTTAGATGCATCGATGAGCCAGAGTCCAAAAAACTCATGACCGAGTTCCACTCTGGATTTTATGGAGGACATTATGCGGCCAAGACAACAGCCCATAAAGTCCTTAGAGCAGGGTATTATTGGCCCACTTTGTTCTCAGAAGTTCACAAGCATGTCAGAAGTTGCCAACAATGTCAACTCTTCACAGGAAAACAAAAGTTAGCATCCTTGCCTCTTAAACCTGTAGTTGTCCAAGCCCCTTTTCAACAGTGGGGTCTTGATTTCATTGGTCAGTTTAAGGATAGTTCTAGCAACGGTTATTCTTGGATCCTAACTGCCACTGATTATTTTACCAAGTGGGTGGAAGCAATCCCCACGAAAGCGGCAACCGAAAAAGTGATCATGGATTTTTTAGAAGATAAGATTATCACTAGATTCGGTGTGCCCGCTAGGATCACCACGGATAATGCTAAGGCATTCAGCTCAGTAGAAATGTCATCCTTTTGTTTCAAATATGGTATCATCCTATCACATTCATCAAATTATTATCCCCAAGGTAATGGTCTGGCAAAATCAAGTAATAAAAACTTAATGACCATAGTCAAGAAAATTGTTGGAGATAATAAAAGAGCTTGGGATAGTAAGATCAGATTTGCACTATGGGCAGATAGGATTACTAAGAAAAGTTCAACCGGAAAGTCTCCCCTTGAACTGGTTTATGGATTAGATGTTACTCTACCTGTTCACTTAAAGTTGCCAGTGTATCAATTACTAGAAGAGTGTAGCACAGATCTGGATGCATCTCAATATAGAATGGATCAACTAGTTGAGTTGGATGAAATCAGACAAAAGGCGGTGGATCAAAGCATAAAGAATCAGGAGAAGGTTAAAAAGAATTTTGACAAGTCATCAAAGCCAAGGGTATTTCAGATTGGTGATACAGTACTGTTATCACATATATAGTAGCCGGGCTACCATACATTATTTTTCTCATTCCAGTACACTATTCAGCCAGTTCCGTTGCATTTGAGATGCCGAGATGAGCATCTATATTGGATCACTATCTGATTGTGGACAGCAGTTATATTCCCCATGCCGTGACTGAGTTTCAGGACACTCAGAGAGATGACCGATGTAGCCATTATACCATTGGTACAAGAGCAGACAGTAGTGCCCAGAGTTACAGCAGCAGTCTCAGAGGACAGAGGACGGTACAGGTTGATGTGCATTCAGGTATATGACTCAGCAGGTATATCATGGTGTTATGGTTAGATTGCTTTTATACTTATTCTTGTAGCATGTCTTAGCACTTAGTGTCATGATCTGGCAATCATATAGATATATGGACCTGGTTGATCTATTATATATATTATATTGTCCCTACTCAGACTTAGAAGTTCACTACTCATACTCATTGGTATATACCCTCCTTAGGGAGAATAGAGGTGATCATTACACCATGCTTTGGCTTGCTAGTGTTGGCTCCATCATTTCATTGTCTTCATCCATCCATGGCCTACCTTTTAGATTATCACCCTGACTTACTACTTGACTAGTGGCATGGAGGACTTTTCCCCACTGTAGCCTCTGTATTGGATGAGCTTCCCTGTTCATTGTGTCTCGGCTCTGAGTTGGTGACAAAACTTACCTATGGTGAGTTGGAGTTCCTTGTGAATTCCCCCTAGTCACTAAAGTTGTGTTGGCTAAACCTGAAACTTTTAGTGCTGCCATCAATACAAAATCTGGAAAATGAAATGCTATATCTTGTATGAAAAGCCCATTCATGCAATGTGTTTCTAAACACACATGAATGAAAGGCGTGCCAAATGAAAGTGGCCATAAAAATAAAATGTCATATCTTGTGGAAAATAAATTACCTAGGTAAACAAGTTGTCCATGACACACCTAGAAGTGCTCAGGTAAACAAGTGCCTTAAAAACACACCTGCAGCAGAAAGCCTGAAAAAATGTAAATCTATGCAATGTGTTTGTAAACACACATAGATCAAGGCTATGGAAACTTCAGGCCCAAAAAGCAATGGAACTTAAATGCTATATCTAAACAATTGCTGGCCTTATTTGTATTATGGATTGTGCGCATCTGTGAAGGTGAATAAACCCTCTTTAAACAACTCATCCATTTGTGAGACACCGCCATTCCCTGTGTTATTGCTCATTCAGTATATACTATGGTGTATTCCCTTTCCCTTGCCAAAGTGTCACAAAGTCAAGACAGCTAAGTCATCCCTTAGCCTAGCCAGTTAATTCAGCCTTCACCCTTCACTAGCAAATTGATCACAACTATGAAGTGAGTATGGTCCTGAAAGTCTAGTCTGAGTAATAATAATAATTAACGACACTATATATTTGGATGTAGATCGCCAGTTATGATCATTATGTGTTATAATTGTTATTTGAATAAATTGTAAAGCATGTATTAACCTTGATACTTTTCAGCAGCCTTGGATGATGGACTGAGTTATATTTGGTTGACCATGGAGGACCATGGGACATGAGATGTTAGACCTTATGATGATATGGATAGATGATATATGGTCTATGTACACATACAGGATGATTCTATGCAGCAGCTACAGGGTTATGATGATGATTCTGGGGTTACAGCAGTATTTGTATATGTACAACGCATTATTATTGGCCCTGTTCCGGTATATTGGATATTTATTTTGATCATGCAGAGACTCATATGGTGTATGAGTACACATCCTGGATAGATTTGGACCTTCTGAGTCCAATGGGACAGTTTGTTTTCAGTTCCGGGCACTTACAGTGATGATTGAGCCTCAGTAGGCGGTCCCAGTGCAGTTTTGGTCTGTTGGAGGCCCTGTCGGAGCAGAGATTACTTTTATCCGGTTGACCTAGGGCGCTGATGATGGAGGGGGTGGTCCAGCCACTTGTTTTTACCATATTACCCCCCTTCCGGACACATTGGTGCCCTCACCTTGACAGCGCCAGCACTCCAGGAGGCTGTTTGGGGCAGTTTCACGCTTCCCGAGGCATTTCAGGATTGGTAGAAATGGCTATTGAAAAAATCGATTTGGGCTACTGAGGCAAAGTTATGGCATGGGATGATCAGTGATGATAGATCGGGGTCTTCCACACCTTCTCCAGCAGTTTCAGCTTCATCGGGGCCCGCATCCATCACTTATGGCACTTTCTGTGGATTTCTGAGGTCTTTTGAGGACCACGACTTCACTATGGAGGCACGATTTGGTACATTCATGATTATTTATTGGTTATTGTGCTATGGGGATTGACCAAGGAGGGATAAAATTACCCCTTGGACCCACCATAAGCCTCTTATGATATTTCATCATCATGATGTGGTGGGATTCCCCTCTTCTAGGGCGATTTTGTCCACTTATATTATATTTTATGTGTGATCCATGTATTACGTTGTTGAGCTCATCTCAACCATTGATTAGACATTTGTATCTTTTAATCTTAGCCACTCATTCAAAAAGTGGTTAGGGTTTTGGTGCCTCTCCTTCCTATTTAAAGGAGAGAGCCTCTCATTGTAAGGGATCTTTGGCTCTTGGATTATTGGTATAGAAAAATATTCTTGTGGAAATTCTTGTGGTCTCCTTTGCATCTGGTGTTCTTAGATGGTGATTGGAAAGTCTATTGCAACCTAGCATTTGGAAATTGTGGCAAGATCTATCTTTTTTTGGAAATCATTGTTTGTCTACAGGAGGGCGACTTCAACAAGGGCGATTTTGCAAGGCTTCTTCAAATCGACTTTCTTGGCATTCGCTTGTATCAGGGGGTTATCATTAGCATCATTGTGATCTATGCTATCTTTCTGTTACTTCTTTTGTGGCATTAGTCTTATCTCTTGATACATCAAATCTGATATTGTTCACGTTTGTTGCAACGTTGAAAAAGTCGAACTTGGCAAAAAGTCGGCAAGGGTCCCGAAAACAATTTCTCGGCAACATCGGCGAAAAAATCGGAAAAAATCGGAAAAAGTCGGCAAACATTAAAAAATACAAAATACATTCATTTTTTTCAGAATTTTAAACATATAAAGCAACAATAACATCAGATAAACACATTGGAACATAAATATGTAGAAAGCACTAATATATAGATGTAGTGGATGCAAATAACTTGGAGTGGTTTGATTTCAATGACTCAGACTGTTAAAAAATACATAAAATTTTACAATTTTAATGAAAAAAATATATATTAAAGATTCCAAGCTATGATTCCAAACCATTAGAGACAAAATATTATCAAAATGGCACCAAGTGCAATACATATCTAAATCAAAATTGAAAAAAACATAATCATCAAAATCATTGTCTATGTCGAGATCATATTCATCAATAGCACCATGTTCCCCCACCTCTAGGCTCTAGACTTTGCCTCTGCTTCCAATCTCGAAGTTAATCCTCCAAGGACATCAATTAACACCCTACAATTTTGTTCAAACTTCTTAATCCAAGCGTTAAAATAAGGTAGAAAGAGCTTCCCATGCTTAATAAGTGATTTTGCTTGACTGAAGGGTACATTTTTATATTAAGGTCATGACAGTGGAATTCAAACAACTTTAACAATCAGGCATCGACACCACCAACATCAAGGTACATAGAGAGTTTGATGTACTTCATTAAATTCCAATCCCTTACCCACATACATGATAGAATCCACTAGAAACGTTGGAATCCTGAAATCCTGAAAACCATTAAGTCTGTTGAATTCTAAATGGGATCTAAAATCCTACTTTTTGCATATGAAGTCTGATGAGGTTGGAACCACTCTCAAACATCCTGAAACAATTAATGGTAATGTTACAAATTTAAGTAAAAGGATGGAAAATGAAAGATAAAGAGAATGTCACTTTTACTTTAATTTTCACATTACCATTTAGTACTGTTGACATCAATGTTACATGTACAAAAACTCATCAAATTTATAAAAAAAAAACCCGAGTTTTTAAAACTCTGAAAAAGCCTGGGCGATTTTTTCCTTCAACTCGCGATTTTTTCGAAAAAATCGCCGATTTTTTGAAAAAGTCGGAAATCGCCGATTTTTTAAAAAATCGCGATTTTTAAGTGCCGATTTTTCGCCAGGGCCTTCAGCTCGCGACTTTTACAAAAAGTCGCGATTTTTCGGCGATTTTTTCAAGTATGGTTTGTTGTGCAGGAGAGAGGGCGCATTGGCTTCTTGGACCAAATCGACTTGCATAGAAACTACCTCAAAGCTTCTCAAATTGATCGGGTTTGCATAAATCATCATCATCAAGGCATCTACAAGGTTACCCAGGTAAGATCCACAGGTTTGTTTCTCTTTCCTTTATCCAATCCATTGACATAGCTCATAAATTGTTGAAACCCTAAATATCTTAAAACCCCCATTTTACATTTTCTCAGATCTACTTAGATCTAGTGGGTTGTTGGGCATAATACTGAAAACCCACCTCTATAGCATCCAAGGCATCCCGGATCTATAGTTTGGTGAGGATTGGCTTCCATTTGATCCCCTTCCCAGGCCAACTTAGCCTCTCCCAAGCAAGGCGCACTTCACTAGTTGAGCAAGTTGACCTAGATCTAGGTGATGGGTGTTTGAGATTCCACTTGATTTGACATCTACACATCAAATAACATACACCCAGGTTGTCGCTTTTCTAAAATTCACCTTGTGGGCCCTATTCCACATTTCAAGGGATTTAAACCCCACTTTGGACCACTTGGAACACTTAAACTCAGATCTAGTAAGATCTAGCCATCGGATTACCGTGAAACTATAGATCCATACCCCTACTTGACTGATCTACCCGGATCTAAAATTTGGGTGCCATCCGACTTGTCTTGACCCACCTAAACCCTACTTTCAGCCTCCTTGGGTAAAGTCGCACCACCTTGGAGAAGTGAGTTCACTCACTTCTAGGAACTGGGTACTTGAGATTATTGCAGATCTGAAACCGGAATAATTCAAAACCTAGGTTTAGACTATCACTTTGTCAAATCTTGCCTTGGGGATAGCATTCCTTGTTTTAAGGGATTGTGGTCCACTTGGGTCAAACCTAGATCTAGACACATTCAACCATCAAGACCTCTATTGCCCACTTGTCTCATGTTGTTGGAGTCCTAAACCATAAGTCAACCCCACTTTGACTCCACTTCCCAATTCCCAAGGCACTGGTTTCTCTCCAAGATAATTCAACTTTCCTAGATTGTTGGATTGACTTGTGGTTTGACCTATGCATGGTAAACTATACCTTTGAAGACATCATGAACCATGGTCAAGCTTGTCTTATGTACTAGTTAGCCCCAATCTGACCCCTAAACAACCCTGCATTGGACACAGTTCCCAAGGCAGTGGATTTTCAAACATTGAACTAGTACACTCATCCTAGATCTCACTTCAAACATTATAAGTCACTCTCACATCAATTATGAACCAAAGCTATACCTATTGAACCCCCACTTGGCTTGTGACTTCATCTTTAGGTCTAGGATAAACCATACACCTAACTTCACTTGAAAATACCCTGATTTGGTGTCTTGGTTTTGATCTCTCCTGTCGGGAGTAGATCGGGTCTCCCCCTTTGTTGTCTGGGCTAGATAACATAAAGTGAAGGTTGCCTCGACTGGCGTGACAACCATATATTGGAGGTCGAGGTGATCGTGGTTGCACCTTTTGAGTTGCCCTTCCCTATTGCCATCCATGACTGGATCCATCCATAGGGGTAACTACAGTTTAGGTGATAACAAGTACTACTTTGGGACAAAAGAAGGGAAAAACCAGGAAAACATGAAAAATTTGACAGTTTGTGGGCAGGCCCTTATCTCATTCATGAAGTAGCAGGCACAAACGCTTTTTACCTAAGCAGTATGGACGGCGAGAAGTGTACCCTCCCAGTCAACGGAGGCCTTCTCAAACTATTCTACACTGAAAATATCTGATGCCCATGGGGGCATCTTTGTATCAAAATTTCTAAACCCTACTCCTGCATTTCATTTTCTAGTTAGATTTATTTTATGTATATTATTGTTTTGTACATTAGATTGAATTTTGCTTATGTACAATAGTTTCCTTTTATGAATAAATGTCGTAACTTAGATGTTTCATTTGGTTATTTTTCATATATATATGGGATTGATGCACTTATGTTTCCATGCAGGAAACTGAGAATCTGGAGTTCTCGAATGATCTCCTTTCCTAAGAAAGATTAATCACACGTCCCGCGGTTGGAGCCAAATGTTACCAACTGAGTTGCACTACAGTTGGATTTCAGTGAGCCGCCAGTATTGCACATTTACTTGTGCCTTTTTCAGAGTTCAGAAGTTCCAGGTTTGGCCTTTTCAAGGCCCATTTGTCAGTTTTTGTAGTACATGACTGTGCCCCACGGGGTTTGTAATAAGTGTACTAGTATGGTGGTCTTTGAGTGACTCGGTTCCCTAGGACTTGACAACCAAAAAAGGTATTCCAAGGAGTTTTTTCCCTTGTCGATTATGCCTTGCCTTTAGCCGAGTATAATCGATGAGGTTTTCTCCTGCTCCTCCAAAGCTGGAATGCCCAAAGTGGGGGTTAGGCCTTAGGGGATTATTAGAGCCCATTTTGTAACATGTATAAACAAGCTAGGCGCTAGAATTTTATCGTTTTGTCATGTACTAGGTTCCCCTAAAGTTTCAGTTGATTCCGAGAAAAAATATTTTTCGCATTTTTTAAGCCATTTTTTAATGGTTTAATTAAAAAATTTCAAAAAGTGATAAAAGTCTTATCCGGAGTCGGAATTTGACGCAGGGATGCTCATTTTCAAGCTCAGAGCATCCTCTTTACCCCGGGTACCCCAGTTTTCCTAACTTTCGGGCAGACAAAGCGCCCCGTGGAGCAGTTTTTCCTATCAGAGCTACAAAGTGGCACTTTAATGCCAGAAAAACATCAAAATGCACTTTGGCAAATAATTAAAATATTCAAAAAGTGGAATTTTGGCACATGCCAAGTGACATGGATTAAGTCAACTAAGATGGACGACTATGCTAAGGGAGAAAGCATATGTTAAAAATTGAATAAAGAGTCAAAATTGGATTATTTCAAACTCATGCTACGCTCTTCTCTCCTTCACGTGGGCCATGGCCGTGTACGGATTATCACTTGGCATCTTATGGTGGGCAATTGAGGTTATATCTTAAACCATATATTATAATTCAAGTGGGCGAATTCATTAATGGTCAAAACATTTGATATTCCAAAGAGGTGCTATGTAAACTCTCTTTCACATGGGGCCGGACCTCTCCACATGGTGGCTATGGTGGCTATCGACACGGTACAAGTAAAGTTTTGATGAGCGAATGTTCTAAAAAGACCAAATCATAGTATTATAAAGTCGTATGCTGAATTTCCAAGGTTCAAGCGAGTGTATGTTTTTCAAAAGGACGTTCACGTGGGCATCATCCCGATTTCTCACATGGCCGTGTTCTGTTTTGTTTGAAGTTAGGTGCAGGGTGGGGTCGCCTACCTCTTATGAGGTGGCACTACCCATATGATATGGTTTCCAGCTAAAGCAAACAACCAACCCCACCATAAATCCAACGCAGTTTGGAAACATCCATTCTCCTTCTCACTCACGCGTGAGCTGTTTGCTCAATTCGGCAGCTTCCTTTTTCAACTGTTTTTGTCCAAGTTTGATGGTGCATTGCCATTGGCCATTGAGGTTGCTTGATCTACAAACTAGGAGCTTTGTCTCCTTAGGGTTTTGCGCCCTAGCTTCATGCCATTTGCTATAAATTGAGGAGCTTGGCTCCATTGTAAGGATCGGAAGGTGGAACCTCTGCTCTATTATTGTTGTATTATTTCTGTGTTCTTGAGAATAAAGTTAAGGCTTTGGAGGCTATATTGTGGACTCGTGTTAAATGTGTGGATGTCTAATGCTTAAATCCCATGGAGGTAATCTGTGTCTCTTCATGAGCTTTGTTTATTGTTCGGATTCATGCTGACCTTTGAAGGAAATTTATTATTTCAGTAGGGTAAAGAGTAGAATCTATATTTTATTCTTTATTATCAATTGTATGAAGTATATCTTAAACATTGTTCATATCTTGTTTGAATGTCCATGTTTCAGTTTATCTTTTATATGATTTATATCAGTGTCTCTTAATCCGCTTGTGCAAGGTTTGTTGAGAGGTTTCTTGCAGGTAATCTGATCTCATTGAGAAGGCATACATGCTAGTTTGCCAATCTTTGAAGTTATAAAAGGAAGCGTAGTCCCTCGCGTGTTCACTTGCATATGATCTCCATCCGCCCAGTCTTTCTCACTCAAAACCGGTTATATCACCTTCGTTCAAACCCTCATTTATTCTATCTTGGTTACTGTTTCCATATTATTGTAGATCTAAAATTTTGATATCCTATGAAGTGGATCTAGTATCCTTTACTAATGCTTTCATTTTATCAAAGTCCAAATCTTAAAGGTTCATTAGTGAAGAAGTGCTTGTAAAAGATTTATCTAGCATTGTTAGGCTTGTAATTTGGCTTGCAAACTCGAAAGAGAGAAGCCAAAGATCCTAGCAAGGCAAGCTCCCTAGCTTGTCTTCCTAGTTACCTTTTGTCTCGTTTCATTGCACCTTTTAGCTTCATTTTTCAGACTTAGTTTGCATTTCGAAAAAGAGTAATTTCTTAGTTGTTTTTAGGCATTTCACAAACTTTTTAGCTCGCTGGTTTTTTGGTTCTGCACATAAAAAGTCATTTGAAAGTTAGTTTAAAAACCCAAAAAGTTGCCCAAAAATACGTTTTCACATACTAGTTGCATTAGATCTCATTCTGATAATTTTCTAGCATTGTCAGAACACTCTTAAAGTGTTCTGATTGTCATTTTCTAACTTATATAGCTCGCTGATCTGTTTTGATTTCATCACAGGTTGGAGTGAAAATTTTTAATAAAACTTGCATTTGGAGCTTCCTGAACCACCCAGAGAGAACCAGTTTCAAGCACCATCGTTATTTCTCTTAAACATTGTAAACTGACTTGTTCCTTAATGATAAAGGGCAAGCAGTATTTCTTTTAAGTTTCCAAGTTGTAATCAAAAAATAAAAAGAGCACAACAGGCAATTCCAGCGCCTGAACCCAATCCCCCCAGGGGGCATTCGCACCCTTTTTTTTCGTTCTAGATTAGTTTTCATTCAAGCAGTAGTAATTAAATAGCACACCCAAGCACACAACGTCCTCCAAGGACCCGTTTATCATTTTACATGCTTTTGTGTTTATTTCGAATTATTATTATGTGCTCAAAATTTAATCCTAAAATTAACCCCCCTTGCTTTATGCTTGGGGTTTAGTTTAGAATAATCATCCACTCACACGTCTTAATAAAACGAACAACGCCCCAAACCCAGAGTATGCTCTTGACTACTGCAGCTTAGTCAGAACAGTTGGCTCAATCAGAAACGGGTGCAAGGTAATTAGTGTTAATAGGACAATCCATTAAAATCCAATTCTAAGAATTCGGGAGGTTGCATGGACTGAATCCACAGAGTCAGCAGGTTCTTAAGCGGGTTCATCCTCACCTGGTTGGACACTTGGTAAGGTTGCTAAAGCACTCAGTTCGAAGTTTAGGTTTTCTTTTGGGCCAAACCAAAAATCAACCCACTCCTTAACTACTCATTTAATAACTATAAAATTTACCAACCGAGCCACTGCAATACTTTCACTGAGACTACACAAGCAACCCCACACAACAGTATTTACAAGCATTTTTACATTCTCGGTACTGGTCTTATTTTTCTGTGTTTAAGTATCAATCATAAATGTCGTGAATGCTTATTTATCTTATGTTGGGTTAGCTATTTGATTTAATTCACAAGCAGTGCTTTGTTGTTATATTTTATCATCTCATCATTTTTTTTTAACTCCTAGAATAGACTTTTATCCTTTGTTGTAGATTAAAAACCTTAGATTATTTTTTATAGGGACCACCCCCCTTGGCTTCGCTAGGAGTAAGCCTAGACGGAGGAGTCAAGTAATCAGGTGACAGCACTTGACTCTCACTTGCCCCCAAGGACACACCGAGCGGCTTGAAGGTTTCCTGCCGCGTCCCCCCCAGTTGTGTATTAGGCGGCAACAGGTTGATTTACTTTTGGTCCTTACACCTTGTTGATTATTGGTCTTGTGGTACCTTGTCTTTGACTTTTGGTTAATAGGGTCATTTACCCACCTTGAGTTATCTTTTTTATTTGTACCACCTTTAATGTTTTTGGTCCTATGGGTACTATGGTTGCTTGTCCACTTTGTGGTATACCCTTGGCCCTAGGGCCTATGGGTCATGTACCCACACTTATCTTATGTTGGGTCATGTGTTAGTCCTTGTACCCTCACCTAACAAATTAAAAGACCCCAGTACCCACCTAATGTCACCCTTCATATGTCTTATGTTAGTAAATGTGACTTTATTATTTTGACCCTAAATGTTAAGTACCCACCCAAGTCACTTTATTTTATTTTATATTTTTTATGTTTTTATTTTTTATGGTGGTACTTTCCTAAATTGATGGAACCCTAACTTAATTAAAGAATTATTTTGAAGACCCTTCTAGAAGTATTAAGATTCTATTTAATGATGTCTAATTTCTCTCACTTGACATAATCTTATCATCATTCAAATCAGTTCTGATTCCTGTCTGCTTGACGTCTAGGGTTTTTGAGGTTCTTGCTGCTGCTTACCCACCTGCGTAGGCCGTCCACCTACTGCTGGAGAATATCCTCATTTCAGATTTGACTTGTCTAACTACTAGGGTCTTTTGTAAGGATGCTGATATTATTGTGACTGGGCAGTGACCTATTGGAGGGTGGTTTGATGGTTAGATGACTGCTGAAAGAGGGGCTGCATACCTCAGTAAACCCTCTCTCTGCTTCTTGTTCTAATTTGAAAGATGCCCACCCTAGAGATCTGATTTATGACCTCTCTATGTACCTGCAATAAAGTTGACTGATCTGATTTTGCATACCATGATTTTTTTGAAGTAACCGAAGTCTGCCATAACTCTCAGAGAGGTCCGATCTGCTGATTATGACTTGACTGGGGTCCGATCTGCTGTTTGAAGTCTACTTGGGATCCGATCTGCATGCTGAGAGACCATTGCTTGAGGCCGTGAAGAATTCTGGTCTGATCTACCAGTTTGTGATCTGTTTGGGATGCGATCTATCTGCTGATTGCATTGTGGAGGCCGTAAGGCCCTGGGTTTGTCCTACTCTACTGTGTGCATGTCTGTGGAAGCCATGAGTACTGGTAGACAGATCCCTAGTGTTCAGACCTTGTTTATTTGCTGAGTCTTGTTCTTTTTACCAGATCTATACTGCTGAGATTTGTCTTGACCTTATCCACATTGCTGTGACATGATCTGATCTATGTGCTGATCCTTATGTCTGATTGAGGTCATACTTTTGCTAGGGTTCAGGTTTCTTGTTCTTATACATCATGCTATGACTTGACTAAGTTTGTCAATGTGTTTTTTATTGTCTTTGACCACTTGACTGTACCTCAACCTGTCATATCTCTCTCTCTGGTTTGTACTTACCCTTTAGTAGGGTCAGCTGGTTCCTAGTGTTGGCTGGCCTCTGAAAGTAATATTTCTGAGTATAAAACAGGAAGACTTCCACACTCCAGGTAAGTACCCTCACTTGACTCTTTTATTGTTAATTAAACATGTTAGTTATTCTGCTATTGCTGATTACATGTTACTGAAGATTACTTTAACACGGTGACCCAATTGGTAGTGTTAAAGATGAAAAGTTGAAAGATATGAAAATTATGTATACTGCTGTACTATCTCGTTTCAGGTATTTTTTGCATTAAAGTACATTGATTTTATTATTCTGCATCAAACCTTAACCCTAACCAAAATTTAACATAAGATTGATGTACAGATCACTTGCACTGATGACCCAAGTATGTTGAATTAACCCACAAAATAGGCCAAGTGTTGGCAACTTGTCTCTAATCCCAAATGTAATAGACAATTCCTATTTATTACGGTAGCCAAAAATATTTCTACAAATATATAAGAACATATATATAAACAGATTGATAACAATGAATAAGATGATAAGATGATAACAATGAGCCTCATGATGCTATACTAAGTCTTGTATGCATTGACTGGTCACGAGGTGAAGAGGCATGTGCCCTTTGACCTTTCCTAAGCCTAATTATATGATTATTGCCATTGTTATGTTTATTATGTTTATAACATAATCCTTCAATCCATGTCTCTTCTTCTGCTTCATAAGAGGTGATCTAGCATTTCATTTCTATTAAATTTCCCATGACTAAGTAGTGCATGGATGATACCACGTAGGAAGCTTGAGAATTTCTCGATGTTCCGCTTGAGAATTTGCCCTTATTCTTTCTTCACACCAGAGTTGGCTCTCTTTCTCCAGAATCCAGGTTGTGTGCATGCTTTTCTTAAAACCAAACATTCATTTGTGAACTTAAATACCATGTGCACTAATAGAGGGTTCATAAAGGGTCTTTTTTTAATATTAGAGGGTGGAAGACCCTCTTACCACCATCCCCTTACAGCCACAACTTCACTTGTATTCTTGTTATATTAAATGCTAATGCTTAATAACACATTGAGGTAGCTGGATGGCTAGCTCAAGTGGTTGAGTGCTTTGAGTTTCATGCAGGAGGTCTTGGGATCAATCCCCCATGCTCACAGCTTTTGTTTCCTGTCTCACTCGATGTCCCTACTAGGTCAGGCACCATAATCAGCACCAATGGGTTTACACTGGGTACCATCCATGAAATGCAGAGAAATGCCTGGGGCTTTATAAAAAATAACACATTGAGATATAACAGCTTCCCTGTTGTGGAGCTGTAAAAGCTGATATAAATATTGCCACTGAAGATGATGGTGCTCTAACAGGAAACATTGCATCCATGACTTCAACCCATGCTAGATCTAGAAAGATGATTTCTTGCACAAATATAGTTCCATCTGGATAAGTGTATCCTTTCAAACTGTATACATATATATTAGTTAGTGGTAATAATCCATTCTATACATTGGAGAGGGGCTATCACTCAATCTCGTATGAGAGTAAGCCTTTACTGGTACAGTTTTGTAAATGGACTCAGAAAGCTGCATTTTCAAAACCAGATAATTTTGTAATTCAATTTTCATATTAGCACAAGTTGAAAATTACAAAATGGTTACAAAATATATTTCTAGGTTCCCTTAATCTTACCTTGCTTTCATTTTCATCAACACCATATAGTAGATTCACAGAACCATAAGGGATCCCTGCAGCAAACAAAGGATAGAATTGTGAACCTCTAATTAGTTAGTTCAATTAAGTAATGTTCAAGACAAATAAGCAAGAATGAATCCAATGACATTTATGAAAAGAATGATAGAATGGTATAATAAATGCATAAATATGAACTTGCCCAACATGCATAAACAATAACACTGCAACCAGAAAAGTATTAAAATTACAGAGAAGGAAACTTCGAACATAACAACAAGCATGCACTTAACACGATAGTTTATCCCAGAAACACTTTACCAGGGAAAACAGCCTTCAAAGATATCTTCTATTCTCTTTGGCCAATCTAGCCAAGCCAACCCCTTAGGCATCTTACAATGGAGTATACCAAGCCTTTAAATAGACTTCACCATATCAAATACCATGGGCCTGTAAAACACCTATGCTAAACCCATCATTGAGTGAATCAAGATTAACTTGATTGCTCTTGACCGAGTCAAGATTAACCTAACAAAATGGAAGGACTTTATTGCTCATAAAAGAAAGTATGCAAAATGGGTACTAAATAAAAGTTATGATCATTGTATTCAACTGTACTTTCCAAACAAAGAGCACAACATAGGGCACATCGTCTTTGTCCAAAAGCATGAAGTCGACAATTAAGAAGGGTGAAGTACATCAACTTGACAAATAAAGATCGTTTAGGATTATCTAGAGCACAAGACATTATGTTGTTTAGGTTCCAAGGTACAGTAAGAAGTGCTACCAATATGAGTATTATATTATAATGCCCTTATGAATCCTCGGTGCCAAGGTACAGTAAGAAGTGCTACCAATATTAGTATTGTATTATAATGCCCTTATGAATCCTTCTTGTAAGTTTATTACATATTTCGAATCTTTAGGCAATTAAAAGAAAGATCCAGAATTGATTATCTAAAAGCAGTACCTAGGTGATCTTATCTCTAAGATTTCAAACCATTAAAAGCACAATCAGAACCAGAACATACCGACGCTCATAATGGAACTGGCCAAAAATCCAGACTGAAGAACTGGTCAACTGAAAAATACTTAAAATAAACAAATATATATATATATATGCAAAGTTTGTTGATTGACGTAGCATGTAAGGGCGAATATAGCAAAATGGCACCAAGTGTGTTACATATCTGAAACAAAACACATAAACATCAAAGCTCTAAATGGCCCTTAGAGTCCCAAAAACATAATGTTACAACAAATAACTAAATATCATCAAAAGACTACCCTATACTAAAATCCTCATCATGAATATCACCCTCTACTCATCATTTGGCCTCTGCCTGAATCCTCTAGGGACATCAGTACCAATGTTATCAGAATCGAAGCAGTCATCGAACCAGCAAAGCCAAAAAAATTGAACTGGACCGGAACCAGAAAAAATCGGAAAAAACCGGACCAAAAAAACGGTCGACCAGAAAAATACTTAAAATATTCAAATTTTGGAAAAAAAATTCATGTGCATCCATAAGAATCCAAACAATTATACACAAATATGCAAAGTTTCTCATGTATATAGTGTTAATTTATCCAGAGATCACTACTCCCTCTGGATGCCCCGAGAACTCAAGCGGTTTGAGTCTCTATAAATAAAAAATGCAATAATGACTTAAGATACAAACACAACAGTTCTCTTAACACTTCTACAATAAACCACAACAATCACAAAACTCAAGATGTACCTTGGAAACCCCAAACGGGGAAAACCAACTATCTGTGGAGCTTTCTTCTATCTCAAGCCCAGAGCAAAGTAAGTAGAAGACAAATACATACAAGATACCTCAGAAGGAACAACTGAACCTGACCGGGTCAAAGCCCTAGATTTGCATGCAACAGACTGATGCATGCACTGAGGAAATGTGCCCTAACTGTCAACTGGATCTGGATCTATCTGCAAGTAACTCTCTGTCGGTACTCTCACTCTCACACCACTGCTCTGATCTGCTCTGCCAAAGAAGAAGGCCAATTGTCTAGATCTGAAGAATGCACCCCTCTTTCTGCATGGAAAAGTGCGCCCTCCTCCAACTGTCGGAATCTCGTACAAAATCAGATCTGAGCTCTGATTGTCACAGTCCTTCCTCAAACATTGAGGAAGAGATACTCCGAAAATCTCAACAGCTCAACCCACACTCCGAATCCTCCACAAGCTTCTCTCCTTAGGGAATGCGCCCTCCTTTCTCAGGAAATTCGCCCACCTCTCAAATAGATCTAACTCTGATCAGTTTGCTCAGCTAACTCAGCCGGTGACCTCCTGCCTTCTTATAATATCTCACTGGCTAATTAGGTTGACCAAAAACCTAAAGTGAGTGCATGCAAAAACTCACTTTTGCATGGATCTTTTATTAACAGTTGTGCATGCAAAACTATGCATGCATCCTGGAGAACAACTTCCCTGGTTAACTTTTCAACACTCCCTCTTAACCAGGAAAGTATTCTGAACCACTCCCATCTTCTCTCTGAAGTACTCAAACTTGTTTCTCATCAAGGACTTTGTGAGAATGTCTGCAACTTGCTCATCTGTAGGTATGTACTGAAGTTCAACTACTCATCTCTGAACATGATCTCGAATGAAATCATATATGATCTCTATATGTTTGGATCTATCATGAAATACTAGATTCTCCGAGAGTTTGATGCAACTCTGATTATCACAGTGAATCACGGTAGGCTCCAACTGTTGATCAAATAGGCTCACCAACATCTTGCGAATCCAAATGGCCACACAAATGGATAAACTAGCCGCCATATATTCTGCCTCTTCAGAGATTAGTGCTACAGACTTATGTTTCCTGCTGAACCAAGATACTACTGTCGAACCCAAATTGAAACAACACCCGGAGGTGCTTTTCCTGTCACCTGCACTACCTGCCCAGTCAAAGTCAGTACAACCAACTAGCTGCACTCTGCCCTTCCTCACATAGTTCAAGCCATACTCTATTGTTCCATTGATATACCTAATTACATGCTTTGCTGCCACCCAGTGAACATCTTTAGGCTCTACCATGTACTAATTCAAGGTATTGACACTGAAACTCAAATCTGGTCTAGTGTTGACCAAGTACATCAAGGATCCAATAAGTTGTCGGAATGTGGTGGGATCAACCAACTCACCCTTAGAAGCCACTAGCTTCTTCCAGTTGGTTGTCATCCGTGTAGTCATGGGCTTGCAATCCTGCATCTGAAATCTCTTCAGAATGTCCATTGCATACTTGCCCTGACTTAGAAAGATATGCCCATCCTTATGCCAAACCTCCATGCCTAAGAAGTAGTGCATCAACACTATGCCTTTCATTTCAAACTCTGAAGCAAGATCTTTCTTGCAACCACTGATAAGTTTTTCAGCCCCTGTAATGAACAAGTCATCTACATACAACACAAGAATAAGCAGATCCCCATTCACCACAATCAAGTAGAGATTGGGATCAGCTTCACTCTTCTGAAAACCCAATTGTTGCAAGTAGGTATCTATCCTAGAATACCAAGCTCTAGGAGCTTGTTTCAAACCGTACAAAGCTTTCTTTAGTCTACATACATGAGACTCTCTCTCAAGGACATCCAAGCCCTCTGGTTGCTCAATGTACACCTCCTCCTCTATGAGTCCATTGAGAAATGGTGTCTTTACATCCATTTGATGAATCTTCCATCCCATCTCTGCTGCTACTGAGATCACAGTCCTAATGGAAGTATATCGGGCCACAGGAGCAAACGTCTCATCATAGTCAACTCCCTCTATCTGTGAGAACCCTCTAACCACAAACCTGGCTTTATATTTCTCAATGCTGCCATCTGCAGCATGTTTAATCTTATAGAGCCATCTGGAGCTCACAACTTACTTTCCCTCTGGTCTAGGCACAACTTCCCAGACATCATTCTTCATGATGGAAGCATACTCTTCCAACATGGCATCTCTCCAAGCCTGCTCACCTACTGCCTCTACTTCCTGCTCATAGGAGGATGGCTCTGACTCACTGATACTACTCACCATAGCCAAGTAACTACAGAACCTCTATGGTGCCTTTCTTTCTCTTACACTCTTCTTGGGAGTTCCCACTGCCTGGGCTTCCTTCAAGGTATCTTGAAGCCACTTGGGCTTCTTCTTCCCTGAAGTAACCTCTTGTGAGGAGAACTCCTCATCCTCGTCCCAATCAACTGTATGAGAATGAATGCATGTAGTAGAGGTACCTGTAGTTGTCGACCCTGTAGCTCGAGAGCCTGTAACCTGAGACCCTGATCCTAGTTGACCACTAACCTGAGATCCTGTACCAGTCCCTGTTTATGTGCATGTGGAACCTGTCATCTAAGAATCTGTCACCCCAGATACTTGGGACCCTGTTAGTTGTGGAATAGCACTCTGACCTGTGTCATCGTGAGATGTAGCAACTTGTTGTTTTCCCTTCTCTGACTCACATGACTTCCTGAAAGCCCGATCCTCCTCAAATTTCACATACCGCTTTACAATAGTTTTCTTGAGAGCAAGAATGTAAATGCGATAGGCTTTCGAAGTCTCATTATATCCAACAAGAATCTCCCTCTTGATTGTAGGTTCCAACTTTGATCTTTTCTCTGAAGGAACATGTGAGTAGGTAAGGCATCCAAAAATCCTGAAATGCCCAACCTCGAGTTTCTTTCCAGAGAAGGCTTCTTCTGGAGTTTTGTTCCCCAAGACCTTATGAGGACTCTTGTTCTAAATATAAGCAGTTGTGTTACATGCCTCAGCCCAAAGGAAAAATGGCAAACCCTGTTCATGCAACATAGATATAGCAGCACCAACAATAGCCCTGTTTTCTCTCTCAGAAACCCCATTTTGTTGAGGTGTATAGGGAACTGTTAACTGTCTCTTTGGAGGTATAGTCACCTCCATTATTTGATCTAAAGATCTTGATCTTCCTTTCTATCTGATTTTCCACAAGTGCTTTGAATTCTTGAAACTTCTGCAATACTTCTTTTGATTCTTTACTCGTTAAAAAATAAATCCAGGTCTTCCTGGAGTTGTCATCAATGAAGGATACATAGTACTTGTAGCCCTTCAAAGATGTGGTTGACATTGGACCACAAAGGTCGGAATGAATCAAATCAAGTGCTCCTACAAATCTGTTGTCACTCTTGGGAAAAACTATCTTAACGTACTTACCAAGAGCACATCCTTTGCACACATCACTGTGCTCCGTGCCAAAATCAGGCACTCCTGTCACAATCTCCCTCAGGATCTTCAAAGTTGGATGATGTAAATGAGCCATCCTCCTGTGCCAAAGCTCACAAGGATCACAATCATCATCCTGGATGCTATGAGTCAAAGCATGATGAAGCTGAAAGTTAAGCCTGTAAAGTTTTCCGCTGCAGACTCCAATCCTCACAACAGAGATATCGCTAGATCCCTTGGGATGAACTAGAACATTCCCATCTCTGAACATCACCCACAATCCTTGATCTTCAATAGTAGAAACAGAGATCAAGTTCTTCTTTAGACCCGGGACATATAGAACATCACGAACTCTCATAGACTCTCTTGATTCTTTCTGGAAAGAAATTGTTCCACATCCTACTGCTTTGACAATAGAATTGTCTCCAAGTACAATCTCAAGATCTAGCCCATCCTCGGCAAGATCTGTAAAGTATCCATGAACACCTATCATGTGGTTGGAGGCTCTGTTGTCTATATACCATATACTAGATGTAGAAGCACTTAATGATTGGCATGTGTTAAGAGCCAACTCTCTATCAATCTCTTCAGTAGAATGCTTATCTACATCTATTGAAGAGCATGAAGTGCAAATAACCTTATCATCCCTCATACTTGTAGTCATGGTCTTCTAATCTCAAAATGTACCTGAAAGCACAGATCTAATAGATCTAACTTCTGCAACTGCAGATCTAAGTTCTGCACTTCAAATCAAATAGATCTGGTTACCCTCTCCACAAATCTGATATCCAACTGAGTTTACTACACAGATCTGGTATGATACCCGCAGAGCTGAGTGTGATTGCTCTCCCTGACCCTTACCAAGGCTCTGATACCATGTTAATTTATCCAGAGATCACTACTCCCTCTGGATGCCCTGAGAACTCAAGCGGTTTGAGTCTCTATAAATAAAAAATGCAATAATGACATAATATACAAATACAACAGTTCTCTTAACACTTCTACAATAAAACACAACAATCACACAACTCGAGATGTAACCTGGAAACCCCAAACGAGGAAAACCAGCTCTCTGTGGGGCTTTCTTCTATCTCGAGCCCAGAGCAAAGTAAGCAGAAGACAAATACATACAAGATACCTCAGAAGGAACAATCGAACCTAACAAGGTCAAAGCCCTAGATCTGCATGCAACAAACGGATGCATGCATTGAGGAACCCTAACTGTCAACTGGATCTGGATCTGTCTGCAAGTAACTCTTTGTCTATACTCTCTCTCTCACACCACTGCTCTGATCTGCTCTGCCAGAGAAGAAGGCCAATTGTCTAGATTTGAGGAATGCACCCCTCTTTCTACATGGAAAAGTGCGCCCTCCTCCAACTGTCGAAATCTTGTACAAAATCAAATCTCAATAGATTTGAGCTCCGATCATCACAGTCCTTCCTCAAACATTGAGGAAGAGATACTCTGAAAATATCAGCTGCTCAATCCACACTCTGGATCCTCCACGAGCTGCTCTCCTCAGGGAATGCGCCCTCCTTTCTCAAGAAAGTCGCCCACCTCTCAAACAAATCTAACTTTGATTAGTTTGCTCAGCAAATTCAGCCGGTGACCTCCTTCCTTCTTATAATATCTCACTGGCTAATTAGATTGACTAAAAACCTAAAGTGAGTGCATACAAAAACTCACTTTTGAATGCATCTTTTATTAATAGTTGTGCATGCAAAACTATGCATGCATCCTGGAGAACAACTTCCCTGGTTAACTTTTCAACATATAGAATGGGTACATATAACTAAAATCGCATCTAGTGCAATCTATATCTAACCCAAAATACAAAAAAAGAGGCTCTAAATGGCCTCTAGAGTCCAAAAAAACTTCATGCTACAACAAATAACTACATATCATCAAAATCATTTGCCTATATTGGGATCCTATTCGTCAATAGCACCCTATGGCCCCCACCTCTGGGCTCTAGCCCTTGCCTCTATCTCTAATCTCAAAGTTGATCCTCAAGGACAGTAGTCAACACCCTGCAATATGGATGAAACCTCCTAATCCAAGCATTAAAAAAAGGTAGAAAAAACTCTGCATGCCTAATAAGTAATTTTGCTTGACTAAAGGGTACAATTTTACTAAGGTCATGACAAAGGAGTTATACAATTAGCACCACCAACATCGAGGTACATACAGGGGTTGATGCACCTGATTAAATGCCAATCCCCTTCCCTCATACATGATAGAATCCAGTGGAAATATTGCAATCCTGAAACCCTAAACACTGTTAAGTCTGTTGAATTATGAATGGGATCTAAAATTCTAGTTTTTGCATATGAAGTCCGATGAGGTTAGAACCACTCTCAAACATCCTGAAACAATATGTTAAAAATTTAAGTAAAATGATAGAAAATGAGAGATAAGGAGAATGTCACTTTTACTTTAAGAATTTAATATTACCATTCACTATTACTGATGATTATTGTTTATATTAGGTTGGGTTAGATTAGAATAGGGTTTTTTTTTATTTGAAATTTTGAGTTCTATGGGCTCATAGCTGCAGCCATACGGAACCGGCCAGTTCCGGTTTGGATAGGCGGTTCGGATAGTTGGAGGCCTAAAAACAGTCAGGCCAGTTGGTTTTGCATGAACCAATCCAGTTCTGATAACACTGATCAGCACTAGTGCTTAGAATCTTTGGTGCTGCTTGTGGATCTATTATCATCGAATATTACACCTTGTGTAATTTGGGAGCCAACCTTGATATTCACCTCTTACATCTGGGAGACAGCAGTAATCAAAGTTCTAAGGAGAGTTCATTTACTTCCCTAACAGTTCCACTCATGAACCCATGTCTTTGCATGCATGATGTTCTTCGAGTTTACTATTTTAGCCAAATGCATGTACCCCTTTTGCATGATGATTTTCAGGGGTGGTACATGATATATTCAGGGTTCATGGGTGCATGCATAGTTTGGTCATTTGCATGGAACATGCATGCAATTCCGAAGCACTATTATATTTAGCAGTTGCATTTTTAGAGTTCACATGTTGGATTTAATGATATATTTGATATGCATGCGAGGTGTTTTATGAAACTGTTATTTTAAGCAACTGGGGCTATATGGATTGAATGGTGAGACAGAGCACATCTACGAGTTTCTTTGAGGTAGGCAAGTCTGGTGAACCTATTTGGAAGCAACATACGAGGTCGTGGTATTTTTAATTTAGACATGCTATTTATAGTAAGTATTGCTATGGGTAGTAAGTTTCTATTTTTAGTAGGTATTGGTGGACATGGGTGCAAGCATGGTCATATTTAGCTTTACCATCCTTGTTTGGCAGGTAGTTTCTTGAGGAGTTGATATTTCTTTGTGAATTTTCAATTTGTCCAAGCATCTAATTTTAGTAAGTGAAAAGTGGCAAAGGAGCATGGTGCCATGTGGCACCTTGAGGTGAGTTCATGTGGTTGGATGGTTGACCACATCGGTGTGAAGATTCTACCATCTGGTGTTCTTAATTTCATTTAGGGTTCTAGAGATGGTAAGTTTATGTGGAGATGAGACTTTGAGTTTAAGGATATTTTGGGAGGAATCTTATCCACATGAGTGAGGGACTTCACTCTGACAGGTTTTTGGAATATTTTAAAGTGGATAATGTTACCTCATCCCATGCACCTGAGCACCCTATCTTGGGGAGGTATTTTTGGAAAGTAATATCGTCTTTCATTTAATTTTTTCTATAATGGTTCAAGCTATTTGAGCTAAAGACGTGTGCCTCACTTAGTTCAATTCAGTTCACCTTATCTCATTCATGAGTTGAGTTTGCAGCTATTCAAGGAAGATGAGGGTACACTCTTCCATGAGATCTTTTCCCCACATGTAGTCAATTAAAGCATGCATGTGATATTGGTATTTTGGGATGTTCAATTCACTTCAATTTATCTTATCCATTCTAGTTTAGTTCGATGCCATCTACTGCAGTTCCATTGAATTCAATATTATTCATGATAGGAGAGGGCATTCTACCTAAGGGTTCACTTGAATTAGGTGGTTTTTTCCTCATGCATTGCTTTCAGTAGAGGGCCAGGGAGTACAACTTAGAAAAATAGTCTATTTAATGATTGCGAAGAGATGTTAAAGGTGTTTGATTCATTGAGATGTTTATCTATGTTGTTACTTGTAATTGACTAATGAGCCCTTACATTATGAATGAAAATCTAAGCAATTGGTCCATAATTTTACTCTCTTTTATGTGTCTTGATCTATGGTGTCAATGCTTGCAACCCTCTCGTTCAATCTGATCAATCAATTTAATAAAGTTCCATAGGTTTTTCTCCCCTAGTTTAAGAGTGTGGATGTGAATCCGAGTTGTTGTTCTTAACCTTGAAGATACATCGGGTAAGAAGCTTTCCTTTGTTAGATTTCGAGCAACTAACGTACGGTTATGTTTCCATCATTGGCAATAGGGATTAGGACATTTTGACCTCACAAGATTCATTTGGTGCAAATGCCTCATCAGATTTCTCCATTTCCAAACAAACATTTGTTAGGTTATAATCTAACTCCATAACCCAATGGCGGGAACTGGTTTCCCGAATCCCACGCAAGCTAGTAGTGTGTTATCCCTTATGAAGTTTTATCTACTCATTGGTCTAATTTACCTTCCTAATCAATGGACAATATCCAGTTTATAGGGACACATCCCTAGTCTTGGCACGAACCAACCAAAAGCGAGAGGAGCTCAAGAGGTGATATCCTTTGTTCCTAAACTACTCGCCCAATGGTCTTTTTGGGTGATAGCAGGATCCAAAATCCATCCACAATTCAATATTCTCAACTATTGTCAACTAAGTTTCGACAATTCATTACAAGGAGGGATCAATTGTTAATAATCCAGAGATCACTACTCCCTCTGGATGCCCTGAGATCTCAAGCAGTTTGAGTCTCTATAAGTCAGAAATGCAATAATGACTTAAGGTACAAACACTATAGATCTCTTAACACTTTCACAATGAAAATACACAGCAATCACACAATAACTCAGGATGTACCCTAGAAACCCCAAACGGGGAAAACCATCAATATGTGGGGCTATCTTATATCTTGAGCACAGAGCAAAGTAAGTAGAAGATGAATACATACAAATACTTCAAATGAAACAACCGAACCTGACGGGTATCAATAACCCTAGATATGCATACAAAGACCGATGCATGCTCTAGGGAAATGTGCCTTAATTGTCAATACGGATCTGAATCTCTGCAAGACAATCTCTGTCTGTAGTATCTCTCTCACTCCACAGCTCTGATCTGCTCTGCCAAAGAAGAAGGCCAACTGTCTAGATCCAAAGAATGCTCCCCTCTCTCTACATGGAAAAGTGCGCCCTCCTCCAACTGTCGAAAACTCGTGCTGAATCAGATCTGAGCTCTAGTCATCACAGATCTTCCTCAATCAGTAAGGAAGGCCTACTCTGAAGTCTCAGTCGCTCAATCGATCAACCGGATGCACAACGAGCTTCTCTCCTCAGAAAGTGCGCCCCTCCTCTAAAAGTCACCCAACCTCCAATAACTGAAGAAACCTCACTGATGAGCTCTCTCTACTCATAGTATCTTGCAGCCAAATGCCTTTGATCAAGTGAGTACTGATCTAGCTCAGATCCCCTCACTCTCCCTACTGCAAAAGCTCCTCTCTCTCTCAAAAAGTTGCCATCTACATGCACAATGCACCCTCTTGACTCTGACTAATCTCTCTTTGACTAGTCTGTTGAGTAACCTTTATTGGTGACCTTCTACCTCCTTATATCATCTCATTGATCAATTAGGTTTACCAAAAACCTAATATCAGTGCATGCAAAAAGTCACTTTTGCATGCATTTTTAATTAACAGTTGTACATGCAAAACTCATGCATGTATGAGGCAAAACACCTCGGAAGGTCTGCATGCATCCACTGTTGGACTCATGCCACTGAGTAGAGAGCATCTCACCCTCTACTCCGTCCTGATGTCTATACAACAAATGTACCTCCATGCAAGGCATCTTAATCATATAGGACATCCTGAGATACCACTATCTCTAACACTCCCTCTTATCAAGGGAAGTTCAACCACTGATGCCTGGATCCAACAAGTCCCCTGCTGTTGACACTGGCCCAACTGTCCTACCTATCAATGCTGCCCTCTGACCTATAGTCCCCTGCTCTAACTTCATCAATGTGGCTCCAGAAGAAACCTCTTGATCAATCACTGACTCTGTCACTGAACTTTGATCCTGACTCCCTCTAAACCTATGTTGTAACCAATCACCTAATCTGCCATCAAGCAGATATACTGCCCTGTAGGAGATCTCCCTCTATCTCTGAGATGACTCAGCTCTCTCCTGAGCTAAGTCCATCTAAGTCATCGCATACCAACTCAGTCTCTAGCTGGTACCTATATGAGCATCATGCTCATCCATTTGATTTGAGTCGAAAGACTCACGTCCCTGTGTCTCATCAACTCCATGAGCATCTCGCTCATCCATCGGATAAAAGGAATCACTCCTTTGATCCTCATCATCATGGTGAGCATCTTGCTCACCCATCTGCTGAGAGGGCTCACTCCTCCTGGCACCATCCTTGCTTTGATCATCTCGCTCTCTATCCTCCTCTAACTTTGATGAGGATGCACTCAACCAACCGGATGTACCTGATGTGGGCTGACCCTGAACTAGATACTCAACATCAATCCTGTGACCCATCAAGACTGGATCAACTCCCTCTGGATAGGTGAATATCAGATCCCTTTGTAACACAACTGAGTAACCGGCAGCATCCAATGCTACCACTGAGAGTATACTCCCTCTCAATCCTGGAATGAACAGTACTCTTGATACCTCCAGGAGTTCTCCAAAGTCTAGGAGAAATCGTACTCTACCCACTCCTATAACCAAGTGATCAGTCCCCTGGACATCTTGAATCATCCGCATAGGTGTGTGCTCAAGAACGAGGAATGCATCTCGCATCCCGGTCATGTGACTACACTACTTGCAGTCAACCCTCCATCTCTCATCAGCCTGAATCTCTGGCTGACTGCTATCGTGCCTTGACACAAATGAGGCAAGTGAGAACTCCCTCTCAAACCTAGAGGTAAACTCATCCACCTCCTCCACTGCTGCCACCTGCTCATCCTTTACCTGCTTATTCTTCTTCCAAAGTAGGCACTGTCCCGCATAGTGTCCATACTCATTGCAGGAAAAGCACTGGATCTTGCTTAGATCCTTCTTTTGTTTGAACCATTGCTTTCCCTTTGCTGTAAGTGTCACATCCTCCTCCTCTGGAATGGCAGAAGCTGATCCTTGAATATAACCCCTCTGGATCTCTTCTTGGGTGAAATCATCCCATAGACGACCCCACTTGGGAAGGTTCTCTCTGGCAATAATGGATTGGACAAATATTGCCCATGGCATGATCACGCCATTCAGGGCTTGTCAGACCAACTCATTGTCCTCTACCTTCTCACCCACTGCTTTCTGCTCATCTCTTACCTGAGTGATCTTGGTAAGATATATGGACATGCTCTCATCCTTGCCCATCTTTATACTTCTCAATTTCTCTCTGAGTACCACCTTTCTGTTAGCATTAGAACTCTACTACAAATTTCTTAAGGCATCCCACATCTCATGTACTTTGTCTTTAGTTGAGATATGTGGGATCACATGATCCTTGACAGCATCAAGGAGGATCCTCTAGACTTTTATGTTCTTCTTTTCATAAGTTGCTTTGGCAACTGCATCTGTCGGTACAGTAACTGGGTTTGCATCAATGCTATCCACTACATCCCACAGTTCACTCTCTTTCAGAAGCAGTACAATCCGTGCCTTCCATGCACTGAAGTTCGAAGCCCCATCCAACCTATCCTCTACTCTCAAACTGATAGCCATAACCTTTGATCTGACTGAGAACTGAAACAAACGGAACCAAAACCCTTTCTAGTTCACAGATCTGGCCTCTCCTGGCACATATCTGATAGATCTATATCAGATCTATCCACCAAAAAACACAAATCTAATAGAACTGACCGCTACAACCACATGTCTGAGCCATGCTCTTCAGATCTGGTAGATTTGGTCTCTATCAATCTAATTTGAATGCCAAACTGAGTCACCACACAGATCTGGTATGCAGCAAGTAGATCTGAGTGTGATTGCTCTCCCTAACCCTTACTAGGGCTCTGATACCATGTCAATAATCCTGAGATCACTACTCCCTCTAGATGCCCTGAGATCTCAAGCGGTTTGAGTCTCTATAAATCAGAAATGCAATAATGACTTAAGATACAAACACTATAGATCTCTTAATGCTTTCACAATGAAAATACACAGCAATCACACAATAACTCTGTATGTACCCTGGAAACCCCAAACGGGGAAAACCAGCAATCTGTGGGGTTATCTTCTATCTCAAGGCCAGAGCAAAGTAAGCAGAAGATGAATACATACAAATACTTCAGATGAAACAACCGGACCTGACGGATATCAAGAACCCTAGATCTGCATGCAAAGATTGATGCATCCACTAGGGAAATGTGCCCTAACTGTTAATACGGATCTAAATCTTTGCAAGTCAATCTCTAGCTATACTATCTCTCTCACTCCACAACTCTAATCTGCTCTGCCAAAGAAGAAGGCCAACTGTCTAGATCTAAAGAATGCGCCCCTCTCTGCATGGAAAAGTGTGCCCTCCTCCAACTGTCGGAAACTCGTACTGAATCAGATCTGAGCTCTGATCGTCATAGATCTTCCTCAATCACTGAGGAAGGCCTACTCTAAAAGTCTCAGCTGCTCAATCGGTCAACCAGATGCACAACAAGCTTCTCTCCTCAGAAAGTGCACCCCTCCTCATCTAAAAGTCACCCAACCTCCAATCACTGAAGAAACCTCACTGATGAGTTCTCTCTGCTCACAGTAACTAGCAACCGAGTGCCTTTGATCAAGTGAGGACCGATCCACCTCAGATCCCCTCACTCTCCCTACTGCAGAAGCTCCTCTCTCTCTCTCAGAAAGTCACTCTCTGCATGCACAATGCACCCTCCTGACTCGGATTGATCTCTCGCTGACTAGTCTACTGAGTAACCTTTATTGTTGACCTTTTGCCGCCTTATATCATCTCACTGATCAATTAGGTTTACCAAAAACCTAATATCAGTGCATGCAAAAAGTCACTTTTGCATGCATTTTTAATTAACAATTGTACATGCAAAACTTATGCATGCATGAGACAAAACACCCCAGAAGGTCTGCATGCATCCAATGTTGGATTCATGCCACTGACTAGAGTGCATCTCACCCTCTACTCCGTCGTGATGCCTATACAACAAATGTACCTCCATGCAAGGCATCTGAATCATGGAGGACATCCCGAGATACCACTATCTCTAACATCAATATCCTCCAAGACAATGGGATTTTCCCTAAGTAGCCATGGTACCCGTACCGGGGGTCGAGTACGCATACCAGTACCAAGTACCCGTACCATCGTACTGGGTACTGGAACTGGTACCTCTAGAAGTACCTTCGAAGTACCCGATAATTCACCTAAGTACCCGGTACTTAGTTACTAGGCTGAGGGAACTGGTACTTCATAAAAGCCCAAGTACCTCAATTTTGGGTACTCCGTGGGTACTTCCAGCCCTAATATTTGACCCTACGGACTTGAAATTCCATTTTTTTATTGGATTTGAAGTGATTAGGGCTATGGCGATGGTGGGGCCCTCTCCCACGTACCTAAAAACTCAGGCATAAGGCTCATTAAAGAGCTCAACAAAACACCTTCATTTCGTTTTATCTCTGTTGTTCATTCGCTGAATCGTTGTCAAGTTTGGAGGCCTCTCTTCATTCACTGTCAAGTTTGGAGGCCGCTGTCATTTGTGAGTCGAGAGCTCCCTCTTTTTCACTATTTAGTATTACTATTTAGTATTTAATGTTCATTGTTCATGCATCACAATTCACTACTGATCAGTGATGATTAATTAATAAATTTACCACTATTGTTGTCTATACAATTTTAATTGCAATCATAATGAATAATAAAAAAATACAAGTATTTATTTCTGTTAACATTTTTCTATATTTGAAATAATAAATATTAAACAGAAGGTAAAGAGTAAAGACTGTTTATTGAGGTGTGTTATCAACTGATTTGTACAATAGTTGAAACCTTATTGAGCCGCCAGTGTTGGAACACATCAGTGTTCACTTCTAGAGTATCTAGGTTTCATATATTTGGGTCTAGCCAGTGTTGGCTAGCCAGTTTTGTTTTTGAGTCGACATGACCATGGCCCCATGGGGGTTTGTATCGAAGTGTGCTAGTAGGGTCTGAGTGGCTCGGTTCCCCATGACTGGATTAAACAACTAAGGTATTCCAGGGAGTTTTTTCACCGTCGGATTATACTTTGCTTCAGGCGAGATATAATCTCTTGGTTTTTCTCCCGCTTCCTCCAAAGCTGGAATGCCCGATTTTGGAAATTTGGCCATGGGGGGTTATTAGGGTCCAACTGTAATGTATAAACCTACTAGACACTATTAGAATAGGTTTTGGTCATGTCCTAAGTCTCTGGGACCCCCAGGAAAAATTTCGAAAAAAATTTACCGGACGCGTCGAAATTGGGGTTTTTTTTAATTTTTTAATTATTTTTAAATTTTAATTAAATTTCTCTATAGTTTAAATAGAGAAATTTGAGTCTGTAATATGTCAGTCATCCGGGGTCCGAACTTGGTGTTTGATGGCTCGTTTCATAAGCCAAAAATCACACATGACCCATGGAGCAGCTAAACCCAACTTTCGGATGTCAATTCGGCCTCATAATTAATATTTTCTCTGAAAAGTCATTTACAGAGAAATTATTAAATAAAAATAATAAAATTGAATATTTTGGAGATAATCCAAATCTCTCCAAAATTAATCAATTTGATTAAAATAAAAGGCTAAATGACATGGCAATGAGCATTTAGGAGGACTCCAATCAACTCCAAGCCTCCCCAGTCAACTATCCAGTCACTAGAGTGTTATCCATTCAAGGCAATTCGCCCTCCTCATGCAAAAATCGATTTAGTGTGTTGTCATTTGATGATTGGGTTGGTGGTTAGCATTTATGTTAAAAGATGGGCGCCCTCATGACTCACCAATCATTCATTACTTGGCTCCCTTTGCTAATTCGAGTTAGCACTTACCTACTACCACATGTCTCCATTGTGCTAGCTCGCATATCTACTAAGCCCTCATGTCAATCCTCTTAACTTCACGTGTTAATCCTTGTTGGAGTTTGTGATTGGTCCCATGCAATCACGAGTTAGCTTGGCTCTCATTAAACTTGAGTTAGTGCCTACCATTTGCCACTTGCCATCCCCATACTAACTCGCACCCTCACATAGCTCACGTCAACCCCTCCACATCCTCACGTCAACCTACCTCAAAGTCGAGCCTTGCCACATTACCAAATCCTACCAACCTAGAACTCGACTTTGGCCTTTGTCTACCTCTCCAAGCCCTTGATTTGATTGGAATTCGACTTGATTGCTCTTTACTAATTCGACCTAGGGTTAGCTAGTGTCTTTTGGCTATAAAGAGAGGCCCATTTGGGTTATTATCTCATGGAAAATTGTTGTAAAGTTACTCTGCTCATATTTGTCAAAGAGCTTATTGGAAATAAATCGACTTTGGAGGTCTATTGATGTGCACATTGGTCCATGAGAAATTGTTAAAGCTTCAATGAGGTGATGTTGTTTTATTAATGCTATTTCATATATAATTGTTTGATCATTCTAGCTTAGAAGTCATTTTTATGTCCATGGAATGAATATTTGGGTTCAACTTATTCATTTATGCTTGGTTAATTAAGATCTAGAAGTAGCAAACAGTAATCGGTTATACTCATGCTCTTCTTGCCCTTTTTTGGCTAATCATACTAGACTTGATCAAATCGTTGTTGAAGTAGCTTGGTTTTGCAGATCTCCTAAGTGCAAAGTGGGATCTTGAGCTTGGTTGCTTCTTCTTCCCCTTTGCCATCATTTTGCTAACTTTTGTGCATTTCAGGGTTCTTCAAAAGATCGATTCGTGCTTCAAGGTTGAGCTTGAGAGGTTTCATAAAGAATCCATCCATTTTTTCAAAACTTCAAATTGGTTACCTTGGTCCTTAAAGGCTCTCTCTTCAATCCTTCTCTTCTTCTCCTCGAGTCTTTTGCCCTTTGAATTGCTAGCCCATCTTCCTCTCGTCTTACCCTAGAAAAGTGCCTCTTTTCCTTTCTCTTTAGGCCTACCCTACCCCTCCTTTCGTCTTACCTACTTTTGGCCCTAGATCTTCCCTTCTCCCTCTTGCATTCGCCCTTCTCTTCATTTCCTTCTCGTCCACCCTAGTTTCTCCCTTTACTCCCTGCCTTCCTTCCCTTTATCTTTGCCCTAGATCTACCTTCACATGCTTGCATTCGTTTTTGCCTTTCTTCCTCTCGTCCTCGTTCCCAAAAAACCCCTAAAAACCATAAAAAGTACAAAAACGAATTGGCTAAGTCATTTTTGAAAGTTAGTTGCTAGAGTTGTTTCTTTGATAGATTAGATCTCAATTTATTATATCATTGGCATTGGCATGCATTGAAAGTTAACTTTAGGGCATTCTAGATCTCTTATTTCACACTAGTATAGTTTGCATTTTTAAACCCTAGTTGCAAGTTGAAAGATAGAATATTTTCCACAAAAAATTTCTCAAAATTTTTATGATCTAGATCTCTTTCCCATTGCATTTCAAGAGTTTATTGTTCACTGGTCCGTTTCGTCATAGTTAAGAGTTCATGTTAAAATCTCATGCATTTCTCATTTTAGAGTCAACTTTTTGAATCTAGACTTAACTAGTCTCAAATTTGGTTTTATTTTTTCTAATGTTAATGGGTGCATTGTTGATCATTTGCTAAGCTTGAGTAGGTTTTTCAAGGAGGAAAACAATTGTGAAGACAAGATCTAAAGAGGCTCAAAGTTTCACTCAAAGAGAAGACATAAATCAAGATCAAAGAAACAGCTATAATCTCCTTTGTAAAAGCCATTTAAGGGCTATAAGTCTTATTTCCATATTTTGTTTATTTGCTTTGAAAGACCTTGCAAGGTTTTAAACCCAAGGCATTTGTAATCATTTAATAAAAGTTTCAAGTGGAGGAGGCCTCCACTTTTTGGTCTTCTTCCCCATTTGGGGAAGATTGTCATACTTGGTTAGCTTAGATCTGTGATTTCATGCTCTTAGATTAGTTTTATTTCTACAAGTTATCTTCCATATTTACTTACCCCCATGCTCTCCCGAGTAGGGTCTTTGACCTGAAAGAGACTCTTGGGTAGTTTAGATTTACTGTCATTTAATTTTATCTCATATTTTCTCTCCCAAAACCTGTGACCGGAAGTGGTATCCTTGAGATGAAACTCAAGGGCAGGACCACATAATTTGTGGTTACTCTTCCTTCCCCATTGGTTTCCTTGGCAGAGCTTTCAGCTAGCTGGAGGTTCTCAAGTGTAGGCGGTTCTAGTGGTTGATCTTGTTCGGAGATCAATCCCACCTATTAGATTAAATCTTGTGTGGTAGAACACTAGTTTGAGTTTAGTTTCATTTTTTGGCAAAATAGTATTGTTAAGCATTTTTCCATATCTTTCAAGTATATCACGTGGTTTTAATCATTTAAAGTTGATTTATTGCTTTTACAACACAACTACTATTTGCCTCTTTAAAATAAACCAAAGTCTCTTGAACTTGGCCAAATCCAAGTCAAGAGCACCCTCTATCGGAGGGCATTTTAGTTTTGCATTATCCCTGCATTAGGCATTTGTTAAAGTAGCAAGTCTCTTGAACTGTGGTCATAAGATCAAGTCAAGAGCGCTCTCTGTCAGAGAGTTGAACAAAGTGCTCTAATAATAAAATTTTCAATCCACACTTCCCCTTTAATAAATTTACTTTTGGTTGATCGTCCAACACCCGTATGCTCTGCCAACCGGAAACGGTTGGGCTAGTACTCAGAAAGGTGGAAGACTTGTTAAATTCATAAGTGATAACTAAATAAAATTTTCATCCCCATAACCAACCAATCCGGAGTTGATCGATAAGATAATTTCAGTGGGTAATCTCTTAGTGGGGGCGCCGGGATTCCATGTTCAGCCTCTAGTTTGTTGGTTAGCATTGCGCGACCTGGCTAGAGCACTGGGTGGCCCGACATGTCCTTGAACGGAGGCACTTGATATCGTCTCTTCCGGACTTTCTCTTGAATATCCTTGGTTTTAGCCTAATAATCAAGACCATTAAAATCTTCAATTTACAAAGATAATCTGCACAACGATCTCACAAACGGCGTTTCTTCAAGACCCACACTTTCAGCATCACAATCTTTAATTTTCTTTGACTCCATAAGGCACTGGTTGTTTAAAAATATATATTGATCAGGACCATTTGTCCTTGTGTTTATTTCATATTGTGAATGCTCAAGTAATAAATCAAGTCTTGAATCATATTGCCATCTTGTTATCTTATTTTGCAACGTGGATTGCATTATTATCTTGTGTTTATCTCACGTTTTAAATTGGTCTCATTCTAAAAAACTCCTAAACAACACCCATCCGCGTCACAACACCTAAAAACACTATAAATATTAGAGCCTTAGTGAAACTCTCTTTTAGGGACTACCCCCCTTGGCTTCGTTAGGAGTTTTGCCTAAACGGAGGAGATGGGATTCAGGTGACAGTACCTGGCTCATTGCTTGCCCCCAAGGCCACACCTCTCTCACTTTTAGTAAAGAGATAGCTTTCGAAAGATTTCCGCTGCTCGTGTGCATGTTGGCGGACAACAAGGTGCTTTGAGGACGATTAAAGTCATATATGAATAGTGCCAACCTGTTTTGTGACACAGTGCTACCATAACAATGATAAACAGGTCTGAAAGTAGTGATGGATAGGGTCCCTTACTGCTGAAAACAAGCTACTTGAAAAAGCTTTTAACTTTTAAGTATGAAAATATACCACAGGAATTATGAATGTATAATCTGCTCCAGAAGTTCTCCAAGAAGATCCTAATCAGTCCACTTCTCATGGCAAGGATCAGGAACCTATGTGATAAATTATGACTGATCTTATTCTTTGAGATTTCAAACTACAGAGTCTCCTCTACCTGATGCATGATGGTACTCATTTTCATCATTTGACTTCATGAAAACACACGACAGGTCCTTGAAATCGAATTGCAATCCTGATCAGCTATGATGTTTACTTGTAGTTGTTTTATGTTTAGTATTTGATTATTTTCATTTTACTACCTTGTATTTTTTATCTAGTGTTCGGAAATATGGCAAATGCCATTTGTCAAATTTTGGATGTAGCATGACAATGGAGTCATGGAGTCATGGACATATATCATGCTGATGATTCACATCAATATCAATATTATATATGTAATTTGAATTAATGTGCAATGCCAATGTCAAATGTGTGTTACTTGTTGAAAACTTAATATATTAATATAATATAAACTTGAAAATTATATATTATATATAGAAAACTTAATATATTAATATAATATAAACTTGAAATATATATATATATATAGTACCCCGACGTACCCAAGTACCATATTTCAAAAAGTGGCGTAACCGTACCTGTCCCAGTACCCGAGTACCCTGGCTACTTAGGATTTTCCTCAAGTGTTGTGTTTGACGATTGGTTGCATCTCAATCAAAGGTTGTATTACATAAAGACGAACATTCAACAGTTGTTGTTCCAAATGGTTTC
This sequence comes from Larix kaempferi, assembly GCA_027924585.1. Lineage (NCBI taxonomy): Eukaryota > Viridiplantae > Streptophyta > Pinopsida > Pinales > Pinaceae > Larix > Larix kaempferi. The sequence goes on from BSBM01000361.1 coordinate 23,658,010, forward strand.
TCTTCTTCATTTGAATACGCCTAATGACAAACTAATTAAGCTCAAATGTGGAAGTGCTACAAGTTGACTCCTAATCCAATCTGTAAATTTTTGCAATTGAGGGCATTTTTTGCTATAAATCATAAGAGTCAAAGAAAAAGTTGGAAATTCAAGAAATTACTTTGTATGTTTGGCTAAAATGTTTCAATGACTAGAACAATAAATACTTCAACATAAAAACATTGGAATTGCTTGCTTGGTTGGTCATGATCTACTACACAAATAGCTCTTCTCTATGTTACGGAGTACCAGTACCAGCACACCTTCAGATGTGCCCCCAGGGAGAGAGAGTCATTTTTTTAGACCAGGAGGGCTAACATCCAGCATTTTTTGAGTGGAGGTTATGGCCAGACCTTTTGGTCATTTTCCTCGGAGTATTATGGCTTAGTGGCATTACTGACTGCCTCATTATAGGGCTTGTAGCCTTGAGGTTGGTGTTCGGGGTACCTAGGGGTAGGTCACTGGGTCACATGACCCCCCACTTGTTCCACTACTCCGATGACGGTTCCGTCTGTTGTGATCCTTTTGCATCTCTTCCAGGTCACCTCAGCCACCCTCCTGGTCCCTTTGCAACATAGCGCGCTCTCTCCTTGGGCCTCTTCCAAGGATGACATCATCATCCTCACCAGGTCATACTGCTTGTTCTAGGGGGGCGTTGAGGGATTATCATCACTGTTCGGGTTAGATGGGGTATGAGGTCCCCCCTGCCTACTCCAGCCTTCAGTTTGGAGTATTTTGCTCAATATTAGCCATTTTAGTCATTTTTGGGTGAATTCTAGGGAAAATGCCCAAAGTTAACCACAGATTTGATTCTTTTATATTATTTTATGTTATAATTTTAAGTTGACATGTTATAATTTTAAATTGACATTTAAAGGCATGTAGGCCTGGTTATTTTGTAAAAGTGAGTGCGAGAACATATAAATAAAGTCTCATCACTTCATTTTCAAATCACAACCTATGGGACAAAATTCATTATGTCAATTTTTTACCCAAGATTAGCCTTATGAAGTGATGCGCACCTCTTGGAGGGATGACTCTTTGCTCTTTTGGATGAAGTTGGATGCTTTCTTTGCTTTGTTAATGCTTTGTGGATGCTAGAATGGTTGGAATAACGCATGCTCAAGTAAGTCTTTTGCATTTTTAGCTTTGCTTGATGAATGGTAGGTAATTTTGCATCTTGAATGATTGAATGGTAGCCCTAGGACTGCATTCTCTTTGAATAGAGCCTTTACCTACTTTTATATCCCCTTGCATAGTAAAAACACTCCCAAGAGGAGGTTTTTACGAAGTTTTAGCCTTGGAGCTCCAACTTTTCCCTAGATTAGGCTCTTGGAACGAACCCTAGAGGTTGTTCCAAGAATCCCTAACCTAGTTAACAAGGAGAAATATCTCCAAGAGGAAGGTTGGTCAACTTCCTCTAGGGCTAGGGTAATATCCACAAAAACCTAAGTTGTTAATCTTTTACCAAATTTTCTTGCATATGCATGTGCAAATATTGCATTTCATGCTAGATTAGGTCATTTAATTAGGTCTGCAATTTTATGTTAAAAACCCTAGAAAATCAAAAAATTAATTTTTTCGATTTTTTGGCCTTTCTAAAATTTCGGCCCTCTCCTACAATTTTGCCCTGCCTTCTTTTGCCCTAAAAACCCCTGGGCGAAATTTTAGGAAGCCCTAAAATTTTAAAAATATCAAAAATTCCTAAAAACCATAATTGTACATGTGTAAATATTGTTTTTAGGTTAAATTTTTGCATTTCTTTTGTAATTAGGTTTTATTTTCTGATTTTGTACACTAAAAACCTGATTTCTGCCCTAATTTCAGACCTAAAATATAACCCTAAACAGTCCTAGCCTACTTCCCAAAACCCTCACGGCCTACCCTCTTCTCCTCTTCCCTTTCTTCCTCTTTCCTTCTTCCCCTTCTTCCTCTCCTTCCACCTTATTCCTGTACCCCTCGGTCTGCCCAAACAACCCTTGGTACTCCATTTGGGGGTCTTCCCAAGGCTGAAAACAGCCTTTAAACTGACTATCCTCCTGCTGCAAAACAAATCTGCATTAATTGCAGACTGTCAAATTATAGATAGTCTCCCATTGTGGCATATCACCTACACACTTAAAGCACTTCAAAGGTTAGACATTAATTATCTTTTTGCATTATATTAAAGGCTGCTACTGTTGACAAAAGTCTGAAATCATACTAATTTACAGTCTGAAAGTCATTGTGAAATGCGTGGATAAAGAGGTTGAAAATTGAATCTACATTGTGCACATCATTTCACACATCTCATGCTATATTTTTGCTCTTCTAAATTGTTAATGTAGTGACTGTAAACTGCTATACATGCTCTCATACAAAGTCTGGAAACTCATTATATTGGGCTGTCATAAAAGTGGTTAATGGTCATCATTCACAGTGGTTGTTCTAGAGCACATTTATTACACCTTGGAATGACTTACTACTGTTAGATCTGATACAAGAAGTCTGCAATACATCTTTCACTTACTGCTATAAAGTCTGAAGTTTGCATTTTATTGACAGTCATACACTTGATAAGTTGGGTGAAATATTTGTGGTCCTATTATCACCAAACTTGTAGTTGCCCCTAGAGATGGATCCAAGATGGATGGCAGAGGGGATAGGCAACCAAAGAGGTGCAACCAAGATAACCTCGACTCCCAATGGATGGTTGTCACGCCAATCAAGGCAATCTTCACTTTATGTTATCTAGCCCAAGACAACAAAGGGGGAGACCCATATCTACTCCCGATAGGAGAGATCAGACCAAGACACTAGATCAAATCAAGTATGGATAAAGTACGTAAGGTGTATGGTAAACCCTAGATCTATGGATGAAGTCACAAGATGAGTAATGGGTTGGATCAAGAGGTTTAAGCAATGTAGATTTGGTCCAACTTGGTTATGTGAGTGACTTATGAGATGTAAAACCAGATCTAAGATCAGGGTACTAGTCAAATATGAGAAAATCCACTGCCTTGGGAACCGTGTCTAATGCGGGGTAGTTAAGGACCAAATTGGGGCTAACCAGTACCAAAGATAGGCTTGATGAGTCGATATGACAATGTCTAGGTGTTCAAGCAGTAAGACAAAGATCAATCCACAAGCAAACTCATCAAACCAAAAAAGTCATGAGGGCTTGGAGAAGGATCAATGCCTTGGAAAATGGGCCAAATGGAGTTGGATGTCCACCAAATTGTAGATCAGGGATGTTGAGGTGTAAAACTAGGTGGGTCTTGAAGATTAGGATCATTCAATGGCTAGATCTTAGTAGATCTGAGATTGAAATGCATCACCAAGTGACCCAAGTGGGGCTCAACCCTCAAAATGAGGAATGGGGCCCACAAGGCAGAAATCAACAAGGTGAAACACTAGGGGTAGGTTATCAACTGTGGAGATTAAGGATCAACTGGGATCTCACCTACCCAGGTGCTAGATCTAGCAAAACTCACCAATCCAAGAAGTATGACCTCACATGGAGAGGCTAATTTGCCTTGGGAAATGGGTCAAATGAAGGCCAATCCACACCAAACCATAGATCCGAATTGCCATGGATGCTATAGAGGTGGATTTTAAATGTTTTACCCAAAAGCCAAGTAGATCTAAGTAGATCTGAAAAATTGTAAAATGAGGGTTTTAACTTATGAGGGTTTTCAGTTACTTAGACAAATGGATAGATCATGGAATGAGAAATTTACCTTGAGATCATACCTGAGTGATGGGTGAGGTTGCTTGTTGTTGAGGAAGATTACCACAGAGATCAAATGGGAGATCTTTGATTTGCCTTGCTTGAATTGATGCCCTAGTTCCACACGTGTGCCCTCCTCTACCTGTCAAACCAAGGAAAGTCGATTCAATCAAAATGATCAAGCATGGAGGAAATACAAGTATAAGCGAATGATAACATGAAATAGAAGGTCCTGATACAGTAATACTCCCTATTACCGACGAAGAAACCCAAAGAAGAAGCAGGGAGAGTCTTCCCCTACCAATGCGTCCTCCTTGAACCAATTCGGCCTCCACCTATAGATGACAAAATCATGGAACAAAATCGATAGCAAGATAAATCTCCAATAACCCAGTGCAAAGGAAGAACCAACGAACGAACTCCAAAAGTATTCACCACAACACAATAGATAGATGCAATAGTATTTTTCTATTCCAATAATCCAGAGCCAAAAGTCCCCTTTACAATGAGAAGCTCTCTCCTTTAAATAGGATGGAGAGAGGCCATAATCCTAACCACTTTTTGAATGAGTGGCTAAGATTAAAAGATCAAATGATCTAATCAATAGTTGAGATGAGCTCAACAATACAATACATGGATCACTAATAAAACAATACATCAATGGACCAAATCGCCCTAGGAGAGGGGGGTCCCACCAAAAGTGAATGATAAAACATAAGATCTAGCTCATGGTGGGTCCAAGGGATAATTTCTAACACCTTTGGTCAATCCCCATGGCACAATATCCAAAAATAAATAAGCTAGACACCAAATCGTGCCTCTCTGAGAAAGTCGTGAGCCTTCGGAAGCTCCAGAAATGAATATAAAATGCCATAAGTGATGGGTGTGGGTCCCACCGGAAGCTGAAATTGCTGGAGAAGGTGTGGAAGACATCCCACTCATCATCACAAATCATCCCATGCCATAACTTTGCCTCAGTAGCCCAAATCAAATCCTTCAGTAACCATTTTTACCATTTCTGGACTGCCTCGAAAAATGTGAACATACCCAAACTGCCTCCTGGAGTGCCTGCACTGTCAAGGTGAGGCCACCAGGCTCTCTGGGAGGGGGGTAATATGGTAATATCAAGTGGCTGGACCACCCCCTCCATGCATAGCGCCCTAGGTGAACTCATCAATTCTCTGCTCTGTTCTGACAGGACCTCTAATAGGCCAAAACTACACTAGGATGGCCAACTGAGGCTAAAAATCACTGTAACTGCCCGGAACTGAAAACAGACTGTCCCATTGGACTTGGAAGGTCCAAATCCATCTAAGATGTGTACTCATACACCATATAGACCTCTGCATGGTCAAAAATAAATGGCCATCATATCCGGCAGAACAAATAATAATGATCTGCAAAAGTGCTTAAAAGCACAAATCATCATCATAAGCCTGAAACCACTGCATAGAACCACCATGGTGACCTATACCAGACCATATATCATATATTTGTATCATCTGAGGTCTATCACCTCATGTCCTGTGGTTGACTTTTGGTCAAACTAGGTTTGACCAAGTCAACATGACCAAAAATATAACTCAAACTGTCATCAAACTGCTGCAAGGTGTCAAATGTTAAAACATGCTTTGCAATCCATTCAAATAGCAATTATAACAAAAAGTAATCATTACTGGCGATCTAAATCCAAATATATAAGGTCATTAACTATTATTTATAACTCAGACTAGACTTTCAAGACCATACTCACTTCATAGTTGTGATCAATTTGCTAGTGAAGGGTAAGGCTAAAACAAAAATGGTTAGGCAAAGGGATGACTTACTGACTTAACACTGTGACACTTTGGATATGGAAAGGGAATACACACCATAGCATATACCGAACAAGCAATAACACAGGGAATGGCGGTGTCTCAAAAATGGGTAAGTTGTTCAAAGAGTGTTTATTCACCTTGGCAGATGCTCACAATCCATAATACAAATGAGGCCAGCAATCTTTTTGATATAGAGTTTAAGTTCCATTGCTTTTTGGACCTTTTGTTTCCATAGCCTTTGATTTATGTGTGTTTATAAACACATTGCATAGATTTACATTTCATTAGGCTTCTTGCTGCAGGTGTGTTTTTAAGGCACTTGTTTACTTGAGCACTTCCAGGTGTGTGTTTTAGACATCTTGTTTACCTGGGTATTTACATTTCACAATAGATATAACATTTAATATTTCTTTGCCAGTTTCATTTGGCTTTTCACAATAGATATAACATTTTCCTTTTTCATAATTTGTATTCATGGAAGCACTATCTGTTTCAGGTTTAGCCAACAACATCTTTAGTGACTAAGGGGACTTCGTTCCAGTGCCAAACATCGGGACAACCGATCAGAATGATTTAGGCCTACAATCCAACTCACCAAAGGTAAGTTTTGTCACCAACTCAAAGCCGAGACACAATAAACAAGGAAGCTTATCCAATACAAAGGCTACAGCGGGGAAAGGTCCTCTATGCCACCAGTCAAGTAGTAAGTCAAGGCAAATAACAAACTAGGTAGGTAATGGATGGACGAAGACAATGAATAATGAGACTAACACTAGCAAGCCAAAGTATGGTGGGAATGATCACCTCTAATCTCCCTAAGGAGGGTAAAACCGATGAGTATAGGTCAAGAACTTCTAAGTCTGAGTAGGGACAATATGATATATATATAAAAGTACAACCAGGTCCACATATCTATATGATCGCCAGATCATGACACTAAATGCTAAGACATGCTACAAGAATGATATAAAAGCAATATCACAATAACACCAAAATATACCTACTGAGTCATATACATGAATGCTCATCATCTGCACCAACATCTATCCTCTGAAACTGCTGTTGTAACTCTGTGCAATACTGACTGCTCTATATAAATGGCTAAATGGCTACATCGGTTATCTCTCTGAGTGTCCTGGAACTCAGTCATGGCATGGGAAGAAAACTGTTGTCCAAAATCTGATAGTGATCCACAATAGATGCTCATCGCAACATCTCAATGCAAGGGAACTAGCTGAATAGTGTACTGGAATCAGAAAAATAATGTATGGTAGCCTGGTTACTATATATGTGATAACAGGTCCGTTCATTGCCAAACTCCACATCAGTGGATAATTTGAATGATGCTTTAAATTGCTATTCGAAAGGACCATTCATACTGCTGCTAATACTGTTGAAATGCTCTCATACTGTTAGTCCTCTTCATACTTGTTACTTGAATGCAATTGTTGGTTGTTCACTCTTACACTTACACTAATTGACACATGCTTACATGGTAACGTTTGAAATTGATTTCTCTTGTAAATTGAAGCATTATTATTGCCAATTACTTACATCATTGGGCTAAATGCTTACATTAATACTTTGGATTGCTACATCTCATTTAGCATCTACAAACACTGAATCTAGTAGTATGTCTTCTTCATTTGTCAAGTCACACTGATTGAAGGCACTGGTCTCTAGTTTGATTGTCTAGGAGGCATAGTTGTTTTTGTCATAAGTGTTTGCAGGTCATTGAAGGGCTCTCCCCTTGGAGGTTCCGACTCTCCGAAGTAGTTGGAGGAGTGACCGAGGTGACAGTGGTCACTTTCTCCTTGCATTTGTTCACCGGACACTAGCCCTGCTAGTTCATCCGGTAACACTCTGCCAAAGGTAACTCTACTTTAATGGAAAGCATTAAGCTACTTATGTATTTCATCCTCGACTTTTAGATTAGGGACCATGCACTCTATGCATGTGTACAGTTCATCTTTTATGTCCCCAAGTTCAATTACTCCAAAGTTGGATGATTAATGGCACATTGGGTTTAGGGAATACCCAATTGCATGTATAGATAAACAGAGTTGGTTGTTACATTTGTTGTCAATGATCTTCCAAATAGGTAGATACTTCTTTTAAGCTTGTATTCTCCCATTATTTTCTGTTTGACCCAATTCATAGCATCATAATATAACCCATGGTCAATTCATCCCCATCCACAACACTTCAATAAGGGGCTCAACAAATTTGACAATCTCTGTTGGTCTAGACCAAAAATTGGTGTCAAAAACTTCTCGACAAATGTCCTCATCAAACTTGTTCCACTGAGATCTAGTCTATGCCTCATAAGCAAACTTCTTCCTCAAGTTGTTACCATAGGCAATGAGAGATTGCAACATGAGGAAGTTCATTGCGAATCTATTGATTGTGGGCCTGACAAGCTCTATACCCCTTGTGTTTTTTCTTATCAAGTTCAATATCCATGTGTGTTTGTAGATATATTTGATAATGCACTTGACATGATCTACAATTGTCTTCAACCAATCCAGTTTTCTTATATTCTCAAGCATGAGGTCTAAGCGGTTCCAACACATGGGGTCTAGAAAATGGTTAGATGTTTATCCTCCAACAACTAACCAACATCAACATAGTCAGAGAAATTATATGTGATGACCTACACAACAATCTCCACAACTACCTCGTCCAAAAGTTGAAATAATAATTGTGCATCCTTCACGTGATTGGGTAAATCCGATTTCAGAAACATAGTTCCTCATGGGCAAGAAATGAGGAAATTAAGTATGGTATGGGACTTTCCATCAGTGCATCCATCTAATATGATCATACATCTCGTTTAGGTCCGTGATCCATTAAAAGTTCAGAAGTACTCATTTAAGGGTGCACCTCGATTTTGTAAAAGTGCACCGCTCATTTCATGAAAATCAGGGCCTTTACTTTACTGAGATATGCCTTGGTGACAATGAAGGGCAAGCACTGATGTTACGAAGTAGCTCTGTCACCTACAGGATGAAGGGAGGCAAGCACTGATATTATGAAGTAGATCTGTCACCTACAGGATGATAGTATATTTCTATCAAGGAAAATACCCACAATTACAGCAGGACAAATGGCAGTATCAACAGTGATATAGTTTAGGCACCAGCAGTTACAAAAGTTAACTAGTGTCTGCTGCCAGCAAAGAAAGGTTGTGGGGTCAACTTAGTCAAAACAGCAAGAGACCCAAGAAAAGCTACCAAGCAGCAATTAAAATTGACTTGTTTATCCTTGGAAATCACAGTAGGAATGATATTAGAAGAGAGTCGAATCTCGATTCACTGTGAAATGCTAGTGGTTGAAAAGTCTTGAAAGCAAGAATAGGAAACTTATGGAAGGAGGGTCAACCTCTAGTTTTTTAGTGAGAAGCAGCTGTCACAGAAGCTAAGAAACAGCAGTCTTTAACACTTTTTGAAGGGAAATTACTGTTGCGTGATTTAAAGCTGTGAGCTGTCCTAGTGTGGAGTTGGCAGCAACTAAGAGGTTCGATGGGGGTGAGAAAGCAGCACTTTTAGGATAAATGGAAAGAGGAAAAGGTATCCTAAACAGCAGCAAAAGGACCTAAAGCAACTGACATGCAGTGATTTTGCATTTTGAGTTTTATTTCTATTCTCACATAAGCCAAATCTGCCCCATATCCTGCCCTGGTACTGAGCTGTCAAAATCCGGTGTCGAAAGAGAACCTGCCACAGTGCTGCACCCTCAAGACATCGAACCACCCACTTGGCTGCCAAAATACTGCCATATGTGGCCACATCAATCAATCCTAACCCCCCATCCTTCGGGATAGTGCAGACATCCGAAGCAACTAGGGGCAAACCTCTAGCCCCCCCTACACTTCGACCAAAGATAAGCATGCAGAATCTGCTCCAGTCGTTTGAACTGAGCCCTGCTTGGAAACCAACAAGACACGTAATACACATGAGATGCCTGGAGAATGCGATCAACTACTGTCAGCTTCCCTGCGAAAGGAAGATCCATGTGATGCCATACATGCAGCTTGCTTTGAAGTCTCTGCAGGAACCAGTCCTTGCTGAGGATGCGACTGAGATTCGTGGTATGTTCAGTGACCATTTCCAGGCCATCTTTTCACCTTATTCCTTGCCCAATGGTGTCTTGGCCGCTCATGATGCTTGTTGCATAGTGATCCCCCACGAAGTTTCGACTGGTAAAAAGGACAGATTAGAGCAGAGTTTGACGCTAGAAGAGCTACATGCAGCTCTCATGTCCATGAAAAATGGCAAATCTCCAGGGTTGGGTGGTCTGCCTTGTGATTTTTATAAGTCCATGTGGGACTGTATTGGGGAGGACTTCTATTGTCTAGCAACTGAAGTTTCTCTTCAGGCTTCCTCTCAGAGACACTAAATCAGGGGCTGATTAAGGTAATCCCCAAGAATGGAGCACATGATTCCATTGGCGGCTGGCTGCCCATCACTCTCCTCTCGGTAGCATATAAGATTAAGACCAAGGTTTTGGCATTGAGGGTAAGAGAAATGGCCAGGCACGTGGTATGTCAGGAGCAGACAGGTTTTGTGCAGGGAAGATTCATTCTTGATAAGGTAGTCTCGGCTTGGGAGGCTATGGAATGGGCTTGCGAGACAGGGCAGCAAAGCACAATGCTCAAGATTGATTTTGACAAAGCTTATGATCGGGTACATTGGTCATTCATTGCAGAGATGTTGACGTGTTTGGGTTTAGCCCCTAGTGGGTTGGTTGTTGCTGTCAACAAGCCTTTGTCCCCCCGGATCACTCTACATCGCTCTTTCAGGCAGGGATACCCTTTGGCTCCGTACTTATATGCGTTGAGAGCAGATGCTTTGGGGTATTTGTTGGAGGCTGCATTTAGGGGCCTTATCCATAATTACAAGTACATAATTATACATACGAATGTGCTGCAGCCACATGTATAGATTACACCAGTAATTCCAGCAAGTATGTTTTTCAGATTTCTGTCAGTTATTGTGTTTAAAATACGTTTGAACTTCAGATTAGCAACTCCCACAAAATAATTACAAAGTAGAAACATACTAATAATGGTAAAGAATAATGCATTAACACTTTTCCCTATATGTACTAGACAATTATTATTGAGACAACTAGAAGTGATGACAAAGATGCCTCTTGATAAAATGATGAAAAGAGTTACAGATGATTTTTTTCTTTGCAGCCTTGGCTGGAGTTTTCTACCTTACTAAGGTTGGGGAAAATATCATGGAAGCTACAGGTATGTATGTATACAAGACTGGGGAATCACAAATGCTGATGAACACAGATGAATGTGAAGATTTGAATTGGGTGCAAAAAACAAACAATGTGCTGTGATAGCAATCAACTTCATCCAGATTCTAAAGGGTGCCTCCTATAAACTGGCACGTACACTAGCTGTTTACCTAGATCTTACTGTAAATATACGACACCCATAAGTGCAACAATAGCCAAAGATGTCAATGCCAGTGAACTGAATTTGCAGTTAAACATACTTCAATGCCAGAATAATAGTAAAGTTTTGAATTACTGTTTGAAAAAGGAATTGACAAGCATAAAGTTAGACCTGAAAAACTTGGAAAAACTGGCAACCTAAAAAATTTAGACAAAAAAATAGGAAAAACCAGGATAAAATAGAGATATTTGCAACAGTGGTATTGAAATACAAATTGCATAGGACAAAGGATCCTGAATGACACCCAAAGGGTCCAGATTGAGATGCATTGTCCATTTGTTAAAGAAAGTTGTTTTGTTGCTCCATGTTTTCATTGCTCTTATATACATTCCTATTGCTTTCCGTTGAGTATTGTTTGTGCCATTTATAAGGAATGATACTGATACAAACTATAGAGTGAACCTAAACAGTAACAATGTTGTACAATTATGGGAAGGTTATCGACTAGTTGCCCTACTATAAGTTTAATCTGGGTAAACTAAAAACTTGTTGATCATTAATTATATGACATGAAAACATCAAGCAGGTAAATTAACCATAATGGTTATCAATAGTTGAACTTGTAAACAAGACTTCAATAAGCTCATATGAGAAATTCAAAACTTACCAAAAAACGTTATGGCCTTTATGTTGATAAGCATGCCACTAAATAGAATTGTGCAAAAGCAATGAAACAGACATTTGACTAGTAAAAAACATCAAATTCACTATATGGACATATTCCTGTTGTAAACTTAAACGTTCAACACCTGTTGGAGTTTCAAATGAAGGTAACATCCTTCGAGCCAAATCCTCAGAAAGATGAAGCAATTCATTGTTATAAGAATCGACCCTCATTCCCTGCATGCAACACACACTCTTTCTTATCTATACAAACAAAAACATGAAACTAGTTTGATAAAAGCATAATACTACAACTGATAAGGTTTACAATACTCACTTATAAATATGATGCACATAATGATACCAATGGAACTGAAACTAAGATTGTGGTTGCACAAACACAAATACTAGAAAAATGCATTATAAATTTTAAAAACAAGCAAGCCAGTAAGAATATAACCCCTCCTCAGTCACAATCATAATGAATTTTAAGTTATAAAAATCATGGGATCATGAAAAAGAACAGAATAGTGATCCTTTAAAAGCTAATAATACAAGAAATAACCTTTTTGTATTATGTAACCCAAAGTTGGACGTTGCATTGTAAAATTAGACATTGTTATAGACATTATATGTGCACAAAATGCATCAAAAAATAACCGGCAAATCATACAAATAAATGCTTTTGCCTTGTTGTTTTTGTGAGAGAGGTTTTCGGTTACAAATCTCAACATTTACAGGCCATGCCTCAACCAAAGACCCTCAGGAGGATCACCCCCTATTTCCCAGCCGCCTCTTCTGAGAGGAGCAACAAACAACAGCCGGCAACCTAGGATACCTCAAATCCTAGATTGGTGAGAATTTGCATCTCCTCTCAGGCCCCTCCCCCGGAGGTTTGGCCAACTTCCTTTTTGAGACCTATCAGGGGACATGTTGTTACAGATCACAACCCGCACACCACCATACCAACAGACAGACCAATTCTGGGCAACCCCAGAGTTGAGCTCCCCTTGACCAGCATACTCCTCACCAAGTTCAGCAGAGTACACAGGTTTCCATCAGGGGTTTCTAACCATTGGCCTCAGATGTTAGGAAAGTAGAGCTCCCCTGCTCGCGTGCCCCCCTCGGGATCATACAGCCAACCCCTCTCTCTCTCCTGACTCCTCTTCAGAATATATCATCTGCCAATGCATTGGCCCTTACACAATTCATGACAACTCCGACAAGAAGCCTGCCTCTCAATCTCTTCACCCGTCCTTGGCTGCCAATGCCAGTTGTCCTTGACATCTTTCCAAGTCTTTACGTTTGATAGCATTTATATTTTACCAGCACCTATCTTATACTCTCTCTTTCACCTTTTATTTAGCTAGACATGTTGAGGCTAGTCTCTAGCCGTCCCTTATATCTTAGACAATATTACTTTTCTGCTTTTAGCATTGTTCTAGGAGATCCCTTGGCATTCCCACTTTGTATTGACATTGGATGTACTTTTTTAAAAGCTAGCAATGCAAGAAATGCAGCTATCAATTAGTAACAGCTGCAAACAAATGAACTTCATCTAGGTTTATCAACTACATGGTTTCATGACAAAATAGAGACCATAAAACGAGGAGGAATAAATTCTAAAATCGAGAAAAACCTAAAAGCAGAAGGCCCACCATTTGTGGGGTAGTTGAGGCATCTCCTCATTATTAGATGATTTCTATGGCTAATAGCCATAACCCTTGTTAAATGCATGTTGGCAAGGGAAGGAGCCTGTTATGATTGTAGAACAAGCAGATCCCAGTGTGAATTCATTTGCACTAAATTCCATAACAAAATATAGGTAAGGTATAAGATGAGATTTCAGCACAGCCAACCTTTTAAAAAGTCCAATCCAGCTTTATTCAAAATGTATAATGGTCCAATGGCATTGAGAAATTTAAACATACTGACTATAGATCACAAATTCACAAGACAAATAGGAATTTGTTTCAATTGTTTTCTGTTTGTCTTTAGTATCTTCCTAAACTTTTTCTTCTCAGATAAAACCTGGAGAACAATTGCTGTCTTTGACATAATGAATCAATAATAAGTACCTTTAGTAATTCTTATTCTATTCACCCTACACTAAACACCTAGTAATGATCATGGAAAAAAAGAGAATGAACCTCCAAAAACAATGTTTGTAGATCACACTAGAGCATAATTAGTTCCTTCCAGATAACTTACACGAGAAAATATAGAAAACTGTGCAAGAGAGTAGTATGTTAATAAGCATTGAAAAGCAACTTATACAATGCAAATAAGCACAAGATGACATATCTTGTAAACGAATCTAAAATTTAAATGAGAGAAAAATAACTTACTGTAGCATCATCACTTGCTATAAGATGTGCTGAAAGCAAGCCTCCAAGTACTCGAATTGTTGTCTCAAATACAGAAACAGTTTTGTTCTGCACATGCCAAAGGCACTCCATAAGTGAAAATTTAATTGGGATCTTCACATTTAGCACATTTTCAAAAGAATTGCAACCCATAAATTATGATCTTCACAATAATGAATATTCTCAAGTATTAACCACAAGAGCAACTGGAAAGTGGAAAACACTACGCAAGAACAACTGGAAAACCCTCTGTCGAAACAATACAATAAAATTTAACTGGAACAAGATGAAAATGGATATGGTATAATGCATGCTAAATATTCCTACTCAACATAAGTAAACTTTTAGACTGGTATGCATCAATGAAATCATATGCAAATAAGATAAGATAGATGAGACAATTTTATTAATGTCCACCAAAGACCACAATAATTAGGTCAATGGAACTCAAAAGCACTGACTGTAAATACAGACAAAAAGTGCTTTCCCAAACCAAATATCAAAGACAAGATTCAGATGCATGGTTTGATTTAAGGAAAAATATACTTGATGATGACTTGATCAGGTGAGTACTTTAAAAAGGGAATCGTATCTTCATTATAATCAATAAGATTTAGTAAGAAATAAATTTGATATGCATCAATCTGAGGATCTAAAGATGATACGCAAAGCAAATTTGTATTATACTTTTACAGACTTGTTAGTACTTTTATTAAATAGCCAAGAGAATTATAATACATAACAGAAATTTACAACTGTGCCATTAAGTAACTAAGTGGATGAATCCCGAAACGAAAAATCTGAAAATGAACTAAGAGACAACAAGCTCAGACAACTAAGCCTATTGTTGTTTTTCCCTATCCCTTCAATGTTTCCTGAAAAAGAGTTGAACTGTTAAACACAAGCAAAACACGACACCTGAGCACACACATAAGACAAGTCATTTTATAGTTTATCTCCTAAGACAAGCAATTGATTTTGGGTTACATAAATATGAAGCATATTTCCAAAGGCCATGTAATTGCTGCTTTAAGCAATAACATAAAAGATAATGATCCTAAACATAATACTCTTTTAGAGAAATTTGAGAAAGATCTTCCCTGGTCAGTGTTTACTTTCCTACAACTCTGATCATTGACTCTGTGTACTGTTGACGCTCAAATCTGCCATGTACCAATTCTCACATCAGCCCTTAAAGTCAGTCCACAGGGACCAAATCTCACCATGTAGACCAAGCACAGAGGTGGCACTAAATGATAGGTGCGACCAATTAACTTGAGAGAATCAATCAAGTGGGAAGTTAAAGCAACTAATCGGAAATGCTAAGTGTAAATTCTGTTGAGGACTTGCAAGGTTTTGATTCAGGGAGAAGTTACCCAGACCTTCCCAAATAACTATTCAGCTGAGTGGATACACAGCCTATTATCTTGGGGAGTCTGGCATACCAGTACCACTATCTCTACCGTGGTGCTTCCCAACTGGACTGAGTTCCCAACCCAATCCCTATTGGAAACATGAACTAACTACAATGTAAACTAATTAACAGAATGAAATACTAACCACAAGATGCATAATTAACTAAATAAATGAAAATGCTAACATTAAACACTAACTGCATCACACAGAATTGATTAATTAAATGGATATCACTAACTAAAGAAATGCAAAACACTTAGTGCTACACTATCTCTTCAAATGGAAGAGAAATATGAAACACTTAAATAATATTCTCCTACAACTGCCTATTCTATCAAACTAATTAAATTCAGATTGCAGAAATTTGAAATCTAACTACATAAACAATTAATGCCAAAGCTAACCAATTAATATTTAGATTTTGATTGCAGTTGGCCAAACCATAAAAAACTATGAAGTATGAAGTTATCAGGTGTAATCTACAAAAGATAAATCCAAAGAGATATAGTTGTAGCACATAAGCGCAATAAAAGCAAACAATTATACACAAATGTTGATCCACAATGAATCATTATATAATTTGTTATCTATTTTGGTACACCATCTGAGTAGAAAACTTGGAGCTTTTGACTTGTAGAGCCCATTTTAGGGGCAGGTCCTATTTTATTGATTTGGGTTTCTAAAATTTCCAGAGCCCATTTGGAGCATTAAATGGATGTTTCTGTTATAGTTTGCACTTTAATTCAATTTAGTTAGATCTTTAAACTGAAAGATAGACAAGCACAGCAAAACACAAAAGACACAATAATTTTCCTCGGGGAAACCATAAAGGAGAAAACCCTGCAACTTCCTCAGAAATAGATTCGTCACTAGTACAATATCAAACCAAGATACAAAACCCAAATATAAGATGTCTTCTGCAGCTTCTCTCTTTCTCCTCCAGTGAACTTGTCTTCTTTCTCACTTGGTGCGAACTTGCTTGAGTGAGTGTGAAATCCAAATGAGAGACTCGAGAGTGAGCCTCTCTATTTATAGTTTAAGTGTGAGTGACCTAATTCCTCATTGGGGCCGACTTCCCTTACTGACTGGGCCGACCTGTCCTAGGGAGACTCAAAAATACAATTTACATTTATCTTTTGGGGAGCTATTGCCCCAACTTACAATGGAAGTTTTACCTCGATATTCTTGCATGACCAAATACAACAATGACATCCCCGAATGGAGGAAAAACATCTCTGACGGAGGTACAATAAAAATACAATAATAATATACAAAAGAATATCTTTCAAAGTTACATTTACAACAACACTCCCTCTTAACTAGGAAGGTATTCTCTCGACACAGTCATCATCACAGCTGGACACAAACTCTGGACAATGTCATCATCGCTGGGTCATCATCATCGCTAGAACATCATCAACACTGGATCATCATCATCACTGCTGCAGCTATCCTCATCTCGTTGATCATTGACTAGTGACATCTCTCGAATCTATCCATCATGAAAAGTTCTACAGAGCCAACCCTTTTTCATGTTGGATGTAGGCCTAGCTCTCATCTAGGCCTTCATCATCTCTACGAGAAAGCCATCAAGTAGGTACAGCCTAGGACCACACATTACATTGCCACAGCAATCACCTGCATCTCCTACTATCATCTCATTATATCTGGATCATCTCATCATCCCATGCAGAGAGCAGCCCAAGTGCATACATCATGTCCATTAGACAAGATGCGTCTTCCACCCAGTGGATACAGCTCAGGAACATCTGCGTCTTCCACCCAGTGGATACAGCCCAATTGTATTACGTCTCTCTCTCAAT
Source organism: Larix kaempferi (assembly GCA_027924585.1). Lineage (NCBI taxonomy): Eukaryota > Viridiplantae > Streptophyta > Pinopsida > Pinales > Pinaceae > Larix > Larix kaempferi. The sequence continues at coordinate 23,675,256 of BSBM01000361.1, forward strand.
CAACCTGCATCTCCCACCCAATGGGTATAGCCCAAGGACATTTGCGTCTTCCACCCCGTGGATACAGCCCAGATGTATTACGACTCTCTCAATCAACCTGCGTCTTCAAACATGTGGATACATCCCAGGAGCATCCCAGATGCATTACGTCCTTTCGGACCACGCGTCTTCCACCATGTAAGATACAGCCCAGGCGCATCACAGATGCTTTATGACCCGTGGACCTACCAGCGTCTTCAAAAATGTGGATACAACCCAAGAGCATCCCAGATGCATTACGTCCTTTCGGACCACCTGCGTCTTCCACCATGTAAGATACAGCCCTGGTGCACCTGCGTCTTCCGGTCTCATCACTCCCTCTTTCGAGAAACATCGATCTGGATAACACCAAGCTTCTCTCTGAGTACTCGAACTGTTGATGAATTTGTAACTTCGGAAGATATTCACTTGTATATTGTATTTGTACTTTATTGTATCCCCAACTGAGATGTATTATTCCTCCGATTGGAAGTGTCGTCAATTATACTTGCAAGTGTCGCACGTTATATTGTAAGGGTCGTAACTTATACTTGATGGGTTATTAGACCACCTTGATGGGGTAGGCCCTGTATGAGTCATGTGGGTTAAAGGGTTATTAGACCACCCTAGTGGGGGTCGGCCCAATCAACATTATGTTAAGTGGTTAAGTTGGGGCCGACCTAGTTAAAGTTAAAAGACAAGTGAAGTAGTGTATAAATAGAGAGTGTGTCTCTCTCATTTTACACATTCTCTCATTCACTCACTTCGCATTAGTGAGAGAGAGGAGTGCGCACAAGTGGAGGAGGAGTAGCTGTTGCAGTCATCTATCTCTAAGTGTTTGATCTTTGTGATCTTTGTATTGGTGCATATTCTATCTCTTAGGAAGTTGCGGGGTTTTTCACATTCTTGGTTTTCCCCGGTGAAATGTTTTGTGTCTCTTATCTCTTGTCTCTTATGCTTGATATGCTGTAGATGTTGTTCTTTTAGTTAAGATCCTAGATCTATTGAATTAAATGATGAAAAACTAACATGGTATCAGAGCTAGCCTGAAGGAAGGCATGGTATGGCATTTATGAGACTTGTTGCACTTGCGACAAATTGGAAGCTAGGGCTTGATATAGCAAAAACCAGTCATCGTGGCACTTTCGCTATAAATCCATTTTGGCGAAGGTTCAGGTTCTGAAACTTCAACAGGTCGAAGATAACATCCCTATGTACCTTGTGTCCGAAGCACCGCATCTAATTCGTTGTACTTTCTATTTTATGATCCGTACAATCTAGGGTTTCTGCCTCTTCTAGATCTCAGTCACAAACAAGTGACCTAGGCAAAAAGGTCACAACTTAGGCTAGGAAGCTCCAAATGAAATTCTGTAAAAAGTGGCAGTAAGGGCACGGACTGTAGTTTCACAGGTCCACTTTTCAGAGGCCGAAGTTGAACCAGTGACACATGGCACTCCGTACAAGTTCGTTATCCTGTTTCATCCCATAAACAAGTCACGTTGCGACATTTGGCATATCTCTCTCTCAGAGAATCCATTTGAGGTAAGACCTGTGGGGTTGGAAAGATGACAAGGCTACCACAGGCCGAAGTTTCAGACCCTGTGGATTCATAATTTCAGAATTCCACCAGAAACAATAAGGCACATATTTCATGAAATAGAATTGGATTCTAAGCATTCTCATTTTTGGCTTATCACTGCTGCGGAAAATTAGGGCTTTTGACAGAAGTAGAATTTTGGAGTGATCTCAGCACAGGATTGCTCTCCTCAGCAAAATCGAAATTTGGAGACCAAGATCAAAGTTCTGGTTAGGAAAAACCTCGAGCATCATCAAACCCTAGTTCGGGATTTTGATCGGTAAGGTGGAAAATTAGGGTTTCTGCAAAAGTTGAAATTTTTGGAATCTGAAACCACGACTGGAAGCTCCTCAGAAAAGTCGAAGCTTAGGGTACAAGATCGAACCTTTTGGTTGGGCAAAAGACCAGGCTTTATCAAACCCTAGTTCAAGATCCTGTCCAGAAGATCCAAAAGTTTCAAAGGCAATTTTGAGGGGTCAAATTTTGCAATTTTCAAAATTGAAGTATACCAACTTGATCAGCTCGACAAGGCACATCTTTCCATCCATTCCGAAGTTTGAAATTCAAAATTTGAATTTTTAGGGTTTCTCTGACAAACCCTAATCCAGCGCCATATCCAATCTCAGCAAAGCAAAGTGGATTGGGTTAATCCTAGAAGAGAATGAATTGGACATAAGTGAAGAAGTTCCAGTTCCAAAGGGAGATGAGGCTAAGGCGTTAAATAAGAAGACTACAAGAAATCTCGACAAGTATGACTTGAGGAGATACAGGTATGTGTTGAAATTTGTTCATGATGAAGTTTATGATATGTTTGTCTTCATATTATTGAGGTTAGTACAATCTTGATTAATCTTAGACTTGTCTTATCACCCTAGTAAAAGTATGAATGCATGTGAATGATAGAAGACATTCATTGATTAGGGTTATGACACTTATGATTGTACTAATGCACTGTGGTGTTTTATGAGGTTGATGTTGTCCGCTAACATGAAAGGCACATCAAGAAAGACAAATCAAGTTCTAGATCAAGAACATATGACCATGGTGACATGAAGACAAAGACTCGTTCATAGCCATTATAGAAGCTCTACTTACAAGGTATGTATATTTTGGTTCTACAATGGTTAACTTATGAGTTATGCAGGTTACTAGCACAGGTCATTGAAGAGAACAAGAAGACATTGTTTGGGTATGTTAGACATAACTAGCAAACATGATAACCAGGTATGTTTTTCCTATATCAAGTTAGAATCCTACCTTGTGTTAGGATATTATACTTTTGGATGATTATTTTTGAAGTTAGAAGTTTAAGTAATCAAGGGTTTATGCATATTATGTTTCTTACTTTGATTGATGATATGACTAACCAGAAAAGTCCTATGGTCAAATAAGAATATGCATGAGTAAAAAAAGTCTTCCCTGAAACCTTGAATACTAACGCTTATTACCTATGTATGAAATGATCATGACCATACATATTTAAGATTATTTAGAATCATAATGTTTTGATAGTATTGAGATTATACTAATGAATGTATGATTATGTATGAGATATTGAGGATGACACAATGATGACACTAGTGCACACTTAAGCATGCATAGTGGTCCAGGATGGATATAAGTTCAAGGACAGATAATCCAGGAAGCAAATATCAAGAGGGAGCACACTCCAGTAGTTCCTGCAAGGAAGCAAAGATTGAGAGGGAGTCCACCCTACAACTAAACAAAGATAAGTATTTGAATTGTCATTTATTATATATATGATTACTTAAATGATGTTGTCCAGTCATGTACATACTTATGTTCCTAGACGCATATTAGAAAAGTTACATTGATGAACAAGATACTACTAATATACAAGTAATGGGTAAGTGGCCTATGGTACTGTACAACATTCCATTGCTACTTATCTAGAATGAAACCTCTTTGCTAACATGTTGAGAATTGTGCACACTCTTAACAAATGTTCTGGTAGAGATGGAAGGCATCTAGAAAGTTACCGTGTGAATACGGGATATGGATAAATATTGTATTGAAGCATTGGCTAAGATAATTGCATGACTGTATGACATATGTCTTTATGCATAAGAATGTGTTTTTTTGAAAAACTATGAGAAGTTTCTAATCATGCAATTGAATTTGACTTGTAGGAAAGATCGTGTACAATCACCTACAAAAGAAGAACAACACATTTGTTCCAGCAACGAAGTTCAAGAAAACTATCTATTGAAGATCTGGGATGCAGTAATAGAAGGATGCCATGATCAAGGAGTACCAGTTGATCATGAAGAATGATGTATGTGGTCCCGAGAACAGAAGGGAAGTTTGTTGTGACTTCCAAGAAAATCTATAAGATCAAGCATGCTGCAGATGGCAACATAGAGAAATACAAGGCGAGGTTTGTTGCTTGTGGCTTCTCCCAGAAAGAGAGGATAGATTATGAAGAGACTTTTGCTCCTGTAGCCAGATACACTTCCATCATAACAATACTTACTCTGGCTGCAGTGATGAAATGGAAGATACACCAGATGGATATGGTGTAGTCGAAGAGGAAGTGTATGTGGAGCAACCACTCGGTTTTGAGACACGACAGGGAGTCATATGTGTGCAGATTGAAGAAAGCCTTGTATGTCTTGAAGCAAGCTCCTAGGACTTGGTATGGTAGGATAGACAGCTTTCTATCCAGTCTGGGCTTTACCAAGAGTAAAGCGGATTCCAACCTTTACTACAAGGTTGTGGAAAGGCAATCCTGTGATACTCCTACTGTATGTGGATGACTTGTTTATGACAGGTGAGGATAGATTGATTGCCGATACGAAGAGGAAGCTTGTTGCCGAGTTCGAGATGAAGGACTTGGGTATGATGCTTTACTTCCTAGGTATGGAGGTGTGGTAGAGTGCAGATGGAATCTTCCTTGGACAAGGAAAGTATGCAGTAGAGATCCTGAAGCGCTTCGGGATGATGGACTGCAAGGCCATGGCCACACCTATGGCATCGAACCTGAAGCTATCGAGTGATGCTTCATCAAGAGACGGTTGATGTCACGGTGTATCATCAGATGATTGGGTCCTTGATGTACCTAACGAACACAAAACCAGATATTTGCTTTGCGGTGAACACATTGAGCCAGTTCCTAACGGATCCTAGACATGTTCACCTGATTGATGTAAAGCATATTCTGAGGTACCTGAAGGGTACAGTTGATTATGGGCTCAAGTATGAGGCGAATCAAAGGTTTAACCCGGAAGGTTATGTTGATTCAGATTGGGCAGGCAGTGCTACAGATAGAAAGAGCACTTCGGGGTGCTGCTTCAGTATGGGATCAGGTGTGACCTCTTGGTTTAGCAGGAAGCAGTCCTGCGCAGCACTGAGTACAGCCGAAGCAGAGTATGTCGCAGCTTGTTCGGCCAATTGTGAGGCAATATGGCTTAGGAAGCTACTTTCTGAGTTATTTGATCTCCCATTGGATGCTACCTGTATCTATTGTGACAACCAAAGTTGTGTGAAGTTGTCAGAGAACCCGGTGTTCCATGACAGGTCGAAGCATATCGAGATCAAATATCACTATATCAGGGATATGGTGCAGAGAGGAGTAGTGAAGCTCCTGCATGTTGCGACAGATGAGCAGATTGCAGATGTGTTGACCAAACCACTAGCCAGACTAAAGTTCAAGTACTTCAGAGAAAGGCTTGGTGTTCTTCAGATAGAAGATACTTCAAGGAAGAAGTGATGGGACACATTTGCAGGAGCCATTCCAAGCATGGTGATAGGAGGGTCCTTCCCATGGCTGTGGATGTAAGCGCTATATGACGAGCATCAGGACAATGCTCTGGATGATGTTCTGCATAATGTTGATCAGGATGATCACATGTGATGATATGCATCAGGTGGATGCTTTGTATGATCAGTTTGATTATACGATGATGACAAGTATCAAGACGATGCTCCAGATGACATGCATCAGGACGATGCTATGATGATGATCAGGATGATCATATGTGACGAGTATCAGGACCATGCTCCAGATGATATGCATCAGCACGATGCTGTGACGATGATCAGGATGATCATGCGATGATGATGTGCATTAGGGTGATGTATTATATGATGATGATCAGTATGATCATGAGTATCAGGTTGATACTCCATGGCCGTGGACAGGTTGTGCATGTAGCATAGAAAAGATCATAAGAGATCCTATAGTCTAAGCTAGGATGCTCTTTCGAGGTTTTGCTACTAGAGGCATCAGGCATGTAATCAGCCCTGGAGATCCGATAGGTTGAGAAGTAAGCTCGTAATCAGTCCTGGGATGCTCTTTAGAGTTCTTGCAGGTTGCAAGACACTCTTTAAAGGTTTTGCCTAACCACACATAATCAGCCCTGGAGAACCGATAGGTTGAGCAGTAAGCTCGTAATCAGTCCTGGGATGCTCTTTAGAGTTCTTGCAAGATGCAGGACACTCTTTTAAGGGTTTGTGGTGGGGGTCACATGTAATCAGCCCTGGAGATCCGATAGGTTGTGCAGTAAGCTCGTAATCAATCCTGGGATGCTCTTTAGAGTTCTTGCAGGTTGCAAGACACTCTTTTAAGGTTTTTGTGACAGTCAACATGTAAAAGATCCTGGGAGATCCTATAGTCTAAGCTAAGATGCTCTTTCGAGGTTTTGTTGACGCACGTAATAAGTCCTGAGGATTCCACAGTATGGCCAGAGATGATGAAGACCTACAGGAGGCTAGGTCTACAACCAGCAAGAAAAAGGGTTGGCTCTGTAGAACTTCCTATGACGAGAAGAATTATGAAATAGCCCAGTGATCGAGATGCCGATTACAGCAGCAGTGACGATGATGCTCTGTGATCCAGTGACGATGATCCAGCTCCAGAATTGAAGACTTGTGCCTATATGTATTGATGAACTGTGTCAAGAGAATGCCTTCCTAGTTAAGGGGGAGTGTTGATGTATTTGTAACTTCGGAAGATATTCACTTGTATATTGTATTTGTACTTTATTGTATCCCCAATGGAGATGTATTCTTCCTCCGATTGGAAGTGTCGTCAGTTGTACTTGCAAGTGTCGCAAGTTATATTTTAAGTGTCGTAACTTATACTTGATGGATTATTAGACCACCTTGATGGGGTCGGCCCTGTATGAGTCATGTGGGTTAAAGGGTTATTAGACCACCCTAGTGGGGGTCGGCCCAGTCAACATTATGTTAAGTGGTTAAGTTGGGGCTGACCTAGTTAAAGTTAAAAGACAAGTGAAGTAGTGTATAAATAGAGAGTGTGTCTCTCTCATTTTACACATTCTCTCATTCACTCACTTCGCATTAGTGAGAGAGAGGAGGAGTGCGCACAAGTGGAGGAGGAGTAGTTGCTGCAGTCATCTATCTCTTGGGGTTTGATCTTTGTGATCTTTGTATTGGTGCTTATTCTATCTCTGAGGAAGTTGCGGGGTTTTCACCTTCTTGGTTTTCCGCGGTGAAATGTTTTGTGTCTCTTCTCTTGTCTCTTATGCTTGATATGCTGTAGATGTTGTTCTTTCACTTAAGATCCTAGATCTATTGAATTAAATGATGAAAAACTAACACGAACTTCACTCTTGCTAACGGCTTGGTCAACACATCGACTGTCTCCCCGTCTATCGCCACATACTGGAGCTTCACTGCTCCTCTCTGCACCATATCCCGGATATAGTGATATTTGATTTCGATATGCTTCGACTTGTCATGGAACACAGGGTTCTCAGACAACTTCACACAACTCTGGTTGTCGCAAAAGATACAAGTTGCCTCTAGCTCGAAATCAAACAAATCTAACAGTAGCTTTCGAAACCATACTGCCTCACAACTGGTCGAACAAGCTGCAACATACTCTGCTTTGGTTGTACTCAATGCCACACATGACTGCTTCCTGCTAAACCAAGAGATCATATCAGATCCCAAACTGAAGCAGCATCCTGAAGTGCTCTTCCTGTCTGTGGCACTGCTTGCCCAATCTAAATCAACATAACCATGTAGGTTAATCCTCTGATTTGTCTCATATTTGAGCCCATACTCAATTGTACCCTTTAGGTACCTCAATATATGTTTTGGAGCTGTCAGGTGAACATGCCTCGGATCTATCAGGAACTGGCTCAGGGTGTTCACCGAAAAACATATGTCTGGTCTCGTGTTCGTTAAGTACATTAACGAACCAATCATCTGCCTGTACATCGTGGCATCAACTATCTCTAAAGAAGCGTCACACAGTAGCTTCAAGTTCGATGCCATTGGTGTGGCCATTGCTTTGCAGTCCATCATTCTAAACCTCTTCAAAATCTCCATTGCATACTTTCCTTGACCAAGGAAAATCCCATCCGCACTCTGCCACACCTCCATACCTAAGAAGTAGTGCATCATTCCTGGGTCCTTCATTTCAAACTTTATGGCAAGCCTTCTCTTTGTATCTGCAATGAGCTCATCCTCCTCTGTTACAAACAGGTCATCTACATACAGTAGCAATATCACTGGTCTTCCGCCCTCAACCTTGAGTAGAGGTAGGAATCTACTTTACTCTTGGTAAATCCTAAGCTCATCAGAAAGTTGTCCATCCTGTCGTACCATGTCCTGGGTGCCTGCTTCAAACCATACAAGCCTTTCTTCAACTTGCACACATGAGTCTGTACGTCATGTGTCTCGAATCCCAATGGCTGCTCCACATACACTTCCTCTTGACGTCCATCTGGTCTACCTTCCATTTGATTACTACAGCCAATGCAAGTATAGATCTGACGAAAGTGTATCTTTCTACAGGTGCAAATGTCTCCTCGTAGTCTATGCCTTCTTTCTGGGAGAAGCAACATGCCACAAATCTTGCCTTGTGTTTTTCTATGCTACCATCTGCAGCATGCTTGATCTTGTAGATCCATTTTGAAGTCGCAACAAACTTCCCTACTGGTCTTGGAACTATCTCCCAAACACCATTCTTCATAATCAACTGGTACTCTTCGATCATGGCATCCTTCCATTCCTTCTTCTCTATTACTTCCTCATAGTTGGAAGGTTCTTTATCAATGATGTCGCATAGTAGGGCCACAAAGCTGGAGTATGATCTGTGTCTCTTGCTTTCTCTGTGTATTCCATCTGGAGCACCATACTTCTCTGCATCTTGTATTGCTTCACGTGCCCATGTTGATCTTCTCTTGTGGGAGTTCTTCTCATGAGGTGAAACTATAGGTTCTTGTGGTTCTGTCATGTTGCAGTCTTCATGATTTTCTTGATTTGTCTCCTCCATAACACTGTCTGGTTCTGGGAACTTCAGGTTCTTTGTTAGATTTTCAGAATTTACTTCAATCTGATCTAAGATCTTAACTGAGAGAACAACATGTATAGCATATCAATCATGGACACAATAATGCAAGCACACACGAGACACAGAGTTTACTTGGGGAAAACCATAAAGGTGAAAAACCCCAATAACTTCCTCAGAGATAGATAGAGCAATGATACAACCCAAGCATAAGAGATAGACATCTCCTAGCAGCAGCTTCTCCTCCTCCACAAGTGCGCCACTCTCCAAAGAGTGTGTGTGAGAATAGAAATGATCAAATAGAGTGCCTCCCGCACTCTATTTATACTTGACTTGACTTGCCTAATAACCTTTACTAGGTCGGCCTCAACTTAACCACATAACACAATGCTGACTGGGCCGACCCCCAATAGGATGGTCTAATAACCCTTTGACCCACATGACTTATACAGGGCCGACCCCTACAAGGTGGTCTAATAACCCATCAAGTATAAGTTACAACACTTACAATATAAATGACGACACTTTCGTATAGAGGAATAATAACATCTCTATAGGAATACAAACACTTCCGTATAGAGGAATAATAACATCTCTATAGGAATAGAATATACATCTCTATAGGAATACAATATACATATATGTGAAATACATTCCGAAGTTACATATACATCAACACTCCCTCTTAACTAGGAAGGTATTTCTCAACACAGGTCTTCTAGCACAAGTCTTCTTCTCTAGATCATCGTCAGCGAATCATCGTCATCATCACTGCTGCTGCTATCTCAATCTCTGAATCTACTCGTCATAGGAAGTTCTACAAAGCCAGTCCTTTTTCATACTGGATGTAGGCCCACCATCTGCAGGTCTTCATCATCACTGGCCATACTGTGGAATCCTCAGGACTTATTACGTGCGTCACAAAACCTGGCTGCAGCATCCCAGGCTGTTACGAGCACACAACTCTACTTGTCGGATCTCCCAGGAGCACATTACATGTGACTGTCACAAAACCTTAAAAGAGTCTCTTAACTGGCAAGAACCCTAAAGAGCATTTGAGGCCTTTTTCATCCTGTCCAGATCTCCAAGACTTATTACATGTGACCCCCACCACAAAACCTTAAAAGAGTGTCTTGTCAAGCAAGAACCCTAAAGAGGATCCAAGGCCTTTTTCATCCTGTCCAAATCTCGAGGACTTATTACATGTGGTCATGGCAATGCCTCGAAAGAGCATCTGAGGCCTTTTTCATCCTGTCCAAATCTCCCAGGTCTACTTACATGCCATAGGACAAAACCTCGAAAGAGCGTTTGCCAGATCTCCTAGGGAGCTATTATATGCCAGCGGCAAAACCTAGCAAGAGAATCTGCAAACCTCCCAGGGCGCTATTATATGTCCTCCCAAAGCAAAACCTCGAAAGAGCATTTGCCAGATATCCCAGGGCCACATTACATGCCATAGGCAAAACCTCGAAAGACTATCTGCAAACCTCCCAGGGCTGGATTATATGCTTATCTGCACAAACTGTCCACGGCCATAGAGTATCATCCTGATACTCTCCATACATCATCCTGATGTACATAATCATCGTGATCATCATCACTGCATCGTCCTGATGCATGTCATCTAGAGCAACATCCTGAAGCTCGTCATCCATGATCATCCTGATCATACAATGCATCCACCTGATGCGTACCAAGTATCTACCTGATACATATCATCATACATGATCCACCTGATCATACAATCTATCCGCCTGATACATACACAGATACATGATCCACCTGATCATACAATGTATCCTCCTGATACATATCAACATACATGATCTACCTGATCATACAATGTATCCACTTGATACATATACAAATACACACATGATCCAACTGATCATATCCAGCATCCAACATGATGCATATACAGAGCAGTAACTGGAGCATCGTCCTGATGCTCATCATCCAGCGCTTACATCCACAGCCATGGGAAGGATCCTCCTCTCACCATGCTTGGAATGGCTCCTGCAAATGTGTCCATCACTTCTTCCTCGAAGTGTCATCAATATGAAGAACACCAAGCCTCTCTTTGAAGTACTCGAATTTCACTCTGGCTAGTGGCTTTGTCAGCACATCTGTAACCTGCTCATTTGTCGCAACATATAGGAGCTTCATTGCTTCTCTCTGCACCATATCCCTGATATAGTGATATTTGATCTCAATGTGTTTCGATCTGTTGTGGAACACCGGATTCTCAGACAGCTTCACACAACTTTGGTTGTCACAAAAGATACCAGTAGCCTCCAGCGGGAGATCAAATAACTCAGACAATAGCTTCTGAAGCCATACTGCCTCACAACTAGCTGAACAAGCTGCAACATACTCTGCTTCAGTTGTACTCAGTGCTACGCAGGACTGCTTCCTGCTAAACCAAGAGATCACACCTGATCCCATACTGAAGCAGCACCCAGAAGTGCTCTTCCTATCTGCAGCATTGCCTGCCCAATCCGAATCAACATAACCCTGCAGGTTAAACTTTTGATTCGCATCATACTTGAGCCCATAATCAACTGTACCCTTCAGGTACCTCAAAATATGCTTTACAGCAACCAGGTGAACACTCCTCGGATCCGTCAGGAACTAGCTCAATGTGTTCACCGCAAAACAAATATCTGGTCTAGTGTTCGTCAGGTACATCAAGGACCCAATCATCTGACGATACATAGTGACATCAAACGGCTCAGATGAAGCATCACACAGAAGCTTCAGGTTCGATGCCATAGGTGTGGCCATGGCCTTGCAGTCCATCATCCCGAACCTCTTCAGGATCTCTACTGCATACTTCCCTTGTCCAAGGAAGATCCCATCTGCACTCTGCCACACCTCCATGCCTAGAAAATAGTGCATCATCCCCAAGTCCTTCATCTCGAACTCGACAGCAAGCTTCCTCTTGGTATCAGCAATCAAACTATCATTACCTGTAACAAACAAGTCATCCACATACAGGAGTAGTATCACAGGATTGCCTTCCTAAACCTTGTAGTAAAGGTTGGAATCTGCTTTACTCTTGGTAAAGCCCAAACTAGATAGGAAACTGTCCATCCTACCATACCAAGTCCTAGAAGTTTGCTTTAAGCCATACAAGGCTTTCTTCAACCTGCACACATATGACTTCCTGTCATGTGTCTCAAAACCGAGTGGCTGCTCCACATACACTTCCTCTTCAACTACACCATTCAAGAAAGCTGTCTTGACATCCATCTGGTGTATCTTCCATTTCATCACTGCAGCCAGAGCAAGTACTAATCTGATGGAAGTGGATCTGGCTACAGGAGCAAAAGTCTCTATGCTGCCACCTGCAGCATGCTTGATCTTATAGATCCATTTGGAAGTCACAACAAACTTCCCTTCAGGTCTTGGGACTGCATCCCAAACATTATTCTTCATGATCGACTGATCATGGCATTCTTCCATTACTTCATCCCAGATCCTGGGAATTTCAATATCTTTAATATCTTCAATATCTTCAATAGATATCTTTGTTGCTGGAACAAATGTTGTAGTCCTTTTGTAGGTGAAGGTATACGATCTTTCCTACAAAACAAGTTAAATTGCATGATTAGAAACATCTCATAGTTTTCAGAACAAATTCTTACACATATAGAAATATGTCATACAGTCATGCAATTATTTTAGCCAATGCTTCAATACAACATTCATCCATATCCTGTAACTTTCTAGATGCCTTCCAATCTCTACCAGAACATTGTTAAGAGTTTGCACTACTCCCAACATGTCAGCAAAGAGGTTTCATTCTAGATAAGTAGCAATGGAATGTTGTACAGTGCCATAGGCCACTTACCCATCACATGCATATTAGTAGTATACTGTTCATTAATGCAATTATTCTAATATGCATAATACACAACCTAAGTCTAGGAACATAAGCATATACATCATTGAACAACATTATTTAAACAAACAAATATGTAAGAAATGACAATTCAAATACTTATCTTTGTTTGGTTGTTGGGTGGACTCCCTCTGAATCTTTGCAACTCCATCCTGATGTGGATTGTGAGAAGTGGTCGACTCCCTCTGAATATCTGCATCCTTGCAGAAACTACTGGAGTGTGCTCCCTCTTGATCTTTCCTTCCTGGATTACCTGTCCTTGAACTTATATACATCCTCGATCACTATGCATGCTTACAAGTATCATTATTGTGATATCCTCTGGATCTCATACATAATCATACATTTATTAGTATATTCTTAATACTATCAAAACACAGTAATCTTAAGCATGTATGGTCATGATCATTTCAAACAGAAATAATAAGCATTAGTATTCAAAGACTCTTATAGTTAATCATATCATAAATTAAAATAAAAAACATAATATACCTAAACCCGTGATTACTCAAACCTATACTTTCATGACTCTTCTGGTTAGTCATATCATCAATTAAGGTAAGAAACATAATATGCATACACCCATGATTATTCAAACCTATGAATAATCATTATCAATCATGCCATGTATACTTATATAAGAGATCCTATCACAAGGTAGGATTCTAACTTGATATAGGAAAAACATACCTGGATTAGTATGTTAGCTAGTTATGTCTAACATACCCACATGATGTCTTCTTGTTCTCTTCAATGACTTGTGCTAGTAACCTGCATATCTCATAAGTTAACCATTATAGAACCAAGTTATACATACCTCGTAAATAAATCTTCTAAGTGATCCATGACAATGGATGAATCTTTGTCTTCATGTCACCATGATCATATGTTCTTGAACTAGAACATGATTTGTCTTTCTTGGTGTACCTTTCAGGTCAGCGGACAACATAAACCTCATACAACACCATAATGCATTAGTACAATCATAAGTGTCAACACCCTAATCAATGAATATCTTCTATCATGCATTCATAATTTTATTAAGGTGATACGACAAGTCTAAACTTAATCAATATTATACTAATCGTAATAATATGAAGACAAACATACCATAAACTTAATCATGAACAAATCTCGAAGCATACCTGGATAAGTCATACCTGTCGAGATTGCTGGTAATCTTCTTATGTAAGGCCTTAGCCTCATCTCCCTCTGAAACAGGAACTTCTTCACTTATGCAGGTGACCAATCCATTCTCTTCTAGGATTAACCCAATCCACTTGATTTGCAGGAACTGGATCTGGAGCTGGATTAGGGTTTGTCAAAGAAACCCTAAAAATTCAAACTTTGAATTTCAAACTTCTGAAAGGATAGAAAGATGCGCCTTGATGAGCTGATCAACCTGGTATACTCAGAATTTGAAAACTGCAAAGTTTTACCCCTCAAATTTGCCTTTGAAACTTCCGGATTCACTAGACATGACCCCGAACTAGGGTTTGATAAAGCCCACCCTTCTGCCCAATCAAAAGGTTCGATCCAAAGCTCTAAGCTTCTATTTTTCTGAGGAGCTTCCATCCGTGGTCACAGACTTTAAAAATTCCCATTTTTGCAGAAGCCCTAATTTTCCACTTTTCCGATCAAAGTCCCGAACTAGGGTCTGATCAAGCTCGGCCTTTTGCCCAACCAAAAAATCTGATCTTGGTCTCTAAATTTCGATTTTGATGAGTAGCATTCAGCCGTGGTCTCCGATTACAAAAATTCCAACTTTCTCTGAAACCCTAAATTCCCGAAGCCATGAATGAAGGTGCTCAAAAATAATTCTGTTTTGACAGAAATATGTACCTGATTGTTTCTGGTGTAACTCCGAATTTTCCGATCCACAGGGTCTGAAACTTCTACCTATGGTAGCCCGACATGTCATCTTTCCAACCCCACAGGTCTGACCTCAATTGGATTCTCTGAGAGAGAGTTATGCCAAGTGTCGCAACGTGACCTATTTATGGGATAAAACAGGAGAGCGAACTTATACGGTGTGCCACGTGTCACTAGTTTAGTTTCGGCCTCTGAAAAAGTTACTTGAGAAAGTACAGTCCTTGCACTACCTGTCACTTTTTACGAAATTTCATTTGGAGCTTCCTAGCCCAAGTTATGACCTTTTTGCCTAGGTCACCTGTTTATGACTCAGATCTGGAAGAGGCAGAAACCCTAGATTGTAGAGATCATAAAACACAAAGTACAACGAATTAGAAGTTGTCATTTGGACACAAGGTAAATGGGGATCTGATATTCGACCTGTAAAAGTTTCAGATGCGAAAACTTCGCCAAAATGGATTTATAGCGAAAGTGCTACGATGACTGGTTTTTGTTATATCAAGCCCTAGCATCGCAAGTGCAATAAGTGTCATACATGCCATACCATGCCTTCTTTCAAGCTAGCTCTGATACCATGTTAGATTTTCATAATTTACTTCAATTTGATCTAGGATCTTAACTGAGAGAACAACATGTACAGCATATCAATCATGGACACAATAATGCAAGCACACAAGAGACACAGAGTTTACTTGGGGAAAACCATAAAGGTGAAAAACCCCAATAACTTCCTCAGAGATAGATAGAGCAATGATACAACCCAAGCATAAGAGATAGACATCTCCTAGCAGCAGCTTCCCCTCCTCCACAAGTGCGCCACTCTCCAAAGAGTGTGTGAGAATAGAAATGATCAAATAGAGTGCCTCCCGCACTCTATTTTTACTTGACTTGACTTGCCTAATAACCTTTACTAGGTCGGCCTCAACTTAACCACATAACACAATGCTGACTAGGCCGACCCCCAATAGGGTGGTCTAATAACCCTTTGACCCACATGACTTATACAGGGCCGACCCTAACAAGGTGGTCTAATAACCCATCAAGTATAAGTTACAACACTTACAATATAAATGACGACACTTCCGTATAGAGGAATAATAACATCTCTATAGGAATACAAACACTTCCGTATAGAGGAATAATAACATCTCTATAGGAATACAATATACATCTCTATAGGAATACAATATACATTTATGTGAAATACATTCCAAAGTTACATATACATCAACATTCTTCGGATTCTTCGGGTTCTTTAGTTTCTTCAGTAAGTAATTTTCTTGATTTGTTGTATGTTGAATCTTCATCAAAAGTTACGTTTCTGCTGATCTCGATCTTCTTGAATCCTGGGAAGCATATTCGGTAAGCTTTTGATGTGTCGTTGTGTCCTACAAATATCCCCTTCTTTCCTGAAGGATCTAGCTTGGTTCTCTTTTCTTTCGGAATGTGTATGTACACAGGGCAGCCAAATATTCTGAGATGGATGACTTCTAGTTTCTCTCCTGAGAAAGCTTCTTCGGGAATCTTGTTGTTCAATACACGGTGAGGTGTATGATTTTGTACATACACAGTTGTCCTTGCTGCTTCTACCCATAGGTGCATCGGAAGACCTTGATCATGTAGCATCGCCTTCGCAGCTTCCATTATTGTTTTATTGTTATGTTTTGCAACGTCATTTTGTTGAGGATTGTAAGGAGTGCTCAACTCCTTCTTAATACCGGATTCTCTACAAAGGTCCCTGAATTCTTCTAAGGTGAATTCTCTGCCATTGTCTGATCGTAAAGTCTTGATCTTCCTTTCAGTATGATTTTGAACCAAGGCTTTGAATTCCTTGAATTTGCTAAATACTTCATCTTTGCCCTTCAAGAAATAATTCCAAGTCTTACGGGAAGTCATCTATAAAAGAGACATAGTATATACATACCCGCTTAATGAGCTGGAAGACATGAGGCCACACACATCTTAGTGGACTATCTCCAATATTCCTTTTGCTTTGCTTTCATTGTTGGGGAATGTCTTCTTCACGTTCTTTCCTTGAGCACATCCCTTGCAAATGCCTTCATGCTTTGTCTGGAATTCTGGTAGACCTGAAAGTTTGAAATTGCTTTGCTTGCAATTGATAGTGCACATGTGCAAGCCTCCTATGCCATAGTTCGCTTGGTTCCATGGAGTCATGAACCAACGCTTGTTCTGGTTGACCTTTCAACTTGTACAAGCCTCCCTCTTGCTCTCCAATTACTGTTGCATCATTTATTGTCTTTCCTTTTGGCCACATTAGAACTTAGCCATCAACAAATGCAACCCGCATTCCGTTAGCATGTAAAGCTGAGATGGAGAGAAGATTTTTCTTCAAACCTGGTACATAGAGAACATCTTTCATCTTTAGTGATTTGTCGGAATCTAGCTTGTAGGAAGCTTCTCCATTTCCTTTGATGGGATATTGATAATCATCCCCAAGTTTCACCTTGTGGGGTGACTCATGTTCCGATAGGTTGATGAAATATTTTTTGTATCCCGTCATATGTTTGGATGCTCCATTATCTACAAGCCAATCATTGCTCCCATGGGTGATGGTACCTGCGAGTGTTGAGATTAAGACATATTCTATAATCTACATCACTTGAAGAATCATCCCTTTCTTCTCTGGTTCTTTTCCTTGTTGGTTCATCATCTTCAGCAATGTGAGCATGATGCCTCTTCTTGTTGTTCTTCCTGGAGGATCCTTGATTCCTGGGACAATTTCTTGAATAATGTCCCTTCTCATCACATGTGAAACATCTGATACTAGAGAGATCTCTTCTAGGTCCATGATTCCTATTGGACCTTTTGGATCTTTTGTGATGATGGTCCTCCCTCTTGTCATGATTTCTCTTTGTGTGAGCAGTTAGAGCTTGATCATCATTAGCCCCCATCTTCTCTTCTCTTGCTACTAGTCGAGCTTCTTCTTGGGTGCATTCTTCCTATAATCTGCTGAATGCGATTAACTTCTTTCTGGCACATATTCCTTGAATGAATGAGTCCTGTGATCTTGGGAGACAACTCAAGGGGGTCATTACAATCTCTCCTCCTTCTACTTTGTCTTAAATTGCTTCAAGTAGCTCCTTGATTTGAGAGACCCTTGGGAAGTAAGATTGCATAATCTCTGAGTGTTGGATCTTTACATTCTTGAGTTGGTTCCTTAGAGTCATCTTTTGATTAATGTTCTTCCCTTCGAATATCTTTGTCAAAGCATCGAACATCTACTTGGGAGTCTTCAAAGATGATACATGAGGGATGAGATGATCTTTGATGGAGTTTGCAATAATCCTCTGAGCCTTGACCAAGTTCTTTTTGTGGATTGCCTTTACCTCTTCTCCCTCTGGTTCTGGAACCTCCTCATTGACATACTTGTCCAAGTCATTCTCCTCTAAGACAAGTGAGATTCTATACTTCCATGCTCAGAAGTTATCAGCTCCCTCAAGCTTGGTGTGATTTGTCAATTTGATATGAGAACCTCAAATGGAAATAGAAAGGAATTAGATTTTACCAATTTGAGATGCCCAACCTGATTATGGAGCTAGCTGACCTAGGGTTTGTTAGAGAAACCCTAAATTTCCAAACTTGGAATTTTGAACGTTTGTTTGGACAAAAAGATGTGCCTCCTTAAGGCGAGTTGTCCATTGTACTCCGTTGCCTGGATTGATGGAAGGAAACCCCAAAAGTTTGATGCCCTAGTTTTCTCCAGGCACTAGTGACTGGGTCAAAAATGAAAATTCTTCAAATCGAATTATGCTTCCTCCAAAAGATGTGCCCTCCTAGGGAGAATTAGCCTAGCCCTCTTTTCTTGATCTGTGGAGAGAAGACCTTTAACTAGGAAGCCCTAGTTTCCCATTGCTGCACAATGCCTTCTTTTCAGATTGGCTCTAATACCATGTTAGAGTTTGCACTTTAATTCAATTTAGTTAGATCTTTAAACTGAAAGATAGACAAACACATCAAAACACAAAAGATACAATAATTTTCCTCGGGGAAACCATAAAGGAGAAAACCCCGCAACTTCCTCAGAAATTGATTCGTCACTAGTACAATATCAAACCAAGATACAAAACCCAAATATAAGATGTCTTTTGCAGCTTCTCTCTTTCTCCTCCAGCGAACTTGTCTTCTCTCTCTCTTGGTGCGAACTTGCTTGAGTGAGTGTGATATCCAAATGAGAGAGTGAGCCTCTCTATTTATACTTTAAGTGTGAGTGACCTAATTCCTCATTGGGGTCGACTTCCCTAACTGACCGGGCCGACCTGTCCTAGGGAGACTCAAAAATACAATTTACATTTATCTTTTGGGGAACTATTGCCCTGACTTACAATGGAGGTCTTACCTCAATATTCTTGCATGACCAAATACAACAATGACATCCCTGAACGGAGGAAAAACATCTCCGACAGAGGTACAATAAAAATACAATAATAATGTAATAATAATATACAAAAGAATATCTTCCGAAGTTACATTTACAACAACAGTTTCGAGGGTCAAAACTTTGTGGACTAAGTCCCTTGCCATTTGATGTTATTTTACACATCAAGATCACCTCAATTGGAATTCGTATGAGGAAGTTATGCTTCCTACAAGTTGAACTATACTTATGACCACCATGGCACTGAGTGGATGCCACATTAGCTTCCATTACTCACATATGGAGCTAGTAACCTATGGACTTTCAAGAAGATTCTAGAGGGTCCAAAACCCTAACCCTAATCGGGAGTTGAGGCATACAAAAACCCTAATCCTAACCCTAGATGGCTATCCAAACATGTTAAATACTAGGTTGCTAACAAGGGAAAGGGCTCCATTCTTGTTGTACTAAGTTATTGTTCCATGGTTGAGTAGAGCAAAGGAAATTGGTCCAACTTTTGAGGTGCTACAATAAGAATAATACAAGAATTCACTCTACATTTAACACTTATTGTAGAGCAGTCCATATTTCAACTAGTAAGTCCCCTTTTCAAAATTGTTTTGAATATTCTCCACCTTCACCTCTAGATGTTGTAAATGGATAGAAGCCACATTACAAAGCTAATGGGATTAGAGCAAGACTGGTTCCTAACACAGTAACATCAGATGGTTGAGAAGTTGTGGGCAGAAAGCATGTCATGATCAACATATTAAAAGAAAGACTTTCAACAAGGGAGACTTGATCCTACTCTACGACAAGTACTTGAAAGTTTGAAACATCTAGGGGTGGGATATTGTGAGCAAAACAAAGTAGAAGAGCCTGTAGCAACCATACAAGACACAATGTCTATGGCAACTCCATAATAAGTTCATCATTCTTTGTAATTGCATTTCAGATCTAAGAAGAAAAGAGCATGGCATAGTCCTCACATTCTTGCTAGGTTTTCCCACTATGCTAACGGTGTAGTATTTGTTTTAGCTTTTGTTATTTCATTTTCAACTTATGTTAGTATTTTGAGTGCTAAGCTTGTAATATTAAATTTAGATCTTAAGTAAACACTGCATAATAAAGATTTTGCAAAAGCTTGTAAGATTTGTTGCAACAAACTATTTTAGTGGAATATCCATGGCTGTATACAGAACATATTGGTAGAATATCATATCATATCATAGATGGCATACCAAGTAATTTGTCCAAGTACTTCAAGTTACCAATATCAAATCATTCTTTACCAAGTAAATTGTCCAAGTACCTCACCTTGTGGGCCACCTATCATCATAGAGCCCAAGAAGGATGGGACGTGGAGAATGTGTATCAACTACAGAACTCTTAATAAGATCACCCTCAAGAATCGATACCCTTTTTCTATATTGATAACTTGCTATATTGTTGTACACATTGAGAGCTTTCCAGCAGTGTGAAGATCACCTCCACTAGAGTTCGTATGAAGAAGTTATTCTTTCCACAAGTTGACCTATCTTGTTGAACACCATGATTCTTGTTGAACACCATGATACCAAGTGGATGTCGCGTCAGCTTCCATTACTCACACATGTGGAGCTAGTCACATGTGGACTTTCAAGAAAATTCTAGAGGGTCCAAAACCCCAACCCTAATCACGAGTTGAGGCATGCAAATCCCCTGACCCTACCCCTAGATGGCTATCAGGCCATGTTAAATACTAGGCCAGTAGGATAGGAAGGGATTCCATTCTTATTGTATTGTTAATTGTTACATAGTAGTACAGATCATCTGGGAGTGGGATACTGGAGCAAAACAAATGAAGTAGAAGATCCTATAGCAACCATACATGCTACAATGTCCATGGAAACTCCATTGTGAATGCATTTTCTTTGTATTTGCATTTCATGACTAAGAAGAAAAGAGCAAGGCATAGCCTCACCTTCTAGTTGGGTTTTTCCCATATTGGGTTTTTCTAGAATACATCTTGTGTTCATTGTGTGGATGGTGTGTTATTTACTTAGCTTCTTTCATTTCAGTTTTAGTTTATTTCAATATTTGTGTGCTAAGCTAGTGATTTTAAATCTGAAATCTAAAGTAAAACACTACATAATGAGAAATTGCAGAATACTGTAAGATGGGTCGTGACAAACTGTTCCTGTGGAATATCCATGGCAATTTATATATCATTGAGAGTTTCTGCCTTGTTTACACTATGAAATATTCAGTGTAGGTTTGATTTGGAAACTAAGGTTAGCTCTCTATCAACATTTTGTGCTCTGTGGCATGGTGAGGTACTTCACCAGTTATTGATTCAGATTTTATTTCAGCACTAATGGCTCTTTGGAAGAGGATCGAAAGTCCATTGTATATACCCTTCCACTTTTTGGTTTGTTGTTCATAAATATAAGACATGTTTTCCAAAAAAAAAAGTCTAAGGGTCTGATCCAAATTCATCATGCTTTTCTTCCATAGGTAGATCTGCTATTTTTTTATCATAAGAAAGGACTAGATGCTTCTGAAAATAGGACTGGACTCTCAGATGAATATGATCTTCTTAAGGTGGAACCCTCTCCTCAAAAACTAGCCCTAGCTTTAGGAGGAGAATCATGCTAATTTAGAGTGTTTTCATGCTATTGTTATCGTTATTTTTCTCCAGAAAAGCAGTGTGAATTTCAGAATACCTTTTTTTTATTTATAACCCTTCTTTTTTCTTAATTTGGATGCCCAAATTCAGCGCATCCTTTTGCTGAAGTTAACCTCTGCTTTTGCCTCAATATCAGAGCTGGCTATCAGAAAAGAATGCCCATTTTTGCACACACAAGCATAGACAGGAATACACACAAGAATAAAATAGAGAATGGATTGATACATTATCGTGCGATGCAATGTCTCTTTATATAGTAGGTTAGAGAGTAGTAGTTACGTAACCCCTGAATACATAATATTTTAATGACTGCATTAACTCACTCATGATTACATCACTTTATTCTAAAGTCACTAATTAAGATTTCATTATAATTTATACATCTAAGGTATGCCTAAGTCCTAATTATGACCAATATATCTAACAAATAAAAATGCCATATTTTATTGATTTGTGGGTCGCATCTTACCCCAAAATCAGTGTTGATATTCTCCCTTGTAAACTAATATTAATTTGGGACTATTTTAAGCATGAGATGAGACGACTTAGGCTTCAAGATAGTGCTTCTGTCTGATTGAAATCAATGATCTTAGGCAGCAAAATCTTGCTAAGTCAAAGGCTGATGTGTCCTCCTAGAAGGTGCTGATTCCAAGGTTGATTTGATGCTGACTTAACAGACACAAAAGTGCTGAATTCATGTTGATTGAAGCGATGAATTCATACTGATTGAAGTGCTGAATTTGGACATCCCAAAAATTTGCTTTTGCTCAACAAAAGAAAGTGCAGATTGGAAGTGGATATAGGCTAAGCATTCTCCCCAAAAATATCATTGATTCAAATCTCACTCAGAGATGCTTACCATACTTAAAGAAAACGTTGTTTCTTCCTAGAGATTCACCATATGTCAACCTTCAGTTACAAAAAATCTCTAAAATCCATAAGACAAGCACCCAAACTAACTGTTCATAGGCTGATAAACACCTGCATAAAGACTAAATTTGATCATCCATGAATAGTGCAGTTGCCGCATGTGACTGATCTCTTTAGATGAATTGTTTAACTTCTAAGCAAGGTCTGTACTTAACCTGATTTCCAAGCAATCTTTTGACAATCAACTTATAGAACTTGTACCCCTACCCTTGACTGATCACCTTCACTCTGCTTGTGAAAATTTATAGCACTATGATTTGAGGAGATGATAACAAACTCCATGTAAACCATTGCATTGAAAACCCCAGATAGTACATGTACAACTAGAAGAATGTCCAATGAATGCCTGCCACCTGTATAATGAGGAGGGCCAGCCTACACACCTGCGTGGGTCGAACATATAACTCATACATATCAACAAACATTATTGAACCTCTGTCATCCAAATGTTGAAAGGTGCACCGATTTATCCATTAAAAAACGAGCTTGAAAATCTTAAATCAATTTTAAAGTCACAGCATAATTTGGATCTGCCCTCCAATTAAACTTTTCACTAAGTGCAAAAGTCAAGCCAATAAATCCATTAACACTTTAGATATTAATCAACGTGATTAAAGCATCAAAACAAAGGTCTGTAATATGTCATTCAATCATCAAAGGTGCCAGTAATATATCCACAAGTGAACATAGACATTTCCAAAGTGGTTGTTATCACATTTTATGTCGGGAGCAGCTTCCACACTACAGACTGTGCGGCCGAAGACCGCACAATACTTTTTTTCCAGATCAGGAGATCAGCTGCCCTCAGAGGAGGCATTTTTGTTCAGACTACCCCTAGCAGATACATCAGAGGGGACAGGCAGTTGGACTTACCATCTACCACAGGGTTACCTTTCCTTGCCAGGCTTTGACACAAGCCCATTTGAGATAGTGCCTAGTCATATTCTGATAGAGATTGTCACAGTACAGTGCTGGTTTATTGTATGCCCGGATTCAGCAGAGATCCAACTCAGATACAGGTTCAGTAGCAGCAGGTATATGGTGCAGCAGGTATTGGATGTATTGATTATTGCTCATGTTGTAGATTAGACTCTTTTACACTTGCTAGTACACTAACTTTGCATGAGATGATATATTTGGTGATCTGCTTATGATATGATATGTTTGGGCCTATTGGTGATGTCGGTCCACCCCTCTAGTTAGACTTATGTATATGCACGCTGAGTCATGTCCTGTATACTTGGCTTAGACTTGATCACTTAGCCCCTCAGTAGTTGACTTTAGCACCATCTTCACTTCCTCCACTCATCTGACTCATCCATGACACTTCTTCCCCGACTTGGATTCTGATTTGTGATCACAAGGACCCCCTTTTCCCACTGATCTCTGAGTTTGCCATGACTCCCTGTTTATTGTGCCTCGGCCCTTTAGTGTGTGAGATACACGGTTAGACCTGGGATTTGCTCCTGTCGGTTGTCCCCGATGTTGCAATGCAGTTAGGATTGTGTAGACTCACTGGGTGCTCCCCACTTGTCGTCGAAGCTTGTATTACCCACCCCCATTACTTTTGCAGTATGAGCGCCATGTTTATATCTTTTGAGATATGTATGTAGCCCAAGAGGGCCATGAAGAAATGAAGAAATGAAATGTAAATCAGGCTAAAAAGGCCATTGTATTGTAAATTGTAAAATCTAGCCAAAAAAGGGCTAAGTATGAAATTCATTGTAAAATCCATGCAATGTGTTTATCAACACACATGGATTCTGGTCAGCTATACATGTCAGCATTTGTAGTGGTTATTCCTCACCTAGTCCTGCGGGACAAGGAGGTGAGAAGGAGCAAGGGACAAGCTCAAGATTGCCCCCTAGAGTCTCAAGTTACGGTTTGTCGGACACCCAGTTTGGCGGCTCTAGAAAACAACCTCACGGAGTCTTCGGATATGGATGTGAGTTGTGGGATACTTGTTAGATGACTAGTGGTGGTTTCCCTGCACTATACCCATTTGTGAGGCACTGCCCTTCCTCGTGTTTTGTCATGGCATACTTACCTCAGTGGACCCCGCTTTCCCGAGTTGTCTTAGTGGTCACATGATCCTTATCCTCGTCTTCCCATATCTTTTACCATGTTATCCACATCACCTAGAGTCAGCAAGGTGGTCAATTCTATGGAGGTGTATAGCATCCTAGTCTTTTGGAGGTGGTGGGCCCACTTCACCGGGGCCTTGTACTATTTCGGGATTTAATGTATTTTTGATCACCATGATATCATTTATTGCTTAGTAATGTACTAACTTGTTTAATTGAGCCTTATCACTTCATGCTTGCATACATGTTTCAGCTAGCACTATAGTTGACCAGATTTGACTTAGTCAAACTGGGTTGACTAGGCCAAAAATGGGCCCGAAAAAATGTTGCGATCGGAATTTCGATTTCGATCATTTATTATCTACAGGGGTTCCATATAAGCATGCAACTGACAGAATTGCAAAACATTGAGCCATTTGAGAGATTTTTAATTATTATTGGTCAACTTTGACCTGTTTTAATTAAAAATCATGGATTTGGGGCAAATATTGCCAAAGTGATAGATTGGGATCGTTCGAGTGGTCATCCCTACTACTTTTGGGGTCCGCGATCACATTGCAGCAGTCGGTTCGGCAATCCGGGCAATAAAAGTGGGTCAAAAGCCCAATTTTCATCTTCAGCCATATAAACCAGCATAAAATACATGGAAATCAGAATTTTGACTAAGGCAACTATAGTGAAATGGCAAAATCAATGGCTGGCATTGGTAAAGGTAAATCATAAGGTATTTTTGGTATGTTTTCACATTATATTTGATGGTGGTGGGGCCTATTATCAACTGATTTGTACAATAGTTGAAACCTTATTGAGCTGCCAGTGTTGGAACACATCAGTGTTCACTTCCAGAGTATCTGGGTTTCATATATTTGGGTCTAGCCAGTTTTGGCTAGCCAGTTTTGTTTTTGAGTCGACATGACCATGGCCCCATGGGGGTTTGTATCAAAGTGTGCTAGTAGGGTCTGAGTGGCTTGGTTCCCCATGACTGGATTAAACAACTAAGGTATTCCAGGGAGTTTTTTCACCGTCAGATTATACTCTGCTTCAAGCGAAATATAATCTCTTGGTTTTTCTCCCGCTTCCTCCAAAGCTGGAATGCCCGATTTTGGAAATTTGGCCATGGGGGGTTATTAGGGTCCAACTATAATGTATAAACCTACTAGACACTATTAGAATAGGTTTTGGTCATGTCCTAAGTCTCTAGGACCCCTAGAAAAAATTTCAAAAAAATTTTACCGGACGCGTCGAAATTGGGGTTTTTAATTTTTAATTATTTTTTAAATTTTAATTAAATTTCTCTATAGTTTAAATAGAGAAATTTGAGTCTGTAATTATGTCAGTCATCCGGGGTCCGAACTTAGTGTTTGATGGCTCGTTTCATAAGCCAAAAATCACACATGACCCATGGAGCAGCTAAACCCAACTTTCGGATGTCAATTCAGCCTCATAATTAATATTTTCTCTGAAAAGTCATTTACAGAGAAATTATTAATTAAAATAATAAAATTGAATATTTTGGAGATAATCCAAATCTCTCCAAAATTAATCAATTTGATTAAAATAAAAGGCTAAATGACATGGCAATGAACATTTAGGAGGATTCCAATCAACTCCAAGCTTTCCCAGTCAACTATCCAGTCACTAGAGTGTTATCCATTCAAGGCAATTCGCCCTCCTCATGCAAAATTCGTTTTGGTGTGTTGTCATTTGATGTTTGGGTTGGTGGTTTTATATTTAATGTAGAGGTGGGCGCCCTCATGACTCACCTTATCCAACGGCTTGGCTCCCATTCAAATTAGAGTTATCACCTACCCAAACTACCACATGTCTCCACCATACTAATTCGCATTACCCTCAAACTCCTCACGTCAATCTCCATTAACTCGTGTTAATCCTTGTTGGAGTTTGTGGATTGGTTATTGATACTTCCCATGTAATCACGAGTAAGCTTGGCCTCCATTAGATTCGAGTTAATGCCTACCATTTGCCACTTGCCATCCCCATGCTAACTCGCCCCTCCACATATCTCCATCACATCCAACTTGCATATCTCCACATGGATCACGCCTCCTCTACCTTAGCTCGCCATTCCTTGTTGGAGTTATGTTATTGGGTAGTATTACCATTCACACCTACCTACAACTCGAGCTTGCCACATGCCCACTCCTACCAACCTCAAACTCGACTCTAACCTGTGATTATTTGCCAAGCCATTGATTGATTGGGATTCGACCTACATGCTCTTTACTAATTCGACCTAGGGTTTTAGCTTCAAGTTTTACTATAAAGAGAGGCCCATTTGGGTTATTATCTCATGGATATTTTGGGCAAACTTACTCTGCCAATTTGTAATCGTGTTCTAGCTTCTTGCTATTGGGAATAAATTCGACTTTGGAGGTCATATTGATGTGCACATTGGTCCATGAGAAATTGTTAAAGCTTCAATGAGGTGATATTGTTTTATTAATGCTATTTCATATATAATTGTTTGATCATTCTAGCTTAGAAGTCATTTTTATGTCCATGGAATGAATATTTGGTTTCAATTTATTCATTTATGCTTGGTTAATTGAGATCTAGAAGTAGCAAAAAGTAATCGGTTATACTCATGCTCTTCTTGCCCTTTTTTGGCTAATCATACTAGACTTGATCAAATCATTGTTGAAGTGGTTTAGTTTTGCAGATCTCCTAATTGCAAAGTGGGACCTTGAGCTTGGTTGCTTCTTCTTCCCCTTTGCCATTATTTTGCTAACCTTTGTGCATTTCAGGTTTCTCCAAAAGATCGATTCGTGCTTCAAGGATTGAGCTTGAGAGGTTTCATAAAGAATCCATCAAATCTTTTCAAAATTTTCAAATTGGTTACCTTGGTCCTAAAAGGCTCCCTCTTCAAGCCTTCTCATTTGCTCCTTGAAACTCTTGTACTTGCATGCTAAGCCCTTTCTAGCCTTTCTAGTTTTGATCCAAGTTAGTCACTTATCCTCTTCAAACCATAGATTAGTAAGCCATAAGGTTGAAGCTTTTTCAACCTTGGGGAATAACTTGGGATTTGTTCCCTTGTACTCTCTTCAACACTTGTTGTCGGCGTATCACCGGTTAACCGGAGGATTTCCAAGACAGTGTTTTCACCCTCTCAAGTGTTCCACTTGTAGTCCTTTCTTCTTGTCTTGTTAGTTCATTTTCTGTTGCCCTAGATCTACTCCTCCCACTCCTTTTTAGCCTCCCTTCTTCCTTTCGTCCTAGCTCTTCTAGGTCCTCTTCTTTCTACATTCGCCCTTCTCTTCACTTGCTCTCGCTTCACCTTATTTTTGTGTCTTTTCCCTTATTGTTTTCGTCCTCTCCTTTTGGGTCTCTCTTTCCTCCTCCTCTAGCCACTCGTCCAACCTCCTCTCTCTCCTAAGTCCCTCTCGTCCACTCCCATCTTGGCCCTAAAACATAAACAAAACAACAACAAAAAAAACAAATCAAGTGTAAGTGATTAGTAGGGTTAGTTTGGTTGATTTTAAATAATTAGTTTGCATTGTTGCAATTAGTATTATAGCATTCAGTTAGTTAGTGATCATATTTCATACTTTGAGGAGTTAGTAGTTAGCTACCTTTTGCATACTAGATCTCATTGTTTGGTTAGCATAGCTCATACTTAGTGGATTATTATTTCATTTTAAAAGATAGAATTTTTTCACATACAATACTTCAAAAAAATTTACGATTTAGATCTCATTTCTAGCACATTTTAAGAGTTTGTTGTTCGCTGGTCCGTTTTATCATAGTTAAGATTTCATGTTAAAATCTCATGCATTTCACATTTTAGAGTTAACTTTTTAAGTCTAGACTTAACTAGTTTCAAGTTTGGATTTATTTTCGTTAATGGTTAATGGGTGCCTTGTTGAGATGTTTTGAGCTTGTGTAGGTCATTTGAGAGAGAGATATTCGATAGATCTTGAAGCAAAGAAATCAAAGCAAAACCACAAGAACGCCATAAGGAGTGATTGAATATACAAAATCTTGTTATCCTTTGTAATAAGCTTATAAAAGCTAGCTTTGTGTTTCCTAGTTATTTCATTCTCAAAAGACCTTGTGAGGTTATAAACCCAAGGCATTTGTAACCGTTTAATAAAAGTTTCAAGTGGAGGAGGCCTCCACTTTTTGGTTTTCTTCCCCATTTGGGGAAGAGTGTTGGGTTTTGTGGATTGGTTTAGTTAGATCTTTTCATATGCTCTTAGATTAGTTTTTTTTACTTCAATAAGTCATTCTAAGTTATCTTCCATATTTACTTACCCCCATGCTCTCCCGAGTAGGGTCTTTGACCTGAAATAGACTCTTGGGTAGTTTAGTTTTATTTTTGTTTAAGTTATCTTATCTTCTCTTCCAATCCTTGACCAGAGAATAGCTAACTTTGGGATTGTATCCCAAAGGCCACATAGTTTTGTGGTAGCTTCTCGCTCCCCCATCAACTTCTTGTGGACATCCAGCTAGCTGGAAGGTTTCCAGGATTGGTGGCTTCTAGTGGTTGATCTTGTTCGGAGATCAATCCCACCTAGTAGATTAAATCTTGTGTGGTAGAATACTAGTTTGAGTTTAGTTTCATTTTATTTGGCAAAGTAATTTTTTGTTAAGCATTACTTCATATCTTTCAAGCTTATCGATTTGTTTAATCATTTAAAAGTTGATTTATTGCTTTTACAACACAACTACTATCTGCTTCTTTAAAATAAAACGAACAAAGTCTCTTGAACTTGGCCAAATCCAAGTCAAGAGCACTCTATGTCGGAGAGCATATAGATTTGCACTTTCCCCCTGCATTAGGCATTTTAAAGTAGGAAGTCTCTTGAACTGTGGTCTTAAGACCAAGTCAAGAGCGCTCTCTGTCGGAGAGTTGAACAAGTGCTCTAAATAATAAAACTTTTCAATCCACACTTCCCCCTTAATTAATTTATCTTGGTCGTTTGTCCAACACCCGTATGCTCTGCCAACCGGAAACGGTTGGACTAGTACTCAGAAAGGTGAAGGACTTGATAATCTCATAAGTGATAATTAATTAAAACTTTCACCCCCATAAACAACGAACCGACGTTGTTCAAAAAGTATTTTAAGCAGTTCTCAGGGGAGGCGTCGGAGTGCCCAATCTGCGACACGGTGGCTGGTTAGCATTGCGCGCCTCGCTGCTTAGAATGTCTTTTCGGACACTCTTTTGATATCCTTGGTTTTAGCCGTAATAATCAAGACCACTAAAACTTTGAAATTTACCAAGATAATTTGCACAACGATCTCACGAACAGTTACTATCAAGACTTATTTTTCAGCATCACCCAGTACTACAAATTCAATTATTTTGACTCCATTACCCATTGGATAAGGCACTGGTCCTTTTATCATTTAATTTTTATCTGTGGATGCTTCTTAATTATCTCAAGTCTTTATATACTGTTTCGCAACGTGGATTGCATCTTATCTTGTGTTTTATTTAAAAGTAAGTCGTGTGTCTTTCATCACTAAAAAACTCCTAAACAACATCCATCCGCATCACCATACATTCTTAACACTTAAAACATTGAGCCATAGACAACTCTTTGTAGCGACTACCCCCCTTGGCTTCGTTAGGAGTTAGCCTAAACGGAGGAGCTGGGATTCAGGTGACAGTACCTGGCTCATTGCTTGCCCCCAAGGCCACACCTCTCTCACTTGTAGTGAAGAGACAACTTTCGAAAGATTTCCGCTGCTGGTGTGCAATTTGGCGGACAGCAGGGCCCTCATTTTCCCAGCTCTGACTAGAGGACGAGTTTGCCCATGGGGGCGTTTTTCTCCTTAGTGGGGGAATTCGATTTGCATGGTTTTGATGGTGAGGCCCTTGATATATTATGTTGGGGGGATAAAACCTTATATAGACACCCCCAAACCTCCTTTGTATTGATGTATGGCCCACAATGGGCCCCCTCTCCTCCATAGTGCGCTCTCCTTGGGGCAATTCGCACCCCCCTCCTAGAGTCATCTCCACCATTCGATTTTGTGGATGGGGAGATGATCTCAACCCTCCATTTGGGGGGGGAACCTAGCTAGAGAGTGGGCCATCTCTATAAGAGAATGGACTCACCTCCATTGTACTTCTTCTTGACATTTTTCAAACTTGCTATAGAGCTCTTGAGAGACACTTCTCCATCTTCTTGTGCATAGTGATTGAATGTTTGCTGTTGATTATTAGCATCTTGCTGGTGTATTGCTGAGTGTTCATGTTGTGTTTCTATCTATCTTTGGCCAAGCTAACTTGCAGGTGAAACGACCATCAGAGGAGGGCGCACTTCTTGAGCTAGCAGCTCCGTAGTGGGTTTTCTCTCCGTGCTTCAACAAAGGGAAGTGAATTTATACTTGTTATCTCACTTTTCTTTATCATTTGTTGTTCATTTGCTGGTATTTACTTGTCATTTGCCATAGTTTTTGATCCATCTCTCTCTCTGGCAGGTACAAGGGTGCACTTGGTCACCTGGCTGCTCCGTGCTAACGAAAAACGCTTGGGTGCTCAACACTTGGACTTCAGCAGTTGTTTTCAGCATCAAACTCTTCTTCTCTATTGTTTCAGGTAGGTGTTCATTGCTGCTCTCTCTCTTGTTCTTGTTTTCTTATGAATGTTAAGCTACAAACATATAATAAAAACCCTAAAAATAATATCTTCATTTCCAACTGTTAGAATCTTTTTTTATTTAAAACCCAGTAATGATATATGCTTAATCTTACATATCTCAAATTTCATTGCAATCCGACTCCATATGCCCATAGAACTAGGCACTAGTCCTTCACCAATTTCGCCCTACCTGGGCAAATCTGTCAATCTGTTTTTTTGGTCAATTTTGGGGTTATGGGTACTCTCTAATCTGATCCGTAACGTCATTTTACCTTGAAGTACCAAGTACCAGCAGCTGAAAGTGCTTCAAAACGTCTTTTTTTTACTGCCCTAGGTCCATTTTACCACTGTTTGAGCCATTCCCCTAGGGCCGTTCAATTTACTGCTTGCTGGTCTGTTTTTTGTGTTTTAAATCAGCCATTTAATCAAGTCCTAATCGTTGGAATATGTGTCTAAATCAATCCTCTACCGCTGCCATGTATTGATAAATCATTATGGGCTTCATTTCCCCATAGGCAGGGTCTCTAACCACTGTTCTAGCATTTTCTGTTTGCTGATTTAATTTCCAGCCTTCTAGTTCTTCATTTCATTTCATTTTTTTATGTGTAATCAGATCTGAGTTGTTTTACTTAGTATATCTTCTCACCCAGAGTCTTGATTCCACTAAGGCTGGAAGAACTCTCACCCTCAGTCATCCATTTTGTCTATTGCTTTGATCATATTTTCTAGGTTTAGGGTGTCTGATTGTTGAGTCTGAACCTTCATTGGTTGAGAGGGTCTCCCCCTTGACTAGGCCAAGTGCCTTGTCTAAAGTGACTGCAGCCTTGTCCGGTGTGACTTCTGTCCCTTGGACAGAGGACTTGGTTGTTGTTCGTTACACCGGCCTAGCTGTGCTCCTCTACCGTCCCTATTGGGATACATGCACTAAGCAACTAGAATTTGTGTGATAACAGTGGTCACTAAGGATCTGAGTATTTTCACCGAGGCCTTGGTATATCAAAAATGTAACCTGCAAAGACCATTTGATGCCATGTTATAATGCTCAAACAAGTCAACCCCAAAATCTGAACCAGTGAAAAAACTAGACACAAATGGATAAGAATGGATAAGATGATAGATTACAACTGAGGGCCCGTTATATATATTTAGACGAAGTGCCCTTTCATTAATAGTCATGTCTTTTCGATAAGACACATCTTTTCATTATGTCTCTTCATTAATTAATTATTATTATTATTATTTATCATTTATATTATCTTCTGTATATTCATGTTGTATATTCATGTTATTTATTTTCATAACAATCTAGTGGAGGCTTCTTCATGTGGAGTTTGCTCTTGTGACTAGGGTTTTCTCGTGAAGGAGACATTGGTGATGATCAATCTTCTCTCTCTCTGAGATTTTCACATGTACTTGTATTCTCTCTCTAGAGGTGCCAGGGTTCCTGGAGCATCTTGAAGTTCTAGGTTAGGGTTTGACCCTTGGAGATCGAAAATTAGAGCTTTAAGAGAAAACCCTAAGGTGGATTGGTGAAGAAGAAGAGGAGAGGAGGACATCTTCCTTGGAGGTTGTGTTGGGGAGATTCTACACTTGGATCTTCTTGGTTGAGCTAGGGTTTGATGTTTTACCCTAGTTAGGCCCTTTTGGATGGTCGGAGTTTTGTACTAACCTTGAGAGAAGGCTATGGTATGTACTTGTGCTTCATCTTGAATTAATAAATGAAGTTTCCAACTGTCCATATGTACAATTTCCAGATTTGAATTTCAGCTATATATGTTCTTTATGCATTGTTATTTACAGTTGTTTATGTCTTGCTGATTTAACATAAGTAAAGGGGCAAGTTTTTAAGTGTATATTAACATCTAATGAAGAATATAAGGGTCTCATTTTAGTGCTATTATACTGCTGTAAAAGTACATTTTCAGATCTGGTTATTCGCTGATAAGTTGTCCTACAAGAAGTTGAAACTTATTCATTGTTTGGTATCTTTTCTCCTTGAATTGCCATGAAGTGTGAGGATGTTAGAAGTGAATTATTGTGATCATTCCGCTTTTGTTTTATGCTTTAAATTACAGCAGTCCTAAGGCTGAAAATTCTACGGTTAAGATCCCAGAAACCTTCTAGGAAGAGGGTGAAATTTCAGTTTTGCATTAATTGCCCAAGTGTATGAACTTTCAACAAGAGGAACGATTTGGACACTAAGTAGGAAGTATTTGATAGAATTCAGAGCATTGTCTACGAGTTCATTGACAATGCAACAAAAAAGTTGGATGTAAAGGAATTTTATAAAAAAATTCATGAATTTTGTTCCATAGCTATTGCATTGATCATATAGAACTTAAGTGACCAAAAAGTAATGATTTGACTAAAACCAACATATGTGATGAGTAGTAGTGACCCCTTAATGTACTATCATGTCTCTATCAAAGTGTTATCTTATTAAGTCACTATTATATTCATGAATGCAGTTATTCACATAGTGGAAACAAAATTTGGCTTCAACCTTTCACATAAAACCCCTAAGTCCTCGATTGAGTCGATTCATATTCTTTTGTTGCATTGAATAGCATATGGCACCACTATTGTTTGTGAAGATGAATCTTGGTGAAGACTTTCTCCTCTGTGGGTGGATGACAACTCCACAGAGGAGAGAGCTTGATACATCTTTCTAACCAATGACCTATGTTGTCTCCCAAAATGGCGTGCATGTGTTGAAGCCCAAAATGTAACACACCAGCTGGATGACAACTCTCTCAGGAGAGAGGCCAATGTCACCACACTCCTCTCCTCTTCTCTTCAGGTTGGCTCTTCTCCAACTCTAGGGGGGTATCCCTAAGGTAGGATCGCTAAGGCAGGTACAGTAAACGGGCAAGGTGAATTGAAGAGGCTGCCTTAGGAAACAAATGTAACAAAAGATGTATTTTGAAATTGTGATGAGAAAGATGGGAGGATCAGTCCTCGAGGAGAAGGCCAGTGCCAGTATATCAGAGGGG
The DNA here is from genome assembly GCA_027924585.1 of Larix kaempferi. Classification (NCBI taxonomy): domain Eukaryota; kingdom Viridiplantae; phylum Streptophyta; class Pinopsida; order Pinales; family Pinaceae; genus Larix; species Larix kaempferi. The sequence continues at coordinate 23,709,568 of BSBM01000361.1, forward strand.
CGAATGGAGTCAAAAGAGGGTTTAAAGGGGCCTTGTGTCATATATGACTTAGGGGGAAGCCATGCCCAGTCTAGTGTTTGACAAATCAGAAAGAATGCTTCTTCTTCTCTAAGTGCGGGAGGTGCGCTATGCAAACCAAACACCAATATTGCACAATCAAATTAAATGCAAAGATCAATACCTGAATTTACACACTCTCAAAGGGAAAGAGAAAGCAGACGCTAAGAGTTCTTTGCCAAAGGGAAGAAGAAAGCCGGCTACTAAGAATCCTTCACCTTCCAACGTGGTGGATTGTCACCCTTCTATGGCCTCTTACACAATGAAAAGAAAATGCCGAATCTGGAAATGCTCACACTCACTTAAAATATCCAAGCTCACGCCACATATGCTCAATTTATCCAAAGAATCCCATAATATTTTTTATTAAGATCAAGGAGAAAAGAGCTCCCAAGGTTTTTCCATGATTACAATGAAAGAGGCTATCCTCTTTATAGGCCAAGAAGGCTCTCTTAAAACTAAAAAAGAAATAATATAATAAAGTGATAAAGAAAAAGTGAGATCCACTTTTTTCTCCACTAATATCTAAAAAGACTTTATTGTTTAACTTAAAGTAAGACACTCTCTTGGGTAACCCCAAACTGCCCTGAAATGAAGTCGACTCCTCCAAAGCTACAACTGCCAACGAAATGCCATGAATCGGCTGTCAGGTAGAGACAAGGGTCTATGCCTGATGTGAGAGTCGCATTTAAAAAATGATACTAATGTAACCGGTGGGCAACCCTGAGTTGTATTCAGCTGTCACTGAAGATCCCCGTGAACCGCTCCTCGCCGAGCCACCACTGAGTATTCACCACTCTAGCTTTTCCAGGATTCCTCACAATCAGAGCTACCCCCACTTGTGATGATTTTATCAATGAATCGGCTCCCAATAAACCCGACGAACTGATGCCTCGTTGAAAACCCAAGTTCTGTAACCCAGCATTAAAAAATCGGCTGTTGCCAATTATGGATACGTGACCTTCGATCAGTGTGTTGATCACTTTGTTGAACCGAAATTTGGCGTGGATTTTCTCTTTGTAAATCGGCTGTCATAGTGGGCGTAGGTGCACATCTCCACGACTGGGTTGCTTTCGGCTGTCAATGAAAACCGGCTGATACATGGGTCACCAACACTCCACGCACAGCGAACTTGTGGACCTCCATCAATAGCACGATTTTTATCAGTCTGAGATTTTAAAATGCCGGGCCCTTCTTAAAACGTAACAGGTGGCTTCGACCTTTGATTTCTGCCGTAGAGGAGTCGACCACCGATTTAATTTCCATTTGATAAAACAAAAATCACTGGCTACGATGTAATGCTCCAAGCTCGGTATGGTTGAATGCACGCGGGGCCCGATTTGGTATTTTGACGAATTTAAAAAAACGGTCCGGATCCGAGACTCATCTCAACACAATACAGTGGAAAAACAATCCTGTCAATCCTAACTGGTTCTCTTTTTGCCTATGCAGGTTTTGTTATTTGCTGACGGTGCTGGTTGCACTGAGGCTGAAAGCTAAGCATTGAAGGTCGCTGCCTCATTCTTCGGATGGAAGACCAGTTCAAATCTCCAATCCAGAACGCATGATGAAACTGATTCAAAATATCCATGCTGTGTGGTCCTACCCGTAGTTGCCCTGCCGAGTTCCTCTGCTGCACAAAAATCAGCTGATATATATAAAAGGAATGCTTCAATTCCGAAGTTCTATCCGCTTTATTCAATTTGCATTCCTCTTCTGCTGCTCACTGACAATTGTTTGTAATTCTTTGGCTTATCTCTTGGATAGAAGTTCTGACGTTTTGTCAAATTCTAAAACAGGTCGAAGCCTTTGGCTCAGGGCACCCATCAAATATATCCTCAATGGCTGATGCCGATGGTGCATGAAATTGCCTCTGTCCCTCATGGTAAGTAGCAGTCGGGGATCATCGCTAATGTTGTTAGCGCATGCACAATTTTGTTCAGAGCCTGGAAGATGCAAAACTGGGCATATCTCGGGCCTAAATAGCATGTTTTGACAGTTTTAAACCAGCAGTGAGCATTTTTATCACAACTCTGAAACTGTGCTGATACCCTCCTCAGAATTTTCAACCTCTGCCTTCTAGATTTTTCTGTAAAGGCAAAAAAAGGAGCCCTGCTATCTCCTTCACTTTGATCACCATCCACAAAATTGAAACATAATCCTCAGCTGAACCAACATCTTGGTCCTGTGTTCAAGTGACCACCCATGTAAAAATGGGAGGTAACAACCTCACAAGGAAAAGCTTACATATGGGCATGTTAAAAGTAAGCAAAGCACCCCAAGATGCAAACTGGATTTGTGAAAGCAAGACCCTGTTATAGCTCCCACCAAGGTTCAATCCTTACAAAAATTGGTTGGCATGCTACAAGCAAGGGGGATTGTTTCATCCACGCGAGGTATTAAATCAAGTTGGGTGGTTTTACAGTGTAAGCAGCATCCCACAACTTGATAAGTAGTGGATGCTCGCCACTATGGTATGAAGGAAGCATCTTACAGAAAAATGTACAGGCAGCAATTGTGGCATAAATTATTCACTGCCTTCTATTGCTAAATAGATTGTGGCAAGAATTGCATGGCACATTTTATGTGTCACCTTCTCTATCATGAGGTAGAACTAACCTGCTTAAGATCACCATTATCACATTTAAAATACTAAGCATCAACAGTCCTTAATGGAAAAATGAATATTTAACATAAATCAAATAACCTCTTGATAGCATCTAGTGCTTGAACATTTTTAGAAGTTTAGAACTGCTGAGTTATGATTTTAGCAATATTGCAAATATGGCATTAATAATATGTTTGAGAATGTACATAAATCACAAAAGAATTGCAATGGACACTATGATAGGTCAAACGCTTGAGCTAGGTACAAGGAATTGAAAACATAATTCCACCAACTAGAGCAGAGTGAGGACATAATATCATTGAAAAACCTAAATCGTGCATGCATTAGATCTCATATCTTTACAAGATCACCTATTTGTAAAGCCAACTTCCAATATGTCACATCACTTATTATACTTAATATTAATATTAATATGTGTCACATCACCTGTAACTAAGGTTAGCAACAATGAACACAACCCTATAAGCGTCATATTTTTTGACTTAATGTGGACCAATTTTGTCCTACAAGTTCTTTTACTTAATGATTGTTCTTGTTTCCGACAACAATTCTTGGCAATTCTTGGCAGTTCTATTATGAATAGGCATGCATCTCACTCTAATCATTTGCAATGGACGATCTACTAAGAGGCATCGATGCCTGTGGCAATGGAAGGGTATGTCACTATGTGCACAGGCCCTACATCCTTCCCACAACCTACTGGCCTACACCCCTTGTACCCTAAAAAAAATTATTCTTATGATGTTTGATCTAAACTGTGCTTCAAACAATTAACCTTGCCTCTGTCACGGCTACAGTAGTGTTGATTCAACAGATTGTTGATGCCAAGATTGATGCTTTGATAACACCTTCTTACAACTCTATAATGATAATGGACACCAAGCATAGATAAAGATTGCAAATGAAGTACAAGATAAATATATGTGAATAAGAAATTATTCAATGATGATCAGAGGTAACCGCCAAGGATTATTTTGGGCATTTTCATATGTCCCATATATTATGAGATTCAGGGCAGATTTCACTATTTATACCAAGAATCAGGAAGGTCCCTTGCTACCTTTTTCTTCATTCAGATCAAAGGCACTTGGCTGTCTAACTCCAAGAGGTAGTTTCTCTCAAGTCGCAAACACTCTGGGACTTATCTGTTAAATTTTGGGTTAGGTTAGGGTTTGATGCAGAGAAATCAAAATTTCATATACTTTAATGCAAAAAATAAATTAACAAACTAGTACATCAATCAGAATAGTACAGCTATAACAAGGCAATATAATTTAAAACATAATTTTCATCTCTTTCAACTTTAACACTAACAAGTAGGTCCCCGTGTTAAAGTGAAATCTTCAGTAACATGTAATCAGCAGTATAACTAACAGAGTTCTAACAACAATAACATGTCTAACTCATAATAAAAAAGAACAAGTTAGAATACTTACCTGGAGTGTGGGTCCCTTCCTATTTTTATACTCAGAAGAATTAACTTTCAGAACAGACTGTACATCTCAGAGGCCAGTCAATCACTAGGAACAAGCTGACCCTTACTAGAGGGTTATTACAAACCTGAGAGAGAGAGATGATAGGTTGTAGTACAGTCAAGCAGTGATGGTCAATGACAGTCAAATTACAGTAGCAGTCCCAAACAAGACTCAGCACATAGGTTTGATCACAAACAAAGTCATAGCACAGGGTTTAGACCACAGATAAATCTCAGTACATAGATCTGGCCCTAATCAAGTCTCGGCATATAGATCTGGTCAAAGGCAAAGCTCAGCATATGTATATATCAGACCCAAATAAGATCTCAACACTATAGATCAATCCTTAAAAAGGTCTTAACATAATAGATCAGATCTCGGGCTAAACACAGCACATAGGGTCTTTACAAAAATAGCAAGCTGACCACAGAAGAGACTCAGGGGTTACAGCCTTCACATGATAGCAGATCAGACTTCAACAAACCCTCAGCAAACCCACAACTCAGGAGATAAGCTCACGGCAGGCAGGAATAACCCTCAACAGGGTCACGGCTCAGTCAAACAAGATGTCAGCAGGGTGCGGCCAGCTTAAACAGACCCCAATCAGGTCACGGTTAGCAGATCAAGCCCACAGGTAGCAGATCTGGATTCAACAAGCAGATTTGGGCTCAATAAACCCTCGGCTGAGGTAGATCAGAGCTTCCAAGGCTCACGGCTAGATCACAAAGGGCAGATCGGACCCCAAAAAATCCTCAGCTAGCAGAACAGACCTCTACAGAGTCACGGCTGTCCTTAATATGCTCACGGGTTAGCAGATCAGTCATCAGAAGGCTCACGGTTCAGTCACCTATGGCAGCAGTAAACCCTTAAACAAACCCTAGCTGTAAATGAGCCTTGATGTCAACCTACAGCAGTCACTTTAGATCAGATCTGAAGGAGTATGATAAAGATATTCTCCAGCAGGTGGGCGGTTTAGAAAATCAGGTGAGCAAGCAGCAGAAATATCCTTAAACCCTTGACGTCAAGCAGAAAAATCAAAGCTGAGATGAGATGTCATAATCATGTCAAATGAGGAACAATAGACCTCAATATATAGGTTCTTAAAGACTTTCTAGAAAGGTCATAAATTAAATCTTTAATTGAGTTAGGGTTCCATTAAATAGGGGAGGGCACCAACAATTAAGGGTTAAGACACCAAATAATAAAACCACTTATAATAATATAAAATACAATTAAGGTGTCTTTAGGTGGGTATTAGGGTAAAGTCACCACACATATAAATTAATTAGGTGAGGGTACAAGGACCATCAAGTGGTACAAGTCAAATCATAAAACAAGGAGTGGTACATGACCCACAACCCTTGGGACCAAAGGGTGTACCACTAAGGTGGGCAAACAACCTTATTATCCATAAGACCAAAACATCAAGGTGGTAAGAGTCAAGACAAATCAAAGTGGGTGGATAACCCTTCTAACCACAAGTCAAGGTGGTGAACAAGACAAAGTGCTAAACCTCCAAACCACAAGACCAAGAACAACAAGGTGGGAATACCAAGGGTGAACAACCAAGGTGGGAAAACAACCAATCATTTCTCTCTCAAATGTACAAGTGTTCCATACACTAACTAAAAGTTCATCATCACTATATAAGGAAGTTCCACACTGAATGATGTGATCATGTTGTCCTCCTGACTGCTCTTGCGGTCAAATGCTAGTGACTCCATCAAGGGGTGGCCAGTCCTTTGAGAAGACCATCTAGCTCAACCATCTCGAATACCTAAGAGAGGAGGGCATCACACATCATCATCTTGGTTAACTGACCAAGATCCACCTAGTTAACTGACCAGGTATATACCTACAGGAACTACTTGGTCCTCGTGACCAAGAATCTGCCTGGTCCCAGACCAGGAGGTCTCTATCTCAACCTGCAAGACCTGCTTGGTCCATGTGACCAAGAAACTGTTTGGTCCCAGACGAAAATGGACTAGAGACAAATAGAGGCCCTAGCCACATGCTAGGGACTTTGCCATGGCATCAACCTACTTGGTCCCCGACCAAGAACCCCAGGAGACTGTTGGGGGCCCTAGGGTACCTTCTAGGGACTTACTCTGCCTGGTTAACTAACCAAGAACCCTACTTAACTAACTAGGGTACCATCATCTCTGAGAATGGGTCTCGCAGCTGCACTAACTGCCTAATTCCACTAGGTTGATCAATTCTTTCTTCAACCCTATCTCAGGAAATGGAGGTGTCAAGAACCTGATAATCTAACCTGGCATAATTGAGGTAAAATCCCCACAATCTACTAAAAGACCGCAAACCAACAAACCATTATGCATTTCCACCATTAAAAAAATTCAAGCCCATCCTGTGGGGATTACTCATTTAATCATGCTCGGTCAACATGCTCTGAATATAAGCTTGTAGAAAGAAAGAAGCTTATTTGTAACTTTGTTGTCAATTGATTTGCTTTATGATGCTTATTAGCAACCTCGAATCAAATTAATTCTTCTGCTAATTATCTGGGGGATGTCTGGAGTTATACTATATTTATCTTAGGTAGATTTGGGAAAAAATGTATAAAATATATTGCATTTTAAAGGCAATATATTGGATACAGAATGTAGTAGGTTGGGGAGGTAGTGCCCCCTCTCCCATTCTATCAAGAAATGGCCCACCTCCACAAGTTCACCGCAACATACCTGCTCCAATCAACTACAGTGCAAGACTAACTTCCAATTCACATTAAGCATCAAGTTCCCATTACTAGATTTCTCTCTTCAGCCTTGGATGTTAGAAGAGTTCCTGCAAGTAGCACCTAAGTTTCCCTCAAGATTATCTAGCCTAGTTCACTCAATCCTAGACATGCCCTAAAAAAATATGTGTCGAAGAGACGAGAAGAGACAACCGAGTTCTAATCCCCCTTCAAGCTTTTGATTTGCGCAACTAAGAAGAAACACTTGTACAAGATGAGTTAGATCTAGTGTGTTTGAAGAAGAAAAATAGAAAGAGCCTAAATACAACCAAGTATAGTTGGCTACTCCCTAATCTTTCAAAAGCAAAACAACAAGTCAGCAAATCAACAGCTGTGAATGCTTACTCTAAGAACTACTAAGCTAGATCTATCAACAAAATGAAACAAGAAATGCTTAATTGACAAAATATCACCTCATGAAAGAACAAGCATCACATTAGCACAACCATGGACCTCCAAAGTCTTCAACTAGTATTAATCAAATAGCATCAATAGTACAATGGGAAGAGGTTCTATGCATCCATACAAAACATGGAGCAAAGACCTTCCTTATATAGCACAAGAGAGGAAGAAAGCGAATGGTTCAAGGAGAGCAATGGCGCACAAAGGGAGAGATATGGGGGATTGAGAACCCACGTGAATCCTCCATTTGGCGTGAACTCCAGCTCGATGAGAAATCCATGGGATGTGTTGAGGCGCCACATCTCATAAGGAGATGTGCCCTTACCTTCACCTCTACCAACCCATACACTGTTCGCCACATACCCAATCGCTTTCACGAGATGGTGGGTGAGGTGGAATGATTGCAAATCTTTGACTTGGGTTTTGTCACATGCGCTTTTGTCCACTAGGTGAGTCGCATTTCACTTGACATGGCATGCCAAGTCATTTGGCATGTGCCCAATAACTCTTTTTTTATATTTTTTAATTTTCACGTTGGTGCAACTTGTTCTTTTTTAGCAATTAATTGCCAATTTGATGCATCTTTAAGGAAAAATGCTCCCAGAGACGACGTAGACACCTAGAACATGGAGGAAGTGGGTCCTAGGGTAAAGAGGATGCTCTGAGCGTCAAAACGAGCATCCCCACGCCAAATTCCGCCTCTAGGCCACTCTTTTATTACAATATGAATTTTTCCATTTAAACCATTAAAAAATGGTCTAGTTTTGCGGAAAAAATTATTTTTGCCAAAATGAACTCAAACTTCTAGGGGACCTAGTGCATGTCCACACGAGTTATTACTGATGGCTAGCATGTTTAAAATACATAGACATATAGGCTTTAATAACCTCCCTAAGATCGACCACCATGGAAAATACTCCAGCTTTGAAGGTATGAGTGAAAAACTCAGGAATTATATGCCATTGAAACGCAATGCATAATTCCTAAGGAAAAAACACTCTAGAGTATCCCCTTGATGGCAAACCTTAAGGTAGGCCAAGCCTTTTACAAAAGTATCATGCTTAGACCAACTTATTACAATTCCCCCATGGGGATTTGGACATGCAAAAAATACAAAGGGCCAAAAATTTGGCCTGATGAACTTCTGAACTCTGGCAATGAACAATGTAAGTTGTTCAAGTCTTCGGCGGTTCACAAGTAGTCCATCTAAGTGCAACTTAGTGGACAACATCTGGCTCCAACTGTGGGACGCGTGATTGATATGTTCTTTAGAGCTGGAAATAATGCGAGAATCTAGAATCTTTTGTTTTCTGCATGACACGAAAAGTGTATTAATCACATGTATATAAAAATAAGCCAAATGAAGCATTAAGTTGCATGATAATATACAAAGTATAATATACATGCTATGATACAAAACTAGTATACAAAAAGTACTATACATAAATAATGTACAAAATGAAAGAGTATAGGATTTGGAAAAGCCCTGATACACAGATGCCCTTTTAGGCATCAGATATTATCTCTGAAGAATAGTTTCAAGAACTGCCCATTAACTGGCAAGTTGAGCTGTTCTTCGTCCATATTGTTGAGAAGAAATGAATTGGCACTAGCCAAGTCATATATAATAAAAGGCCTCGTCCAGAGGCTGTCAAACTTTCCATGCAAGCATGGTTTCTCTCTTCTCTTATCCCAAAGTAACACCGTGTCACCCTTTTGAAAAGCTCTAGGTCTGGAAGACTTGTCGAAATTTTTCTTTATCTTTTCCTGATTCCTAATGCTTTTATCAACAGCCTTCCTTCTACTCTCATCCAACTCAACAATCTAATTGATTTTGTTTTGAATGGCGTCCTGATCTGAACTAAAAGGTTGAAGTAACTGATATGCTGGCAACTTAAGATGAATAGGCAACTGAACATCCATATCATATACCAACTCAAAAGGAGACTTCCCAGTGGAACTCTTCTTGGTAATGCGGTCATCCCATAGTGCAAATTTGATTTTGCTATCCCATGATTTTTTATTATCCCCAACAATTTTCTTAATAATTGTCATTAAGTTCTTATTGTTGGATTCAGCAAGGCCATTTCCTTAGGGGTAATGGTTTGATGAATGGGATAAGATAATGCCGTACTTGAAATAGAATGCTGAGAATTCTGCTGAGCTGAATGCTTTGGCATTATCGATTGTTATTTTGGCGGGCACACCAAACCTTGTGATAATCTTATCTTCAAGAAAGGCCATGATCACAATTTCGGTTGCCGCTTTGGTGGGAATTGCTTCCACCCATTTAGTGAAGTAATCGGTAGCAACAAGGATCCATGAATAACCATTGCTTGAATTATCCTTGAACTAACCGATGAAATCAAGTCCCCACTGCTAGAAAGGGGCTTGGACTATTACCGGTTTCAAAGGTAAGGCTGCTAGGTTTTGTTTCCCGACAAAAAATTAGCATTCTTGACAATTCCTAACATATTTGTGCACATCTGAAAAAATACTTGGCCAGTAATAGCCTGCTTGAAGGATCTTGTGGGTTGTAGTTTTAGCTGCATAGTGACCACCACAAAATCCCGAGTGAAAGTCAACCAAGAGTTTTTTGGACTCTGGTTCATCAACACACCTAAGTATCAATCCGTCTGGGTTTCCCCAGCCCAGTCCATCTTGTGTGATGCAATACTTAGTGGCCCTTAACCTCGATGCTCGTCTCTTATGTCCTACTAAGTGGTTTGGGCATGTGAGATTGTTTAGGAAGAAAATGATATATGTATACCATTCACACTGTTCTAATCGTTGAAGCTCTGTTGACTTGACTTGTTCTGACAAACTGTTCTGATACACCATTCCCAAGGCTTCCTCACTCCCCTGAGTTAACATCTTTGCAAGGCCTTGTCCCTTAATGATTTTAGTGGGTCTACTCTATAAGTCATATTCTTGTATTTTTGATACCCACTTCCCCCTTATCCCTAAGCAATCCTGCTGGGATAATATGTCTTCTACTACTACATGTGGCACATAACCAATTATCTTAGAATAGTCGACATACGTTCTGAAATGTTTAAGGGATTTTACTAATGCATAGGCTTGCTTTTCCATTAAGGTATATTTTAACTCAGAGTTTTGTAATGCTCTGCTCATGAATGCGATGGGTTGCTCGAAACCTTCATTTTTCTTTTGTAGCAACACCCCCGCAATCGTGTCCTCTAATGCAAATGAGAAAATCTGAAAATCTTTTGTATAATCAGGGCGGACCAAAACCAGTGCTTTCGCTATGCTGTCCTCGATGCATTTAAATGCATTTCTACCTTCATCTGACCATATAAACTTAGCATCTTTCTTTAAGAGTTTCTGTAATGGTTTCATTAATTCTGCTAAGTCCGGAATGAACCTCCTTATGAAGTTAATCTGACCGTTGAATGACTGGAGGGCTTTCAAATCTTTTGGCAAAGGTACTCTCTTTATGGCCTCTACTCTTTCAGGGTTCACTTTTACTCCATCTTTAGTTATTATGTGGCCTAACAGTTTGCCTTCATCAATACCAAGTACTGATTTAGCTAGGTTGAGTGATATGCCAAATTTTCGACATTTCTCGAAAACTTGTCTTAAGTGTTTGACATGATCAGTCCTTTCCTCGGAAAAGACAGTCAAGTCATCCTGATATATCTCAATTATTTTCCCAACCAGTTCTTTAAAAGCGTAATCCATGGCACACTGAAAAGTAGCTCCTGCATTTGTTAAACCAAAAGCGATTCTTATGTACTCAAAAGTACCCCATGGGGTTGTGAAGATAGTCTTATGTCGATCCTCCTTATTGATTAAAACTTGGTTGTATGCGCAGAATCCGTCCAACATGGACATTATTCCTGAACCTGTTACTCTCTGGAGAAGAGTTTCCATGTTCGGCAATGGGTAGTTATCTTTTAGGCAAGATGTATTTAGATTTCTGAAATCAATGCAAATCTGGAGAAGAGTTTCCACACGATTTTCATCTGCAGGTGAGGAGGCCGAATTGCTCAAGGAGGACGCATTGGTTGGGGAAGACTCTCCCTGCCTCTTTCTTCGTCAAATCGGTTTGGTTCAGGGAGTATTACTATCTATGACCTTCTACTTTCTGTATCTTTTCATTACTTGCATTTGCCTTTGCTTCTGTATGACTGATTGATGCTTTGCTCCTTGGTTTTGCAGGAGAGAGAAGGGTGCACGTGTGGAACAAGGCATCAAGTTTGGCATTGGTCTTCATCAAATTTTCCCATTTGATCTTTGTGGGGATTGTCCTCGGCATCATAGCAACCATTTCCATCAATCAGGTACGCTCTCAAGGTAAGATCTATATTCCTCTAAACTACCCATCTGTCAATTTCAATTAAAACCCTAAGCTAAATTCTTTTGAAAATTCCCTGGGTCAACGGACTTGGTTTACTGGAAAACCATTTATGGGTTTTTGGTATCCGGCATATTGCTAGGTGGGTTCTTAAAAACGTCATACTTGGTGGACTCCATAGGCCCAAAACCCAAGGCATTGGCTTCCTCAAACCCTCACGACTTTACTTGGATGTCTGGTTTGCCTGTCTGTTGGTTCATTTTCCCAAGCTTGTTGGTTTTAACACTGTCAGATCTGTCTCACAAGCTGTGCTAGAAAGCCCCTAACTTCAAATTCTCTCTTTGGGTTACTTTCCCTGTTTTAAGGGTCACGTTTCCCAAGGCAACTGAATTTGATCATTTTAAACTAACACTTAAATCCAAGAATCATACTTAATTATAGAATCACTGTTTGTTATCTATCTCTATCAGTTCACATCTTTCATAAGCCTCCACAGTGGTCTAATTTCCTTAATTCTAGGGTTCCATACCTGTCACCCTACGTACTTCATCTGATTGATTTGATCTGGTGATTGGGTTGATCTCTCCTGTCGAGAGTAGATCTGGGTCTCCCCCTTGTTATCTTGGCTTTGGTAGCAAAAGCGAAGAGTGCCTTGGTTCGCATGACAACCATCCATTTGGGAACTAGGGCTCACTTGGTTCACCACTTTAGTTGCCTATCCCCTCTACCATCCATCTTGGATCCATCTTTAGGGGCAACTACAAGATTGGTGATAACAAGTACCATCCTCAAAATGAGGGGAAGTACTCAGTGGGTTTCCCTAGGATTGTTCATGCCAAATATACAATATCGATATCAATAATAAATGCAATTATTACAAATAATAGCCCAAACTGTGCAGTGATTTGCTAGTAATAATATGCTGATTTCAAAGAAAGAAGGCTGTGCTTATTTAATGAAACTGAACAGCAAAACCCTTTGTTTCTAAGTTCAGTTCCATGCCTGCCAATCTGTGGCCTTGATGCCATTCCACTGGCAATCTAGGCAGATAATCATGTGTACAACATTGCAAGCAGAAAGGTTACTATGCTAAATGCCTAATGGTGTATACTTTATAAAGTACTACCAATTCACAACACAAACATCACACACCTCTTCCTGTAGTTCAAGAAAATCCATCAATGAGACATAGAAGACCACAGGAGACTCTTTAATCACTTTAAAATGCCCAAAATTATTATCTTTTTCATCCCCATATACTGAAGGAAATACTAGTTTTGAAGAGCAAAATTAGAAATGATAAAAGGTTGTAATTTGAAATTGGCATCAATTATGTCTCCAAGTTAAGACACAATGTCCTCTTCATACCTGAGGAAGAATTTATTAAGAAAGTTTATATATGGAACACCCCAGTATCTAATTGCAACTCATGATTGTACCACAATTCTGTTCCAGGTACAATGTAACAGAAATAAATGAGAAGCTCTGAAAAATCTATAATGATTATGTTCCTTTTATAAAAAAAATTGTGGCTGCTGTCTTTTGACCCTGTGCTTTATGGACCAGTCACCAGTCATCATAATCTAGTCATATGTGTTCTCCTATACTCATGATAGAAAAACTACAATCTCCTAGGAAACACTCCTGAATTACTTGGAAACAGATCAAATGCATTCAATACTAAATTGTTGCAAGAATAGCTTTTGACCTACATAATCTTTTACAGAATATAAAGAAGCTACTTTGCATCATAAGTGTGCTTCCTGAGAATGTTTAGAAGGCCAGTTTACGACTTTACAAGGAAATGACCAAGGAATTTCCTATTCACATGATACATTCCAAAGATTATGAGCACATCTAAGGAAATTTCTTGATATGCAATAAAACCTGGCAAACAAGTCTTACTTTATCAAAACGCAGATTTTTGCCCAGCCATTGAACTGCTGCACTGAATCTTTCCTTATCACCAAACAGTGCCAATGTATCCAATGAATCAACCTGTCAGATGTCAATGTCATTGTATTCAGCAACACACATATATTGAAGGTTAAAACAATAATTCTCGCTCTAAAGTAATTTCTTAATAGATAACCATGCCAGGGTTATAGCATTCAATCTTACAAGTGTCAATGCATAGCCACCCAGTGTGTTTTCTCCTGTACAACTTAACGGCCTTAGCTCATCAAGAGGGAAAGCATATTCCATATACCCATCAAAAGCATGATAAAACATTTGTCTAACCTGCACTGAAACAAAATTATCACCATCAATCAACAAACACAACATGATTATGTTTCATTTAGTGAATATGAGAAAAAGCTAGCTCCACAAGCAGTAGTACAGTAGAAATTGTACTGGGATCATGTCATAATAACTCAATTATGTTTATTTAATGCACAAATTACTTTAAGATACATATCCAGAGAACCATACAAAGGAAGGGAAAATGAGCAGGCAGGAAAAATAAGCAAGATGATTCTTTAGCAATTTTGCATGATCCACTAATTTTCCTTTCCCTTTAGGATTTTGAATTTTCTTTCTTTATTTAATGCACAATTTTCATCATCTATACCTGATTATTCCCTTGATTAACTGCCCTAAGGTGGGGCCATTATGGCTCACATCTGCTCACACAACTCTAATTTTCATTCCGCAGCAAGATTGCATCTGGTGAGAGTCACGAAACCTATACCTTATTTAATGCACAATTTTCATCATCTATACCGGATTATTCCCTTGATTAACTGCCCTAAGGTGGGGCCATTATGGCTCACATCTGCTCACACAACTCTAATTTTCATTCCGCAGCAAATTTTGCACCTGATGTGAGTCACGAAACCTATACCAGTTCAGTTGTTCATCACCAAGGTGTACCATGAGGTAAATTTGAACCTAAAATCTTGCAATAGTATGTGTTGTATGTCATCTTCTTCCGCTTTGATTGATTACTTTGTAGGATTCCCCCAAATCTATTACCAAAGACCGGATGCAAGAAAATTGTGAAATTTATTGATGGAAGGTATGGTTCAGTCATAAGATCACAAAGTGTTTTGGTACTAGCAAATAATTGAACACTAAATGGGCATACTGTGTATTTCAAATAACAAAGAACAGACTAATTCCTCAGCAACGAAAGGGTATTTATAAAAGAAAGACAGTTATCAAATTATCAATACTCCTTATCAAGGTCTGACCTGAACCCAAATGACAATGATAAACCTGTGGATCCAGTCAAACCTACATAAAGACGGATAACTGAGCACTGACAACACCTAAATTGGAAACAACCAGCTAACCTATAACAAGAATACTTATGTGGATGTTACTCATATAAATGCCCCATGATTGGATGCATTCTGCACATTACACGTATGAGATTCCACTTCAAATATGCATGCTACTGCTCTGAACTAAGAAATCCTAATTTTGGGAGAAATCAAGATTTTTCAGTTTTCAACCCATCACTAAAGGCTATATTGTATGACCCATGATTTTCAAGTGCTCTGAAATGATCTACACATTAGAACAGACAACTAAAAGATCAAGCATTTTAGCCTTTGAGGGATGTCTTGCCAAAGGTACCTTTTTATTCCTCTAGTTTTCTATAATTATTACTGTAACTTTTGAGGAAGATTATTTTCTATTTTAATTATTTATTTTTCTAAATGTAACATATGCATGCACCATCATAAGCCTTACTATTTGGCCTTGGACTGGTGATCAAATGCTACACAAATACATCCCCTTTCAGGGCTTCATACCCTTTTACTTTTATTTTGGGGCTTCAAATCCATTCTTCCATTTTGAGAGTTGTAAGGCCAAATTTTGTTTACAAGGTATTCCATTTGATAATCTCCTCATATTTTATTATATCATACATTTTTTATTGACTCAAGCTTCCAATTAACATGAGCAAGCGGCAATCACTCTATTTTAGATTTAACACTAGGGCAAAAACATCCTATCACACTACAGAAGTCTTGTTTGACTTAGAAGCCATAAGTGAGGGGTATCTATTCCACCAAAGTCACCTAGGGCTCACACCTGGCCTCACCCATTTTCGCAAGCACAAGAGCACACAAGCACGAGCAAAAGCACAAGTATTTCATTGTATAGACTTGAACTTGGTTGGGTGACAACACCACCCCACTTTCACCGTCCCGGCAAGCCACCATTGACATATCAATCATTTTATCAAGTGTAATCCTCTTATACTTTATTTGAGTAAGATTAAATATAGCGATGCTGGTGGAGCCACAAATAGTGAGCCAAACTCCTGATAGGGGAACAAAGATGAACATCAAATGGATTTTAACTGCATGGGAGATTTGTTGATGGCCATGCTCTATTACCTTACTCAAGGGGTTGAGTAAGATGGTTGATCATCACTATTACCCCTCATTGTTTGAGGGTAATCCAACAGATGACTATGATGACTTCATTTAGATTTCGAACCCCGACACAACATAATCAGTTGCACATAGTATGGAGCCCCTTAGGGTGATTTTCATGTTATATTATTGTAAAGTATTGTTCGATGGGGATCTATATACTATGTGGAATGCCCTCCTCAAAAAATGTGGGTGCACTCTGTTGACCACCAAAACCGACTTGGTGGACAACGATGTACCATGCACATGTGACATGTGCCTTGAAGATGAGAAGAAGTACTTAATGATTTATTCAAGCCAGGCAACTATTTTTCTTATCTCCTCTCCATGAAATTTCCGCACCCCTGCAGGGGATTTTGTAAGGATATGTCGGCATGAGGGTCTAGTTTTCTGTAACTTAGTCATCTAGGACTTTATCATTAGGGAAGTCCTCTCATCAAGTGTTTTTTCACTTGGATAATTAAAATTTCTTTTTAAGGATTTTAATTATTTGAGTTTTTCACTCAAAAATACCTCCAAA
Source organism: Larix kaempferi (assembly GCA_027924585.1). Lineage (NCBI taxonomy): Eukaryota > Viridiplantae > Streptophyta > Pinopsida > Pinales > Pinaceae > Larix > Larix kaempferi. Next base: position 23,726,115 of record BSBM01000361.1, read on the forward strand.
GTGGTGAAAGGTGTTCTAGTGATCGAGTCCATGGGGTGATTGAGGCCTAGGAATGTTCTATATTACCATGCTAGACATTATGTAGAGCCTTGCGGAATTTCATTAAGTTTTACATAGGTTTTTTTAATTTTTGGTCATTAAAAATTGTCACTCAGGACAATTTGTTGTAATGTAAAAGACGGTTACTTGGTCATTTTTTATGTTGTATAGGGGTATGGGTACTCATGATAAATGGCATGAGACCCCCTACACCCTTGGGCCAAGTTTGAAGTTATTCGGACAAGTCTTGTTAAGGTTTTGGACACTTTTGCCCAGGTCAGTCATGGAAATCAGGAAATTGGGCATTTAATTAGTAAGGCACATTTTTTTAAAGTGACTATAGTCACTTAGGGAGGGGAAATAAAGTTTCCTAAGGTCATAATATGATCATAAGACAAAATTAAAGGTTAAAGCAACCCCCCCAAGCAAGTATTTTGAGTGTGGTGAAGTGCCCACTCTAGGGGGTGCACCCTCCTCTCTTTGATTGGTTGGGTGAGTAAAGGTCAATGGGAGGGGCCCCACTTGAGTGGTTCCCCCCCATTTGACATAGCAATAAGGTTAAGAGCATTAAAAGGGGGGGTTTCCCCCCATATTTGAGATCTCAAACCACAGTTATGCCCTCCTTGAGCAAATTCACCCCCCTCTCTCCCTCTTGACAAATGGAAAGCATGCATAGAGCTCCTCTCTTTCATTTTTCCTATTTAAGGAGGCTCTTCCTCCTCATTTTGGTTACATCCACTTATGCTCTTGCTTCATTCTTGCTCTCTTGCTCCCATTGCTCCCATTCTTGCTCTCTTGCTCCATTCTTGTCCAAGAGAAGCCATTGTACTTTCAAGTTTTGATGTTAATGAAGAAATCTTTGGAGGAAGTGTTGCCGCCTGGTTCCACACCTGGGAAAATGCAGCAAAAGTCTTCAAGCTGCTGGTGTGGCCTTGGGGGCAAGTCAGAGTCAAGTACTGTCACTTGGGACTCGACTCCTCCGTCTAGGCTTTCCTAGCGAAGCCAAGGGGGGTAGACCCTAAAAAATTAAAAGAAACTAAAGCCTCTAATCTAGGAGTTAGAAAAAATACTTTTGCAACCAAGACAGACAACATATACTTTTTTCAAATAAAAAACATCATTTATCATTTACTCCCATTTAGAATAATCATCATTCAACTGCATACTAGTCAACAATATAAAATGAAATTTGCATCAAGACCAGTGCCTTGTTACGGAGTCAAATAACAAATGCATAAACAGAAAAGTAAATGTTGTGGAGTGTTCTTGGTTTATTTTAAAAAATTAATGTGATGGTGATCTTTTTTATTAAGGCAGGTGGGTTCCCGATATACGCAAGGTACGGGGGAACATGTCCGAAAATTTGAAGCGTGGCTTCCCTCTCAGGCTTTAGGCTGGATCGGAGTCTCGAGGAGGTGTTCAGATGCTATACCAACGAGGGCAAGCCTAACGGTTTCCAAGAGGTCGCTATCCAGTTTTATCCCAAGCCTTCTGGGAAATTTGCCCACGACAAGAAATTGCGTGTTGTGCCGGATTTTCACAAAAAGGTTTTTTTATTGGGGTGGTGTTAAGTCCTATTACTAGTCATCCACTCCTTTCTGGTGTGTACCAACTGGATCAGACTAAGCTGCAAGTTGGCCACAGAGCATACGGGAGAAGACCTTGGTATATTTTTATAAAATTTTAAGAACACAAATTTTATCTTTTTTAGAACCCCAGGAGTCTCTTTTCAGGCATGTATTTCGGGCAAGCCCTCATACAAAACCCTACTTCGGGAAAGCAAGGGGGGCGTTATGAGTTGTAAAAAAAAATGTGAAAAAAACTAGGTTGTGAGTGAACTTGTGGCCCGCCAGTGGAACGGACCAACAAGGTTTATTTTAATCCTAATTTATTTTATTAAATGCCGGAAAACAAAGAAATAAAACTACTCTAACAATCACGCCATGAAAATGAGACGACACAGGCCACCCCTGGGGGGATGGGGTATGGGCGCTGGCTAGCCCACTTGCTCTCGTTTAAAAAGTTTACAATGATTTCGAGAAGTGCCCCAGTCTACTTAATGTGACTTGGTGGCTTACAAAATTTATAGAAAAATATGACCGGTTTTGAGAAATATGGAAATTTGTCCTCCGGATCGCCTGGATGCTCGAAATTTTGCCAGCACTTCCTCCTACCTGCTCATCTTTTGCTGCAAACCAGCAAGCAATAATTAGTACAAGATGCCCAAAAACACTTTAAGAGTGTCTTTGGAACACCTCCTAAAAAAAAACCCAAAATTTTCTAAGTTAAAAACTAAGTAAAAATGACGAAAAATAACCAAGTAAAACAAGCTATGGAGCTTGTCTACTTGGGATCTTTGCTAGCCCTTTAATGGCTGCAAATTTCAAGCTCTAGGACAGCCAAATATATCTTTTATATCAGCACTACAACTACCCAACAAGACTTAAACAAGATATGACTATTTTACTTGCAAGTCCTTTGAAAAGTAGATGCTAAATGAAGGAAAGTCTAACAGTTAAATATATAAGCTTTATGACTGTCTAAACTAATCCTTTATGAAAATATTTCTGATCTAATTGAAATACAATATGAGCATATGAATCAGAAAACTTTCAAATACAAGTAACCAGTAACCAGAAAATTTTGATTTTGAATTAAGTTGAGAGAGAGATGAAGCAAATCTTGGTTGAAATCCGAAGCTTTGAAGGTTGTGTTTGTGATATTCCAAGGGACTGCATCTGCAAACAAAGTTAGAAGGGAGGAAACAAACAAGATCCACCTACTTCCAGCTGAGATAACCTACACATCACACACTTTGCAAACAAGGATCAAGTGTAGACATATATTTAAAAGAAATCAGTGCTGCATACTCATAAACAAATGAAAACATACAAACATGATCTCTTAATAAACATATATCAATAAGCTAAGACAATAAACAAATTGAATTAACTTATCTCGTAAATTGTTACCAATCTATCCAATGAGTACAATAGATGCAATAAAATATCAAAGCTTATGCACAGGTTACCTCCATTAGACCAGTCAAAGATGGTTCATCCACTCACACACAACACCACAAACTTGACCTCCAAAGTCTTCTTTATTCAAATTCAAAATGACATGAGTAATACAACGATAATTTTTGTGCTCCAATTCTCACTAGTGAACAATGGAGAGAGTGCTTGAATATATAGAGAATGGCCAAGTGAGGAAGGGCGCACTTGCCAAAAGAGAGTGGGGGAATGGTGGCACAAATGGTGGAGGAAATAGGGCTGCCATAAATCAGCCCAAAACGTGCCCATATTGCAGCACCATACTAGCTGCCATAACAGCCCCAAATGTGGGCTGCCCACTTACTAAATGCGTCCAAGGTGAAGGAAATGCGCCCCTCCTATTGTGGGGAGTTACTCCCACCCTTTTAGCTGCCCACTTGTCATAAAACTCAGCTCAATACGCTCCCCAATACATGCTGATCCAAATCAGTCCATAAATCACTCCAAAAATTTAATATTTTTTAAAGTCATTTTTTCAATTTTTTGATTTTTTCATGACTTTTTTGACTTTTTTGGGTTTTTTGGCCATAGGAAAAATTTGAAGCACCCAAACATTAGGAAAAGTGGGTTTAGGGGTTTAGGGGGTGCTCTGAGTTAGAAAACGAGCACCCCTAAGGCAAAAGATACCTCCAGATGCCCCTTATAGGCCAATTACAAATTTTTTAATTGAACCATTAAAAAATGGCCCAATTTACGGAAAAAATAAAACTTGCCGAAAATTAAAAACAACCTAGGGGGACTTAGCACATGTCCATATGACTCAAAATTAACGCCTAGCATGTTCATATACATTGACCCATAGACTCTAATAATCCCCTAAGGCCCGTCAGCCTCCCCAGGCATCCCAGCTTTGGAGGAGCAGGAGAAAAACCCATTAATTATGTTATGCACTGATGCAAGACATAATAGATAGGTGAAAAAAACTCCTTGGGATACCTGACTTAGCCAAAAAGTCCTAGGGAACCAAGTCTTTTACAAAACCCCATGCTAGTACGTTTTTATTACAAACCCCGCAGGGCCATGGACATGTGGAAAAAAATAAAAACGGGGGCCTTTAAAAGGCCAGCTGGATATCAAATCACCAAAATGAACATGTATCATGTTCCACTCTGCCCGCTCGCTTGATAATCCAACTAAGTACAACTTAGCTGGTAACAGGAAGTACTATCCATGCTATGTGTTGGAGGTGATTTTGTTCCACTCATTGTTCTATTTTCCATTGTGGAATCTCGAGCAAAGTTTTTTGCTTGAAAATAGCATTGTTTCAGTTTTGTTGCATGCTATGTAGGTTGTTTGCCTAGTATTTGAGAAGTTAATAAATATTTAGTTTAGATATTTTTGTTTCTCAAGTCTTTGTGAATCTCTCAACCACATTTTGCATTGTTGAGTTTGTTTGTCACAGGTTTCCTAAGTTTGAAGAGTGGGATTTCTAGGCGGAATACCCCACTATTCAACATCTTCAAAGGACTTGGCATCTCAATACTAACTTTCTTCCTTATTGCAGATTTTTACAAGCCTTTCTTTTGCACTCTACATCATCATTTTTCAAATTTTTACAAGCTAGTTTGCCTTGGAAAAATTTCTGGTTTTTACATGCAAAATTTCAAATTCATTTAAAACTTATTTCTATCACATTTGTACCATAATTGCTTGTTGTTTTGTGTAGGTTTCTGATCTTACAAGGGGAGGGAATGCCCAAATTCAACCACTAGCAAGCACCAACAACACCCAAGAAGGCCTACTTCAAGTCCTTCACCCAAAAACGGTTAAAAAACATTATTTCTCTCTCTTTCCTTCATAATAATAAGTGTTGAAATCTAAATCATTGTAACAAGCCCAAGGGAGTCTCTTGGGCTTGAGTTTATTGTGTTTTGTTTCAAGCATTTACTTCCTAGATTAGTTTTCTCTTAGTTGCATGCAAAGGAAGAGGCTCTGCCCATCCTTGCATGGTTTTGTTAAGTAGTTTTGCTTACTAGTTTTTTTTACTTCAAGTTATTTCATTTTGCCCGCACCCCACAAGTGAAGTAGCTCTGCCACTCCTGTGATATCGGACTTGGCTTGCAATTTATTTCTGTATTTTACTTCAAGTTATTTCATTTTTCCCGCACCTCACAAGTGAAGTGGCTCTGCCACTCTTGTTGGCTAGTTTAATAGGCACCCAGATATATATCTTCACTAGAACGGAGAAAAAGAGGCTTGACTTGTGGAGCTAGTGGGGTAGAGGCTGTGGGGAGCCTCATGGCACTTTGTGTCCTCCAGTTGAGCACCCAGCAAATTTCGGGATTGACCCGTGGAGCTAGTTGGGAACCTTGTGTTCTCAAGTTGAGCACCCGGCATTCTCTCTCTAATCGAAGGAGATAGTCTCTTGGGGTAGACACATAGATTAGTTCAGTTTCATTTGCAGTAAAAACCTTAATCCCCTAAGTCAAAGAGAGACCTAAAACGTATTAAAATTTATAGGACCACTTGCACAACATTGTCATTTGTTCACAATATTGGCTCCAAGTACTTTATTTTCAGCTCAGTATCGTTATACGCATCTTGGCTTCCTTAAGTTGTTTATGTTCAACATTTTGATGCTTATATGACACATTGATCATTTTATTACAAGCATCTTTCATTTACTTGTTCATTTACTTGAGGCAATTATCTCTTGTTATATCTTGTTGAGTAAATGAATTAATACTTTTGGAAATTACTTATTAGTTGTTATTGTGACTCCATAGCCCGAGTAGAGACGGCACTGGTCTTATTGATTATTTGATTATTTCTCTCTTTAATGGTTGATTGTTAAAAGGTTTGCTTGACATTGAAACATTTGCATCACTGCACGTTGATTGTCATCTTCATTTTTGTAATTTACAACTCCCAAAAAACAAACTATAAAAAGAACTTAGTAAGTAGGGACTACCCCCCTTGGCCTTTAGAAGTTGTGGTCTAAACGGAGGAGTTTAGGACCGAGGTGACATTGGGTTCTTACTCATAGTTGCCCTCAGGAACACACACAGCGATTGGGAGACTTACCCATGTGCAAGTGTGTTTTAGGCGGCAACACACTCCATTTAGACCAATTTGACCACTCAAACTACGCTAGGTGCATCGCCTAGAGACATAATCCCATGTTTGTTGGATTTTGGAGACAAGAGTCCCTAATTTCTGGGATTTATGTCTGGAAATCCCTAATTTTTGGATTCTAGGGACATAAATCCTTGATTTTAGGGCCCGGGATCCCTAATTTTGAATTTTGGTTGGGGATTTCCTCTTTCTATGTGGGGCGCACCTCTTGGGGACATAATCCCCTAATTCTAGGGAGATTTGCCTCGCCATGTGGCCTATCTCCTCTTAGAGGTGGCGCACTTCTCTATGCATGAGATCAACACTTGGTTAAGCTTTCTTTAGAGGTGGCGCACTCTCTCTATGCATATGCTTGCACTTCGATAGGAACCCCTCTTGCTTCATGAGGCTATATAAGGAGAAGGCCTCTTCATTGTAAAACAGAGTTGGACTTTTGGAGTTCCTTCTCTCTTTCGTTTAACCAATATATCTTATCTTGGAGCAAATTTTGTTATAAGGATTCCCTTCTTCCTCATGTCTGGAGCACTTATCTTGCTTGGAGCTTCATGGTTGTGTAACTTGTAAGTTTAATGGTGCTTTTACATTGTCATTTCTATGCTTCTTGTTTGGCCATTGGGAAAGGTGTTACCACCTCATTGGAGAAAGATGTCTTAAGTTAATCTCTATTTCATCCTTTCTTGTGTATTTATCTATACGGGATTTATTTATTGTATATTTACCCTCATTCGGGTTGTGCAGCCATAAACCCTTATTTATAAGGTGCACCCCAAGATCTAGAAAGCAAGTGGATACTCTATTTGATCTCTTCCCTCGTAAACCTTGGTTCATTTTCAATTCCATCAAGTAGGGTTTGGGTTAGAGGCTACAACTCTTCCCTCTTGGTGACCTATTAAGCAAGGCCCTCTTAGTTGATGATCCTTTGACTCCATTTTGCCTTGATTGGATTGGCACTAGTCCTTGGAGTGATCCCCCTTATAGCCCCCCCTTGAGTTGGAGAAGAGCCAACCAAAAGTGCGAAAGGGATTGGTGTGGTGACATTGCCCTTTTTCTCTTGGTTCCCCTCAGCTAGTTTGCTTCTTCAAGACTTAAATCATGCATGCTAGTTTGGGAGGTAACAATCACTATCCCCCGTAGTAATTGAACTAGTCAGTTTGCATGCTAGCTCATTTTACAATTATGTTTGAGAAGGTGCTTCAAGGACAAAGCAATTGATCCATAACAATAGTATCAAGGATGAAGAAAAAAGTCCCCTCATGTAACACAGTGGCTAAAGACCATGAGTACACCTCATGAACTTAAATGCCCCATATTGTCTTAGATAATATAATGTAATCCTAATCCCCACCAAACAAGTCGACCAAAAAGAACTCCAAAGAAGTAGCTTTTTCCAATTAAAAAGGAAAAGTGAGTACAACAACCTTCGAAACATGGCTAAAGTCAATAAAACTCTATTTTTTGTCTTTTGAAGTTAGTGAAAATGATAAATTATCTATTGTAACCTTATCTCTTAAGAGAATAGCCAACAAATGGTGAAATAAAGTAGAAATCATAGTAGACACCAAAACCCTCAACCCGCTAAGACACATGAATGACCTTGAAACTATCATAATAGAGATTTTCACACCAACACAATCAACAATAGCACTAGAAACCAACACACTACACAAAGCATTAGTGTTCCACTAAAAGTAGAAGGCTCAGAAGAATCAAACAATAGATAATTCAACAAAGAAAAAAAATCTAAGACGCCAAAACCTACAACCCGCTAAGACACTTGAATGACCTTGAAACTATCATAATAGAGATTTTCACACCAACACAATCAACAATAGCACTAGAACCCAACACACTACACAAAGCATTAGTGTTCCACTAAAAGTAGAAGGCTCAGAAGAATCAAACAATAGATAATTCAACAAAGAAAAAAATCTAAGACGCCAAAACCCACAACCCGCTAAGACACTTGAATGACCTTGAAACTATCATAATAGAGATTTTCACACCAACACAATCAACAATAGCACTAGAACCCAACACACTACACAAAGCATTAGTGTTCCACGAAAAGTAGAAGGCTTAGAAGAATCAAACAATAGATAATTCAACAAAGAAAAAAATCTAAGCTAGTGTAACAAGTTCACGAGTTATACTCTCCAACTTGCAGTTTCTAACTTAGATGTTCGAGCAAAAGAGTTTTCCCAACTCTGAATGATTCAAACTCTGTTTGACTGTGTTTGACTCGAGTTGACTGAGTTTGACTTGCAGTTAATGTGTATTTCTTTTTGTACTTGCTGAATTTTTCTTAAGTTTTTGTTGATCCAAGTCAAACACTTGACTCTTTAGCCTCATCGAGTTTTTCACTAATCCAAGTTTGGTCCTAATTATAAGAACAACCTCAACATAAACTCACCCTTTTGAAAGAACCCTCCATTCCAAAATCTAAACAAAAAAAACCCAAATTTCAAAAGAACATGTATATAATGCCAAATATGAAAGGCCACCATTATACAATCAATGCCCTAACAACTAATGAGCCTTGAGGACCACAAAGAAATCAATAAGTATCCCAATCAAGACAAAGAACTGATCAATTTAGTCTGCACAAAAAAGCTGCAAAAGGAACAACTATCTTTTCCAAGGCAAACCTAAGAAAATACCACCAAATAAGATTTTAATAATCAGATCTACCAAAGATAGGTTTCACAAGAAGAGACAAACATTATAAATTCCAATTTATGGCCTTCATCCTAACAAGCACACCTTCTACATTTATATGCATGATGAGCAACATATTCTGAATTTCCAACGCCAGGAAATTTTGTGGTGCTTTTTTGGAAGACATCTTAATATGTAATAAAAATAATGAATAACACAGAACTCATCTGGATCTTGTATTTGTACTAAGAAATGTCAAAATATATACAAGGCTCTCAGAATGTGATTTTTTTCAAAATGAAGAAGAATACCTAGGGCATTTTCTCTCCAAAAAATAGTCTATCAAAATGATCCCCAAAATACTGAGTTGATAAAGATTACAGAACCTCAACAAGTCTCCATGAAATATGAAGCTCCCTAGGACTAGTTGAACTTTAAGAAGATCCATAGCAAACTTCTCTCAAGTAGCAACACCACTATTAGAGCTTCTAAAGGGATCAAGAATACTGAATAGACACAAAAGCAAGAAGACTTCTTCAACCTCCTAAAGAAAAGATCAACGTAAGCACCAATCCAAAAAGTCCCAGATCCCTCAAAACCATTTATATTCACACCAATGGAAGTGCAAAAGCTATAAGTGTTTGTGTTGTCCCAAATGGAAGTTCATAAAACAACCTTTGAATCCTTGGTGAAGCAATCCCAATTTTACTCTATTAGCATGAAAAAGAAATTCTCTTTTCTTTAATGAACTAACCAAGTTTGAATTTTGCCTTGCAAGTTTAGTGTTGCTAACATGATGTTTGCATCACCAATCTTGTTAATGTAGTTTTCAAAAAAGCATATGCCACACGATAGGCAACTTGATGAGTGATTGCAGCATCAGATCTTTCAAAACATATTTTCTTTTGAAATATTCATGCGAGGACCTAAGCTCTGAGATTCATCTTTAATGGAACTCATATTTCAAGGTGAAACATGTTTTTTCTAGAAAGTGCCTAGAAGAAACTTGTGCCATTCATCTTCTTCAACTTGTCTTTCTTTCCTAGCCACCTTTTGTCTATATGCCAGATCTCCTCATAACCCTTGTGCCAACCAAAACTATCCTCTTAATGAAACTTTAGCCATTCATCTTCTTCAACTTGTCTTTCTTCCCTAGCCACCTTTTGTCTATATGCCAGATCTCCTCATAACCCTTATGCCAACCAAACTATCCTCTTAATGACCTTGATGTCGTTTGCAACCTTCCTTTAAGTGATTGCTGTCTCTATCTTCAACTCAACAACGCTATTTACGACATCATTTGTCTAGGTGAAAGTTGAATTGTTTTAAGCTACCATTCATGGTGCTTTGGACTCTCCGTCAAAAAGTATTACCCTGTGAATTAACATTTTTTCCAAGGTGCATTAATGGTCCTTCAAAATTGTATTTTTTCCAAATATTTGTACTAGGATTGTCAGAATTTTCCTTAAACTTTTCAGTTGAGCTTGGAAGGTTGTTTAGTCGACCTTACTCCAAAGAACCGTTGGGCAAAAGAGAGTAGTGTTTCAATTACATCGCCTCTATCCTCCTTTTCATCTTCTGAACAGTTTAGTCTATCTAGAACTGGCATGATCTCTCAAGGTTATCAATGGTTGTCCCTCAATAAGTCAACATCCGCATTAACAGGGGCTGACCTGTCTTTAGGCAAGCTAATGGGCTTTAGCCTTTTACCATCCACCACCCCCCTTCAAGCAATTTTTTTATCCATTCAAGGAAGAAGGCGATTTGGAGACTACATTGGGCCACAAGGAGTACCAGGAGTGAAATCGTACTAGCGACCATGATGCTCAAAAATTCACATGCAGTTGGTGCGGAACTCCCCCAAGCCATAGTGATATCATGGGTGTCTAATAAGCATGTAGTTTTAAGCTCAAACCCTGAGACTTGCCAGCTCAAAATTAAATTAGAAACCAAAATACAAAAGTATCAAAAGTTTGTTTTCATACTTTTTAGGATGCTTTCGTCTTCATTCACGCTGACAATAAATTAGCAGACCTGGTAAATTGCACTTTCCTATTCTATGGGATTGAATTACAGTGCACTGCAATGTCCAGAATACACGGAAAGAAGAATAGTGGGATGTAAGCAAACAAAATCAATATTCTGCACATTGTATCATTGCCTGCTATTCGCAAACATTGAAAACTCAGAATGGAAAACAAGGTGGAACAGAAGAAGGGGAAAAGAGGAGACAAATAAATGAAGCTCTAGTGCAACTTCAAATTCGACCATGGCCTCAACAGCATCACACTGACAAGAAGACTAATCTAAGGCATGGAAACATATATGGGTATGTTTTTAAAAGGTAAACAGAATGAGATCTGAAAATAAAACGAATTCTAAGGGGTCTAACCAGTTATTTGCAGAAGTACAGAATGATAAAACTGTAATTAGCATAAAGCAAAGGGATCGCCCACCTCATCTCGGAGCAGCTTTGCCTCTTGAGGAGTGACAGAAGCTCCATTGGACTGAGTGGAAAGCGGAAGCAATGCCAATATCGATATCAATACATTGAATCCCTTCATGTTTCTCGTATACCATTGCAATTACACTAACAAACTTTGCCAGATATAATTAGATTTCCGGGCCAGGCAATTGTATCTGGTTTTATCTATACGTATAGATTGGACCAGATTAACAACTTCGGAGTTTGAGGGCTCCTCATTGCTCATCTAATAATAACAACAACAAAGCCTTTGAGCAAATGAGGAGTCAATAGAACTTTAAAGATCCAAACACTACCGACATTCCCCAACTTATGTATACTCCATTTTAACAAACATTTGAGTTGGTGGATGGGGCGGTCGGCTTTGACCGTCCCAACCCCGGTTCGACCCCACGATCAATGCTCTTGAGGCGCTTGAGCCCATGTGCTCGCGCCGGCTCTACATGTTAAAAAAAAAAAAAAAACAAACATTTGAGCCGTCGTGGGCTTCATCGCGGCTGTTATGTTCAGCCGGTGGTTGTTTGTTGTTTGTTTTGGAAAAAAGTTATGATGTTTAGGTTAATAGGTTAGCCTATATTTAGCTTAGGTTGATACAATTTTAAGACTTCAATGTGTAACAACATTATTGTGTGCATATTAGTATAAATTCATCTTATGTTGAGAGGGATCAAATCTCTTGAAGAAAGGTTTGCACCTTGAGGGATTTGATACCTCTTAATGTTTGATAAATTTAGAGTCAAGATGGATCTAGTTTAGTTTATATAGTTTTTTATTTGTTATGTACATACATACATGACAATATCTATGTCATATTGAGCTATGGAGCATCTTTCAATGGAACCAAATTGTTTAGCCAAATTTGGCACTTCTCCGTTCGTGACGACACTTACATCTTTTGGTCGCATTATAACATTTCATTATATTACTCTGAGTCACGCAAAAGGACATTTGGGATGGAAAAGCCATATTTGGGACTTTGGAAGGATGGCATTACCTAATTGATGGCCCATTTGATAGGTAGGAAGCTTAGGAACATTTTTTGAGACCAAAACTTCTCCTGAAAACCTTTAGAAAATGTTGTTTTTCACAATTTTTCCACAAAAATGCAGGTTGTACATGGTAAACTCGCATGTTACCCGCTTGTTGTCCATTGTACACCCGCAAGTATCTCAAAAATACCAAAAAAATATATAAATCTCAAAAAATTGGTGGTTTGGGTGGTTTTGTTAACCATCTCTTCGATTGTAACTACTTCCTACTCAACCCTATCTTCTTCATTTGCTATATAAGAGAGGAAGAGGGGACCATGAGAAAGACTAAAGCCCATTGTAATGTTATGATGGAGGAATTGGGACTCGCATCCCCCTCACTTGTGCCCTAGTTGTCTATAAACCCTAGCACATTTGATTAGAAGTTGGGATCCTTGGAGGAGAGGAGTGGGAGACCTTGAATCTTGGTTTCATGAAGTGTCATGCTTGAAGGAAGGTAATTTGATGTACTTGCTTCATTTATTAATAAATATTGGACATTCTTCCCTTTCCAAATACCTTTGTTCATGTATGTTTCATATCTGATTACAATTCGATGTTTTATTCTCTTATAAAGGCCAATCTTTTATTTGTAGTCAAACTGGTTTGAGGAATGTCTTTAGGAATGTTTTTGTAGATTGTTGCAATGGAGAGCAAGAAGAGAGGCTTGGATCAACCTTATGAATAAGGTACGGATTCTCTCAAACTCTAAACCCTTTGCTTAATAATTGTATTTGCAAAACTTTGAATGTTTATCTTTCACCCCAATACGTTGGTAGTCTCACCCCAACTATAGGAAACTTTCCCTAACAACACAAATCTATCCACTTGAAAGAACTTGTTGGTGGCCCATAAGAGGACAACCTTCCACTCCCACTAGATGCCTCTGAGTCTTAGGTCTTAACTTATTTCTTACGTCCAAAGAAGACAAACTCTTAGACAATCAAAAGCAATTTTAGGTCATACACAAGGACCAAATGGTTATTCCAACCTAAATAGCATATGCAAGAAGGTCGGTATCACGTGATATCATTGTTGACACTATAGTAGTGGGGTCGGTGCATTCAAGTAACATCTAGCTTTTGTCTTGTACATAAGACTAGATGCTACCTCCAACTACAGTTTAACCTCTTTCATGCAGTTGATGTGTTAAGATTATTATTTTATTATATATTTTACATTAACTTTGGCTCTATCAAAATCCAAATATTTAGAAGGGTAAAACTATCTTCAAATATGCCCATGAGGGTAGAGCAATTGGTAATAAGTAATTGAAATGAGAAGTTGTAAATGGAAGGTCAAAAGTTCAAATACTCATGGGTACTTACAAAAAAAAGCTATTTTCAAATATTTCCACTTTAAATGGAAAATGCACTTCAAAGATTTGATATTTGGCATTTAATAAAGTGAAGGTTAAAATGAATCAAGAGTGGTTTATTTTATTTTATTGTTATTTTTTAATATTACAATTTCATTATATTGGGTGGGTTTCATATATAAATTTAAAAATATAATTTATTGTTCATTAATATCATATTGGTCGATATATGTTGATCAAAGCATTAGACATCTATTATATATTGAGTTGTAAAATGCACTTCACAACATAGTGTCTTTTATTTCATTCCACATTAATATCCCCCTTTCACTTAAAATCAAAAAAGAAATTGTGCAAGAAATGAAACAAGAAAGACAGTCATTATGAAAGACGAGCCTTGAGATGGCTAGCCTTCTTGGAAAGTCTTGGTTAATAGATGCCAGTCTTGAATGCTCCAAAATGGATCATAAACCAAAAGCGAAATGGTTTGTCAATTTGAGGCTCTTCCAATATAATGCACCAAATCCATGAGATAGAAAGCTTGACTCGTAGGAGAAGTAGCCAACCATGGTGGACAACGAGTTCAAAGGACATTGAACTTGCTAGAACCAGATAGTAACTATCTATTGGTCATGGAAAAGGTCACAAGGCAAAACGAGTGCGTGGAGAAGGTGTCGGTGCATTCCACGCACATTGTCCAATCGCCTTGTCTATCGATGATGATATGTATTAATGGCATGAGAGTAAACTAACGACTATTGGGTTCCTTGAACAACATGGGCTTAGAATGGACTCAAAATCAATCGAGGGTGTCATCAAGATTCACCCAATCGAGAACCTTGAATGCATGGAATGGCATCACCAAGGAAGGGAGTTGGACAATGTCTTTTTCCAAGATGGAGATGATCTTGTTGCAACATCTACCTAAGCAACTCCTAAGTGACATGAATTCAACCTTCTACAAGCAAGAAGAATCTCATATATGTTGAAACCCTAGTCTAAACATCCAACTAGTCAAATTGTTGGTAGAAGGTAATAGTCTCTAGATAGGTAGTGAAGGAGCCTGACAAATAGCTTCTAGAAAAGGGGGAAATCATTTTTGGGTCTCTCGAGAAAGGAGCATAAGGCAAAAGGGACCAAAAAACAATACTAAAAGAAATCAATTGAGGGTCAACTTTTAGAGGAAGATACCTATTGAAGGTTGATTTCTAGGGTAAAGAAATTGAGTTGGTCATTGCAGTGTTTTTGTGAACAACAAGAGAATAGATCCCAAGCATTTAACAAAGGAGAGCATGTTTATAGTTAGGAATAGTAATCAAAATTATTATTGGGGATGAGAAATTAGCCTATCATCGTTTTAACAATCAAAACAAACTCATATGAACCTCTCATAGTTTTTTGGACAAAGAGAAAAGAGAACCTGAAATAGAGAGAACAAATTGGGTCCACCAAGCATTGAAGGTTGGTTTGAGAATTTCCCATCTTGTAGCAAATAGAAGAGAGAATTGAGCTTCCACATGGCAAAAGGAAATCAAAATTTTATGCACATAGAGAGAAGACATTATTTTAGTGCGAAGAGCAATTACCAAAGATGAGAGTCCTTTCAAAAACAAAAGACGACACTATTATTTTTTCTTGGTTTGAAAGTCCCAAGAGGAAAACCATTTTATAACATGCCAGTACACGACACCAGCTAATTTTTTGAAGAAGGTGTGAAACTTTGGACAACAATACAAAGGAAGTATTTGTGGTTGCAGTAGCTTGGAGTCAATTTCATAAAAGCGAAGATGACCAATATCACTTTTTTAGTTGGTATTAAGTATTGAACAACAATAAAAAGAAGTATTTCATACTGTAGTTGTTGTGTCATTGGCACAAGAGTGGAAGCTCTTAAGAGCATTTTGTAATCTACATTTATGAAAATTCATCAAAGCACTACACAAAACCTCCTATTTGTTGTTGGAGTTTTCCCGTAGGGTTCTCCAAGGTAAAAAATTGTGTCGAATATGCTTGGTATTTTTGTTATTTTATCGCATGGATTTATTGTTTTCCTACACTTCACATGGTAGCAATAAGAAAATGAAGCAGTGTAATATCCACATATATAAGATGATTTGGATTATGTTGATAATGAAATTAAGATAGCAAAATTAGGTGAAATAACATAGAGATATTGCAAAGAGCATATTAATGCGGCAAAACACAAACTCTATCAACGAATGGAATAGTGAAAGCACTGGAATATGCAATGCAATACACATTATCTAGAATGGTGGTGGCTTATCTCTAAAAATAGATGTGTTGGATACACTCATTCACAAAAATCCTAACACAAGAAGATGAAATTACATTTTAACATCATCTAAAACCCTAAGAGGCAAAAACCCTAGGATCCAAAACCCTAACCCTAGGATATGAGGTAGCAAAAGGAATGTCAACATCAAATAGCCTAATTGATACAACAACTTCTCGAGGCCACAAATTTTGTGTATGATCTCTCTTTGGGGCATTTCTTAGACCACTAAAAATCTTATTTTGATTGCCAAGTCATGTCAATTGCCAAAAGTGCATGGGAAGTGCAAAAAAATGCATCTAAAGTTCAAGACCTACAAAAATATTGTAGAATTGGCAAAGTGTAGGACCATTTCTAACTCAGTGGTATATGTGGGTGGCCATCTATGTCTACCTAGATCATTCGTTCTCATCTAGGAAGCAATGGTCTCCATTGCATCAAGTTACTCCATCATATGGGGGAACTTCTATTGAGGCTAACTCCTAGTGAACCGCTTACCATGGTGAAGAAGTTGCCCTACTTTGACAACCCAATAGACATGTATGTTTTGTTGGCAAGTGTCTTTCATCTTGGTGTCCATAATTCAATCGACTATAGCTTTCTCAATGTAATCGGGGTTGAGTTCTATAGGGGCCAAGTGTTCTACCACCTCCAATGTGTTCATCAGAGAAGTGATACCACATTAAATACAAGGTCTAAGACAAGGAAAGGTGGTACTAGTAGAAAAAGAGAAATTTATGACTAAAAAAATTACTAAATTCAGCATATAAATGACTAATTTTGGTTAGACGACCAATGGTGTTATATTTGCAGTCATATAACTCACCACTAAAGTAATGACTAAAATATTTTAGTTACTTATTGCTTGCTCTAAATTCATCAATTGGCAGTATATTTGGTTGTTTAATTAGTCGTTTATTTAGTCATTGTAGTTATTGATTTTAGTCATTTTAACCATTAATTACTGTCAAATAGTAGTATATTTTCTATTAGTTGGTAGTACATTTAGTCATTAATCACTGTCAATTGGTAATATATTTAGTCATTAATTTGTCATTCATTGGTAGCATATTTAGTCATTTTAATATTTAACTGCCATCAATTTTTTTTTAACATAAACAGTTGAGATTTTTTTTATATATAAAAAGGGATAAGAAACAGGGATACATATTGTATGAGAAGGCCTGCACTCCAACAGTGTTGGGCGGCCACTACTCTACCATCATCTTTGTCCAAAATGCTAACAAAATAATAGACATACAGCCTCTGTTACTATGACTACCTAAAAGTTCATGACCGACCCAAAATACATTAATCCAGATCTGAAAAAGGAAAATACATACAAAAGTCTTCTTTATAACACAACATACAAAAATTCCACCAGATGTTTGAGATGAGACAGATCCCTAGAAATCGCTTCAGAGCTTGTCGTTCCTGCCAAATTTGTTCATCAGGAGTTGCTTCAATTCCATGCTCTCGTCGCATTCCTTTGACATTTTCGTCAACCTTTTTGGCAATGCCCCGTATCTCCCTGAGTTGAGCCATCTCCCGAGTCTCACCTTTCTCCATTGCCACTGCCAGGGCTTCCAATTTCTCTCTTAGCTCATGAACCTCCAATTTGGTTGCCTGCTCCAAAATAGATATGTGGTGCAGAGTTTTTTTCAATTTCGTTACCTCAATTCTTAGAACATGGACTTGCGCATCCAATATTGCCAGGCGGTCATCCATGACACTTAGGGAGGCCGCATAACCCTGCTTTTCATTTGAACCAAATCCTTGAGACGGCTCCATGCTTGAACCAGAAGCCGCACATTCAATTTCACCAGACGAAGAATGTATACGCTTCTTGTAAACAACTCCACCACCTTCCTTTGCAGTTCCCCGAGCTTGCTCACTATACTGCAAGCCATCCGGATTCCCTGGCCAGGAGGGAAATTGTTTCCGAAAATCTAGAGAAGCACTGCCAAGAATGGGAATAGTACTCATGCAATGAGGAAAACCAAAATTTTCCATTTTTGCTCAGCTACTTGGAAGCTGGAGCTTCAAAGACAGAATAACCCGGGATGATGCCTACCTTTCACCGAGTTGTTTGATATAGCTGGAGCTGCGATGGCCTTTCGAAGAGGAAGATTGCATGCGCCCCATGTGGACACCATGTGAAACCTTCATGCGATCTTCCTTTGCCTCGTAAATCCCAGCTGGGTTTGACACCATAGCTTAAAAAATGATGAGGTTCGAAATCTGCAAGGGGTTGAAACCAAGACAATTCCCCATAGTTTAGAATCATAGATAAAATGGATGTGGGAGCTTGATTATGTCAAGGAATCCAGACTTTCTTTCTATTTAAGAGGTTACTAACAAGAACACCCCTATCTAATCTTGCACCTTCATTTGCCATCTCGTCTGCTGCTTGGTTATTCGATCTCATGATGTGATAGAAGCTGATAGATTTATATTCACTGACGAGGTACTTAAGAAGGCTATGGATTTTGGAGGTGGAGCTTTTTTTGTTCATAATCAGATTCCTTGCCTCCCTGATGACTAACATTGAGTCACCACAAACAGCTAAATCGGTGATGCCATCCTCCCTTGTGATTTCCAGACCTTTTGTTAGGGCTAACCATTATGCACTATTGTTCGTGTTTCTACCTATACCCCAAGCATAGTCCTTCATCTTATTTCCAGCGGAGTCATAGAAAACTCCTCCCACACCTGCCAACCCAGGGTTGCCTTTCGAGGCTCCATCAAAGAAGAGAGTGTTGCATCCAATGTTTTCCTTCCAATTTTGAAGCTCCTCAATACTTAATCTAAGATGCCAATTCTGGGTGTTGGGCCTCTTTCTCATGACCGGTAGACAGAGTGAGGGGTTCGGGGATAAAAATTCCAATGCCCAAATTTTTTCTTCAACAATGAGGGGTTCCTTATTGATATTTTCATCCCCTGAGTTAACAAGGCTTCAATCTAGAGTGTTTTAGCCAAGGCTAGAACTCGTGCAGGGGTAGAAATAACTACTTCAAACACTTCCTTGTTTCTTGTTGTCCAGAGTCTCGAACAAATAAACTTTGGGAGGGCTTCCCAGGCTCTCTTGAAGTCAGGCTTGTTGTGAAGAGATCCCATGTAGTAATCCCTCCAATTAGCGAATTGGTCGTTCCAATTTGTTGGAAGGATCACTTCAAAATTCAATTCGAATAAAGCCCTATGCCAGACTTCCTGAGTGAATTTGCAGTCTAGAAATAAATGTTCTACTGTTTCCTCCGAGGTTTTGCAAAGGATGCATCTCGCAGGACCCTCGATACCTCTCTTTTTAAGATTCTCTCCAGTAAGGATTTTCTTATGAGTTAAAGTCCAAGTGAAAGCATTTATCTTCGGGAGACTATACTTACTCCAAACTTTAGCCCATTTTTTGTCTTTGACCCTACTGTTGCTGTCCAAAAGTTGGTACCCGGCTTTGACAGTATAAGCACCCGTCTTGCTCCACCCTCTTTTGTCTAACATTTTCTTGTGCACAGGGGTAGCTTCATGTAAGAGTTCTAGCAAAGTTTCATAGTCCGATTGAAGGTGGCGCGGGATCTCCAGATTACGCCATCCTACCCATCTTCCTTTCTCGGACCATTCCGAGAGGTCATACAAGGTTGAGATGTTGCTTCGGTCCATCCAATATTTGAGTTCGTTGAAATTCTGAAGAAAATTAACAGGGGATCTTGGTTCCGGTCCTAGCCTATCATCCCAGAGCTTGATATTTTTACCATTGTCGAGGATCCAATAACAAAGAATTTGCAGGGTTGGTGCTGCCTTTTTACACAAGTTCCAAATGGGTGTGCCTACTTTATTCTGATCGATATTCTCCACACAACACATTCTATTCCCGATCATATATTTCTTGCAAAGGATCTCTTTCCACGAGGCTTTCTTTCCAGTGGCAGCTCTCCATAAAATTTTGGCACCTAAAGCGATATTCATGAGTGAGGGATCACGTATACCTGCACCAGCGACATCTTTCGTTCTGCACACCTTATCCTAGCTCAACAGATGGAATTTTTTAACTCCATTGGACTTCCCTCCTTGCCACAGAAATCTACGAAGTTCTTTTGTTATCTTTTGGATGACACTTTTGGGGGCTAAAGATATAGAACTGATATAGATGTGGTAGGCAGAGAGAACCGACTTGATCAATATAAGTTTTCCAGCTAAGTTAAGCCACCTGAATCCCCATGTGGTAATTTTGGCTTTGATCTTATCAATCAGGTCCTTCTAGTCCATAGCTTTCTTGTTTCCTTTGAAGATAGGGATACCAAGGTAAATAAAAGAATTCCACGAGGGACATCCTTCAAAGCCCAGGATCCTAGAAATTCTGGCTATTGTTTCCTTAGGATAGTTCCAACCATAAATTTTGGATTTCATGGAATTAACTTTTCCATCAGAAGCTTTGAGAAAGGTGGTTAAGGAACTTTTGTATCTTTCAACTATGATAGTTGAAGCCCCTCCCAGCAGAATCGTGTCGTCTGCGAACTGGGCATGGTTAACTGCTCGGACTCCTCTTGCAATCTTCAGTCCCTTTAACTCCCCCAACCTTTGAAGATGACTTAACTTCCGACTCAGAGACTCGACCACCAGGAGATAGAGAAAGGGGGACATTGGACACCCCTGCCTTAGCCCTCTAGTGGCTTGAAAGAAAGAAGTAGGCCTGCCATTAATAAGCGGAGTTATCCATGGCTTACTTATACAAGCCTTCACCCATCTTGTAAACCTGCTGGAGAATCTGAATCTCTTCATGATCTCAAATAAGAAGAAGTGATTCACTCTATCGAAAGCATTTGCCATGTCCAACTTAATTGCCATTCCCTGTTGCTTTCTCTCCATACTAGAGTGTATAGCCTCCTGCACAATGATTATATTATCCAAAATTTGACGCCCAGAAATGAAACCGCCTTGTGAGTCTGAGATAAGCTTAGCCATTAATTTTTCATTCGAGAAGCTATGATCTTTGAAAGAATCTTATAAGAGGTGTTGCAAAGGGAAATAGGCCTGAATATTTCAATAGACATGGGGTTACTGTCTTTCGGCATGAGAGCTAAAAAGGAGGATTTGGTAGCTCCCCTGATTTTGTCCTTCTTCCTGGTCTAATTTAACATTCTCTTTAAATCTTCTTTGATGATGTCCCATGCAACTCGGTAGAAGTTAATGGTAAAGTCGTCCAGCCCAAGGGCTTTATCCATATGTAGTGACTAGATATCATCTCTAATTTTATTTTCATAAATAGGTTTATCTAGCTCACAGTTATCAATTTCAGAGATGAGGGAAGGGATACCTATCAATAGGTCTTATTGAGCTTCAAGGTTGGCCTCATTGCTGTCGGTGTAGAGATTCTAGAAGTGCTTGAAGGCATGTAACTAGATCTCCTCCTGTCCTTCAATTCGATTCCCCTGTCTTTTAGCTCTTTGATTGAATTGTAGCCGATTCTAGCTTTAGCTTGCTTATGGAAATATTTTGTATTGTTGTCCCCCCCTTTTAGCCAAAGTTGCCTAGATTTAATTCTATAGACTTCCTCTTCTTGTCTTGCCGCACAGAGAATTCTGAGATTTAGATCCTTTTCCTGGTTGAGAGTGGAAATAGTGATTTCACTATCCTCCATGCTACCATGAAGTGCAGCTAATTCTGATTTCAAAGTTTGTTTGATGGAGACAGGGCTCTGATATTTCAATTTGACCCAAGTTTTTAAAGCAGTGCGGACTGCCCGGATTTTACATTCCCAGATGTAGCTAGGCGACCTATGAAAGGTAGAGATCCAAGCGTCCTGAATTGTGCTTAACAGATTCGCATCATGCAGCCATAAGGGATTAAATCTGAACGGAATAGGCCCGAGATTTTCAGGAACAAAAATATTCAGACTAATAAGCTTGTGATCAGAGGTAGCTAACGGAAGGGCTTTCGCTGTTATTATGCAGTTTTTTAGGAGGAAAGTGGAGCTGAAAAAAAATCTATCTAATTTAGCTGTTATGTGGCCAATCCCTGCTCTACGATTACTCCAAGTGTACTTACCATTTTTCATTTCAATGTCCAACAGATCTAACTCATAAGTTAAATCCTCCATCTTTTCCTCGAAGGGGTCCCTGACCCTAGACCCTCCTCATTTTTTCTGTTGGATTCTAGTGGTATTGAAATCTCCTGCAATGATTACATCCTTTCCCTGTAGATCATTTTTAATATTTGATAGATCATCGCAGAACGTCTCCTTGTCCCTGTAATGTGTTGGACCATAGACGTTGCAAATGTAGGTGGATTGTTGATTGTTTTTATTTATATTTCTAGTAAAAGCCATTGCTGACTTTCTTTACAATACTTGATGATGAAATTGCTAGAGCGGAAAGTAGCAATCCCCCCCCATGCTCCTTTAGATTTATTAGCTTGGCCTTGACTACTCTTCCAAAAATGATGTGAAAGCGCTAGAACATCCACCCCCTGCATTTTTCTCTCCTAGAGAAGTACTAAGTCTGGTTTTTCAATATTGATTAGGTCTCTCAACGCTTCAACTTTACTAAAACCACCCAGACCCCTACAATTCCAGGAGACAAGTTTCATCACTTCTTGCTGGAGTGTGACCCTGCACGAGGTTTTCCTTCCGGTTTGGATCCTCCCTGATTTTTATTTAATTGGAGTAACTTGGTATCTTATATGCATTTTTGCCTTCCTAGATCTAAATCCCTTTCTGCTTCCTGCTCATGGAGCTGTCTCAGTGTTCTCCTTCCTCTCGTGTTTGGAACATCTTGTAAATCCAATGGCTCCTGAGACGACAAGGGTTCCAGAGAAAAGATTTGAGGGAGGACTTTACTTTGTTTGACCCTGTCCACCCATGTGCCTCCTGGGGTTAGCTTTTCACTCATTTCCGCATCTAGAGTGTATGTGAGGGATGTTGTGGGAGAATCTATGGGAATACTTGCTGCAACTGTCTCACGCTCGATTTCAGCGTTATCCTGGGAAGGAATTTCTCCTTCTTCCATAACCAAAGCTTGGAATTGGTTGCTGGTTGTCGTGCCTTTCGCCATTTGTTCCTTTTCTTTGTTTTTCTCTGGTTGTGACCCAGTTGCTACAGTGGTTGAATGGACATTTTCCCTTCCTTTTTTAGTTTGCTTCCAGCCTTCTTCCTGGTTCTGTTCCTGAGCTTCATATACAGTTTTTGGGCAGTTTTTGACGAAGTGTCCATACTCATGGCATTTCTTACATTTAAATGGTAGTTGTTCATAGTAAACTTTCTGTAGATGTTCCCATCCCTCCATTTGTAAATTTACAACTTCTGGTAGACCTTTTTCTAAATCCACTTCAACACATATTCGAGCACAGGAGAACAGAGGCCCTTTGGGCTCAGCTTTGTTAATAAAGGTACCCAAGGCATTCTCGATTGCCTGCAAGGTTTCATCATTCCAGCAATGGAGTGAGAGATGGGGGAGATGGACCCAGACTGGTACTGCGGAGGGAACATATTTTTCTGGATCGAAGGATAGGCTCCATCGATCTAGATAAAGGTCGTGGGTACCCAGGAAATAAGGACCGCTTCTAAAAATAAGATCTTTATCTATCTTGTGTTCAAAGATAAAGGTGAAGAAGCCCTTACCACAGAAACCGTGTTGCAAGCCCCCCGAGATTAAGGGCATCCAATTTTTGTTTATCCAAGCGTCCATAGTTTTTGGTGAAGGCCAAATCCCTATGAAACGACCTATCAAGCCTCTCTCGCTCAGAGCAATGGCTTTCAAGCACGAAGCTGTGGACGTGATCTGGATCTGAGGAGCTACCGTACGCTTGACAAATGCATCACTAGAGGAAGGAACAGCCGGAGGTGACAACGGAGAAGCCGAAACCAAGGCACGGAAGGCCTCATCGAGACAACGCCTCTTCTCAGCAAGGCTCGGCTCAGGAGGGGGGTCCATTGGGGACCCGCATGGACGGGAGGAGCCCTGAGTAGATGAGATATGCATGCAGGCCGAGAAGCCCTAATATCCTCTAACGAGAGAGTTCCTTGGATACAAATCCTTTAACTGCCATCAATTAATAGTATATTTAGTCATATTTATTCATTGATTTTTATAGACAGGGCACGGAGGAATCGAACCACCAACCTCCTGCCTATAAGGCAACTACCCTTCCATTGAGCTAGCACCCTTTCAAAATTGGTGAGAGGAGTAGTTAATATGCATCTGACAATAGTTAATATGCATATGCAACTGAATTGGGAAGAATGCAAACTATGTCCATTTACTACATAAATGAATGTAAGTTAACTAGAGTTTGTGTTTGAGCTCTGACTTACCAAACTAATTTTTCTTTGTGAATCATTTCTATGGCATTCACTCGATTGGTGGAAATTATAGCATTCCTAAAGACAACCAAAGTCTAAAATTGATCTTCAATGTGCAATTTATATCGCAATTGATTATCTAAATTCTAGGTAATGCCATGGGTCTTTACTTGTAAGGATAATGTCATCAAAGTTGTTTGAAGTGAGTTATACCGATGAACTTGATGATGAACTTTTCTATTTGATCAAGTGTTCCCATTTAGTCGATCATTGAAAACAACCTCCAGCTGCACACATCAAGGAAACCATTGCATAATTGTTACTGATATAAAATGTTAATCCAACAATTTCCTCGTAATACATGAGTCCGAAAAAAGGAAGATGGTTAGGGAAGAACATAAATTGACTTGTAGGAAAGATTAATACATTGTGAAGACAAAAGATGGAAACTCTCAAGAGTTCATGAAGTGTAAGTGTTTGGTTTAGTAATGGTGTAACTTTGAAGTGTAATAGAAAACACAAGTAATACAACAACATCAGGAGCTAAAGGAATCTAACAATAGATATGCACAGACATAACTATAAGAAAAAACATTAGACGATGGGATATGGAAACATGTACACATACTGTAAAGGTGAAGGGTATCAAAGTGGATATGAATTGTAGATCGTAACCAATTTTATGATGTTCAAAGACAACAAAATGGTGATTTTTAATATGAATTGCTTAATTACAATAGTACTTGAAAACAATGAATAACCAGAAGCATAAACATCCACAATCGACACAAAAATTTACCCTAAGGAAACCCTCTATAACTTGAGGGATAAAACCCCAGCAAAATCTTACTTAGTATATTGATAGTTAACAAAGAATTTTTCCTTTACACTAAGCAAATTACATCAAGCATCCCTGGAGCAATATCAGGGAGAAATACCAAGCACCCCTGGTGCAATTACAAAGCAAGAGAGATAGATGAAAATAACCAATTCGCTAATTTGGTCACATTCACAAAAGTTGTGAATTGCCTTCAAGAGATAATTCGTTTTGACATTGGTTTCATCAATCCCACACAACAAGTGCACCATACTTCTCATGCTCTGGATTTTATCTTTGTCTTCCGGACTTCAGGATGAACTTGCCCTTCAACTGGATGTTAGATCACTTAGTTAGGTGGCTAACTCAAGTGTCGTCATGTAAGTGTCGTAATTCAAGTGTCATAACTCAAGTGTTGCAACTCAAGTGTCATCATGCATAACACCTAGTTAATTAAATCTCCTTGTTAAAACTTTAGTTAACTCTTTTTACTGAAGTCTTTCTTGTTAACACATAGCTAACTATTTTAGCACATTTGATAACTAAAGTCTTTAATGTCAACACATAGCTAACTCTTTTAGCACACTAATCATTGAAGTCAACAAATTCGAGTTATCTATTATCTTAACTCATATTATCTTTATCCCTTGTCTTATCTGCATGGTCCACTTGTGCCAACTTAATTATTTATCATATCAAATATACTAAGGAGATTTTTCCAATGATGTGATCATCTTGTTCTACTCTCGTTCGAAGTGGTCATATGCTAAAGTAATTCACTCTAGAGGTGGCCAGTCTCTAGAGGAGACTTAATAGCTTATCCATATCTAAGACCATGGTTGGTAGTAAGTCACAGATTATTCATGCTTAGACAAGCAAAACATTACCTCAACACATAAGGCACCACCTCAACACAACCTCAACACATGAGGATTTGTCTTGACACACAAGACCTTAGTCTTGACAAACAAGGTTGTACAACACCATCACTTTGACATACAAAGCACTTACCTCAACACATGAGGCTTTAATCTTTACACATAAGGCTTAGTCATTCTTGAGTCCAACTCAAGATTCTACTCCAAGTTTCCTGAGTCCAACTCGAGATCCTATAAGGTACTACCTCGACACACGAGGCTCAATCTTGGCGCACAAGATTGAATTGGAGAATGTCTCATGATGTTGTAACTTTAACACTCCCCCTAAGTGAGGGAGGCATTCTCTTCCATGCCAAGCTTGTCTCAGAAGTACCTATACTTTGTCAAGGACAGAGTCTTAGTCAACATATCCGTTATTTTCCCATCAATAACAATGTACAAAAGTCCTACGACACCTCTATGGACCATGTCTTTGATGTAGTGGTATTTCATCTCAATGTGTTTCGACTTGTCATGAAACACAAGGTTTTATGAGAGCTTAATGTAGTTCCGATTGTCAGAGCAAATGATAGTAGTCTCAAGCTTCTCACTGACCAACCCAACAAGTAGCTTCCTAAGCCATACAACTTCTCGGCAGGAATTACAGGCTGCAATATACTTTACTTCTATAATACTATGGTCTATGGAGCCCTCCTTACTACTAGACCAAGAGATCATAGTTGATCCCAAGCTAAAATGATATCCAAACACACTCTTTCGATCCACAGTACTACCACCCTAGCCAAAGTCAGCATATCCAAGTAACATCACTCCATCACTGGAAGCATATCTGAGTCCATAAGTGATAGTACCTCGAAGTTATCTAAGTACATGCTTAGCAGTAACCCGATGTTTATGCCTTGGATAAGACATGAACAGAGTCAAGATACTCATACTATAACATATGTCTGCTCTAGTGTTTATGGACAATCTACATGAGCAGACTCAAACAGATCTCCCTGGTCCAAGTGGATCTAGAACAAAATAAATACACAATACCGGTCACTTTCCTAGATCAATATAAATACAAGACGGATCAAGATGCGGCTTACCTCGCGTCTGTATTTCCTTTCTACTTGTTGCTCCAAGCTCTAAAGTCTTCATATCTTCAACTGCAAAACCATATCAAGCAAGTGGAAACATGCAAGCAGTAAAAGCATATAAACATGAATTGATCTAGATTAATAGTTAGGGAGGAAAATCCTAAGTATCATCAACACAATAACACTTATGGAAAGGACTTGTATTAATGTAATGAATAGAAGTACATAGGGAAGAAATTTCACAACCAAATCCTTAACGTCGCGATGCCAACATATGTGATCTTGCCTCAAGGAATGCAAAGCTTCAAACCTCCTAAAAATGAAGAAGAATGTTCTGACTGAATTCCACCAGCATGAGGGTGCATAATCCTTCCTGCTTTCTCAATGGAGAGAGGGGTTGTATTTATAAGGTTAGATGGATAGAATAGGTTGAAGATTTAGGGGAGATATCTAAGGGATTACCCCAATAGGTTAGGGAACCGAAGGACACCTCACCACAAGTTTTAGGGATGAGCCTCTGCATCACCAAGCTTCGAGAAGTCGCTTGAAGCTCCCATTTATCCATTTTAACCAACGCCGACGCACTTTGCAGAAGGACAACGTGCGCCAGAGCTAGATCACCGCATGATGTACAAGGACAACCTGCGCTAGAGACGCATCATGCGAAGTTGCAGAGTGCATCACCTTAGGTCTGACATCCCTTGTTGGAAATCAAAGTGCATCGGGGTTACTAGAAAAGGTAAAATGAAAGCGAAATCAACCTCTCTTATGACATCCAAACCAAGGTTCTTCACGGATTAAGGCATGGGGATGACACCTGACTCATGGTGACGATATTTTGGTGTAACAGAATGCCCCCCAAAGCATGAAGCTGGAAAAATAGAACAAGTGAAATGCTTTGCAAGATAAGGGATTAAGGCAAGAATCACCAGTTGGAAAGGACCACTGCAGTACAACTAACTTCGAGATACATGTTTCACACGACTCATAACATGGATGCCGACCAATACAATGCATATCCATGATAGTACAAACCAACTGAACACAATCATGGCTACTAGAAACAAGTGTAGATCCATGATGAGATGATAACATAGCCACGACCAATACAAAGTGGATCCGTGTAATATGACTCAAAACAATCTCCATTGCAACCTGGGTGAGATTTGTGACTTCACCCAGGGTCTTCAAGTCCAACCCGCAATGATACGAATCTAGCCATGTGATAAAAATGTCTTGGAGTCGAACATGGTAGAAACCACTTAATTACCGGTCATTGATGTATACCGTTAACAAGCGCAAGGGAGATCACCATTAATCTCAATGATTCCCAAGGTATCATAGTACATGCCATTGGATGTGAATCAGATGAGTTGAGGTCGAACACTCGATGGAATCTTTCAATCAAGAGCCAATGGTGTGAACTCATGTTGAAAGCGACGTAACTTGCCATTGAGGCATGCAGGTCCAAGGTATTTGATTGGTTTCTAGATTCAATCCTTGGATGATGTGTTGAAGTCGACAAGGACAAATTCGTCGAAGGAGGGCCATGATGTATCCCTATCATCGACACGAAACATGATCAAAGATGTTTTGGAGCAAATCGGACAGTAGAGCAATGTTTGAAACTGACTTAGGGAAAATTGACATGATTGAAGGTAGTATGACTGCGGATAATAATTTGACGGACATAGATCTCTTGAACATGGGCATGGCATGACCTGGCAGTATTGACACAACAAGAATGATACCAATCCCAATGCAACGAATGAGGGAATCATTCTATAAATGACCCAAAGGAGCGGAAAGACTCATGGAATCAGTAACTCGAGGACAAACATATTACCCACGCATGTGAATGCAAATGCATATGAGTGCCATGTTCAAGAGTGACTAAGTAGTTCCATGATTACAGTGAAATACAAACCCTTTCCTTATCCCCATCATGATTGATGAGTACCTCTTATGTTTTTTAACGAGCTTGAGGAGTGTAACAGATGCTCGATATAGCTCATCCTTCAGACGAGTCCAATCCCAAATGTTTTACGAAGCTGGGATAGGAGGGGTTCATCCAAAAATGGGCCCTTCGATGTCAAATTTTAACGAGTCCAAAGAAGGTAAACTCAACGTCATTTCATGTTTAGAGAGTCTGAAAAGAACTAAAGAAGACCCCAAAGGTTCTTTTTCGTAACAGTTAGTCTCCTCACCCGAAAAAGGATAAAACAATGCGAGAGAGAACTCTTCCAGTTATGATTAACCAGAGTGCTCCTTTTTCGTAAATAGCGCTTCCTGGTCCGAAAAAGGGGTAAACTATCACCAAGAAGGCGACCATTCAAATACTTTTACAAGCGTGAAAGCATCAAGTTCGCTTGGAAATATTTTCATAGTTAGAGAGTCTGAAAAGAGCTTAAAGGGGAACTCTAAGGGGTTCCTTTTTCGTGGGAGTTTTACGAGCCTGAAAAAGTGATAAAAGATAACTCGGTGACTTATTCTCATTGTTTTGCGAGCACAAGAAAGAACCAAGAGTAAGCTCGGTGCTATTAATGTTTGAATTTAATGAGCAACATAATAGCACAAAAATGCTCACGAGTCATTCACACTTGACAATAAGCGTGAAATGACCACAATAGTCGCCGAAAAAGATATAATGCTACTTTACTTTACCTATAGACTCCAAAAACTAGGTCAAAATGACAAATGAGGTGTTGAGACATAAAAAATATCGTCAACTATAACAAATAGACCCACAAAAAGAATAAATTAAAATAAGAATATTCCAATTTTGATATAAAAAGGGTCAAATAGTAAAAAATAGTTATCATTGTTTTTTACCAAGTTGAGAGGAGTGAAAACACCATATGAAGTCGATTTTCAAGCGTCGATTACGGGAGTTTAAGCCAGCCGATTTCGATACCGTCAGTGCCAGGTAAACCTAAACCTTGCTCTCTTGCTTTCCAGTGGATTAGTTTTGCTTAAAATGTCAAATTTTTGGGTTTTCAAGCTTGTATAATGAGGGAATTGTGCGCCCTCTAGATGATGCCTTTTCCCCTTACGAGAAGTGCATCTAGGGCTCCCTGACGCATTTCACGCAAGCTAAAAGTGCATCAACACCGCCCTGTCTACACAGATGGGGTGCGCAAGCGCAATCCGCCTTCATAACTTAATGAATGAGCTCAAAAAACGAAATCTCAAGGGTGAATCAAGGTTCTAATGGGTGTTTGAACATGTTTTGGACAATTTTGAGTCATCATGGTGCTCCAATGGAGAGAAAGGGAACATAAGTTGGAGGATGCCCAAGCGACAAACAATCCTCGCACTATGCAAGCACTTTAACAATGTGGGCTACTAAAGTTCTTCCACATACAGGGCATGAGAGCCCAAGTACCATTGCTGGAGCACTTGATTAGATGGTGGGATCCAGACCAACAACACTTCCGGGTTGGAGTTCACACCTTGAAAATAGATGTTGAGGACATCTACTTTCTGACAGGTTTGTCTCGATGGGGTGCACCGGTTTCTTTATCAGGGTCATGTGGTAGTGACCAATCTACATAGATTCTAGTTGCGCAATTCTACACAGTTGGTACTCAGATGCTTGGTGGGAAGATTCCCATCAACAACGTGAGAGATCAGCCATTACGCACGGTTTTGTTCTACATAGAGAGAGTGGCAGGGAGCAGGGCTCTCCATCAGGCCAAAAAGGCACACATGTTGTATGTTGTTGAGTGCATGGCCCCTACAATGTTCAACTGGTGCGAGGGACTCCTCGCAAACCTCAAGGATCAGCTCACCAAATGTCGCAGGGGTGAGCTGAAGCGGTTCGACTATGGGTCTATTGTAGTCTCGTTTTTCCTGGAACGAGTTTCGTTGTTGTGGCCACAGGTAGTGAGGGAGGATCTAGATCCGAGATCCTCACATGGTTCATTGGACCGAGGTCATGGCTTGCCACAGAGGTGGGGGGGCCATCATCAACTACAATCCCATTTTCTTCAAATGGTTGGACGAGCAACTCCTCATGATTGAGGACTATCTGTATGCAGGGACAGATTTCAGGGGTGACCCGGACCTGGCTCTACCTGAGGGAACGCAGTGGGGAAACCTAGGTAAGAACTATGACTCTGTTGTGTTTTTTATTTTATGTTTTTTGATGTTTTTGGAGTGATATTGACATTACATACATGTCTTATGCAGATGTTGGCCCTACCAGACCGTTGGGTGTCTCTCCAATTGAGCGGAGGGAAGTAGTCTGTGACATAGTAGCCCTGCATCTGGATACGGCAGAGGAGCTATAGGAGTTGGAGGAAAACCTCCAGAGACTGACACTGGATGTACCAGATGTCCCGGTTAATGAGCTTCCTCGCCGATATCAGTGACATACTTTAGGAGTCTTAGAGAGCTTTAGTTCACTACTCCGTAGAGTGGCTAGGGATATTGTCTGTTACCATGAGCATGTTAGGCAGTAGCTCATGTAGGGTATGTATGTACTGAAAGCTACGGGCTTCAGATTTTTGTAGTGTAGAGTTACTAAAAACTCATATGCTTCATATTTTATATCAGTACCACATTTTGTGTTATATGGATACGATGATATATATATACAAAACACTTTTTGCAGTTTTACATACCATGTTTCATTGATGATTATAGGATCTTATGCATGTTTAGCTTATACTATAGATAATTTACATGCTATCTCATTTTTATACATCTGTTTGATTAGAATGTTTATGAATGTGTAAAGTACCAATCCAATATGAAATTGGCCAAAGAGTCAACAACAATGTTCATCTCTCTAGGAATATGCAGGTATTGAATGGACTCAAAAGACCTCTCCAAGAGACGTACTCGTCGAAATAGACAGACCGGCATGGGATCGCGGATAGCGTAGACATGGTTAAGATGGGAGAGCACTAGTTGTGAGTCAAGGTGGACGATAACGTGGTCCATACCCAGGGAAAGAGCATCAGTCAGCAATACAATCACTGCATGATACTCAGCGGCATTGTTGGTTGTGTATCCTAGACAACTCCCTCCTGAACCAATAACGTTGCCGGTAGGGGAATAGAGTACCCATGCTGCCGAAGCGAGATTACGAGTATGTCAGCTAGCGCCATACGCAAATCCAACACATGTTTCCATCTGCACATTCAGGCAGAACATGGTATAAGCGTAGAGACAATATCCTAACACACTCAAGCAAAGTGTCACACCACAAAAAAACACACATCATGTACAATATATATATAGTACTAATGCGTAAAAAAACTTAGGCATACTATCGCTTTAGGAAGAGTCCATTGCGAGACTCTCCTAAAGATATCCCGTCATAGTCTTCTAGTTCATATGCCCCCTTCTCCAAAACACACTTAACTACATATGGACCATGCCACATGGACTCAAGTTTGCCTCCCCCCAGTTTATCATGTTTTTGGTCATATGTAAGGACCAAATCTCCCTCGTTAAAGAGACGGGGTTTGACCGATTCTTCATACTGGGCCTTGATGCGCTTGTTGTGAGCTTCATTGGAAAGGGCTGCATCGCGGCGGGTTTCATCGAGTTTGTCCAAGTATAGAAAGTGTTCTTCCTCGGTGGTGGTGTTCGGTAGAAGTTCAACTACAAGTTTCAATGACAGAATCTCGCACTCAATAGGTAAGACTGCCTCCAGTCCGTGGACTAATTCGAAGGGTGTGAATCCGGTGGCAGTTTTAATGGAAGTTCTATATTCCCATAGGGTTGAAAAAATCATATTGTGCCAGTTAGATCTGTGTGTACCAACCATGCATTGGATCATGGTTTTCAAGACCTTATTGGTGGCCTCTACTTGTCCATTGGACTATGGGTAATACAGAGTTGAGTTCTCATGTCGAAAACCCAACCTGATGCTTAATTCATCCACCATCTTGTTCTGGAAGTGCCTTCCATGATCAGTGACGATGGCCTGAGGAACTCCGAATCATGCAATGAAGTGGTTAAACATAAAGAGTGCAACAGTTTTGCCATCTTTGTTGTATGTAGGCATAGCCTCGGACCACTTGGTAAAATAGTCAAGAACGATGATGACGTAACCATGCCCCCTGACAGAGGTAGGCTTACAATGCATGGAATATATGCCCCATTTTGCAAAGGGGCCAACGTAAATAACTGGATGTATTGGGGCGGGATGAGAGCGCTTTTTATGATGAAAAAGATGGCAAGGAGGACACTTCTTGACGGATTCAATACAAACTTTAAAGATGGAAGGCCAATAGTATCCAACGCATAATATTTCCAAAGGTGTATCCATCCCAGAAAGATGACCGCCACATGCCCCCGAGTGACAATCATTTAGAACATGTTCAGGCACCTCGTGGGTTAAGCATCATCGGAGGATAGAATCAACACCATGACGGTATAAGGTGTCACCGATGATTAGGTAGTACTTCACGTGGTGACGCACACGACGACGGTCGTCATGAGATAACTAAGGACTGAAACGTTGGGTCTGGAGATGCAAAGTAATGTCTCCATACCATGGGTCAGAAGTACTAATAAGAAACAAGGACTCGTCGAGGAAAGATTCCATGGGCTCAGTTTCCGTATCAGTACGGGGAAGATCGCAAATAAGCTCCGCAAAAACCAAAGACTTGTTTAACTTGGACTTCTCAAACTGGAGGTCAAATTCTTGAAGAATGACGATCTAGCGTGAATACTTTCCCCCTAGTACTTGGCATGTGAGGAAGTGGTACATAGGGTTAGAGTCGACAATGATGGTGGTAGTGCGAAGGAGGATATAATGGCAGAACTTTTGGACAACAATGACTGCTGCGAGAGCTAGTTTCTCAACATGTGAATACCGTGTTTCGACGTCGATGAGACCCTTACTAAGGTAGTAAATCACATGTTCCTGGGTGTTACTATCCTCCTGGACCAAAACCATAGCAATAGTGGTAGTGGAAGCAACAAGATAGAGGATGTAATCCTTGGTGTAATCGGGCGGTTGAAGCATAGGTGCATGGGTGATAGCATGTTTTAGGTTGTCGAAGGACTACTAGGAAGAATCATCCCAAATGAACGGGACGTCCTTCTTTAAAAAACTCATGTATCCTTGCTTTTTCTCGGCGAAATTACACACAAAATGCCTTAAGTAGTTTGCCTTTCCCTACAAACTTTGTAGTTTCGGTATGTCATCCGGAGGTGGGAGAGAAATGATGGCTTCCACCTTCAAGGGATCGATACAGATCCCATCTTTGGAAATGATGAAGCCTAGGAGGCGTCCAAACTCGACACAGAATATGCACTTGTGAGGGTTTAGACGGATGTTATACTGCCTACATATGAGGAATACTGCCGTCAGATGGTCAATGTGGAACTCACGACGATTCGAATGAGCAAGGAGATCATCGAGATATGGTTCTACAAAGTCCTTCATATCGTGGAAATCATACGACATAGCCCGCTGGAATGTGGCACCGACATTTTTAAGGCCGAAAGGTAGTTTGCGATATGAAAATGTACCCCACGTGAAGATGAAAATAGTTTTATGTTGATTGGTCGGGTGTATCTCTATCTGATTATATCCATCCATGAATGAGAAGATGACGCTTCCAGCACAGTTGTCAGTGATTTGGTTGATAAACGGGGTAGGGTAGTTGTCCTTGGGACAAGCCTTATTGAGGTCCCTGTAATCGACAAAAACCCTAATGGTGCCCTACTTTTTGGCAACAGGGACGACATTAGAGACCCAGTCTGTCAAGGGGACAGGGTAAATGAAGCCATCCTTCAAAACCTTTTCAATTTCAGCCTTTATAGCCGTAGTTTTCCTAGGGTGTACTGGACGTAATTTTTGTCGGATGGGTTTACCATCAGGATATGTTTGGATCTCATGTACAATAATTGCAGGATAAATCCTGGGCATTTCCTCGTAGCTCCATGCGAATACGTTGCAGAACTGTTTGAATTAGACTGTGTATGAAGTAATCTCTTCAGGAGAGCTATTTTGGCCTATACGAATATGTTCGAGGACTCCTGGTGTGGTCGAGATGTCGATCAGTAAGGTAGGCGTAATGTTTGCCAGGTTACCCTCGGTTACCGTATCACAAGTGAGGATAAGATATTAGGGGCAAGGAAAGACATCTAGCGAAATGATTGTTTCAATGTGGTTCTCCACGGAATCTAGCGGAGGGAGGAAAGATGATAGATGGTGGAGGTCTCCCCATGGGGGTTCATCCACACTCATGATCTCCATAATGGATTCGTTTGAATGGAAAGTCCGGAGGAGAGGGTCTGGTTGGGATGAACTCCACTGTAAGGGTGGATAATGAGACGTAGATGCCACTGAGGAGTGGTAATCAGATGCTGATTGGATAGCCTCACAAGTAGCTTCCGCTGGTGTAAGAGGCATGACATCTCCAATCGAGTCCAACTTGTCAAGCTCAGGCATGAGCCATTGGTCATTGGAGCTGTCTGGTGATGGGATCATAGAAGAAATCATGTTCACCGTGGCAACATGGGAAGGGGGATGTGGGGATGGAAAGACTCCCATGAGGGATGAGTCCTTGAGGAGTCCTACCCCCACACTCTCGTATATCTGTGATGAATGACCTAAGAGTGGTACATTGTCAGCAGGGTGAGTAGTGGTGTCCGGTGTACGGAAATCGAATTGGTCGATAGTAACAATTTTCCCTTGGTGGGGAAATTGCACGATGTGGAATACGTAAGATGCGAACACAGTCATGGCATAAAACCAATTACGACCAAGGAGTAGATTATAATCCAATAGAGCGGTGACTACCCCCACATTAATGGAAACTGTATTCCCCCCCAGCTCTATTGCCAAAGCTTGTAACAACCCGTGTGGTTGGAATCCATGACCGTCGAATGCCTTCAAAGTGGTAGGGAAACGGTTCAACTCAGGAGAGCCAATGGCTCGCCAACAGGATAACGACATGAACGAGGTGGAGGTTCCTTCGTCTAACACAGTACAATGGATGCTTTTCCCAACAACGTTGGTAACGATTTGGAACGCAAGTTAGTGGGAAATCCTCGGTTTGAAATACTCAAGTTGAACATAATGGTGTTGGAGGAATCAGGGTCTACAACACCGATAGCAACGAGGAGGGTCTTACACTGATTGGGATAGTTTTGTAAGACTTCCAATGTCGACATAGCACAAGGAGCTTGCGCTAAGTCCTCTACAATGTTGTAGTTCTGAACATCCCGAGCATTGGGATTGAAAACAACTTTTCTAATTGTGCCCTTGGGTGGACGTAGCACTGAATCAAAGGAAGGTTTCTCAATAATGAGAGGACCCTAAGGCAAGGGAATATTTGATGTAGGTGCGGAAGATTTTTCAATATTACTTCCGTTGGATTCCTTACTTGGGACTGAGTCATAGGAACGTCATCGAGTGTTGAAGTTGACTATTTCACTACGCATCATGAGGACATGAGCGGTGGAGGATGATTCTCCTTGAAAAGGAGAGGGATGTTGCGTGATCATCTGTTGTTGTTGCGTGGGGAAGGGATCAGTTAAAATTGCGAGTGTAGGGTTCCCTTTGAGGAACTTTTGGACCTCGTCCTGATGTAGGTACTCTTTGGTAAAGTGGTCGCCACCTCACAGTAAACAGGGATACTTAACCTTCTGCTTGGGTTTGGTGTCATCATGATTGTTCTGTTTGGGCTCCTGCTGATTAGAAGACTTTTTGTTTTCCCCATTATTCTTCTTTTTACCACCGGATTTCTAAGGTGACGCAGATTGGATTGAATCCACTTCTTCGGTGGCAGCAGGACTGGGTGATCTGTTGGTGCTGTTCCCAGCCTGTGATGGGGGTGGAGTGGAGCCAGGGTGGCTATGTGATCCACCGGATTGTGAAGCAGGCTAGTTTTGAACGAAATCGATGATGCCGTCGGCATGAGGTCCCGTGGGTGGTTTTGCTGGGTCATAGGTAGGGCGGGGTGCATCGGGGACAATATCGTATAGAGTGCCATATTGAGCATAGACAAAGTCTAAGTACTGGGCACGTGCTATGGCTTGTTCTTCTATGAAGACCCTGCCCATAGCGACATCTCGAGCTACGACAGGTAGTAATGACTCAGTAAACCAATCTACGAGGAGTTGGTCCGAAATGGGAGCTTTAATCAAACGACGTCTCCGCCTCCACTCGTGAATATGATCGAAGATGTGAGTGGCAAGGATTTACTGGAGAGAGGTCAAAAGATTGGTACCGGTCTCGTAGCGGATTGGTAACTGAAAATGTGTCAAAAATGACATGGCTAGAGATCGAAAATTGGGAAAAGTGTGTGGTGGTAACTCGATGTACCACTTGGAAGCAGTGTCGGTGAGGGTTTGCTGGAATAACCTTAGACGGATGAAATCATCCATTAAGGAATTAGAAGAACACCACAAATGATAGGTCATTACATGGTTTTTCGGGTCCTCACCAAGTTTGCCGTCAAACTTCGGGATGTCAGATGGTAACTTCACCGGAATGGCAGGCCAATTCGTGCCATGATAAATGGGATCATTAGTCAACTGTGATAAGTCTGGAAGATCAAGTGTAGCCATAAATGGTAATTGTTGGTTGGATTGTGGATACTCGTAGCATTGATAGGGCATCGGTGTACCAGCAGGACCATGGACCGATTGGTCGTAAGGTCCTCCCGTGGGAAATTATCCATATGGGGGTGGGATGCCTGGGATGGGAGGGTGACCTGAAGAAGGTCTGCCTTCGCCAAAATAAGGTGGCTCTCCACCAAAAGATGGGGGTTCACCGCCTCTAGGGTAAGGGGGTCATCCGCCTTCAGGGTAAGGGGGTCCTCTGCTGAAAGGTGAGGGTCCTCCCCCTCCAGAATGGGGTGGGCCTCCACCGTAAGGTGGGTGTCCTCCTCCTCCGGAATGGGGTGGGCCTCCGTTGTAAGGCGGGAGTCCACCTCCTCCGAAATGAGGTGGTGGTGGTGGTGGTGGACTGGATGGTGGTGGAGTTGGTGGGATAGTTGGTGGAGGTGGTGGGGGTGGTCCACCAACCAGAGGTCCAATCGGTGGGACATTATGGTGCCCCCATGGGGTGTTTGTATTCCCAAGGTATGGTAATCCAAGAAAAAGGTTTCCTGGAAATGAAACCATAGTTAATAGAGGTTGAAGGTTTCCGCTTAGAGGTGGAGGTCACATGAGGTGTAGAATTGACCACCTGACTTTGAGGTGTACTCGTAGGGAACGAGGGTTGACATGGTTCATAAGTTGTCGTGTTAGGTATGGATGTTTATGGTGAAGTGAAAGATAAAGAATGTATAGGGGAATGTTGAAAGATGGGGACTTTAGGGATGCTTGCTCTCTGTGAGAGACTTTGGTGTCTAAGTTGTTCGCCAGCCATATGTAAATATCTCACGTGCTCATAGAGTGGTGCAAGAAACTCATCGTTAGGAATCCATCGACGAGGTATAGTTTCTTCCATGGGAAGTGACCCAAAATCGGTGACATGTTGGCCTAGAGATGTGTCCCAAAAAGATGCTGCTGGACCAAATGCTGTTGATACAGGGTCATCTTGGGGCTGACCCAAAACCCAATCGGTATCTCCAAGATGTCCCTCCATCGAATGATGGAAGGATGTGTCATATGAGGTAGGTTGTTCCACTATCAGAGTTCCTGTGGGATCAGAGATAGGTGGATTGATGGGAGACTAATAGTTCATTCCCGACTCTAAGGTAGAGGTATATTCCTCACATGACATAGACGTAGTAGGTTGATCCATGTTTTCTCCCGAGTTGTCCTCCCGGTTAAGAGGATATTTAGGTGGCAAGTTCAAAATCATTTGGGATGTTATCAAAGGTTGATCAACCAGAGTGGTTGAACCAAAATTTCTCCTAAGTGTTTTCTATACAAAAAGGAAAATGCAATCCAAAATCTACACAAGCTAAAGCTGCAAGCAAAATTAGGTGATAGGTGTGGATTCAATGGTCTGGAACCTCACGGGATTATCAAGGCGGTGCAACTTGCGATATACCACAGGGTCCAACGGTTATAATTGACTGAATCTTTGAGAGCACTAACTAGGGAGGATTAGGACTGTACCCTTGACCGTATAACCCGACTACCTAAAGCACATGCGTAGTAGCTCCCCGAATGTTGTTCTCGGTGTATTTCCACTCCAAGATGGCCAATAGGTTAACTCGGATGGTTACAAGAATTCTAGAAGGGTCTCTCGATATACTCAAGGTACGTGGGAGCTCAAATCCGTAGTGGTGTTGTCTAACGCACAACCGTACGACAGGAGCCTTCTAATATACTACCGAGTACGTGAAGTACATTTCTATATACCCAAGGGTACATGAAAGGTCGTTCGATATACCGGTTGGTACATGGAAGAACTGCAAGCCCCTGGGATGCAGTGCAGTAAAAAAAAACAACTGGCATGCTTAAAGACGTCGGTACATGTCTCTAACCTAACACACAAGTTGCTATACAATTTTAACCCATCACTACTGGTAAATTTTATCTTTTACGGTTAGGTGAATGCATGAGGTGTAGACATGAATTTAAAAAGAATGCAAATCTAAGCTATATGCAAATGCAAATCTTTTATTTTATTTTCATTGAAATCTATCTAAAGTAAGGATAAATTCTTTTGTTTATGATGGTAAAAGTAGATAAGTACCCCTATACTTCAAAATCAATCAAAAGACAAATGAAGCACTCTCTTCACTAAGCCAACAAAAACAATAAAATAACATACACCAAATTGTAAATGCTTCTCTTTTTTTCTCTTTTCAAGTTAAACGAATTGACGAAACATGGAAATAATAATTTTGTTTTCAAATGGAATAATCCTTAATCTTCGAAACAATGATCTAAAAAAGTGAAAGAAAATTAAAAAAATAAGAATTTTAAGTCTTTAGAAATGCTTTGTAAAAAATGAAATGCACTTATAACTTTCCAAGAAATGACGAACAAGTCCTCATAACCAAGGAACTACAAGATAACCTTTTAAGCATTCCAAAGATTTTTTTCAACATTTCCCCCAAAGCATGAAAAATCTCTTTCAACAATTTCAAGAATCAAACTCGAAATGAAGATAATAAAAAGTTTGTTTTCCTACTCAAATACTCGCGATGGATCTGAGAATTATCACACCTTTTAGATCTACTATTGAGAAAATCAAAGACTATATCACGACCAACTAAAGTAAGTTGGAAATCACCAAAGAAAAGTGATCACCCAAAGCTCAAAAACACTCAAACACACAAAATCGAAACAACAAATCGCAACAATCAAGATAAAAGGACTCAGAAGTCAGATCGAGCAAATCCGGTGCAAGGATCGGGAGCTACAAGACTGAGTAGATCGACGTGGGATTGAAATTTCCCACAACAACCAAAACACTCGCTTGAATGGCAAAGGCTCCTATCAACACACAAACTTTGAAATTAAGCCAAGAAACAGACTATGCATCATCCAGGGTATTTGTGACTGGAAGGGACAGACCACCGAACTCAGAAAATCAGGTCAAAAGTCAACTTGAAGGATTTCTTGAACCAAGTGCAAAGTAACACAAGGTGACACACTTTGCAGGTATGTATCAGGGTGCCAGACATCCTAGAGACAGACTCTGCAAACAATAAGGGGACGCCAGAGACGCAGGTTGCAGGCAGACATATGGCGTCAGTAACACAGGTTGACAACCAGGGACATGTGTCAAACACAGGTAGTACATAGCCCATGTGTGTCAGGTGAGATCCAAAGCATGAAAAATAAAAAACACTTCAAGAATAAAAGACAATTGAATTGATATTTACCATGGGTAGAGTCTAGTTAAAGCAACATACTCACTGGTGGATCGATATAATAGGAGGAATGGAAAGGAGAGGCCAAATCAATCACAATATTGTAACACAATCAAAGACATAAACCAAAAATTGAGAAATAATCAAAATAAAAGCTATTCCTTCCCTAGTATGTTCGCCATTTTTGTTTACGGACAATTTACATGAGTGGACTCAAACAGATCTCCCTAGTCCAAGCGGATCTAGAAAAAAATAAATACACAATACCAGTCACTTTCCTAGATCAATAGAAATACAAGACGGGTCAAGATGCAGCTTACCTCACGTTCGTAGTTCCTTTCTCCTTGTTGCTCCAAGCTCTAAAGTCTTCAGATCTTCAACTGCAAAACCATATCAAGCAAGTGGAAACATACAAGCATTAAAAACATATAAACATGAATTGATCTAGATTAACAGTTAAGGAGGATAATCCTAAGTATCATCAACACAATAACACTTATGGAAAGGACTTGTATTAATGTAATCAATAGAAGTACATAGGGAAGAAATGTCACAACCAAAGCCTTAACGTCGCGATGCCAACATATGTGATCTTTCTCAAGGAATGCAAAGCTTCAAACCTCCTACAAATGAAGAAGAATGTTTTGACTGAATTCCACCAGCATGAGGGTGCATAATCCTTCCTCCTTTCTCAATGGAGAGAGGGGTTGTATTTATAAGGTTAGATGGATAGAATAGGTTGAATATTTAGGGGAGACTTCTAAGGGATCATCCCAATAGGTTAGGGAACCGAAGGACACCTCACCACAAGTTTTAGGGATGAGCCTCCACATCACCAAGCTTCGAGAAGTCGCTCGAAGCTCCCTTTTATCCATTTTAACCAACTCTGAGGCACTTTGCAGAAGGAAAACGTGCGCCAGAGCTAGATCACCGCATGACGTACAAGGAGAACCTGTGCCAGAGATGCATCCTGCTAAGTTGTAGAGCGTGTCACCTTAGGTCTGACGCCCCTTGATGGAAATCATAGTGCGTCAGGTTTACTAGAAAAAGGTAAAATGAAAGGGACATCAACCTCTCTTCTGACATCCAAACCAAGGTACTTCATTGATTAAGGCATGGGGATGACACCTAACTCATGGTGACGAGATTTTGGTTTAACATCTATTACGTGTCAAATACATCAAGGAACCAATGAGCTGTCTATACATGGTAGGATCCACTAGATCCAATCCCAATTTTGACTATTCTAGTTTCTTCATATTAGACACCATTGGTGTAGACATGAACTTATAGTCCATCACACCAAATTTGCGCAACACATAAAATATGTACTTTCCTTGTGAAATAAAGATCTCATATTTCCTTTGCTAAACTTATAGACCAATAAAATAGTGCATAAGACCTAAGTCTTTCATTTCAAACTCAGAAGTGAGCTCCCTCTTGCACCAAGCTATCCGTTGTTCCTCTCCAGTAAGGAACAAGTCATCAACATAGAGAACCAAGATTAGTGGTTGGTTCTTCACAACCTTGAAGTACAGGTTGGGGTCAGCTTGGCTTTTGGAGAAGCCCAAGCTCTAAAGATAGTTGTCAATCCTCGAATACCAAGCCCTTAGGGCTTGCTTAATTACATACAAGGATTTATTAAGTTTGCATACATGGGACTCCTTCCCATGAACCACAAACTCCTTAGGTTGTTGTATTTATTCTGATTCCTCAACTTCACCATTGAGAAAGGTAGTCTTCACATCCATTTTGTATATTTTCGACCCGAGAACCAAGGCAAGGGAAATGATGGATCGAATAGTGGTGTACCTAGCCATAGGAGCGAATGTCTCATCATAGTCTATACCTTCTTTTTGAGAGAAACCACGAGCCACAAATTTTGCTTTATATTTTTCAATATTTCCATCAGTTGCATGTTTGATTTTATAAATCCACTTGGAAGTTACTACAGACTTCCCTTCCAGTTTAGGAACCACTTCCCACACATCATTTTGCATGATGGATTTGTCTTCTTCGACCATGGCATATTTCCATACATGTTCCTTAGAAACTTCCTCATAGGTGGTGGGTTATGAATCAGTGATGTGACTCATCTAAGCTACATATCCTGAATATATTTCAGTTCTCCTTCCATCTATGAATGTGCCTGGTGGTGCTCCATGTTTTTCGGCCTCTTGCAGAATGTATCGTCACTAGGTAGATATCCTCTTAGCAGGAGGTTCATCAAGATATCTTTCTACCAGTTCTATTGGCTCTTTAGGATTAAGCGGATCTAAGGACTCTTCTGTCTTCTCCCTCTCAACATCTATATGGGGAGAATCAGAAGCTAGATCCTCCATCATGGGAGTCTCATGCTCCTCCATATATGGATCACACTGAATTTCTTTAGAGATCTTGAAGGCAACCTCTTCATGAAATGTTACATCTATGCCAACTTCAATGTACCTTTGTCATGGATTATAGATTCTATAAGCTTTGGAAGTATTAGTCCCAGAGACGTTCTAAAGCTTTTTTTTAGAACTATGCCTGGGCATCAATAATCACTTCTGAAAACTTTTCTGAATCAAAATATAGTTGACAGAAAACCATATAGAATTTCTATCTTGAAATATAAATGGGCAGTATTTCAATGTGCCAAGAAATCAGACTTTAGGTGGTAAATGGAAAATGAAATGGTGTAAGATAAAGGTATTGTGAAAGTAAATCTTTATCCTACATTTACAGCATGACGTGTTGAGCCTAGGAGAGGAATTCAACAGTCTTAACAAAATGAAACACAAAACGTCACTGAATAATACGAGGGTATCACTTCAAGATAAACCGACATGAATACTTCAATTACTAATCACCATAGAAGAAATACATTTAAGCACAAACACTCATATAAACTCAGGATAACTCTGCAAATCATACATAAACAGAAGAGATGGAAAAACAGAAGAAGATACTAACTGTGCACATCAAAACTTTGAATCCATTAGGCTCCAAGATAGGGCAATAATATGTTTCCTTTGTATTGATCAACTGTCTAACATAGAAGTAATACTTCTTACACGAGAGAGCCAACCCTTTGGCTAATGCCTACTTGGCTATATATAGCCTTACTACTTCCTACAATAGAACTTGTTACAATTAGTTATAGCTCAATAGATTTAAGTTTTTGTTGTTTATACTCCTTAACAGAGTTTGTTACAATACTAGTCATACGGAACATCTACTGGTTGTCCTGTGACTACAACCCGGGACCACCTTGCAAGCAACGTAGTACATCCAGTTTTGACGAAGTTCGCATCACCTTTTATCTTATGCAAAAGTATCAACGACATCATGTTCATGAGAGCTGCAAAGAACCCCATAAACACCAGCTGGACTGCCTACGACCTGAGGATGATGGAGCTGTGACCATGCCACTAAAACATAATGCTTTGCGGACTTCTGCGACCTCATTTCTTCATCCTGTCCAAGCCCTTTTCTCTCGGACCCTGCTTTCGATGAGACGGAGGCTTATCTCTGATGTCGAGTTGTGGAACAGGACCTTATGTAGATATTGCTTCGTTAAAATTGCTCAGGTGCTACCGCTCCATCATTTGATCATCCTTCACTGGGACCGGCGTATCCCTACCTTCTGTGCTTTTGCACCTAGAAGGCTCATCTCCCTTTTAACCACTACACAAGCTGACCTCTCCTTAAACATCTCGGGTGAGACCTCAGGCTTCTCCCACCTAATGGCATGCGAATGTGCGTCTGTGGGCTACTCATGGATGCTGGTCGTCCGAATTCTCAATGCTCTGGGTGAACCACCTCTAGAGATGAAATGTACCATTGTGAATTCCTCTATTCAAATATGAACCATTCACCCCTGAACGATTCTGGAGTCTCAGGCTCTGAGGCTTGGGGACAACGACGCTCAAAAAATGGAAAATGCAGAATAAGCTAAGATGAGAGGT
Organism: Larix kaempferi; assembly: GCA_027924585.1. NCBI lineage: Eukaryota > Viridiplantae > Streptophyta > Pinopsida > Pinales > Pinaceae > Larix > Larix kaempferi. The sequence goes on from BSBM01000361.1 coordinate 23,770,835, forward strand.
ATTTATAGACCCATTCATGCCCTCCTCGATGAGCATTCCTTTACCTGCATAATGATTACACGCATGTCCTTTCGGCCCTTTGTCTTTTGGGAGTGTACTTCAGCCAGTACGACGAGGGTGGAAATGAAATTGGAGTATGACAAGACAGATACATTGATGGTTTCAGGGCCTCCAAAGAGCGGTTTAAGAAAACAACTTTAAGTCCCCTGAACGATCCTGGGGCCACCACGTGGAAAAAGCAGTTTTTGCATCAGGCGAGGACTGCTCCTGATATAGTTCGTACAACTTCCCTGCCTTGAAGCTCTTTCCATCGTTGATCTCTTTCCTAGTTGCCTCGAGATGAGCGCCTAGAAACATGCAACTCTGGGGAGTGGGTCCCGCTTTGCTCATGGTCCACTTTTCTGATGCTATAAACTTCATAATACCAACAGGGCCCTTCGGATGGTTTCAGGGTCCCCGAAAAGTGGTCTGGGAAAACCACCTTGAGACCCATGACTGGCTGAGAGAATGATACGCGTCTCTAGTGGTTTTTCCTTAAGGGGTGACCTAGATCAAAACAAACGCAACCTGCTCTCGAACCCTGATTGTGCCTCTGTGACATGGGTCTTGGTTGGCCGATACGGCGGGATCCTTCTGCGTAACATGATCTGCCCAACCGCTTGACCTGCATCGTTCTGATGCTTCTAATTCCTCCTCGGGCACTTGCTTTTATCCAGCTGACGGCTTCCCTTCGGCTGAAAATATCACTAACAAGAGGATTCATTATATCCAACAAATGTGCATTTCTTTCTAGATGGATCCATCTTTATCATCTTCTATTTTTGCACATGAATTTAGACAGGACAATCAAAGATCTTCAAGTTCTAACATATATTTTTTCACCAGCGAAAACTTCTTCAGGAGTCTTTTCTCTTAGGATAGCATGAGGAATTTTATTATGTATATAAATAGTAGTTTTGGAGGCTATGCCCATAAGGAAGTGGGAAGATCCTGATCACACATCATAGATTTTGCAGCCTCACATATTATTCTGTTCTTTCTTTCAGCAACCCCATTCTGCTGGGGGTTGAAAGGTACAGTAAGTTGTCTTATTAACCCTACCTCTCGACATATGTCATTAAATTCATGAGACTCGAACTCTCCTCCTTTATCATATCTCAAAGCACGAATGTGATTTCTAGTCTGATTCTCAACCAATGCTTTAAAATCTTGAAACTTGTTTAAAGTTTCACTCTTTGCCTTTAGAAAATAGATCCAAGACTTGTGAGAGAAGTCATCTATGAAAAGCACATAGTACAAATAACCACTCAAGGATGGTGCTGACATAGGACCACATAGATCGGAATGTATCAAGTCCAGGATCCCTTTGGATTTTTGGTACTGTTTGGAAATCTCTTCTTGGTGTTCTTACCAAGAGCACAACCTCTACAAATACTATCATGTTCAGATTGAAACATAGGCATTCATTTTACCATCTTATGTAATCTAGGTAGCGCTTTGAAATGAAGATGACCAGGCCTCCTATGCCACCGTTTACAAATATTGACTGTTTCATTGACCATGGCTTGAATGATCTTTCCAGGAACTTTGTAGAGGCCTCCCTCTCTAACTCCAATTACAGATACATAGTTCAAGTCTATATTCTTAGGCCACAAGAGCGCTTTATTATCCATAAAGGTTACTCTGAATACTTTATCTTCTATAACTAAAATAGACAAGAGGTTCCTCTTCAGACTGGAAACAAACATAATTTCATCAACATGTAGTACATATCCTGAATCCATCTAAAAAGAAGTGGATGCAACTCCTTGGATCGAATAGATGGTATTATCTCCAAGATCCACCTGACAAGAGAACTTCTTTTCCTTCAGATCCGTGATAGCGCTCCTATGTCTAGTCATGTGTTTGGATGCTCCACTATCCACCAACCATGTCTTAGCAGTAGTGGTAATGGATCCAGATAGGGCCAAGACAAGATAATACTCCTTCCTTGTTTCCTAATCATTAGAAGCGTTCTTTCTTATAGGTTCATCTTCTACAGCAGTAGAAGCATGAAACCTACACTTGGAATTTCCTCTTTGCTTTGTACGATAATCTCTTGCAAAGTGACCCTTCTTATTGTAGTTGAAGCATTTAAATTTATACTTATCAAAGTTCTTGTTGTATTCTTTTTCCTTTTGATGAGGAAACTTCTTATGAGAAAAATATTTCTTTCCTCTCTTCATCTGTGTCGTAAGAACAAGGTTCTCTTCTTTGGAGGAAGCATTTTTGCATTGAATTCGCCCTTCTTCTTGTAGGCAATCATGCCACAGTATTTCAAATTTTGGTTGCACTTATTGACCATTTATAGAGATGGAAGACCATTGACAACAGTCTGTATGAGATCATTATCAATAAAATTTACACCAATACTTAAGACTTGATCTCTTACTTGAGAGATATTTGTGCAGAAGGAAGCAACAACTTTGCCCTTCTCTATCTTCAGATTACAAAGTTTGTTCTTCAAGTCTCTCTTTTGACTGGGAGCCTTCTTCTGATAAAGATTGGTCAAAGTGTTGAAGCATTCCTTTGCAGTCTTCAATGGAGTAATTACTGGCATCAAATTGTCTTTCACAAAATCATAAATGATTCTCTTTGCTTTGGCTTTATTCTTCTTGAAAGTATTGCACCTGACATTGGATACATATCCATCTGGATCATGCTCTTCCAGGATATTCAGAATCCCGGCCTTCCAAGTATTGAAGTTTGAATTTCCTTCAAGTATGTATTATGGTCTTACTGATATTGAAGCCATTATTCTTCAAGTACCGTGCTCAACTTAAACCACCCAGGATCAACATAGGCTCAAGCTTGAATCCTGAACTTAGCTCCTTCATGCCCTAGGCTCTGATACCATGTTGATTTTAATATTAATTGTGGAATTACAATAGTACTTGAAAATAATGAATAATCAGAAGCGTAAACATCCACAGTCGACACATAAATTTACCCTAGGGAAACCCTCTATAACTTGGGGGAGAAAAACCCATCAAAATCTTCCTTAGTATATTAATAGACATCAGAGAATGTTTCCTTTACAATTAGCAAATTACATCAAGCACCCCTGGTGCAATATCAAAGAGAAATACCAAGTACCCCTAGTGTAATTACATAGCAAGATAGATAGATGAAAATAAGAACTCATAATAATATTCTGCACTAAACCAAATCGTTGATTTGGTCACATGCACAAAAGTTGCAAATTGCCTTCAAGAGAGAATTTCCTCCGGCATTGTTTTCATCAATCCTGCATAACAAGTGTACCATACTTCTCGTGCTTTGGATTTTATCTTTGTCTTATGACTTCAGGATGTACTCGCCCTTCGACTAGATGCTAGATCACTTAGTTAGGTGGCTAACTCAAGTGTCATCATGCAAGTGTCGTAACTCAAGTGTCGCAACTCAAGTGTCGTCTTTTAGTTTAACTCAAGTGTCAACATGCAATTGTCGTAACTCAAGTGTCGACATGCAAGTGTCGTAAATCAAGTGCTGTCTTTTAGTTTAACTCAAGTGTCATCATGCATAACACTTAGTTAACTAAATCTTCTTTGTTAAAACTTTAGTTAACTCTTTTTACTGAAGTCTTTCTTGTTAACACTTAGCTAATTCTTTTAGCACATTTAATAACTGAATTCTTTCTTGATAACACATAGCTAACTCTTTTAGGACATTGATCATTGAAGTCAATAAATTCGAGTTCTGTCTTATCTTAACTCATCTTCTCTTTATCTCTTGTCTTATCTGCATGGTCCACTTGTGCCAACTTAATTATTTATCATATAAAATATAGTAAGGTATTTTTCTAATGATGGGATCATATCGTTCTAATCTCTTTCCAAGTAGTCATATGCTAAAGTAATTCACTCTAGAGGTGGCCAGTCTCTAGAGGAGACTTAATAGCTTATCCATCTCCAAGACCATGGTTAGTAGTACGTCACACATGGTCTGCAAGTAAATGCTCTGCAACCATAGTTTATGCATCTCCAAATCTTGCTAAGTAAATGCTCTGCAACGATAGTTTATTGTGTATGTGACAAAGGGCCAGGACTCAAAACTTAGAAGTCTGTGACTACTTTCATAACACAAATAGAGAGTAGCTAATAAAAGATATCACCGAAATAAAAGAGTTTCACATTAGTTTAAAGTAAATATTTAAGTTACTTGTTTAATTACATAATCAAGAATTTTCTCATATACCTGCTGAAGTGCAAATTCTGGGATTGGTTTTGTATAATTTGCTCCTTGATAGTCCAATGGGGACTTGCTAGGAGTGAATATCTTAATGGTTGGAAATCACTTGATTCCATTTTCCTATTTGAAATAGATACAAAATGATTTACTAGTTTAGCTAAAACTCAATCTAAACATGATCTAGCATGAAGTAGGAATAAAAATTAATCAGCCTACAAATTGTCCATTGGAACTCCATATGTAGTGATTTGATTTTGAACACTTCCCCTAAAACACATACTTCTTTATAATTGTATCAAGTAATATAGTTTGCACGAGTAGAAATTATTAGTTGATTTCACATGCATTCATAGACTAAGAAAGAAACATATATTATTACAACTTTTGATTGAATTAGATCCTAGCAACATATTTTTCTAATGGGAAAATATAAATAGGTCTTTGTGCCCATAGGAGCACTCGTATCACTCTTGGAATTCATAATAGTTGCCAACCAAGTTGATAAATGTACCTACTTAGGAACCAATCCCTTTACCACATGAAACCATCATTAATATCCATTTTGGGAGAATTTTCCAAAGATTGCGCATGAAGAATAGCAATAAAGGATGAAAAAATCATAAACTGACTAACAAGTTTCCTTTTGGGATAAAAATGCCTTAGCAAGTGACTTGTGGGCATGAGCATCAAGAGTTGAAACTATAACAAAACCTTTCAAAATAGTCGTTGTCTTTTTCCACATTGGAGCTAGGGCTCGACAATGGATACACCACGGTGACAAAAACTCAACAAGGAAATTACTATTAGAATTTAAAACCTACAACAAAAACAAATTATTTGTATCCTGATGAATAAACAATATCAAATATCAAATATCAAATAACTTTAAACAAAGAGTACAAGAGGCAACCTTCAACATAATTTATGAAGCTATAAAAGTATTATAATCCCTAAATAAGACAGTCTTCCAATCCTGCTCATGTGTACAATTATCCTTCAATAACCAAATATAAATTTAGCAAGCAAGAAAAATGGTAGACTTTGGAACAAATATATAAACCAAAACAATGTTAATCATAGAGTTATCATATTGCAATTAGCTAATATGTGAAAACTTATTTTTTAATTGGAACACTTCCAACCGCTAGCTTTTTTTTTTTCCTTGGAAAAAAGCGTAATTTCATTAATAAAATCAAATTACATATTGTATAAAAGATTCTATGAGCTTTTTTAAGAAGTAAAGCTTTTCAACTTTGAGTATCAAAAAAATGTCTATAACATATGTAGTAATAAGATAGATCACTCAGGATCCATGTCTGAGAATCATTGCTATAAAAGAGATAGTCCAAAAAAGTAAATACAGTAGTGTATGTGCCAATAAAAAAGTGCTGGATCTTTTATATTTGGCCCTTCGAAGAAAGGTCTGTGATAATAGTCATGAAATGTGTCATTGAGATATTCAGTAATCCGCCACTGACCATGTGGAAGAGTCAACCCCTGTTTGGATAGGAGATCCGCGACCACATTCCTTTCCCTATAGACATGTTTGCAAGAGAAAAAGTCAAAAAGTGAGGTAGTTCTTTGTGTGTCTTGAAGTATAGTATTAAGGACAAAATGATGACAGCGGTGATGGTTATTGATCCAATTGATGATGATCAAAGAGTCTCCAAAGACTTGAATTCTAGTGCACTGTTTTTGTAATGCAAAGAGTAGCAGTAGTTTTAGTGCATGTAGCTCAGCGTAATTGTTTGTGCCATTGCCCAGGCCCATGTGAATCTTAAAGGAGTGTGTGCCTGAGAGGTGAAGTATGGCTCCCCCCCACAGGTGTTGTGTTGAGAAGCACCATCGAAATATGCCCAGGGAGTGTTTGGGATGATGTTCTTAGCAATAGGGACATGATGGAGAGGTGTGGATACGACCTGGGGAAGTGTGAAAGGATGGAGAGAGAATGATTGATTAGAATGGATGGGCTAGTGTTTTTTCCACAGAAAATCGATTGATTACGGGTGATCCAAATTCCCTAGATGATGATCAAAGGTAGGGCCCTGATGGAAATAGTAGATGGAGAGTCATACCAATTCCTCCAAGCCGCTTCAATAGTGTGCCCCCTCCATATATCTGCAGCCGGATGAATGGATTTTAATGCTAACCAGATGTTAACACAGAAAATACAGTCCAGAAAGAGATGAGTAGTAGTTTCGTCAGCCTATTTGCATAGGATGCACCAGCCCGGGCCCTCAATACATTTGCTCTTGAAGTGATCCCAGGTGGGGATGCGATTTGAAAGAGTACACCACATGAATAATTTGGATTTGGAAGGAAAATGTGATTTCCAAACAGTTTTCCACCATTAAGATGGTTCGGCCTGAGGATGTTTCTGCTCCATTAAAAATTTGTAGCCCAATTTTGGGGCATACTTTCCATTTGAGGCCGGCATCCACAAAATCTCATCCTCATTTTCAGAGATACGGGCATGGGAGAGTTTTAATGCCGAGATGTAAAGTTCCCAATGGTTGTGAAGATCCTCCGGGATCTGTAGGTCCACCGTAGATAACCAGCCCTGTTGCCAAATGCTAGTTGTCGCAGGATCAACGATATGTGAAAGATGAAAGAAGTCGTTCTGTTGGAAAATTTTTATAAGTGGTGCCGACAAGAGATGTTAGTTTTGACATCCAAGCCATGGATCTGAGCTGATACGGATCTGTGTTCCCGATCCCACTTTCCAAGCAAGTCCCCGTGTTATGAGAGGGAGAGAATCCATAACCGCTTTCCAGATGACAGATATCCTAGTCCCGGGCTTTGTTGGATTTCGGATCCATTGTAGTATAGAAGATGGGGCAATATATTTATGAGAAACAAACTCAGTCCACAGATTTGAAGTGTTTATGAGGTGCCAACCGACCTTGGCGGCTAGTGATGTGGAGAAGAGATGGATGTGCTTGAGTCCCTAGCCCCCCAATGATTTCGGCAGAGCAATGCGTTCCCATTTGACCCACGAAGAAGTAGTGTGTTCCGAATGTCCAGACTAGAGGAAACGAAATCAAAGTTTTTTGGCCTTTTCCATTATTCCTTTTGGGATCCAAGCCAGTGACATCTAGTATACAGGAATTGCTTTAAGAACAGATTTGACAAGGATCAGGCGACCGGCTCTGGAGAGCCATCTGTGGCTCCAAGACATCAGCCTCTTTTCCAATTTTGCAATGACCCAATTCCAGTCACTCTTTTTATATCCATTTGGTTTTAGATGAAAGCCCAGGTATTTTAGGCCTTCACTAAGCAGGAGAGATTCAAAGGGGAAGAGTATAGTATACCTGTGATATTCTACTGCAGATAGGCCGTAGAGAGTGATTGTGGATTTTTGAACATTTATGACCATCCCCGTCGTTGCTTGAAAGAGGGTGAGAATATGGTTTAATTGCTCTGTGTCCCCAATAGTGCTATCACAAAAGATAAGGATATCATCTACGAAAAGTATATGTGAAATGCGGAAATTGTTTGTGATATGTAAACCATGAAAAGTGCCCTGGCGAATAGCATCTGAAATGGCCTGGCTGAGTCCTTTAGCCAGTAAGAGAAAAAGTAGAGGTGATAAGGGGTATCCTTGCCGAAGACCTCTTTCCGCACAGAAAAAATGTGATGGTGATCCATTAATGAGCACTGTGAAGGAGGCAGTGGTAATGCAGCTCATCGTCCATTTGATGAATGCATAGTCAAAACCAAGGTGTGTCATGAGAATGCGTAGATAGAGCCAGCTGACCCTGTCAAAAGCCTTAGAGAGATCAATTTTGATAATAGCACCTTTGATGCCCTTAATCTTCTGAGAATGTAGGCCTTCTTGAGAAACCCCAATGGCTTCATGAATCCGTTGTCCATCAAGAAACCCAAACTGTTCTTTAGAGATGAAACTAGAGAGAACAGGTTTTGGTCTCTTAGCCATAATCTTTGCCACAATCTTGTAAGTAATATTGCGGAGGGAAATAGGACGAAATTCATCTAGAGTGGAAGGATTGTCTAATTTGGGGATAAGAGCAATGAAGGTGGTATTTAGTGGGGGATGGATGTACCCACCGCATCTGGATTCTTTAGCAAGAAGAAGGAGATCAACACCAATGGTGTCAAAGTACTCAATAAAAAGTTCAATGGTCCATGTGTTCGGGCCAGGGCTCTTATCCTTTTGAAAGCTATGTAGAGTAGCCTTGAGTTCCCCCTTAGTGATTTATTCCATGAGATTCAGGTTGTCCTCTGCTGTGACGGCTCCTGGGAAGAATTGTGAGAGTCGAATCACTTCAGCAATAGTGGCTCTATTGTCATTCGAGAAGAGTGTTTTGAAGTGAGTAGAGCCCAAAGTAGCCAAGTCTTCAAAAGAGGATACAGATTCTCCTTATGCATTCTTCAGATCCCATATAGTGTTTTGAGCTTTTCGTCCCTTGGCATATGCATGGAATAATTTTGTATTTTTATAACCGCTTTCCAGCCAGATAGCTCTACTCTTTAGTCTCGAGACTTCTTCCCGCTCAAGTAGTAATTTATTTCTCGCACTTTCCAGATTTTTTAGGAGTGTGGTGGACTCCGGAGAGGCATAACCTCCCCCAATCTGTTCCTGAATAGAAGCCAGCTCCAATTCAACCCTGGCGAGTTCCAAGGCATCTAGTTCACATTTTTTGTGTGCCCAATCTTTCAGTAATTTTTTAACCATAGTGAGGTTTTTTACAAAGTGTGGTGCAGCGTGTAATCCTGCTCCAGGATGAAAAGGGATCCAGGAGTTTTTGATGATGTTTGCAGCCTCCTCCTCCTTAATCCAGGCTACACAAAGTTTGAAGGGGCTAGGTGGTTTGATGTTGTTTCCCTGAATCTTGAAGAAAATGGGATGATGATCCGAAATGCCCCCAGAGTTGACCCACTGGCGCATCCTATAGGGTTGATTCACCAGTGCTTCCGCAATAAGGAAATGGTCCAGTCTCTTTGATATGCAACTCACCCTAGTTCTATGATTATTCCAGGCCGGTTTCAATATGGGTGGCTGGTAATCAATGAGATGAGTGTCAAGAAGTAGTAGTTCGAAGAAGCCAGAGAGAACATTGCCGCAAACCTGTTGACCCAAGATCTCATGTGTGCCGAGGGTGAAGTTTAAATCTCCACCAATAATAGTGTCTTGCCCAGTGATCATGGTGTTCCGTCGGATGGAGTTCCAGTAGTTTTCACGATCAGCATAGGAACCATATATGTTGATGATCTTGAAAGCCCTGCTTAAGCCCGAGGGGAAAATTTCCACTCCCAAGCCCGAGGAGAAACCCCAGGAGTTGTGTAGTTTTTTTGTGGATTTATTCCATCCCGTGGCGAGCCCCCCTGAAATCCCATGAGCACTAATGGATGCAAAATCGAAAGCAGGGAAGGAAGCAGAGAGTAAATCCAGAACGTCGATGTCTGACCCCATAGTTTCCTGTAGCAAAAAAAATCAGGTTGTTGTAGAGAGATCAGCCGCTGTAGGGAAAGTTTTTTAGGTTTACTTGCCAAACCTCTACAGTTAAGTGACCGAATTTTCATGGGGGAACCCCAGAATGGGCATGCACCGCTCTAAGTGCCCCAATGATGGATCTTTGTTTGCCATCCACCAGGTCCAAGATGGCATGTTGTTGTGCTGAGGCAAAATGCGTGGGTTGGCCACGGCCTCGAGAGGGTTTGCGGGGAGGTGGGTTTGATCCCAGTCCGGTACTAAGGGGAAAGGAGGTCAGGATAGGGATGTCACGAGTGCGAAGTTGAAAATGTATGGGGGGGGCACAGGGTTTTCGGTGGGTAGGGGAGCCATAGAGCAGTCCATGGTAGGGGTAGTGTTTGTGGGGATGTAAGTAGGGATGGGAGATGGAGGGAGAACAGGGGTGGGGAATCCAGTAGTAATAGGGGAATCCATATGCATAGTGCAAAAAGTAGAAACAACAGAGGTGTAAACAGGGTCAAGTGATTCAGTCATACCTGGAAGTGTAGAAGCCGATGTGTCCACAGAGCAGTTCGGAGTCGGTGCAGGAGTGAAACCCTCAGGGGCCCATGGTATCGAAAGCAGGGAAGATGTGGTAGTAGCCGCATACCCCGAGCAAGCCTCAGCAAAATCTCCACAGTTAGGGTTTTTCTATTGTGATCCCGAAAAAACTCATGCCTGCCATCCTTCAAAGAATCATCCCGCGGACCAGGTGGTGTGCCCTCCATCCGTTTGCAAAAATTATCCAATTTGGGTTGGAAAGTGAGATGACAATGTTTTGCAAGATGCCCAATACCATGACATCTATGGCATCGGAAAGGTATACCCTCATAATCCAGTCTCTGTGTCTGCTGAGCAAGTCCCTAAGTAAAATCTTTATGTGGATGAAGTCCCTCGCGAATGATGATAGCAACAAGAATACGGGCTACTGAGAAAAGCTGAGTGTGTTGAAAAGACAGATCGACATCAATGTATGAACCCAACGCATTGCCGATGTCCCGGAAGGAGTCCGCGTTCTAGAATTCCCAAGGTAAACCCGGGAGACGAACCCATACAGGGATGACGTCAAATTTTTCCGTGTCCGCTTCAAACATAGGGGTCCAGCTTTTAAACAAAATGGGAGTGTTGCCTAGACTCCAGTGTGTAGCAAGAATGCGCCGAACATCATCATGACAGTTGAAATTGAAAACAAACCAACCGTGTGACAGGACCATGATCTCCAGTTTATGATCAAGAAAGTGTAGCCAATTTGTTGTAACCAGCGATTCAGGTCCTCAGTACGCAGATATTTCCCGCAGGAACGACCAACCAGCGCCGTCTCTGCCATGTTCAGTGAGCTAGCCACATACACGTTTTTCCCACAGATCAAGTTGATGTTATCCCGCACACATTTTAAAAAATTTCCTTTCTGTTTGCGCGGAGGTGAGGTCTCCTGTCGACGCGCAGTGGTTTGAGCACTCAGATGAGTGCCCTCAGTGCTGAGGGTTGAAGGAGTAGTGCCAGGGTGGGGAGGAGAGCATAAAAGGGAGTTTATAAAATCATCCAGAATCTGTGCAAGAGGGTTTTTCGCAGAGGTAGGGTAAGAGTTCGGCACAGTGAAACCACCGGAGGACAAATAAAAAACCCCATGCTCAGAGAGTGTTGTGTTTCCGGAGGCCAGGCGTCCGACAATGGTTCATTGTGGATGATCATGGAAGCATAAGGTAAAGGGTCACCCAGGGCGCAGCTAGGATAACCAAAAAAAGAGTGGTGAGGACCCTCGAGCCTCGAATCGGGAAAACTGTCTGAGGCGAAACTGCTGGATGAGAAACCATCCATTGAGGGAGACAGGTGTTTGGGTGATGGAGCCGCCATCGATATCTCCCCACTAGATTTCAGATAACTGTTTTGGTAAACTCCGGAGGGCAACAGAGAAGTCAAGACCGGCGAGGTAACCGCTGCAGAATTACTGTGGGTTTGCAGTGAAATAAAGTCGGTGAAAGAGATAAATGAGTTTTTACCTTCAAAAGGATCCAACGAATAATCGACTGCATAACTCCACCAACCACCGTATATCGTGTTAATCTCTTACTCTTCGGGGATTCAGAGGACTGACCTCCTCGACGCTTCTTAGCAACAGCTGATGTACCCACCGGCATGTTGGCGACCTCAGCTCCAAGATCAACAATGGCCGAAGATGTACCTTCTTGTTCAACAATAAATGGAATAAACGGGGATTCGACTTCACTACTAATGTCGAAGGGCTCGACTTCACCTGGCACACCTCAATACTCTTTGTTATATGCTCAGCAGCAAATACCTCATAACACTACAACCGTTCGCAACAACACTGCTTACCAATTCTTTCGTGTCTTCCGACTGACGCAAGGCCATACTTATAGCATTTCCCTAAATCCACCCTAATCATGACTGAATCCTGCATTAACTCAACCAAATCCTTGTATTAATGAGAGAAATCCGTCGACGATCTTGTCCTCCCCTCAGCCATATCCATCATTATTGCCCATAATTCAAACGCGCCGGTAATTAACTATCTCCACTTTTTGTATTTATTATTGATCTGACCAGGATGCCATGCTGCCATATATCGCTGACTGTGCCAAACTTGCGGTATAAGCCTCCTGCTTGCAGATGCCATACTTCCGTTGGTGCACCTTCTGCCACCAAGATCATCATTCATTCATCCTTTTTTTTTTTAAACCTAATGCGATTCAGACATCGCACTGCTCCGAGCCCGCGTGGTAGGGATTCAGCCTGTGACCATTTACCAGCTTGGGGAGCATCCCCCCATCCCGACAACGGAACCATTTGTTGACCGAATCGCGACCTCACAGTCGACAGGGGTCCACCGACTGTCGACCCATACCCCAGTCTTCCTGAGCACCGGCCCGGGCAGGGTTGAGCCCACCCAGCAACACCCGCAGAGTGGATGAGGTCTCACCCGAGGCGTCCATGAAGAGCAGACGGAACCATGTTTCCGCCGAGGGAGGAGGCAAGTTATGGCACTATCATACTAGCATCAATTCCAAACATTCATCATGAAGTTCTAACATATCGCAGCATTTAACATTACTAGAAACATAGATTGCATATTACTTTAATCGCAGGATGTTCATGTGGACAGATAACATATTATCGCAGCATTCACATTACAGCAATATAAAACAAATAACTGCATTAAGAATAAATAACATGAACATCCAACAACATTACACATAGATTGCACCAAATCATCATCCTTATATTACTCGGCAAACCAAAAGCAGTACATAAACATCCGCATTATCTCTGTCAATCTCCGCATATATCACTTTTCTCCTCTCTCTTCTTCTTCCTCCTCTTTCTTTTCCTCTTCTCCAATTCTAATCTATATATAGGCTTTCGCCGATTACAATGCTTGTCCACTTTCCTAACCGACACTATGGACACTCTACTAACTGACTTGGTCTAATGACCCAAAAACCCGCATACCGCTGTACAATGACTCGATATTACAAAATATATGACCAAAAACCCGCCAACTGCGGTATACTTGACTCAATATTACAAAATATGTGGTCCAAGTGACCCAGAACTCGCCAAGTGCGGTATCCTTTGGCCCAAAATACTCCTTTTGCGCCTTCATCCAACGTGTCGCGGCGTCAGCAGTACCACGACCTTTCCTCATCAAACCGCCTGCCAACAATCCATGATGGATTCTGAATTGGGTTCTTGAGGTTTGTTCTCATGGGCCATTGAGCATAAAGATGATGAAATCTCATGTGCGTCTCCTCCTCTACGGCGTCCTAGATCAAGTTCTTATCCTATGTACACACACACAACATATGCATATCCACACCCCATGTTATCCAGAGCAAAAGACATAGCCAAAAGCAAGCAGGAGCTCATGAAAATGGTTGAAAGAATGCCTGAATCAACTTATGAATTGTCATTTAGTGATATGGTGGAACACAAGGCAACCATGCAGAAGAGAGAACATGAGGAAGTGGACACATAAAGCAAAGGATAGGAGTTCAGGAAAGCAAGATAGGAGTTGAGCCCCTATATAATGATGGACATGAGTTGAGCCCCTATGTAATGATTGAGTGGATTATGTAAATCTGACCATAGTACGAACCACCAATTTAGAAAGTTAAATTAATACTTTTTTGGTGATGAAAGATATACACATTTAAAAATTAAATTATTGAATCCAATCACGCCATCAATAATCAACAATATTTTGATGGAGGCTGAAAAGAATCTTGCCCAATAAAATAGAAGTCTTGCCTTTCAAGGCAGATTCACAATGTACCCAAAAGAGGGGGCCTACTCCTAGTGTGAGCACTAGATGTTAGAAGCTTCCAAATGACACATGGAAGCATTGGAATCCCTTTAGGAACCACTTCTGCAGGATGTGGTTAGAATTCATAGTCAATTGTTTGGATCTACAAATCTTCGACAATCTTTATGAAAATTTTACATCCCAGAAGAGGAAATATTGCATGCAATTACCCTCACATATGATGATGGCAGGAAATTTGTTGAAGGGACTGGGCATTCTTTACCTGCTAGATTGGATGAAAAAATATTGGCCAGTTAGTGCTTGGAGCACTAGAAGCTTTCCCACTCATCATGTGCAAGAAATAATATTTACAAGGATTCCAATACATATGAGATGGAATTAATGGTAGAACCCCTTTTGAAACTTCAGGACATAGTTAATCTTCTCCTTGAGGAATGGCCTAAACATCTAGGGTTGCAGTAGATTCTACAAATTATTGGGACACTTCTGGGCGTTTCCCTTAATTCTCCATTGATGAAAGCTCTCATTGATGCACAATTTTTGCTCTATAGATCACAACTATGGGGCAAAAATGCTCTAAGAATGTTTTCATTGTTAGATGAACTCAATCCATTGTCATATTTAGTTAGTCGGTGGAGGAAGATTGACGAGGAAACTTGTATGTCTCTCTTATTTGGGTCTATAAGGATCCTTTTGGTATCGAAATGTTAGTTGGAACTTATTGTTCTCTCTCACCTCATATTCTTATAGATAAACTACCTTATGATACATGAGTATAAATCCTTATCTAAGGGCCCCAGAAAGTTGCCACATAAGTAGTGATTCCCTAAGGAGATAGGGAACTCATTCTATACGTATAATGATGCAGTTTGTTGGATTCCACTAAAAATCCCTTTGGTTGCTTGAGGCTTTGCCAAAAAAAGAAAAAAATAAAGAATGCAATATGATGTAATGACAAAAAACTATGCAGGGTGCCAACAAGAAATGTTGGAAAATAGAGGATAAAGGGTTTGAGCATTCTATCTTATTGAGGAAGATCTGACAAAAATCCATGTCTATTTAGTAAAAAGAATAAGGGGTTTTGCAATTTTTCAAGTTCATATTCTTTATGTGAGGCAATACAACCAAATAGATTAAAAATGTTAAATGAATATTTCCCCTTAAGAAATGGCTTAGAAGCAATTGCAAGAAAATGTTGCTTTTGGAACACTAGCATGCTAGATTAAAAAAAGAGAGAGGATATTTTTTGTTGTGTATCATGCTATTCATACTGATAAAAATCACAAAAGAAACTACCACATTGATTTTGATGTTACAAAGGAAAATAAATTAGAATGAGAACTAAGACAATTTCTCCATCATACACTCGTAGTGACATACAATCATTAAATCATTATTCTGGCAGCAATATGTTATGGAATCCCAAAATATTAGCATATGATCGCAATGGAGTACACTTTAGTAAAGAAACCCCATTTGTAATACACCTATTTTGACTCTTAGGGTTTATTGGCTTCAATGTAAATATTGTGTAAATACAGTGTGTGTTTCCCTAGTGTGGAGGTCAAGGCCAAGGCCCCACTAGTGGATGTTCAGGTTTATTTTCATAGGCAAGTATTTGACAGTTTGAGTATCCAAGTGATATTAAACCATGAGAATTTGTAAATGATGTAATTATTAATTATTGCAATAAAATACCCAAGAAAGCTGGCTAAGGAGGCAACCGAAGAGAAGGGGCCATGCGTATCCACTAGGGAGTGGTGAGGGGGTTATGGGATTGGAACCCATGCTACCACATGTCCAATTGTGAACCCATTTAACTCCCCATGCAGAAATTAATTCTAATGTAAGAGGGTGGTTGAGAAAACCATACCATGAATTCGATTGAGTAGGGGGTAGCCCTGCGAATTCGTATGGCAGAGTATGGATTTGTTTTGCCTTGTCCCTTAAGCCACTCCACACTTGTGAATTTGCTCAATCCTGATCGCTATCCCATGGTTGACCAACAACCCAAGTCATTCATGCATTACAGAGCTAGCCGTGGGGAAAAAGAGAGAAAATCGTGACCTATTTATCGAATTTGTAGAGCCGAGAACGCCCAAGAAAACCCCGTGTAAGAGTTGAACCAGTTGGGATAGCCATAGATCAGATCGTGGGGATGAAGTCTGGAGCTTGAACGACCTAGAGAACCCGTGAGAACACTTAGATCGATTGCAAAAGACCGAATTGAAGAGCAGAGCTTAGGCCATGATCGTGTGAAGAACCCAGCTTAAATAATAGAGAAGAAGGTTGACTTAGGGTTGGATCTGCTTGATAAACCTAGTGAAGGCTGAAATCTCATGAAGAACAACAGTTGGACCTTTCTATGCCCACCCTGAATAGCATTGGAGGGAAGGGGACTTGAGGGACTGTGCAGCAGAGAAGAGGGCCTTCCTTGTGTTGGGTGAGGTAGGTAATGTGGTTTCCATGTTTGCTGAGTGACCTGTGATGCCTGTAGATCTGTGGTTGAGCTCACTAGATTAGCAACACCCTCCTTGTCCATGGAATTCTTGATAAACCCAACTGTAACTTGGATTAGCATTGGGATGAGACCTTGACTGTGAGAGATTCCATTAGCCCTCCATAGTGGATACACAACCCAAATTGAGGGTGGTCTCTCAGTTGAAAGAGTATAGGCTGGACAGAGACCTAAGGTTGGGTGGAAAGTTGTCCTCACCTAGCCAGTTTCTTGGGGAAGCTTCAGTTCCAAAGATAAGTTCCCTTGTGGTGTTTAAATGATTTTAGTTCATGTGTTATGCTATACTTTTTATGTTCAAGTTAATGATTGAATGATTACATGGAAATGGATCAATAGAAAATTGTGTATGAGCTTGAATATGACACTGAATGCATGTTTGAATACTTCATTATTTACATGAATGATATGTATGGCTAACCCCTGCAGGTTGTTGATGTGTTAACTAGCTTAGTTTCATTATATGTGGTCATTTATGCATTATATTCACCTTTCAAAGGGATGGCTTGAATTCACTTGGACTTGGGGAAGGAAGGGGATAACCCCTGGTGTGTTTCAGAACCCATCAGTGGGTCAGGTGAAGGGAGAAGTCATGGCAAGAAGGAGGCAGAGTCGCTTACAGAAGGGTAAAGGAACTTAGGTGAGGTTATGGACATAGTTTCAATTGGGGAAATGGAAATGTTGGAGTGATCATATGGGGTGGGGAATGCACCATTAGATAGAGCTCTCCAAGAGCTTTCCAACGGTACTGACCTTGTCCAATTTGGACCAAGGATGGAGGAGTTATCACCCTTTGGAGTTGCTTTAGAAGCTTGCTGGTGCAAGAGTTTGTGGTCCTGACCTTTCCGCATCCACAACACGGATTGCAGATTGTGGAGGTCGGAAGGTCGTTTTCTGCAGGTTGGAACATTGGATTTCCACATTTTCGCATCTGCAAGTGGGTTGCGGATTACGGGAGGTAATTTTCCCCAGTATTCAAAATATGGATTTCCACATTTCCGCATCTGCAAGCGAGTTCCAGATTGCGGGATGTAATTTTCCTCAGTATTCGAAATATGGATTTCCGCATTTCCGCATCCGCAAGCGGGTTTCAGATTGTGGGAGGTAATTTTCCCTAGGATTCAAAATATGGTTTTCCGAATTCTGATATCCGCAACGCAGGTTGCGGATTTCAGAATTGCGGAGGAGGGAATCCCATAGAATAGCAAATGGAGGAATCCGACTTCTAAGATCCGCATGCGGATTGCAGAACTGCGGAAGTCGGACGGATAAATTTTTGAGGCCGTAAATGGCTTCCGACTTCTGACTTCCGCATTGCAGATTGCGGAAGTCGGGAGTGCGATTTCGATGGAGAGTTGGATTTGGAAATTTGACTTCCGAGTCCCGCATGCGAATTGTGGAATGCAGAATGCGGATTGTGGATCACAATGGTGGATTGCAGATCCGAGCCCATTATGACTGTGTGTGAAAATGGAAGAAATTGGAGAAAAACAAATATGTCAGAGGGTCTCCCATGGCCTCTGAAGGCCACCAGGGAGGTCAGGGAATGTGACAAAGTGGTATCAAAGCTTCAGTTTCAACACTGGGGCTGTTTGGGCCGAGCTGTGAATGGATTTACGTGCAAGGAATGCGCCAGGGCGCGGTTTTGTTAATTAATTTATACTGTTGATTTCCAAATGAATAATTCCAAATTTGAATGGATGTGTTAGGGTTTATGTACATGCTTGTGATGTCTAATAAATGCCTATGTTATGCACAGTGGTTTCAATGGTTAATCGTTGAAATGTACAACAGGGCAGCGTACAGAGAAGCGAGAAAATGGTAACATTTAACGATGCACAGGACCCGTTTGAGCAAGAGGACGATGTGTTGGGTGAGAACGTGCGAGAAGCACATACTAAGGCCAAGTATGATGGAAGAAGGGAGCAAGTGACGCCCCCAAACTTGGCCGAGACCATGGTGAGCTTCAACGAGTGGTTGATGAAGGCGCAGGAAGAGAAGCACCAGCTCAACGCGGCCATCTTGTAGAGCCTCACCGATATGCACCAAAGGATAAATGGTGGGTCTAATCCAAGCAATGCGGGCCGAGAAGAATAGAACACAGGAAGTCACTCTTGAGGTCGTTCTAAGAGAAGGACTTCAAGTCCTAGAAGGAGTTCTGTGAGCAGAAAGCACAAAAATCCCTCTCCAAGGTATTCCTCCAGTAGGTCAGTTGAATCCGAGGGTTCTCAAGGGATCCCAAGACATACTTCCAGTAGAAGTGAGAGAAGAAAGAAGCACAAAGGTATCCCACAAGGTTAATTTAGGAAGACAAGGCCACCCACTTTTGATGGAGAAAGCAAAGCAGGTCAAGAGGCAGAGGCATGAATTCTTGGAATAAAAAGTATTTCAGAATGCATGAGTATTCAGAGAATGAAAAGGTTAGATTTTCCATTTATAACCTAAGTGGTAGAGCTTCAATATGGTGGGAAAACCTCATGTAGGTGAAAGGAATCAGTGAAAGAAGAATCAACTGGGAAAGGTTTAAAAGGTACTTCCAAGAGAAATACCTATCAGCCAGGTATTATGATAACAAAAGAAAAGAGTTCAATGAACTCAGATTAGGGTAGAATACTATGGATGAGCATGTCCACAAGTTTTTGGAGCTGCTGAGGTATGCAGATTACATCAAGGATGATAGAGTGAAAATCCAATGTTTCCTTGGTAGTCTACCACAAAATTACAGAGATAGAATTGAGTTTGTCAATCCACCAAGTTTGGATGAAGCCATTAGAATGGAAGAACATTGCTATGAGCAGAGTAAAGGTAAAACAAATATGCAACCAACATGGAAAGGAAATCCCAAAGGAAGGTTTGAACAAAAGAAAAATGGATTCAAACCACCATTCATAAATCATCCCAAAACTTTTCCACAGGACCAACAAGCAAGAAGAGAATTCAAACCAGCTGTAGCAGCAGAAAAGGCACAAAAAGGGCCACTTCAATGTTGGGGATGCAAAGGAGACCATAGGCTTAGAGATTGCCCACATCGGAAGGAAAATTACAGAAGCTTGCACAACATAGAAGGAGCAACTACAGTGGAATATATGGCTTATGTAGCACTGGATGATCACCAAGCAGACCATCAATCGACAGTGGTGGAGATTGAAGGTAAGATTGCTATGCAATCTATTTATGTTTTGATTGATCCAGTGTCTACTCATAGTTATGTGTCTCCTAAGGTGGTTGAAGATTGTTTGCTTAGTAAAGTAAAGCATAGCAAGCCTTGGCTAGTTCAATTAGAGACAAGGACCAAGAGAAAAGTAAGTGAGGTAGTGATGGAGTGCCCCATAGAGTTGAATGGACTCCTCACATATGCAAATTTAAATGTCTTACCATTAGGATCATATGATGCCCTAATTGGCATGGATTGATTGGAAATACATAGAGACAAATTGGAATCTTATGAGAAAGAAATTGAATGCATTGATGATGAAGGAAGGCCAAGGTTGGTAAAAGGAATTCCCAAGCAAGTTTCAGTAAGGAAGATTTCAGCCTTACAGCTGAGTAAGTTTTATAAAAAGGGTTTCCAATTATATGTTGTGCATATATCAGATTCAACAGAAGATAAGGGACCCATATTAGAGACTTTCAACTGTTACAAGAGTTCCAATATGTATTCCCAGATGAAGTGCCAGGACTGCCACCCAAGAGAGACATTGATTTTTCCATTAATCTTGTTCCAGGGGCAGCACCAAATTCCAAAGCTCCTTATAGAATGAGCACACCAGAATTGATAGAATTGAAGATGCAGCTGCAAGAATTAATGGACAAAGAATATATCACACCTAATGTATCTCCTTGGGGTGCACCAATGTTATTTGTCAAGAAGAAGGATGGGACATTGAGGCTATGTATTGATTACAAGAAGCTCAATAAAATGACAGTTAAGAACAAGTATCCATTTCCAAGGATTGATGACTTGTTTGATCAAATGAAGGAAGCTAGAGTGTTTTCCAAGATTGACTTGAGGTCTGGATACCATCAAGTGAGGATAAAGGAAGAAGACATTCATAAGACAACTTTTAGAACAAGGTATGGCCATTATGAATTCATAGTGGTGCCATATGGTCTTACCAATGCACCTGCTACATTCATGTGTCTCATGAATAGTGTCTTCAACAAATATTTGGATAAGTTTGTGATTGTGTTCTTGGATGGAATTCTTGTCTATTCAAAGAATGAAGAAGAGCATAATGAGAATTTAAGAATGGTGTTTAAAGTCCTTAGAGAACACCGGTTGTATGCAAATCTAAGTAAGTGTGATTTTAGCCAATTTATCTTCGGGAGACTATACTTACTCCAAACTTTAGCCCATTTTTTGTCTTTGACCCTACTGTTGCTGTCCAAAAGTTGGTACCCGACTTTGATAGTATAAGCACCCGTCTTGCTCCACCCTCTTTTGTCTAACATTTTCTTGTGCACAGGGGTAGCTTCATGTAAGAGTTCTAGCAAAGTTTCATAGTCCGATTGAAGGTGGCGCGGGATCTCCAGATTAAGCCATCCTACCCATCTTCCTTTCTCGGACCATTCCGAGAGGTCATACAAGGTTGAGATGTTGCTTCGGTCCATCCAATCTTTGAGTTCGTTGAAATTCTGAAGAAAATTAACAGGGGATCTTGGTTCCGGTCCTAGCCTATCATCCCAGAGCTTGATATTTTTACCATTGTCGAGGATCCAATAACAAAGAATTTGCAGGGTTGGTGCTGCCTTTTTACACAAGTTCCAAATGGGTGTGCCTACTTTATTCTGATCGATATTCTCCACACAACACATTCTATTCCCGATCATATATTTCTTGCAAAGGATCTCTTTCCACGAGGCTTTCTTTGCAGTGGCAGCTCTCCATAAAATTTTGGCACCTATAGCGATATTCATGAGCGAGGGATCACGTATACCTGCACCAGCGACATCTTTCGTTCTGCACACCTTATCCTAGCTCAACAGATGGAATTTTTTAACTCCATTGGACTTCCCTCCTTGCCACAAAAATCTACGAAGTTCTTTTGTTATCTTTTGGATGACACTTTTGGGGGCTAAAGATATAGAACTGATATAGATGTGGTAGGCAGAGAGAACCGACTTGATCAATATAAGTTTTCCAGCTAAGTTAAGCCACCTGAATCCCCATGAGGTAATTTTGGCTTTGATCTTATCAATCAGGTCCTGCCAGTCCATAGCTTTCTTGTTTCCTTTGAAGATAGGGATACCAAGGTAAATAAAAGAATTCCACGAGGGACATCCTTCAAAGCCCAGGATCCTAGAAATTCTGGCTATTGTTTCCTTAGGATAGTTCCAACCATAAATTTTGGATTTCATGGAATTAACTTTTCCATCAGAAGCTTTGAGAAAGGTGGTTAAGGAACTTTTGTATCTTTCAACTATGATAGTTGAAGCCCCTCCCAGCAGAATCGTGTCGTCTGCGAACTGGGCATGGTTAACTGCTCGGACTCCTCTTGCAATCTTCAGTCCCTTTAACTCCCCCAACCTTTGAAGATGACTTAACTTCCGACTCAGAGACTCGACCACCAGGAGATAGAGAAAGGGGGACATTGGACACCCCTGCCTTAGCCCTCTAGTGGCTTGAAAGAAAGAAGTAGGCCTGCCATTAATAAGCGGAGTTATCCATGGCTTACTTATACAAGCCTTCACCCATCTTGTAAACCTGCTGGAGAATCTGAATCTCTTCATGATCTCAAATAAGAAGAAGTGATTCACTCTATCGAAATCATTTGCCATGTCCAACTTAATTGCCATTCCCTGTTGCTTTCTCTCCATACTAGAGTGTATAGCCTCCTGCACAATGATTATATTATCCAAAATTTGACGCCCAGAAATGAAACCGCCTTGTGAGTCTGAGATAAGCTTAGCCATTAATTTTTCATTCGAGAAGCTATGATCTTTGAAAGAATCTTATAAGAGGTGTTGCAAAGGGAAATAGGCCTGAATATTTCAATAGACATGGGGTTACTGTCTTTCGGCATGAGAGCTAAAAAGGAGGATTTGGTAGCTCCCCCGATTTTGTCCTTCTTCCTGGTCTAATTTAACATTCTCTTTAAATCTTCTTTGATGGTGTCCCATGCAACTCGGTAGAAGTTAATGGTAAAGTCGTCCAGCCCAGGGGCTTTATCCATATGTAGTGACTAGATAGCATCTCTAATTTTATTTTCATAAATAGGTTTATCTAGCTCACAATTATCAATTTCAGAGATGAGGGAAGGGATACCTTTCAATAGGTCTTATTGAGCTTCAAGGTTGGCCTCATTGCTGTCGGTGTAGAGATTTTGGAAGTGCTTGAAGGCATGTAACTAGATCTCCTCCTGTCCTTCAATTCGATTCCCCTGTCTTTTAGCTCTTTGATTGAATTGTAGCCGATTCTAGCTTTAGCTTGCTTATGGAAATATTTTGTATTGTTGTCCCCCCCTTTTAGCCAAAGCTGCCTAGATTTAATTCTCTAAACTTCCTCTTCTTGTCTTGCCGCACAGAGAATTATGAGATTTAGATCCTTTTCCTGGTTGAGAGTGGAAATAGTGATTTCACTATCCTCCATGCTACCATGAAGTGCAGCTAATTCTGATTCCAAAGTTTGTTTGATGGAGACAGGGATCTGATATTTCAATTTGACCCAAGTTTTTAAAGCAGTGCGGACTGCCCGGATTTTACATTCCCAGATGTAGCTAGGCGACCTATGAAAGGTAGAGATCCAAGTGTCCTGAATTGTGCTTAACAGATTCGCATCATGCAGCCATAAGGGATTAAATCTGAATGGAATAGGCCCGAGATTTTTAGGAACAAAAATCTTCAGACTAATAAGCTTGTGATCAGAGGTAGCTGACGGAAGGGCTTTCGCTGTTATTATGCAGTTTTTTAGGAGGAAAGTGGAGTTGACCAAAAATCTATCTAATTTAGCTGTTATGTGGCCAATCCCTGCTCTACGATTACTCCAAGTGTACTTACCATTTTTCATTTCAATGTCCAACAGATCTAACTCATAAGTTAAATCCTCCATCTTTTCCTCGAAGGGGTCCCTGACCCTGGACCCTCCTCGTTTTTTCTGTTGGTTTCTAGTGGTATTGAAATCTCCTGCAATGATTACATCCTTTCCCTGTAGATCATTTTTAAGATTTGATAGATCATCGCAGAACGTCTCCTTGTCCCTGTAATGTGCTGGACCATAGACGTTGCAAATGTAGGTGGATTGTTGATTGTTTTTATTTTGTATTTCTAGTAAAAGCCATTGCTGACTTTCTTTATAATACTTGATGATGAAATTGCTAGAGCGGAAAGTAGCAATCCCCCCCCATGCTCCTTTAGAGTTATTAGCTTGGCCTTGACTACTCTTCCAAAAATGATGTGAAAGCGCTAGAACATCCACCCCCTGCATTTTTCTCTCCTAGAGAAGTACTAAGTCTGGTTTTTCAATATTGATTAGGTCTCTCAACGCTTCAACTTTACTAAAACCACCCAGACCCCTACAATTCCAGGAGACAAGTTTCATCACTTCTTGCTAGAGTGTGACCCTGCCCGAGGTTTTCCTTCCGGTTTGGATCCTCCCTGATTTTTATTTAATTGGAGTAACTTGGTATCTTATATGCATTTTTGCCTTCCTAGATCTAAATCCCTTTCTGCTTCCTGCTCACGGAGCTGTCTCAGTGTTCTCCTTCCTCTTGTGTTTGGAACATCTTTAAAATCCAATGGCTCCTGAGACGACAAGGGTTCCAGAGAAAAGATTTGAGGGAGGACTTTACTTTGTTTGACCCTGTCCACCCATGTGCCTCCTGGGGTTAGCTTTTCACTCATTTCCGCATCTAGAGTGTATGTGAGGGATGTTGTGGGAGAATCTATGGGAATACTTGCTGCAACTGTCTCACGCTCGATTTCTGCGTTATCCTGGGAAGGAATTTCTCCTTCTTCCATAACCAAAGCTTGGAATTGGTTGCTGGTTGTCGTGCCTTTCTCCATTTGTTCCTTTTCTTTGTTTTTCTCTGGTTGTGACCCAGTTGCTACAGTGGTTGAATGGACATTTTCCCTTCCTTTTTTAGTTTGCTTCCAGCCTTCTTCCTGGTTCTGTTCCTGAGCTTCAGATACAGTTTTTGGGCAGTTTTTGACGAAGTGTCCATACTCATGGCATTTCTTACATTTAAATGGTAGTTGTTCATAGTCAACTTTCTGTAGATGTTCCCATCCCTCCATTTGTAAATTTACAACTTCTGGTAGACCTTTTTCTAAATCCACTTCAACACATATTCGAGCACAGGAGAACAGAGGCCCTTTGGGCTTAGCTTTGTTAATAAAGGTACCCAAGGCATTCTCGATTGCCTGCAAGGTTTCATCATTCCAGCAATGGAGTGAGAGATGGGGGAGATGGACCCAGACTGGTACTGCGGAGGGAACATATTTTTCTGGATCGAAGGATAGGCTCCATCGATCTAGATAAAGGCCGTGGGTACCAAGGAAATAAGGACCACTTCTAAAAATAAGATCTTTATCTATCTTGTGTTCAAAGAGAAAGGTGAAGAAGCCCTTACCACAGAAACTGTGTTGCAAGCCCCCCGAGATTAAGGGCATCCAATTTTTGTTTATCCAAGCGTCCATAGTTTTTGGTGAAGGTCAAATCCCTATGAAATGACCTATCAAGCCTCTCTCGCTTAGAGCAAGGGCTTTCAAGCATGAAGCTGCGGACGTGATCTGGATCTGAGGAGCTACCGTACGCTTGACAAATGCATCACTAGAGGAAGGAACAGCCGGAGGTGACAACACAGAAGCCGAAACCAAGGCACGGAAGGCCTCATCGAGACAAAGCCTCTTCTCAGCAAGGCTCGGCTCAGGAGGGGGGTCCATTGGGGACCCGCATGGACGGGAGGAGCCCTGAGTAGATGAGATATGCATGCAGGCCGAGAAGCCCTAATATCCTCTAACGAGAGCGTTCCTTGGATACAAATCCTTTAACTGCCATCAATTAATAGTATATTTAGTCATATTTATTCATTGATTTTTATAGACAGGGCACGGAGGAATCGAACCACCAACCTCCTGCCTATAAGGCAACTACCCTTCCATTGAGCTAGCACCCTTTCAAAATTGGTGAGAGGAGTAGTTAATATGCATCTAACAATAGTTAATATGCATATGCAACTGAATTGGGAAGAATGCAAACTATGTCCATTTACTACATAAATGAATGTAAGTTAACTAGAGTTTGTGTTTGAGCTCTGACTTACCAAACTAATTTTTCTTTGTGAATCATTTCTATGGCATTCACTCGATTGGTTGAAATTATAGCATTCCTAAAGACAACCAAAGTCTAAAATTGATCTTCAATGTGCAATTTATATCGCAATTGATTATCTAAATTCTAGGGAATGCCATGGGTCTTTACTTGTAAGGATAATGCCATCAAAGTTGTTTGAAGTGAGTTATACCGATGAACTTGATGATGAACTTTTCTATTTGATCAAGTGTTCCCATTTAGTCGATAATTGAAAACAAACTCCAGCTGCACACATCAAGGAAACCATTGCATAATTGTTACTGATATAAAATGTTAATCCAACAATTTCCTTGTAATACATGAGTCCGAAAAAAGGAAGATGGTTAGGGAAGAACATAAATTGACTTGTAGGAAAGATTAATACATTGTGAAGACAAAAGATGGAAACTCTCAAGAGTTCATGAAGTGTAAGTGTTTGGTTTAGTAATGGTGTAACTTTGAAGTGTAATAGAAAAGACAAGTAATAAAACAACATCAGGAGCTAAAGGAATCTAACAATAGATATGCACAGACATAACTATAAGAAAAAACAGTAGACGATGGGATATGGAAACATGTACACATACTGTAAAGGTGAAGGGTATCAAAGTGGATATGAATTGTAGATCGTAACCAATTTTATGATGTTCAAAGACAACAAAATGGTGATTTTTAATATGAATTGCTTAATTACAATAGTACTTGAAAATAATGAATAACCAGAAGCATAAACATCCACAATCGACACAAAAATTTACCCTAAGGAAACCCTCTATAACTTGAGGGATAAAACCCCAACAAAATCTTACTTAGTATATTGATAGATAACAAAGAATTTTTCCTTTACACTAAGCAAATTACATCAAGCATCCCTGGTTCAATATCAGGGAGAAATACCAAGCACCCCTGGTGCAATTACAAAGCAAGAGAGATAGATGAAAATAACCAATTCGCTAATTTGGTCACATTCACAAAAGTTGTGAATTGCCTTCAAGAGATAATTCGTTTTGACATTGGTTTCATCAATCCCGCACAACAAGTGCACCATACTTCTCATGCTCTGGATTTTATCTTTGTCTTCCGGACATAGGGATGAACTTGCCCTTCAACTGGATGTTAGATCACTTAGTTAGGTGGCTAACTCAAGTGTCGTCATGTAAGTGTCGTAACTCAAGTGTCATAACTCAAGTGTCGCAACTCAAGTGTCATCATGCATAACACCTAGTTAACTAAATCTCCTTGTTAAAACTTTAGTTAACTCTTTTTACTGAAGTCTTTCTTGTTAACACTTAGCTAACTATTTTAGCACATTTGATAACTAAAGTCTTTAATGTCAACACATAGCTAACTCTTTTAGCACACTAATCATTGAAGTCAACAAATTCGAGTTATCTATTATCTTAACTCATATTATCTTTATCCCTTGTCTTATCTGCATGGTCCACTTGTGCCAACTTAATTATTTATCATATCAAATATACTAAGGAGATTTTTCCAATGATGTGATCATCTTGTTCTACTCTCGTTCGAAGTGGTCATATGCTAAAGTAATTCACTCTAGAGGTGGCCAGTCTCTAGAGGAGACTTAATATCTTATCCATATCTAAGACCATGGTTGGTAGTAAGTCACAGATTATTCATGCTTAGACAAGCAAAGCATTACCTCAACACATAAGGCACAACCTCAACACAACCTCAACACATGAGGATTTGTCTTGACACACAAGACCTTAGTCTTGACAAACAAGGTTGTACAACACCATCACTTTGACATACAAAGCACTTACCTCAACACATGAGGCTTTAATCTTTACACATAAGGCTTAGTCATTCTTGAGGCCAACTCAAGATTCTACTCCAAGTTTCCTGAGTCCAACTCGAGATCCTATAAGGTACTACCTCGACACACGAGGCTCAATCTTGGCGTACAAGATTGAATTGGAGAATGTCTCATGATGTTGTAACTTTAACACTCCCCCTAAGTGAGGGAGGCATTCTCTTCCATGCCAAGCTTGTCTCAGAAGTACCTATACATTGTCAAGGACAGAGTCTTAGTCAACATATCCGTTATTTTCCCATCAATAACAATGTACAAAAGTCCTACGACACGTCTATGGACCATGTCTTTGATGTAGTGGTATTTCATCTCAATGTGTTTCGACTTGTCATGAAACACAAGGTATTATGAGAGCTTAATGTAGTTTCGATTGTCAGAGAAAATGATAGTAGTCTCAAGCTTCTCACTGACCAACCCAACAAGTAGCTTCCTAAGCCATACAACTTCTCGGCAGGAATTACAGGCTGCAATATACTCTACTTGTATAATACTATGGTCTATGGAGCCCTCCTTACTACTAGACCAAGAGATCATAGTTGATCCCAAGCTAAAATGATATCCAAACACACTCTTTCGATCCACAGTACTACCACCCTAGCCAAAGTCAGCATATCCAAGTAACATCACTCCATCACTGGAAGCATATCTGAGTCCATAAGTGATAGTACCTCGAAGTTATCTAAGTACATGCTTAGCAGTAACCCGATGTTTATGCCTTGGATAAGACATGAACAGAGTCAAGATACTCATACTATAACATATGTCTGCTCTAGTGTTTATGGACAATCTACATGAGTGGACTCAAACAGATCTCCCTGGTCCAAGTGGATCTAGAACAAAATAAATACACAATACCGGTCACTTCCCTAGATCAATATAAATACAAGACGGATCAAGATGCGGCTTACCTCACGTCTGTATTTCCTTTCTACTTGTTGCTCCAAGCTCTAAAGTCTTCATATCTTCAACTGCAAAACCATATCAAGCAAGTGGAAACATGCAAGCAGTAAAAGCATATAAACATGAATTGATCTAGATTAATAGTTAGGGAGGAAAATCCTAAGTATCATCAACACAATAACACTTATGGAAAGGACTTATATTAATGTAATGAATAGAAGTACATAGGGAAGAAATTTCACAACCAAATCCTTAACGTCGCGATGCCAACATATGTGATCTTGCCTCAAGGAATGCAAAGCTTCAAACCTCCTACAAATGAAGAAGAATGTTCTGACTGAATTCCACCAGCATGAGGGTGCATAATCCTTCCTCCTTTCTCAATGGAGAGAGGGGTTGTATTTATAAGGTTAGATGGATAGAATAGGTTGAAGATTTAGGGGAGATATCTAAGGGATCACCCCAATAGGTTAGGGAACCGAAGGACACCTCACCACAAGTTTTAGGGATGAGCCTCCGCATCACCAAGCTTCGAGAAGTCGCTCGAAGCTCCCATTTATCCATTTCAACCAACTCCGACGCACTTTGAAGAAGGACAACGTGTGCCAGAGCTAGATCACCGCATGATGTACAAGGACAACCTGCGCTAGAGACGCATCATGCGAAGTTGCAGAGTGCATCACCTTAGGTCTGACGTCCCTTGTTGGAAATCAAAGTGCATCGGGGTTACTAGAAAAGGTAAAATGAAAGGGAAATCAACCTCTCTTATGACATCCAAACCAAGGTTCTTCACGGATTAAGGCATGGGGATGACACCTGACTCATGGTGAGGATATTTTGGTGTAACAGAATGCCCCCCAAAGCATGAAGCTGGAAAAATAGAACAAGTGAAATGCTTTGCAAGATAAGGGATTAAGGCAAGAATCACCAGTTGGAAAGGACCACTGCAGTACAACTAACTCCGAGATACATGTTTCACACGACTCATAACATGGATGCCGACCAATACAATGCATATCCATGATAGTACAGACCAACTGAACATAATCATGGCTACTAGAAACAAGTGTAGATCCATGATGAGATGATAACACAGCCACGACCAATACAAAGTGGATCCATGTAATATGACTCAAAACAATCTCCATTGCAACCTGGGTGAGATTTGTGACTTCACCCAGGGTCTTCAAGTCCAACCCGCAATGATATGAATCTAGCCATGTGATAAAAATGTCTTGGAGTCGAACATGGTAGAAACCACTTAATTACCGGTCATTGATGTATACCGTTAACAAGCGCGAGGGAGATCACCATTAATCTCAATGATTCCCAAGGTATCATAGTACATGCCATTGGATGTGAATCAGATGAGTTGAGGTCAAACACTCGATGGAATCTTTCAATCAAGAGCCAATGATGTGAACTCATGTTGAAAGCGAGGTAACCTGCCATTGAGGCATGCAGGTCCAAGGTATTTGATTGGCTTCTTGATTCAATCCTTGGATGATGTGTTGAAGTCGACAAGGACGAATTCGTCGAAGGAGGGCCATGATGTATCCCTATCATCGACACGAAACATGATCAAAGATGTTTTGGAGCAAATCGGACAGTAGAGCAATGTTTGAAACTGACTTAGGGAAAATTGACATGATTGAAGGTAGTATGACTGCGGATAATAATTTGACGGACATAGATCTCTTGAACATGGGCATGGCATGACCTGGCAGTATTGACACAACGAGAATGATACCAATCCCTAATGCAACGAATGAGGGAATCATTCTATGGATGCCCAAAGGATCGGAAAGACTCATGGAATCAGTAACTCGAGGACAAACATATTACCCACGCATGTGAATGCAAATGCATATGAGTGCCATGTTCAAGAGTGACTAAGTAGTTCCATGATTACAGTGAAATACAAACCCTTTCCTTATCCCCATCATGATTGATGAGTACCTCTTATGTTTTTTAACGAGCTTGAGGAGTGTAACAGATGCTCGATATAGCTCATCCTTCAGATGAGTCCAATCCCAAATGTTTTACGAACCTGGGATAGGAGGGGTTCATCCAAAAACGGGCCCTTCGATGTCAAATTTTAACGAGTCCAAAGAAGGTAAACTCAACGTCATTTCATGTTTAGAGAGTCTGAAAAGAACTAAAGAAGACCCCAAAGGTTCTTTTTCGTAACAGTTAGTCTCCTCACCCGAAAAAGGATAAAACAATGCGAGAGAGAACTCTTCCAGTTATGATTAACCAGAGTGCTCCTTTTTCGTAAATAGCGCTTCCTGGTCCGAAAAAGGGGTAAACTATCACCAACAAGGCGACCATTCAAATACTTTTACAAGCGTGAAAGCATCAAGTTCGCTTGGAAATATTTTCATAGTTAGAGAGTCTGAAAAGAGCTTAAAGGGGAATTCTAAGGGGTTCCTTTTTCGTTGGAGTTTTACGAGCCTGAAAAAGTGATAAAAGATAACTCGGTGAATTATTCTCATTGTTTTGCGAGCACAAGAAAGAACCAAGAGTAAGCTCGGTGCTATTAATGTTTGAATTTAATGAGCAACATAATAGCACAAAAATGCTCACGAGTCATTCACACTTGACAATAAGCGTGAAATGACCACAATAGTCGCCGAAAAGATATAATGCTACTTTACTTTACCTATAGACTCCAAAAACTAGGTCAAAATGACAAATGAGGTGTTGAGATATAAAAAATATCGTCAACTATAGCAAATAGACCCACAAAAAGAATAAATTAAAATAAGAATATTCCAATTTTGATATAAAAAGGGTCAAATAGTAAAAAATAGTTATCATTGTTTTTTACCAAGTTGAGAGGAGTGAAAACACCATATGAAGTCGATTTTCAAGCGTCGATTGCGGGAGTTTAAGCCAGCCGATTTCGATACCGTCAGTGCCAGGTAAACCTAAACCTTGCTCTCTTGCTTTCCAGTGGATTAGTTTTGCTTAAAATGTCAAATTTTTGGGTTTTCAAGCTTGTATAATGAGGGAATTGTGCGCCCTCTCGATGATGCACTTTCCCCTTACGAGAAGTGCATCTAGGGCTCCCTGACGCATTTCACGCAAGCTAAAAGTGCATCAACACCGCCCCATCTACACATACGGGGTGCGCAAGCGCAATCCGCCTTCATAACTTAATGAATGAGCTCAAAAAACGAAATCTCAAGGGTGAATCAAGGTTCTAATGGGTGTTTGAACATGTTTTGGACAATTTTGAGTCATCATGGTGCTCCAATGGAGAGAAAGGGAACATAAGTTGGAGGATGCCCAAGCGACAAACAATCCTCTCACTATGCAAGCACTTTAACAATGTGGGCTACTAAAGTTCTTCCACATACAGGGCATGAGAGCCCAAGTACCATTGCTGGAGCACTTGATTAGATGGTGGGATCCAGACCAACAACACTTCCGGGTTGGAGTTCACACCTTGAAAATAGATGTTGAGGACATCTACTTTCTGACAGGTTTGTCTCGATGGGGTGCACCGGTTTCTTTATCAGGGTCATGTGGTAGTGACCAATCTACATAGATTCTAGTTGCGCAATTCTACACAGTTGGTACTCAGATACTTGGTGGGAAGATTCCCGTCAAGAACGTGAGAGATCAGCCATTACGCACGGTTTTGTTCTACATAGAGAGAGTGGCAGGGAGCAGGGCTCTCCATCAGGCCAAAAAGGCACACATGTTGTATGTTGTTGAGTGCATGGCCCCTACAATGTTCAACTGGTGCGAGGGACTCCTCGCAAACCTCAAGGATCATCTCACCAAATGTCGCAGGGGTGAGCTGAAGCAGTTCGGCTATGGGTCTATTGTAGTCTCGTTTTTCCTAGAACGAGTTTCGTTGTTGTGGCCACAGGTAGTGAGGGAGGATCTAGATCCGAGATCCTCACATGGTTCATTAGACCGAGGTCATGGCTTGCCACAGAGGTGGGGGGGCCATCATCAACTACAATCCCATTTTCTTCAGATGGTTGGACGAGCAAATCCTCATGATTGAGGACTATCTGTATGCAGGTACAGATTTCAGGGGTGACCGGGACCTGGCTCTACCTGAGGGAATGCAGTGGGGAAACCTAGGTAAGAACTATGACTCTGTTGTGTTTTTTATTTTATGTTTTTTGATGTTTTTGGAGTGATATTGACATTACATACATGTCTTATGCAGATGTTGGCCCTACCAGACCGTTGGGTGTCTCTCCAATTGAGCGGAGGGAAGTAGTCCGTGACATAGTAGCCCCGCATCTGGATGCGACAGAGGAGCAATAGGAGTTGGAGGAAAACCTCCAGAGACTGACACTGGATGTACCAGATGTCCCGGTTAATGAGCTTCCTCGCCGATATCAGTGACATACTGTAGGAGTCTTAGAGCGCTTTAGTTCACTACTCCGTAGAGTGGCTAGGGATATTGTCTGTTACCATGAGCATGTTAGGCAGTAGCTCATGTAGGATATGTATGTACTGAAAGCTACGGGCTTCAGATTTTTGTAGTGTAGAGTTACTAAAAACTCATATGCTTCATATTTTATATCAGTACCACATTTTGTGTTATATGGATACGATGATATATATATACAAAACACTTTTTGCAGGTTTACATACCATGTTTCATTGATGATTATAGGATCTTATGCATGTTTAGCTTATACTATAGATAATTTACATGTTATCTCATTTTTATACATCTGTTTGATTAGAATGTTTATGAATGTGTAAAGTACCAATCCAATATGAAATTGGCCAAAGAGTCAACAACAATGTTCATCTCTCTAGGAATATGCAGGTATTGAATGGACTCAAAAGACCTCTCCAAGAGACGTACTCGTCGAAATAGACAGACCGACATGGGATCGCGGATAGCGTAGACATGGTTAAGATGGGAGAGCACTAGTTGTGAGTCAAGGTGGACGATAACGTGGTCCATACCCAGGGAAAGAGCATCAGTCAGCAATACAATCACTGCATGATTCTCAGCGGCATTGTTGGTTGTGTATCCTAGACAACTCCCTCCTGAACCAATAAGTTTTCCGGTAGGGGAATAGAGTACCCAAGCTGTCGAAGCGATATTACGAGTATGTCAGCTGGCGCCATCCGCAAATCCAACACATGTTTCCATCTGCACATTCAGGCAGAACATGGTATAAGCGTAGAGACAATATCCTAACACACTCAGGCAAAGTGTCACACCACAAAAAACACACATCATGTACAATATATATATAGTACTAATGCTTAAAAAGACTTAGGCATACTATCGCTTTAGGAAGAGTCCATTACGAGACTCTCCTAAAGATATCCCGTCACAGTCTTCTAGTTCATATGCCCCCTTCTCCAAAACACACTTAACTACATATGGACCATGCCACATGGAATCAAGTTTGCCTCCCCCCAGTTTATCATGTTTTTGGTCATAGGTAAGGACCAAATCTCCCTCGTTAAAGATACGGGGTTTGACCGATTCTTCATACTGGGCCTTGATGCGCTTCTTGTGAGCTTCATTGGAAAGGGCTGCATCGCGGTGGGTTTCATCGAGTTTGTCCAAGTATAGAAAGTGTTCTTCCTCGGTGGTGGTGTTCGGTAGAAGTTCAACTACAAGTTTCAATGACAGAATCTCGCACTCAATAGGTAAGACTGCCTCCAGTCCGTGGACTAATTCGAAGGGTGTGAATCCGGTGGCAGTTTTAACGAAAGTTCTATATTCCCATAGGGTTGAAAAAAGCATATTGTGCCAGTTAGATCTGTGTGTACCAACCATGCATTGGATCATGGTTTTCAAGACCTTATTGGTGGCCTCTACTTGTCCATTGGACTATGGGTAATACAGAGTTGATTTCTCATGTCGAAAACCCAACCTGATGCTTAATTCATCCACCATGTTGTTCTGGAAGTGCCTTCCATGATCAGTGACGATGGCCTGAGGAACTCCGAATCATGCAATGAAGTGGTTAAACATAAAGAGTGCGGCAGTTTTTCCATCTTTGTTGTATGTAGGCATAGCCTCGGACCACTTGGTAAAATAGTCAAGAATGATGATGACGTAACCATGCCCCCTGACAGAGGTAGGCTTACAATGCATGGAATATATGCCCCATTTTGCAAAGGGGCCAACGTAAATAACTGGATGTATTGGGGCGGGATGAGAGCGCTTTTTATGATGAAAAAGATGGCAAGGAGGACACTTCTTGACGGATTCAATACAAACTTTAAAGATGGAAGGCCAATAGTATCCAACGCATAATATTTTCTAAGGTGTATCCATCCCAGAAAGATGACCGCCACATGCCCCCGAGTGACAATCATTTAGAACATGTTCAACCACCTCGTGGGTTAAGCATCATCGGAGGATAGAATCAACACCATGACGGTATAAGGTGTCACCGATGATTAGGTAGTACTTCACGTGGTGACGCACACGACGACGGTCGTCATGAGATAACTAAGGACTGAAACGTTGGGTCTGGAGATGCAAAGTAATGTCTCCATACCATGGGTCAGAAGTACTAATAAGAAACAAGGACTCGTCGAGGAAAGATTCCATGGGCTCAGTTTCCGTATCAGTACGGGGAAGATCGCAAATAAGCTCCGCAAAAACCAAAGACTTGTTTAACTTGGACTTCTCAAACTGGAGGTCAAATTCTTGAAGAATGACGATCTAGCGTGAATACTTTTCCCCTAGCACCTTGTGTGTGAGGAAGTGGTACATAGGGTTAGAGTTGACAATGATGGTGGTAGTGCGAAGGAGGATATAATGGCAGAACTTTTGGACAACAATGACTGCTGCGAGAGCTAGTTTCTCAACATGTGAATACCGTGTTTCGACGTCGATGAGACCCTTACTAAGGTAGTAAATCACATGTTCCTGGGTGTTACTATCCTCCTGGACCAAAACCATAGCAATAGTGGTAGTGGAAGCAACAAGATAGAGGATGTAATCCTTGGTGTAATCGGGTGGTTGAAGCATAGGTGCATGGGTGATAGCATGTTTTAGGTTGTCGAAGGACTACTAGGAAGAATCATCCCAAATGAACGGGACGTCTTTCTTTAAAAAACTCATGTATCCCTGCTTTTTCTCGGCGAAATTACACAAAAAATGCCTTAAGTAGTTTGCCTTTCCCTACAAACTTTGTAGTTTCGGTATGTCATCCGGAGGTGGGAGAACAACGATGGCTTCCACCTTCAAGGGATCAATACAGATCCCATCTTTGGAAATGATGAAGCCTAGGAGGCATCCAAACTCGACACAGAATATGCACTTATGAGGGTTTAGACGGATGTTATACTGCCTACATATGAGGAATACTGCCGTCAGATGGTCAATGTGGAACTCACGACGATTCGAATGAGCAAGGAGATCATCGAGATATGGTTCTACAAAGTCCTTCATATCATGTAAATCATACGACATAGCCCGCTGGAATGTGGTACCGACATTTTTAAGGCCGAAAGGTAGTTTGCGATATGAAAATGTACCCCACGTGAAGATGAAAATAGTTTTATGTTGATTGGTCGGGTGTATCTCTATTTGATTATATCCATCCATGAATGAGAAGATGACGCTTCCAGCACAGTTTTCAATGATTTGGTTGATAAACGGGGTAGGGTAGTTGTCCTTGGGACAAGCCTTATTGAGGTCCATGTAATCGACAAAAACCCTAATGGTGCCCTGCTTTTTGGCAACAGGGACGACATTAGAGACCCAGTTTGTCAAGGGGACAAGGTAAATGAAGCCATCCTTCAACAACTTGTCAATTTCAGCCCTTATAGCCGTAGTTTTCCTAGGGTGTACTGGACGTAATTTTTGTCGGATGGGTTTACCATTGGGATATGTTTGGATCTCATGTACAACAATTGCAGGATAAATCCTGGGCATTTCCTCGTAGCTCCATGCGAATACGTTGCAGAACTGTTTGAATTAGACTGTGTATGAAGTAATCTCTTCAGGAGAGCTATTTTGGCCTATATGAATATGTTCGAGGACTCCTGGTGTGGTCGAGATGTCGATCAGTAAGGTAGGCGTAATGTTTTCCAGGTTACCCTCGGTTACCGTATCACAAGTGAGGATAAGATATTGGGGGCAAGGAAAGACATCTAGCGAAATGATTGTTTCAATGTGGTTCTCCACGGAATCTAGCGGAGGGAGGAAAGACGATAGATGGTGGAGGTCTCCCCATGGGGGTTCATCCACACTCATGATCTCCATAATGGATTCGTTTGAATGGAAAGTCCGGAGGAGAGGGTCTGGTTGGGATGAAATCCACTGTAAGGGTGGATAATGAGACGTAGATGTCACTGAGGAGTGGTAATCAGATGCTGATTGGATAGCCTCACAAGTAGCTTCCGCTGGTGTAAGAGGCATGACATCTCCAATCGAGTCCAACTTGTCAAGCTCAGGCATGAGCCATTGGTCATTGGAGCTGGCTGGTGATGGGATCATAGAAGAAATCATGTTCACCGTGGAAACATGGGAAGGGGGATGTGGGGATGGAAAGACTCCCATGAGGGATGAGTCCTTGAGGAGTCCTACCCCCACACTCTCGTATATCTGTGATGAATGACCTAAGAGTGGTACATTGTCAGCAGGGTGAGTAGTGGTGTCCGGTGTACGGAAATCGAGTTGGTCGATAGTAACAATTTTCCCTTGGTGGGGAAATTGCACGACGTGGAATACGGAAGATGCGAACACAGTCATGGCATAAAACCAATTACGACCAAGGATTAGATTATAATCCAATAGAGCGGTGACTACCCCCACATTAATGGAAACTGTATTTCCCCCCAGCTCTATTGCCAAAGCTTGTAACAACCCGTGTGGTTGGAATCCATGACCGTCGAATGCCTTCAAAATGGTAGGGAAACGGTTCAACTCAGGAGAGCCAATGGCTCGCCAACAGGATAACGACATGAACGAGGTGGAGGTTCCTTCGTCTAACACAGTACAATGGATGCTTTTCCCAACAACGTTGGTAACGATTTGGAACGCAAGTTAGTGGGAAATCCTCGGTTTGAAATACTCAAGTTGAACATAAGGAAATCCTCTTTTTACCACCGGATTTCTAAGGTGACGCAGATTGGATTGAATCCACTTCTTCGGTGGCAGCAGGACTGGGTGATCTGTTGGTGCTGTTCCCAGCCTGTGATGGGGGTGGAGTGGAGTCAGGGTGGCTATGTGATCCACCGGATTGTGAAGCAGGCTAGTTTTGAACGGAATCGATGATGCCGTCGGCATGAGGTCCCGTGGGTGGTTTTGCTGGGTCATAGGTAGGGCGGTGTGCATCGGGGACAATATCGTATAGAGTGCCATATTGAGCATAGACAAAGTCTAAGTACTGGGAACGTGCTATGGCTTGTTCTTCTATGAAGACCCTGCCCATAGCGACATCTCGAGCTACGACAGGTAGTAATGACTCAGTAAACCAATCTACGAGGAGTTGGTCCAGAATGGGAGCTTTAATCAAACGACGTCTCCGCCTCCTTTCGTGAATATGATCGAAGATGTGAGTGGCAAGGATTTACTGGAGAGAGGTCAAAAGATTGGTACCGGTCTCGTAGCGGATTGGTAACTGAAAATGTGTCAAAAATGACATGGCTAGAGATCGAAAATAGGGAAAAGTGTGTGGTGGTAACTCGATGTACCACTTGGAAGCAGTGTCGGTGAGGGTTTGCTGGAATAACCTCAGACGGATGAAATCATCCATTAAGGAATTAGAAGAACACCACAAATGATAGGTCATTACATGGTTTTTCGGGTCCTCACCAAGTTTGCCGTCAAACTTCGGGATGTCAGATGGTAACTTCACCGGAATGGCAGTGTCACATACCCCAATTTTATTAAAATAATGTAATTATTTTATTAATATTCCTGAGACATTATGTTAAATTTAATGCTAAGTAGGAATGGATGACTCAGCAGAGTCTCCAGAAATGGAATGTAAATTCTGAATAATTATTATTAATAAATAAATTATGGAGACAACAGCATGGGAGAGCTGTTAAAAGAGGTTACTGGTCTAACTGGTGGATGGAATTAGGTGGAAGGACAAAAGACAAGTGGCAGCATCCTCAAACACTTCCTGAGTTGCAAGTG
This sequence comes from Larix kaempferi, assembly GCA_027924585.1. NCBI lineage: Eukaryota > Viridiplantae > Streptophyta > Pinopsida > Pinales > Pinaceae > Larix > Larix kaempferi. The sequence continues at coordinate 23,809,469 of BSBM01000361.1, forward strand.
GCAACTTCCCTATATTTTGGGGTCATGATTCCCCAAGAAAGTGGAATCTGAGCAGGTGGCTCATTAATGACAGTTAACCCAACTAAGACCTAGGCAATCTTTTAAATACTACTCAATGAACTGAGCTGGGGGTTCAGCATTTGTTCTAGAGGGAGAATACATTCAGGTGAATGCTATTCAGGAGTCCCATTGAGGTAGTGGGAAAACAGTAAGGAAGTGTTTTGAGTCAGGAAGTTGCAGTAACTTGGTTCCAGTATAGCTGTTTTGGCTGAGGGAATTGTTGGCTGTACCTAGTTCCATCCAGTTAGACCAGAGCAATCTCGGGGGTCCTGAGAAGTGCTGTCTGGGCACTCTCCAGGAATTGGTAGGGAGGAACAGCCTCCCATTGCTGTTATTGTCTACCAGAGATACAGGTTCTGCCACTCTTCCTGTTATTTATCTAATAAATTTAAATGTAGAATGGACTATCTCAACTGTGTTTTAAACAGTATTTATTTTCAGTAGATCAGTTTATTTTCTGTAATTGTCTTTTGATAGAATTTGCAGAACTCGTATGTCTTAGAATTTTTCCTATTATCACTTAAATAGAGTAATTATTCTATGCAGAATATATTTGTTACTCTTACAGTAATCAAATATCATGGTTATTTATTTCTAGAATCTTTATTAAGAGTTAAATAATAGATATAGAATACTATATAATAGTTATTTCAGAAAATACACTCATTAAAACAATCATAAGACAGACACATAGATAAATCTTAGAATTACTGTGAAATGTTTTCCCAATAGAGAAATGTACAGGAATAGTTTCTACTAGAGCAATATACCTATATATATATCTGTTTCATATTTCTGTCAATTATAGATATAGGTTAGTCTCTGTATTCGAGCTAAAGGAGAACAAAATTTATATCATTTTATTTATCTACACTCAGAACATAATTGACTGTTATCGATTATCCAAAGATGTGGTTGCAACAATGTTTCATTGTTTAAAAATTTCCATACAATCTCATTCAATAAAAATCATAGTCAAAATGCAAACACATAAACTGTAAATTGTTTTGTCTTTTAAAACCTAACAATATAGTACTTATAGCCATGTTGTCACAACACAGATTAACAGAGTTATTTTAATACAAGACAAACATCTTGACTGGCTCGAAGCCAAGTCTTAGTACACAGAGACTTTATTGTTTCTTTGTCCAATTCATAAGCATAGAATCACTGTTCATTATCGAGCTTGTATTACATGAAATACACAGCTCTGTTGTAGGTTATCATATCTATAGTCAAACATTTTTAAACGCAGAAAAACCATCAACGAGCTTAGCCATTGTTGGCTGTTACAAACCCTCATAGTTATTAGTGGATAATAAACCTATTACGGCCGTAGCCATACTACATTAAGTCGACAAGTTGAAACAAGAGAATAGAAATGCCTTCTATAACAAGTCGAACCTACAGTAGGTTTTATACATAGTCTATATATATATATATATATTTTTTTTTTTTATCCACAGTTACATTCGATATAAAAACAAAAATATCAAAATTTCACAACTCGTTCCAGTCACCACCGAACTCAAACAATTTCATATATATGTTTGAAACAAGGAACAGAACCCCAACTCGCCAGGGTTTTAATTAACCATTACAGAATGGTAGAAAACCATCAACATTCTTTTATTAACACTCAAAATCCAAGAAAACGCAGAGAGACAGATACATGGATTCACCTACAGCAGAATTATCATACTTGCAAGTATCTGAGAACGCAAAACAGTCCTTATATAATTTAAACACTCTATTCATTTAACAAAAACACAGAATGATACACGGCCACATGACAGGCCCGATATCACAGTAACTACTAACTTCACAGCATGGGTAAAACCCTACATATAGAAAATACAATGACAATAACAACCTTGGCCTCATACAGTCTGAGCCGTAGATGGTTCTCCATAGACATGCCAGGTATCAAACCCTTTTATAAATAAAACAATTTATACATGTGACTGTATCCATGTCACAAGAACCATAACAACCCGTTACACAGAAGGTCCCTCCAAGACTTAACCCTAACGCAACAAAACCAACAAAGGGAGAGACAGCCGTGGATAACCAGGCTTACCCGGAGGAGCCAGCGCTGGAGATGAAGCCCTGTGCACCTTCAGAACAGCGTGACCTGCATATTATCAAATGTCGAGAGATGTTAACCACATTATCAATGCCGAGAGTTGTTAATACTATTGTAAATCTAAACATTCTTTTGCAAAACCAAAACTGTGAAAATATGGATATTATCTTACCTGAGCCATGGAGGAATGCGAGCCGTGGAAAACCTGGTAGCCACCAGTGGAAACAAGTAACGAAACCCCATTACATTCGTCAGTTGGATGAGTAAGAGAGACTTCCAGTACCCCTCTATTGACAGCCACGATAGGCAACAAATTTAAACAAAACCCTTAAGCTGTGAATGAACCAGTCGAGAAGCACACTCCCAAACCCAAATGCACAACCACCTCATGGATAAAAACAACAGCGAAACCCTGCCTCATACTCACACCAGCGACAGTGGAAAGCTGTAAGTAGCAGGTGACTGAAAATGGTGATAACAACGAGACCAAGATACAAAGAAACTGTAGTAGACGCAAATAGCAGAGCCGAGGACTTCTATGCTACCAGAGAAATAAAACAACGTGACCGGAACCTAAACAATAGCATTTTACAGTGCCCAGCTCCGAGTTCAGACATGGAGGGTTTCTCCCTTAGAACAACCCGAGCTCGAAGGCAATGACAATGACCAGGTAGGGTTTCGATATTGGCTTGTATATCAACCAACGCAGGGAGGAGAATCAAACACGTAGCCAGTTAATTTATCAATTTCATATGGGGTCGAGTCTCTATAGTTCAGTTGCAGCTCGATTAATTGATCACCGATTCCAAATCATTGCATGAATATAAACCTTGTTCAACGTATGGAGAAGCACTATGATTGATAATCATTGTATTATATATATATTAAAAACCAAGCCATCGATAATGTAAAGAGCCCATTATGTTTTGACCTACAATCATTTAAACAATGATGTAGTCAACTTTCAAATGAAAAACTTCATGTCATTTAAGACCTTGAAATGTTACCATAACTATATGATTGGATACAATATTTTTATATAAGTTCTAATTACCATAAATCTCCCAATACTATGGTGAACAATCAACAATGAGAATAACAATATTTATTGTCATGATGTCTAAATATAAACTCATCTACAGGTCCATACCAGGAACATAGATTAAAACCAAGACAGAGTTAGATTACATAAGTTAAACAATAATACTAAGTGGACGTTGGACCCTGAAACATAGATGAATATAATGGAACATCACTAGAGGCGTCACAACTCCAACTCATGCTAATAACACGTGAACACAGCAGTAATCACCGGTAATAGTTGACAATATATCACATAACGCAAACGTCACTAGATGCAGACAGTAAACATGATACAAACAAATTGTTACAGTGATAGTTACATCATTAACATAGGGTCATGATCATATCGCAATGGATACGACGGGAAGCTTTGTAATTCATCGCAAAACCTGATGATACTGTCCCGGTTAAGAGATATCATGTCGAGGCAGACTATCAATCTTAATTCAAGTATCAATTTTCATGAAAAGAACTTTACTGTCTTACACGACAACCAGTAATAGTAAATAGATCTTCTTTAAGTTTATACAGTGCAGGGAAAAGAAGTTTTGATACTTACAAAAGAAAATTAAATTACGATGATCCATACTACACCGGTGTACCTGCGAACGAAAGACAAATTATGCATTAGCTCATAAGCTAAGTAAGCCAGTCAACTATGGCTAGCTCTCCCTTTGCAGTTTGAAACAAAAACAGTCAACATTTAAAATCACAGAAATCACAATTGTAGTAAGACAGAATCTTTTAAACAAAATTATGTTTAGTTACTGAAATTAAACAGGACCAGGAATGCTATTAACTAACATTTATTGTTATAATAAAAATTTTAAATTTTTCAGAAATTTCGGGTTCTGACAAGCAGGCCAATTTGTGCCATGATAAATGGGATCATTAGTCAACTGTGATAAGTCTGGAAGATCAAGTGTAGCCATAAATGGTAATTGTTGGTTGGATTGTGGATACTCGTAGCATTGATAGGGCATCGGTGTACCAGCAGGACCATGGACCGATTGGTCGTAAGGTCCTCCCGTGGGAAATTATCCATATGGGGGTGGGATGCCTGGGATGGGAGGGTGACCTGAAGAAGGTCTGCCTTCACCAAAATAAGGTGGCTCTCCACCAAAAGATGGGGGTTCTCCGCCTCTAGGGTAAGGGGGTCATCCGCCTTCAGGGTAAGGGGGTCCTCTGCTGAAAGGTGGGGTTCCTCCCCCTCCAGAATGGGGTGGGCCTCCACCGTAAGGTGGGTGTCCTCCTCCTCCGGAATGGGATGGGCCTCCGTTGTAAGGCGGGAGTCCACCTCCTCCGAAATGAGGTGGTGGTGGTGGTGGTGGACTGGATGGTGGTGGAGTTGGTGGGATAGTTGGTGGAGGTGGTGGGGGTGGTCCACCAACCAGAGGGCCAATCGGTGGGACATTATGGTGCCCCCATGGGGTGTTTGTATTCCCAAGGTATGGTAATCCAAGAAAAAGGTTTCCTAGAAATGAAACCATAGTTAATAGAGGTTGAAGGTTTCTGCTCAGAGGTGGAGGTCACATGAGGTGTAGAATTGACCACCTGACTTTGAGGTGTACTCATAGGGAACGAGGGTTGACCTGGTTCATAAGTGGTCTTGTTAGGTATGAATGTTTATGGTGAAGTGAAAGATAAAGAATGTATAGGGGAATGTTGAAAGATGGGGACTTTAGGGATTCTTGCTCTCTGTGAGAGACTTTGGTGTCTAAGTTGTTCGCCAGCCATATGTAAATATCTCACGTGCTCATAGAGTGGTGCAAGAAACTCATCGTTAGGAATCCATCGACGAGGTATAGTTTCTTCCATGGGAAGTGACCCAAAATCAGTGACATGTCGGCCTAGAGACGTGTCCCAAAAAGATGTTGCTGGACCAAATGCTGTTGATACAGGGTCATCTTGGGGCTGACCCAAAACCAAATCGGTATCTCCAGGATGTCCCTCCATCGAATGATGGAAGGATGTGTCATATGAGGTAGGTTGTTCCACTATCAGAGGTCCTGTGGGATCAGAGATAGGTGGATTGATGGGAGACTAATAGTTCATTCCCGACTCTAAGGTAGAGGTATATTCCTCACATGACATAGACGTAGTAGGTTGATCCATGTTTTCTCCCGAGTTCTCCTCCCGGTTAAGAGGATATTTAGGTGGCAATTTCAAAATCATTTGGGATGTTATCAAAGGTTGATCAACCAGAGTGGCTGAACCAAAATTTCTCCTAAGTGTTTTCTATACAAAAAGGAAAATGCAATCGAAAATCTACACAAGCTAAAGCTGCAAGCAAAATTAGGTGATAGGTGTGGATTCAATGGTCTGGAACCTCACGGGATTATCAAGGCGGTGCAACTTGCGATATACCACAGGGTCCAACAGTTATACTTGACTGAATATTTGAGAGCACTAACTAGGGAGGATTAGGACTGTACCCTTGACCGTATAACCCGACTACCTAAAGCACATGCGTAGTAGCTCCCCGAATGTTGTTCTCGGTGTATTTCCACTCCAAGATGGCCAATAGGTTAACTCGGATGGTTACAAGAATTCTAGAAAGGTCTCTCGATATACTCAAGGTACGTGGGAGCTCAAATCCGCAGTGGTGTTGTCTAACGCACAACCGTACGATAGGAGCCTTCTAATATACTACCGAGTACGTGAAGTACATTTCTATATACCCAAGGGTACATGAAAGGTCGTTCGATATACCGGTTGGTACATGGAAGAACTGCAAGCCCCTGGGATGCAGTGCAGTAAAAAAACAACAACTGGCATGCTTAAAGACGTCGGTACATGTCTCTGACCTAACACACAAGTTGCTATACAATTTTAACCCATCACGACTGGTAAATTTTATCTTTTACGGTTAGGTGAATGCATGAGGTGTAGACATGAATTTAAAAAGAATGCAAATCTAAGCTATATGCAAATGCAAATCTTTTATTTTATTTTCATTGAAATCTATCTAAAGTAAGGATAAATTCTTTTGTTTATGATGGTAAAAGTAGATAAGTACCCCTATACTTCAAAATCAATCAAAAGACAAATGAAGCACTCTCTTCACTAAGCCAACAAAAACAATAAAATAACATACACCAAATTGTAAATGCTTCTCTTTTTTTCTCTTTTCAAGTTAAACGAATTGACGAAACATGGAAATAATAATTTCGTTTTCAAATGGAATAATCCTTAATCTTCGAAACAATGATCTAAAAAAGTGAAAGAAAATTAAAAAAATAAGAATTTTAAGTCTTTAGAAATGCTTTGTAAAAAATGAAATGCACTTATAACTTTCCAAGAAATGACGAACAAGTCCTTATAACCAAGGAACTACAAGATAACCTTTTAAGCATTCCAAATATTTTTTTCAACATTTACCCCAAAGCATGAAAAATCTCTTTCAACAATTTCAAGAATCAAACTCGAAATGAAGATAATAAAAAGTTTGTTTTCCTACTCAAATACTCGCGATGGATCTGAGAATTATCACACCTTTTAGATCTACTATTGAGAAAATCAAAGACTATATCACGACCAACTAAAGTAAGTTGGAAATTACCAAAGAAAAGTGATCACCCAAAGCTCAAAAACACTCAAACACACAAAATCGAAACAACAAATCGCAACAATCAAGATAAAAGGACTCAAAAGTCAGATCGGGCAAATCCGGTGCAAGGATCAGGAGCTACAAGACTGAGTAGATCGACGTGGGATTGAAATTTCCCACAACAACCAAAACATTCGCTTGAATGGCAAAGGCTCCTATCAACACACAAACTTTGAAATTAAGCCAAGAAACAGACTATGCAGCATCCAGGGTATTTGTGACTGGAAGGGACAGACCACCGAACTCAGAAAATCAGGTCAAAAGTCAACTTGAAGGATTTCTTGAACCAAGTGCAAAGTAACACAAGGTGACGCACTTTGCAGGTATGTATCAGGGTGCCAGACAGTCTAGAGACAGACTCTGCAAACAATAAGGGGACGCCAGAGACGCAGGTTGCAGGCAGACATATGGCGTCAGTAACACAGGTTGACAACCAGGGACATGTGTCAAACATAGGTAGTACATAGCCCATGTGTGTCAGGTGAGATCCAAAGCATGAAAAATAAAAAACACTTCAAGAATAAAAGACAATTGAATTGATATTTACCATGGGTAGAGTCTAGTTAAAGCAACATACTCACTGGTGGATCGATATAATAGGAGGAATGGAAAGGAGAGGCCAAATCAATCACAATATTGTAACACAATCAAAGACATAAACCAAAAATTGAGAAATAATCAAAATAAAAGCTATTCATTCCCTAGTATGTTCGCCATTTTTGTTTACGGACAATCTACATGAGTGGACTCAAACAGATCTCCCTAGTCCAAGCGGATCTAGAAAAAAATAAATACACAATACCAGTCACTTTCCTAGATCAATAGAAATACAAGACGGGTCAAGATGCAGCTTACCTCATGTTCGTAGTTCCTTTCTCCTTGTTGCTCTAAGCTCTAAAGTCTTCAGATCTTCAACTGCAAAACCATATCAAGCAAGTGGAAACATACAAGCAGTAAAAACATATAAACATGAATTGATCTAGATTAACAGTTAAGGAGGATAATCCTAAGTATCATCAACACAATAACACTTATGGAAAGGACTTGTATTAATGTAATCAATAGAAGTACATAGGGAAGAAATGTCACAACCAAAGCCTTAACGTCGCGATGCCAACATATGTGATCTTTCTCAAGGAATGCAAAGCTTCAAACCTCCTACAAATGAAGAAGAATGTTCTGACTGAATTCCACCAGCATGAGGGTGCATAATCCTTCCTCCTTTCTCAATGGAGAGAGGGGTTGTATTTATAAGGTTAGATGGATAGAATAGGTTGAATATTTAGGGGAGACTTCTAAGGGATCATCCCAATAGGTTAGGGAACCGAAGGACACCTCACCACAAGTTTTAGGGATGAGCCTCCACATCACCAAGCTTCGAGAAGTCGCTCGAAGCTCCCTTTTATCCATTTTAACCAACTCTGAGGCACTTTGCAGAAGGAAAACGTGCGCCATAGCTAGATCACCGCATGATGTACAAGGAGAACCTGTGCCAGAGATGCATCCTGCTAAGTTGTAGAGCGTGTCACCTTAGGTCTGACACCCCTTGCTGGAAATCATAGTGCGTCAGGGTTACTAGAAAAAGGTAAAATGAAAGGGACATCAACCTCTCTTCTGACATCCAAACCAAGGTACTTCACTGATTAAGGCATGGGGATGACACCTAACTCATGGTGACGAGATTTTGGTGTAACATCTATTATGTGTCAAATACATCAAGGAACCAATGAGCTGTCTATACATGGTAGGATCCACTAGATCCAATCCCAATTTTGACTATTCTAGTTTCTTCATATTAGGCACCATTGGTGTAGACATGAACTTATAGTCCATCATACCAAATTTGCGCAACACATAAAATATGTACTTTCCTTGTGAAATAAAGATCTCATCTTTCCTTTGCTAAACTTATAGACCAATAAAATAGTGCATAAGACCTAAGTCTTTCATTTCAAACTCAGAAGTGAGCTCCCTCTTGCACCAAGCTATCCGTTGTTCCTCTCCAGTAAGGAACAAGTCATCAACATAGAGAACCAAGATTAGTGGTTGGTTCTTCACAACCTTGAAGTACAGGTTGGGGTCAGCTTGGCTTTTGGAGAAGCCCAAGCTCTGAAGATAGTTGTCAATCCTCGAATACCAAGCCCTTAGGGCTTGCTTAATTCCATACAAGGATTTATTAAGTTTGCATACATGGGACTCCTTCCCATGAACCACAAACTCCTTAGGTTGTTGTATTTATTCTGATTCCTCAACTTCACCATTGAGAAAGGTAGTCTTCACATCCATTTTGTATATTTTCGACTCGAGAACCAAGGCAAGGGAAATGATGGATCGAATAGTGGTGTACCTAGCCATAGGAGCGAATGTCTCATCATAGTCTATACCTTCTTTTTGAGAGAAACCACGAGCCACAAATTTTGCTTTATATTTTTCAATATTTCCATCAGTTGCATGTTTGATTTTATAAATCCACTTGGAAGTTACTACAGACTTCCCTTCCAGTTTAGGAACCACTTCCCACACATCATTTTGCATGATGGATTTGTCTTCTTCGACCATGGCATATTTCCATACATGTTCCTTAGAAACTTCCTCATAGGTGGTGGGTTATGAATCAGTGATGTGACTCATCTAAGCTACATATCCTGAATATATTTCAGTTCTCCTTCCATCTATGAATGTGCCTGGTGGTGCTCTATGTTTTTCGGCCTCTTGCAGAATGTATCGTCACTAGGTAGATATCCTCTTAGCAGGAGGTTCATCAAGATATCTTTCTACCAGTTCTATTGGCTCTTTAGGATTAAGCGGATCTAAGGACTCTTCTGTCTTCTCCCTCTCAACATCTATATGGGGAGAATCAGAATCTAGATCCTCGATCATGGGAGTCTCATGCTCCTCCATATATGGATCACACTGAATTTCTTTAGAGATCTTGAAGGCAACCTCTTCATGAAATGTTACATCTATGCCAACTTCAATGTACCTTTGTCATGGATTATAGATTCTATAAGATTTGGAAGTATTAGTCCCAGAGACGTTCTAAAGCGTTTTTTTAGAACTATGCCTGGGCATCAATAATCACTTCTGAAAACTTTTCTGAATCAAAATATAGTTGACAGAAAACCATATAGAATTTCTATCTTGAAATATAAATGGGCAGTATTTCAATGTGCCAAGAAAGCAGACTTTAGGTGGTAAATGGAAAATGAAATGGTGTAAGATAAAGGTACTGTGAAAGTAAATCTTTATCCTACATTTACAGCATGACGTGTTGAGCCTAGGAGAGGAATTCGACAGTATTAACAAAATGAAACACAAAACGTCACTGAATAATACGAGGGTATCACTTCAAGATAAACCGACATGAATACTTCAATTACTAATCACCATAGAAGAAATACATTTAAGCATAAACACTCATATAAACTCAGGATAACTCTGCAAATCATACATAAACAGAAGAGATGGAAAAACAGAAGAAGATACTAACTGTGCACATCAAAACTTTGAATCCATTAGGCTCCAAGATAGGGCAATAATATGTTTCCTTTGTATTGATCAACTGTCTAACATAGAATTAATACTTCTTACACGAGAGAGCCAACCCTTTGGCTAATGCCTACTTGGATATATATAGCCTTACTACTTCCTACAATAGAACTTGTTACAATTACTTATAGCTCAATAGATTTAAGTTTTTGTTGTTTATACTCCTTAACAGAGTTTGTTACAATACTAGTCATACAGAACATCTACTGGTTGTCCTATGACTACAACCCGTGACCACCTTGCAAGCAACGTAGTACATCCAGTTTTGACGAAGTTTGCATCACCTTTTATCTTATGCAAAAGTATCAATGACATCATGTTCACGAGAGCTGCAAAGAACCCCATAAACACCAGCTGGACCGACTACGACCTGAGTATGATGGAGCTGTGACCATGCCACTAAAACATAATGCTTTGCGGACTTCTGCTACCTCATTTCTTCATCCTGTCCAAGCCCTTTTCTCTCGGACCCTGCTTTCGACGAGACGGAGGCTTATCTCTGATGTCGAGTTGTGGAACAGGACCTTATGTAGATATTGCTTCGTTAAAATTGCTCAGGTGCTACCGCTCCATCATTTGATCATCCTTCACTGGGACCGGCGTATCCCTACCTTCTGTGCTTTTGCACCTAGAAGGCTCATCTTCCTTTTAACCACTACACAAGCTGACCTCTCCTTAAACATCTCAGGTGAGACCTCAGGCTTCTCCCACCTAATGGCATGCGAATGTGCGTCTGTGGGCTACTCATGGATGCTGGTCGTCCGAATTCTCAATGCTCTGGGTGAACCACCTCTAGAGATGAAATGTACCATTGTGAATTCCTCTATTCAAATATGAACCATTCACCCCTGAACGATTCTGGAGTCTCAGGCTCTGAGGCTTGGGGACAACGACGCTCAAAAAATGGAAAATGCAGAATAAGCTAAGAGGAGAGGTATTTATAGACCCATTCATGCCCTCCTCGATGAGCATTCCTTTACCTGCATAATGATTACACGCATGTCCTTTCGGCCCTTTGTCTTTTGGGAGTGTACTTCAGCCAGTACGACGAGGGTGGAAATGAAATTGGAGTATGACAAGACAGATACATTGATGGTTTCAGGGCCTCCAAAGAGCGGTTTAAGAAAACAACTTTAAGTCCCCTGAACGATCCTGGGGCCACCACGTGGAAAAAGCAGTTTTTGCATCAGGGGAGGACTGCTCCTGATATAGTTCGTACAACTTCCCTGCCCTGAAGCTCTTTCCATCGTTGATCTCTTTCCTAGTTGCCTCGAGATGAGCGCCTAGAAACATGCAACTCTGGGGAGTGGGTCCCGCTCTGCTCATGGTCCACTTTTCTGATGCTATAAACTTCATAATACCAACAGGGCCCTTCGGATGGTTTCAGGGTCCCCGAAAAGTGGTCTGGGAAAACCACCCTGAGACCCATGACTGGCTGAGAGAATGATACGCGTCTCTAGTGGTTTTTCCTTCAGGTGTGACCTAGATCAAAACAAACGCAACCTGCTCTCGAACCCTGATTGTGCCTCTGTGACGCGGGTCTTGGTTGGCCGATACGGCGGGATCCTTCTGCGTAACATGATCTGCCCAACCGCTTGACCTGCATCGTTCTGATGCTTCTAATTCCTCCTCGGGCACTTGCTTTTATCCAACTGACGGCTTCCCTTCGGCTGAAAATATCACTAACAAGAGGATTCATTATATCCAACAAATGTGCATTTCTTTCTAGATGGATCCATCTTTATCATCTTCTATTTTTGCACATGAATTTAGACAGGACAATCAAAGATCTTCAAGTTCTAACATATATTTTTTCACCAGCGAAAACTTCTTCAGGAGTCTTTTCTCTTAGGATAGCATGAGGAATTTTATTATGTATATAAATAGTAGTTTTGGAGGCTATGCCCATAAGGAAGTGGGAAGATCCTGATCACACATCATAGATTTTGCAGCCTCACAGATTATTCTGTTCTTTCTTTCAGCAACCCCATTCTGCTGGGGGTTGAAAGGTACAGTAAGTTGTCTTATTAACCCTACCTCTCGACATATGTCATTAAATTCATGAGACTCGAACTCTCCTCCATGATCATATCTCAAAGCATGAATGTGATTTCTAGTCTGATTCTCAACCAATGCTTTAAAATCTTGAAACTTGTTTAAAGTTTCACTCTTTGCCTTTAGAAAATAGATCCAAGACTTGTGAGAGAAGTCATCTATGAAAAGCACATAGTACAAATAACCACTCAAGGATGGTGCCGACATAGGACCACATAGATCGGAATGTATCAAGTCCAGGATCCCTTTGGATTTTTGGTACTGTTTGGAAATCTCTTCTTGGTGTTCTTACCAAGAGCACAACCTCTACAAATACTATCATGTTCAGATTGAAACATAGGCATTCATTTTACCATCTTATGTAAGCTAGGTAGCGCTTTGAAATGAAGATGACCAGGCCTCCTATGCCACCGTTTACAAATACTGACTGTGTCATTGACCATGGCTTGAATGATCTTTCCAGGAACTTTGTAGAGGCCTCCCTCTCTAACTCCAATTACAGATACATAGTTCAAGTCTATATTCTTAGGCCACAAGAGCGCTTTATTATCCATAAAGGTTACTCTGAATACTTTATCTTCTATAACTAAAATAGACAAGAGGTTCCTCTTCAGATTGGAAACAAACATAATTTCATCAACATGTAGTACATATCCTGAATCCATCTAAAAAGAAGTGGATGCAACTCCTTGGATCGAATAGATGGTATTATCTCCAAGATCCACCTGACAAGAGAACTTCTTTTCCTTCAGATCTGTGATAGCGCTCCTATGTCTAATCATGTGTTTGGATGCGCCACTATCCACCAACCATGTCTTAGCAGTAGTGGTAATGGATCCAGATAGGGCCAAGACAAGATAATACTCCTTCCTTGTTTCCTGATCATTAGAAGCGTTCTTTCTTATAGGTTCATCTTCTACAGCAGTAGAAGCATGAAACCTACACTTGAAATTTCCTCTTTGCTTTGTACGATAATCTCTTGCAAAGTGACCCTTCTTATTGTAGTTGAAGCATTTAAATTTATACTTATCAAAGTTCTTGTTGTATTCTTCTTCCTTTTGATGAGGAAACTTCTTATGAGAAAAATATTTCTTTCCTCTCTTCATCTGTGTCGTAAGAGCAAGGTTCTCTTCTTTGGAGGAAGCATTTTTGCATTGAATTCGCCCTTCTTCTTGTAGGCAATCATGCCACAGTATTTCAAATTTTGGTTGCACTTATTGACCATTTATAGAGATGGAAGACCATTGACAACAGTTTGTATGAGATCATTATCAATAAAATTTACACCAATACTTAAGACTTGATCTCTTACTTGAGAGATATTTTTTGCAGAAGGAAGCAACAACTTTGTCCTTCTCTATCTTCAGATTACAAAGTTTGTTCTTCAAGTCTCTCTTTTGACTGGGAGCCTTCTTCTGATAAAGATTGGTCAAAGTGTTGAAGCATTCCTTTGCAGTCTTCAATGGAGTAATTACTGGCATCAAATTGTCTTTCACAAAATCATAAATGATTCTCTTTGCTTTGGCTTTATTCTTCTTGAAAGTATTGCACCTGACATTGGATACATATCCATCTGGATCATGCTCTTCCAGGATATTCAGAATCCCGGCCTTCCAAGTATTGAAGTTTGAATTTCCTTCAAGTATGTATTATGGTCTTACTGATATTGAAGCCATTATTCTTCAAGTACCGTGCTCAACTTAAACCACCCAGGATCAACATAGGCTCAAGCTTGAATCCTGAACTTAGCTCCTTCATGCCCTAGGCTCTGATACCATGTTGATTTTAATATTAATTGTGGAATTACAATAGTACTTGAAAATAATGAATAATCAGAAGCGTAAACATCCACAGTCGACACATAAATTTACCCTAGGGAAACCCTCTATAACTTGGGGGAGAAAAACCCATCAAAATCTTCCTTAGTATATTAATAGACATCAGAGAATGTTTCCTTTACAATTAGCAAATTACATCAAGCACCCCTGGTGCAATATCAAAGAGAAATACCAAGTACCCCTAGTGTAATTACATAGCAAGATAGATAGATGAAAAAAAGAACTCATAATAATATTCTGCACTAAACCAAATCGTTGATTTGGTCACATGCACAAAAGTTGCAAATTGCCTTCAAGAGAGAATTTTCTCCGGCATTGTTTTCATCAATCCTGCATAACAAGTGTAACATACTTCTCGTGCTTTGGATTTTATCTTTGTCTTATGACTTCAGGATGTACTCGCCCTTCGACTAGATGCTAGATCACTTAGTTAGGTGGCTAACTCAAGTGTCATCATGCAAGTGTCGTAACTCAAGTGTCGCAACTCAAGTGTCGTCTTTTAGTTTAACTCAAGTGTCAACATGCAATTGTCGTAACTCAAGTGTCGACATGCAAGTGTCGTAAATCAAGTGCTGTCTTTTAGTTTAACTCAAGTGTCATCATGCATAACACTTAGTTAACTAAATCTTCTTTGTTAAAACTTTAGTTAACTCTTTTTATTGAAGTCTTTCTTGTTAACACTTAGCTAATTCTTTTAGCACATTTAATAACTGAATTCTTTCTTGATAACACATAGCTAACTCTTTTAGGAAATTGATGATTGAAGTCAATAAATTCGAGTTCTGTCTTATCTTAACTCATCTTCTCTTTATCTCTTGTCTTATCTGCATGGTCCACTTGTGCCAACTTAATTATTTATCATATCAAATATAGTAAGGTATTTTTCTAATGATGGGATCATATCGTTCTAATCTCATTCCAAGTAGTCATATGCTAAAGTAATTCACTCTAGAGGTGGCTAGTCTCTAGAGGAGAATTAATAGCTTATCCATCTCCAAGACCATGGTTAGTAGTACGTCACACATGGTCTGCAAGTAAATGCTCTGCAACCATAGTTTATCCATCTCCAAATCTTGCTAAGTAAATGCTCTGCAACGATAGTTTATTGTGTATGTGACAAAGGGCCAGGACTCAAAACTTAGAAGTCTGTGACTACTTTCATAACACAAATAGAGAGTAGCTAATAAAAGATATCACCGAAATAAAAGTGTTTCACATTAGTTTAAAGTAAATATTTAAGTTACTTGTTTAATTACATAATCAAGAATTTTCTCATATACCTGCTGAAGTGCAAATTCTGGGATTGGTTTTGTATAATTTGCTCCTTGATAGTCCAATGGGGACTTGCTAGGAGTGAATATCTTAATGGTTGGAAATCACTTGATTCCATTTTCCTATTTGAAATAGATACAAAATGATTTACTAGTTTAGCTAAAACTCAATCTAAACATGATCTAGCATGAAGTAGGAATAAAAATTAATCAGCCTACAAATTGTCCATTGGAACTCCATATGTAGTGATTTGATTTTGAACACTTCCCCTAAAACACATACTTCTTTATAATTGTATCAAGTAATATAGTTTGCACGAGTAGAAATTATTAGTTGATTTCACATGCATTCATAGACTAAGAAAGAAACATATATTATTACAACTTTTGATTGAATTAGATCCTAGCAACATAATTTTCTAATGGGAAAATATAAATAGGTCTTTGTGCCCATAGGAGCACTTGTCTCACTCTTGGAATTCATAATAGTTGCCAACCAAGTTGATAAATGTACCTACTTAGGAACCAATCCCTTTACCACATGAAACCATCATTAATATCCATTTTGGGAGAATTTTCCTCAGATTGCGCATGAAGAATAGCAATAAAGGATGAAAAAATCATAAACTGACTAACCAGTTTCCTTTTGGGATAAAAATGCCTTAGCAAGTGACTTGTGGGCATGAGCATCAAGAGTTGAAACTATAACAAAACCTTTCAAAATAGTCGTTGTCTTTTTCCACATTGGAGCTAGGGCCTGACAATGGATACACCATGGTGACAAAAACTCAACAAGGAAATTACTATTAGAATTTAAAACCTACAACAAAAACAAATTATTTGTATCCTGATGAATAAACAATATCAAATATCAAATATCAAATAACTTTAAACAAAGAGTACAAGAGGCAACCTTCAACATAATTTATGAAGCTATAAAAGTATTATAATCCCTAAATAACACAGTCTTCCAATCCTGCTCATGTGTACAATTATCCTTCAATAACCAAATATAAATTTAGCAAGCAAGAAAAATGGTAGACTTTGGAACAAATATATAAACCAAAACAATGTTAATCATAGAGTTATCATACTGCAATTAGCTAATATGTGAAAACTTATTTTTTAATTGGAACACTTCCAACCGCTAGCTTTTTTTTTTCCTTGGAAAAAAGCGTAATTTCATTAATAAAATCAAATTACATATTGTATAAAAGATTCTATGAGCTTTTTTAAGAAGTAAAGATTTTCAACTTTGAGTATCAAAAAAATGTCTATAACATATGTAGTAAGAAGATAGATCACTCAGGATCCATGTCTGAGAATCATTGCTATAAAAGAGATAGTCCAAAAAAGTAAATATAGTAGTGTATGTGCCAATAAAAAAGTGCTGGATCTTGTATATTTGGCCCTTCGAAGAAAGGTCTGTGATAATAGTCATGAAATGTGTCATTGAGATATTCAGTAATCCGCCACTGACCATGTGGAAGAGTCAACCCCTGTTTGGATAGGAGATCCGCGACCACATTCCTTTCCCTATAGACATGTTTGCAAGAGAAAAAGTCAAAAAGTGAGGTAGTTCTTTGTGTGTCTTGAAGTATAGTATTAAGAACCAAATGATGACAGCGGTGATGGTTATTGATCCAATTGATGATGATCAAAGAGTCTCCAAAGACTTGAATTCTAGTGCACTGTTTTTATAATGCAAAGAGTAGCAGTTGTTTTAGTGCATGTAGCTCAGTGTAATTGTTTGTGCCACTGCCCAGGCCCATGTGAATCTTAAAGGAGTGTGTGCCTGAGAGGTGAAGTATGGCTCCCCCCCACAGGTGTTGTGTTGAGAAGCACCATCGAAATATGCCCAGGGAGTGTTTGGGATGATGTTCTTAGCAATAGGGACATGATGGAGAGGTGTGGATATGACCTGGGGAAGTGTGAAAGGATGGAGAGAGAATGATTGATCAGAATGGATGGGCTAGTGTTTTTTCCACAGAAAATCGATTGATTACGGGTGATCCAAATTCCCTAGATGATGATCAAAGGTAGGGCCCTGATGGAAGTAGTAGATGGAGAGTCATACCAATTCCTCCAAGCCGCTTCAATAGTGTGCCCCCTCCATAGATCTGCAGCCGGATGAATGGATTTTAATGCTAACCAGATGTTAACACAGAAAATACAGTCCAGAAAGAGATGAGTAGTAGTTTCGTCGGCCTATTTGCATAGGATGCACCAGCCCGGGCCCTCAATACATTTGTTCTTGAAGTGATCCCAGGTGGGGATGCGATTTGAAAGAGTACACCACATGAATAGTTTGGATTTGGAAGGACAATGTGATTTCCAAACAGTTTTCCACCATTAAGATGGTTCGGCCTGAGGATGTTTCTGCTCCATTAAAAATTTGTAGCCCAATTTTGGGGCATACTTTCCATTTGAGGCCGGAATCCACAAAATCTCATCCTCATTTTCAGATATACGGGCATGGGAGAGTTTTAATGCCGAGATGTAAAGTTCCCAATGGTTGTGAAGATCCTCCGGGATCTGTAGGTCCACCGTAGATAACCAGCCCTGTTGCCAAATGCTAGTTGTCGCAGGATCAACGATATGTGAAAGATGAAAGAAGTCGTTCTGTTGGAAAATTTTTATAAGTGGTGCCGACAAGAGATGTTAGTTTTGACATCCAAGCCATGGATCTGAGCTGATACGGATCTGTGTTCCCGATCCCACTTTCCAAGCGAGTCCCCGTGTTATGAGAGGGAGAGAATCCATAACCGCTTTCCAGATGACAGATATCCTAGTCCCAGGATTTGTTGGATTTCGGATCCATTGTAGTATAGAAGATGGGGCAATATATTTATGAGAAACAAACTCAGTCCACAGATTTGAAGTGTTTATGAGGTGCCAACCGACCTTGGCGGCTAGTGATGTGGAGAAGAGATGGATGTGCTTGAGTCCCTAGCCCCCCAATGATTTCGGCAGAGCAATGCGTTCCCATTTGACCCACGAAGAAGTAGTGTGTTCCGAATGTCCAGACCAGAGGAAACGAAATCAAAGTTTTTTGGCCTTTTCCATTATTCCTTTTGGGATCCAAGCCAGTGACATATAGTATACAGGAATTGCTTCAAGAACAGATTTGACAAGGATCAGGCGACCGGCTCTGGAGAGCCATCTGTGGCTCCAAGACATCAGCCTCTTTTCCAATTTTGCAATGAGCCAATTCCAGTCACTCTTTTTATATCCATTTGGTTTTAGATGAAAGCCCAAGTATTTTAGACCTTCACTAAGCAGGAGAGATTCAAAGGGGAAGAGTATAGTATACCTGTGATATTCTACTGCAGATAGGCCGTAGAGAGTGATTGTGGATTTTTGAACATTTATGACCATCCCCGTCGTTGCTTGAAAGAGGGTGAGAATATGGTTTAATTGCTTTGTGTCCCCAATAGTGCTATCACAAAAGATAAGGATATCATCTACGAAAAGTATATGTGAAATGCGGAAATTGTTGGTGATATGTAAACCATGAAAAGTGCCCTGGCGAATAGCATCTGAAATGGCCTGGCTGAGTCCTTTAGCCAGTAAGAGAAAAAGTAGAGGTGATAAGGGGTATCCTTGCCGAAGACCTCTTTCCGCACAGAAAAAATGTGATGGTGATCCATTAATGAGCACTGTGAAGGAGGCAGTGGTAATGCAGCTCATCGTCCATTTGATGAATGCATAGTCAAAACCAAGGTGTGTCATGAGCATGCGTAGATAGAGCCAGCTGACCCTGTCAAAATCCTTAGAGAGATCAATTTTGATAATAGCACCTTTGATGCCCTTAATCTTCTGAGAATGTAGGCCTTCTTGAGCAACCCCAATGGCTTCATGAATTCGTTGTCCATCAAGAAACCCAAACTGTTCTTTAGAGATGAAACTAGAGAGAACAGGTTTTGGTCTCTTAGCCATAATCTTTGCCATAATCTTGTAAGTAATATTGCGGAGGGAAATAGGACGAAATTCATCCAGAGTGGAAGGATTGTCTAATTTGGGGATAAGAGCAATGAAGGTGGTATTTAGTGGGGGATGGATGTACCCACCGCATCTGGATTCTTCAGCAAGAAGAAGGAGATCAACACCAATGGTGTCAAAGTACTCAATAAAAAATTCAATGGTCCATGTGTTCGGGCCAGGGCTCTTATCCTTTTGAAAGCTATGTAGAGTAGCCTTGAGTTCCCCCTTAGTGATTTCTTCCATGAGATTCAGGTTGTCCTCTGCTGTGACGGCTCCTGGGAAGAATTGTGAGAGTCGAATCACTTCAGCAATAGTGGCTCTATTGTCATTCGAGAAGAGTGTTTTGAAGTGAGTAGAGCCCAAAGTAGCCAAGTCTTCAAAAGAGGATACAGATTCTCCTTATGCATTCTTCAGATCCCATATAGTGTTTTGAGCTTTTCGTCCCTTGGCATATGCATGGAATAATTTTGTATTTTTATAACCGCTTTCCATCCAGATAGCTCTACTCTTTAGTCTCGAGACTTCTTCCCGCTCAAGTAGTAATTTATTTCTCGCACTTTCCAGATTTTTTAGGAGTGTGGTGGACTCCGGAGAGGCATAACCTCCTCCTTAATCCAGGCTACACAAAGTTTGAAGGGGCTAGGCGGTTTGATGTTGTTTCCCTGAATCTTGAAGAAAATGGGATGATGATCCGAAATGCCCCCAGAGTTGACCCACTGGCGCATCCTATAGGGTTGATTCACCAGTGCTTCCGAAATAAGGAAACGGTCCAGTCTCTTTGAGATGCAACTCACCCTAGTTCTATGATTATTCCAGGTCGGTTTCAATATGGGTGGCTGGTAATCAATGAGATGAGTGTGAAGAAGTAGTAGTTCGAAGAAGCCAGAGAGAACATTGCCGCAAACCTGTTGACCCAAGATCTCATGTGTGCCGAGGGTGAAGTTTAAATATCCACCAATAATAGTGTCTTGCCCAGTGATCATGGTGTTCCGTCGGATGGAGTTCCAGTAGTTTTCACGATCACCATAGGAACCATATATGTTGATGATCTTGAAAGCCCTGTTTAAGCCTGAAGGGAAAATTTCCACTCCCAAGCCCGAGGAGAAACCCCAGGAGTTGTGTAGTTTTTTTGTGGATTTATTCCATCCCGTGGCGAGCCCCCCTGAAATCCCATGAGCACTAATGGCAGCAAAATCGAAAGCAGGGAAGGAAGCAGAGAGTAAATCCAGAACGTTGATGTCTGACCCCATAGTTTCTTGTAGCAAAAAAATATCAGGTTGTTGTAGAGAGATCAACCGCTGTAGGGCAAGTTTTTTAGGTTTACTTGCCAAACCTCTACAGTTAAGTGACCGAATTTTCATGGGGGAACCCCAGAATGGGCATGCACCGCTCTAAGTGCCCCAATGATGGATCTTTGTTTTCCATCCACCAGGTCCAAGATGGCATGTTGTTGTGTTGAGGCAAAATGCGTGGGTTGGCCATGGCCTCGAGAGGGTTTGCGGGGAGGTGGGTTTGATCCCAGTCCGGTACTAAGGGGAAAGGAGGTCAGGATAGGGATGTCGCGAGTGCGAAGTTGAAAATGTATGGGGGGGGCACAGGGTTTTCGGTGGGTAGGGGAGCCATAGAGCAGTCCATGGTAGGGGTAGTGTTTGTGGGGATGTAAGTAGGGATGGGAGATGGAGGGAGAACAGGGGTGGGGAATCCCGTAGTAATAGGGGAATCCATATGCATAGTGCAAAAAGTAGAAACAACAGAGGCGTAAATAGGGTCAAGTGATTTAGTCATACCTGGAAGTGTAGAAGCCGATGTGTCCACAGAGCAGTTCGGAGTCGGTGCAGGAGTGAAACCCTCAGGGGCCGGTGGTATCGAAAGCAGGGAATATGTGGTAGTAGCCACATACCCCGAGCGAGCCTCAGCAAAATCTCCACAGTTAGGGTTTTTCTATTGTGATCCCAAAAAAACTCCATGCCTGCCATCCTTCAAAGAATCATCCCGCGGACCAGGTGGTGTGCCCTCCATCCGTTTGCAAAAATTATCCAATTTGGGTTGGAAAGTGAGACGACAATGTTTTGCAAGATGCCCAATACCATGACATCTATGGCATCAGAAAGGTATACCCTCATAATCCAGTCTTTGTGTCTGCTGAGCAAGTCCCTAAGTAAAATCTTTATGTGGATGAAGTCCCTCGCGAACGTTGATAGCAACAAGAATACGGGCTACTGAGAAAAGCTGAGTGTGTTGAAAAGACAGATCGACATCAATGTATGAACCCAACGCATTGCCGATGTCCCCGAAGGAGTCCGCGTTCTAGAATTCCCAAGGTAAACCCGGGAGACGAACCCATACAGGGATGACGTCAAATTTTTCCGTGTCCGCTTCAAACATGGGGGTCCAGCTTTTAAACAAAATGGGAGTGTTGCCTAGACTCTAGTGTGTAGCAAGAATGCGCCGAACATCCTCATGAGAGTTGAAATTGAAAACAAACCAACCGTGTGACAGGACCATGATCTCCAGTTTATGATCAAGAAAGTGTAGCCAATTTGTTGTAACCAGCGATCCAGGTCCTCAGTACACAGATATTTCCCTCAGGAACGACCAACCAGCGCCGTCTCTGCCATGTTCAGTGAGCTAGCCACATACACGTTTTTCCCACAGATGAAGTTGATGTTATCCCGCACACATTTTAAAAAATTTCCTTTCTGTTTGCGCGGAGGTGAGGTCTCCTGTCGACGCGCAGTGGTTTGAGCACTCAGATGAGTGCCCTCAGTGCTGAGGGTTGAAGGAGTAGTGCCAGGGTGGGGAGGAGAGCATAAAAGGGAGTTTATAAAATCATCCAGAATCTGCGCAAGAGGGTTTTTCGCAGAGGTAGGGTAAGAGTTCGGCACAGTGAAACCACCGGAGGACAAATAAAAAACCCCATGCTCAGAGAGTGTTGTGTTTCCGGAGGCCAGGCATCCGACAATGGTTCATTGTGGATGATCATGGAAGCATAAGGTAAAGGGTCGCCCAGGGCGCATCTAGGATAACCAAAAAAAGAGTGGTGAGGACCCTCGAGCCTCGAATCGGGAAAACTGTCTGAGGCGAAACTTTTGGATGAGAAACCACCCATTGAGGGAGACAGGTGTTTGGGTGATGGAGCCGCCATCGATATCTCCCCACTAGATTTCAGATAACTGTTTTGGTAAAATCCAGAGGGCAACAGAGAAGTCAAGACCGGCGAGGTAATCGCTGCAGAATTACTGTGGGTTTGCAGTGAAATAAAGTCGGTGAAAGAGATAAATGAGTTTTTACCTTCAAAAGGATCCAACGAATAATCGACTGCATCAACATTATGATAATCCATTCGTGAGTCAGTGCCCTCGGAGTCTATGCAACTACCATCGAGTGTGCACATCGAGGTTTTATAGGATGCAACCCCTACGGGCTGCAAAAACCTAGGAAAAAAACCCTATCATGGCTCCATCCTCGCCTTGTAACTTTCGTCATTCCTTCCAACCGCTAGCTTATTTAGGCTTAATTTAGATTTATTTAAAATTTACATTATTAGATAAAAAAGAAAATTAACGTCACAGAGAGGCACTTTATATATGTTGGTAGCTCCTTCTCAACAAGTTTTCCAGCTACTTCAATTGGTTGAAAAATCAAAGGAAGGAATTGCACATAATACCCAAAGATGTTGTATGTAATTTGTGAAAGCTTTATAGCAAAGGTTCTTGGCATATTTGCAGTGTATGATTCCAAGTATATGTGTAAATAAAACTTCCCATGAAACATAAGCAAGAGATCCAAGTGTTTCTTGAACTCCCCTATGGTCACAGTTTGCATAAACATTTTGACACTCAAAATTGTAGAATTCATTTCCACATCTGACCCATTTTTGTCTTGTAAACTTAGATAGTAATTATGTCAAATGATCATGCAAGCACATGGGCCAGGCCGTCCTACAATATATTTACAATAGAACAAGTTAATTTTTTTTTTTACACAATAACTAGATTATAAACTGAACAATATACTAAAAAAATTGAACTTCTTGTTTCATTAAACCAAAATCTAATTAAAGTTATTTAAAATATTATAATTATAATTATAATAAGTCTCTCGTGAAACTTTCCCAAAAACAAAAGATCTACCTTACCCCACTAACAAAGATTTCTTATTAACTGTCCTCACCTGTATTTAGATCAATTGATGAGGTGGAAAAATAATTGATATTTTGTGGTGTTGATAAAGAGGTTGTAGACTTGCAATTGGAGGTGATAGTTCCACACATTTGTCATTTGCATACTGGCAGTAGCATATTGCAATCCCTTGTTATGAATGGTTCTTCAATGCAGTTGTTGAATACCATATTTGCTTTTTGGATTTACGGTTGGAACTGAAAGAGAGAGTGAAAGGA
Source organism: Larix kaempferi (assembly GCA_027924585.1). NCBI lineage: Eukaryota > Viridiplantae > Streptophyta > Pinopsida > Pinales > Pinaceae > Larix > Larix kaempferi. The sequence continues at coordinate 23,833,404 of BSBM01000361.1, forward strand.
AAAGCTAATCATGAAGCAGAAGCATATCGATTTAGCCTCGCAGTTGTAAGATTGATGACGATTTGGAAAATGACAAGCTCACTTTTATCAAGTTATTTCCAAAAGAAAGTTGGGTATCTAAATGGGAAGATGTTTCATAAGAGCCAGTTGCTGACCATGATACTATTGATAATAGACACTATCAACAGTATCTACTATCAAATTGGTGCAATTCACCTCTCCAACCTCCTGTTAACCCATAGTGTCAGTTTGATGCAATTCACCTCTCCAACCTCCTATTAACACCTCCAAGGATCTCAGACAAATTATTTTAACCAACTCTTAGTGCGTTTGAATCCATCTTTTTATTAAGGACAACTAGAGATGATAGTGGGATTAACATGTCAAATTTGGAGTAACCTCACTGAGGTAAAGTGCCAACAACATTGATAAGGACGTTGAGGTGCAAAATTATGGAGCAAAAGACAACCAGTGAGACCCCAATTGTTCTATGGACCCGCTTGGATTTTTAAGCAAAGCAGGAAGGAATAGCCTTAGCCTTGTGTTGTTGATTGATTTCCCATCAATACATGAGATTCATAGCAATAATTTTGTAGGGGATGATTCGGTGGATCAAACCCAGTACAAGCTATTTAGAACAAATCCAATTTTGATGTTTGAAGGCAAACTATAAGAAAAAAATTGCTTGAACAAAGATGAATTGGGGTGATCCATGTTGACCGAATGGTGACCTCACAGTCGACAGGGGTCCACCGACTGTCGACCCATACCCCAGTCTTCCTGAGCACCGACCCGAGCAGGGTTGAGCCCGCCTAGCAACACCCGCAGAGCGGATGAGGTCTCACTCGAGGTGTTCAGGAAGAGCAGACGGAACCATGTTTCCGCCGAGGGAGGAGGCCAGTTGTGGCACTATCGTACTAGCAGCAATTCCAAACATTCATCATGAAGTTCTATCATATCGCAACATTTAACATTACCAGAAATAGAGATTGCATATTACTTTAATCACAACATGTTCATGTGGACAGATAACATCTTATTGCAGCATTCACATTATAGCAATAGAAAACAGATAACTGCATTACGAATAAATAACATGAACATCCAGCAACATTACACATAGATTGCACCAAATCATCATCCTTATATTACTCAGCAAACCAAAAGGAGTACATAAACATCTGCATTATCTCTGTCAATCTCTGCATATATCACTTTTCTCCTCTCTCTTCTTCTTCCTCCTCTTTCTTTTCCTCTTCTCCAATTCTACTCTATTTATAGGCTTCCGCCGATTACAATGCTTGTCCACTTTCCTAATCGACACTATGGACACTCTACTAATTGACTTCGTCTAATGACCCAAAAACCCGCATACCGCGGTACAATGACTCGATATTACAAAATATATGACCAAAAACCCGCCAACTGCGGTATACTTGACTCAATATTACAAAATATGTGGTCCAAGTGACCCAAAACTCGCCAAGTGCGGTATCCTTTGGCCCAAAATACTCCTTTCATGCCTTCATCCAACGTGTTGCGGCGTCAGTAGTACTGCGACCTTTCCTCATGAAACCACCCACCACACAGGCCCCCAACACAATCTTGTGGCTCGCCCTCGAGTCACGTCAACTGCTGGATAGAGTATACATCACGGTCTTTGTTTTGAAATCTGCATACGACTGTTCGACGTTCCTTACCAGCTCCCGAGCCTCCTGAGGTACCGTTTGACAGCTAACCACATCTTCGGTTGTCGGGTGGTCAACAAGCTTATCCATGATCTGTTGGCGATACTTTTGTACTTCCTGGAGGACTTCACTAGCATTCAACATCAATTTCCCGCCAGTGTCCTGGAATTCTCCTAACTGGGCTGCGCACAGTTTTTGGCATTCATCTGCCTTGGTAACCTGATGTTGAAATTCCTTGAGTTCACACGACTTAACGACTTGCTCCATAACTCCACCAGCCACCGTATATTGTGTTAATCTCTTACTCTTCGGGGATTCAGAGGACTGACCTCCTCGACGCTTCTTAGCAACAGCTGATGTACCCACCGGCATGTTGGCGACCTCAGCTCCAAGATCAACAGTGGCCGAAGATGTACCTTCTTGTTCAACAATAAACGGAATAAACGGGGATTCGACTTCACTACTAATGTCGAAGGGCTCGAATTCACCTGGCACACCTCAATACTCTTTGTTATATGCTCAGCAGCAAATACCTCATAACACTACAACCGTTCGCAACAACACTGCTTACCAATTCTTTCGTGTCTTCCGACTGACTCAAGGCCATACTTATAGCATTTCCCTAAATCCACCCTAATCATGACTGAATCGTGCATTAACTCAACCAAATCCTCGTATTAATGAGAGAAATCCGTCGATGATCTTGTCCTCCCCTCAGCCATATCCATCATTATTGCCCATAATTCAAGCGCCCCGGTAATTAACTATCTCCACTTTTTGTATTTATTACTGATCTGACCAGGCCGCCATGCTGCCATATATCGCTGACTGTGCCAAACTTGCGGTATAAGCCTCCTGCTTGCAGATGACATACTTTCGTTGGTGCACCTTCTGCCACCAAGATCATCATTCATTCATCCTTTTTTTTTTAAACCTAATGCGATTCAGACATCGCACTGCTCCGAGCCCGCGTGGTAGGGATTCAGCCTGTGACCATTTACCAGCTTGGGGAGCATCCCCCCATCCCGGCAACGGAACCATTTGTTGACCGAATCGCGACCTCACAGTAGACAGGGGTCCACCGACTGTCGACCCATACCCCAGTCTTCCTGAGCATCGGCCCGGGCAGGGTTGAGCCCACCCAGCAACACCCGCAGAGCGGATGAGGTCTCACCCGAGGTGTCCAAGAAGAGCAGACGGAACCATGTTTCCGCCGAGGGAGGAGGCAAGTTGTGGCACTATCATACTAGCATCAATTCCAAACATTCATCATGAAGTTCTAACATATCGCAGCATTTAACATTACCAGAAACATAGCTTGCATATTACTTTAATCGCAGGATGTTCATGTGGACAGATAACATATTATCGCAGCATTCACATTATAGCAATATAAAACAAATAACTGCATTAAGAATAAATAACATGAACATCCAACAACATTACACATAGATTGCACCAAATCATCATCCTTATATTACTCGACAAACCAAAAGCAGTACATAAACATCCGCATTATCTCTGTCAATCTCCGCATATATCACTTTTCTCCTCTCTCTTCTTCTTCCTCCTCTTTCTTTTCCTCTTCTCCAATTCTAATATATTTATAGGCTTTCGCCGATTACAATGCTTGTCCACTTTCCTAACCGACACTATGGACACTCTACTAACTGACTTGGTCTAATGACCCAAAAACCCACATACCGCTGTACAATGACTCGATATTACAAAATATATGACCAAAAACCCGCCAACTGCGGTATACTTGACTCAATATTACAAAATATGTGGTCCAAGTGACCCAGAACTCGCCAAGTGCGGTATCCTTTGGCCCAAAATACTCCTTTTGCGCCTTCATCCAACGTGTCGCGGCGTCAGCAGTACCACGACCTTTCCTCATCAAACTGCCTGTCAACAATCCATGATGGATTCTGAATTGGGTTCTTGAGGTTTGTTCTCATGGGCCATTGAGCATAAAGATGATGAAATCTCATGTGCGTCTCCTCCTATACGACGTCCTAGATCAAGTTCTTATCCTATGTCCACACACACAACATATGCATATCCACACCCCATGTTATCCAAAGCAAAAGACATAGCCAAAAGCAAGCAGGAGCTCATGAAAATGGTTGAAAGAATGCCTGAATCAACTTATGAATTGTCATTTAGTGATATGGTGGAACACAAGGCAACCATGCAGAAGAGAGAACATGAGGAAGTGGACACATAAAGCAAAGGATAGGAGTTCAGGAAAGCAAGATAGGAGTTGAGCCCCTATATAATGATGGACATGAGTTGAGCCCCTATGTAATGATTGAGTGGATTATGTAAATCTGACCATAGTACGAACCACCAATTTAGAAAGTTAAATTAATACTTTTTTGGTGATGAAAGATATACACATTTAAAAATTAAATTATTGAATCCAATCACGCCATCAATAATCAACAATATTTTGATGGAGGCTGAAAAGAATCTTGCCCAATAAAATAGAAGCCTTGCCTTTCAAGGCAGATTCACAATGTACCCAAAAGAGGGGGCCTACTCCTAGTGTGAGCACTAGATGTTAGAAGCTTCCAAATGACACATGGAAGCATTGGAATCCCTTTAGGAACCACTTCTGCAGGATGTGGTTAGAATTCATAGTCAATTGTTTGGATCTACAAATCTTCGACAATCTTTATGAAAATTTTACATCCCAGAAGAGGAAATATTGCATGCAATTACCCTCACATATGATGATGGCAGGAAATTTGTTGAAGGGACTGGGCATTCTTTACCTGCTAGATTGGATGAAAAAATATTGGCCAGTTAGTGCTTGGAGCACTAGAAGCTTTCCCACTCATCATGTGCAAGAAATAATATTTACAAGGATTCCAATACATATGAGATGGAATTAATGGTAGAACCCCTTTTGAAACTTCAGGACATAGTTAATCTTCTCCTTGAGGAATGGCCTAAACATCTAGGGTTGCAGTAGATTCTACAAATTATTGGGACACTTCTGGGCGTTTCCCTTAATTCTCCATTGATGAAAGCTCTCATTGATGCACAATTTTTGCTCTATAGATCACAACTATGGGGCAAAAATGCTCTAAGAATGTTTTCATTGTTAGATGAACTCAATCCATTGTCATATTTAGTTAGTCGGTGGAGGAAGATTGACGAGGAAACTTGTATGTCTCTCTTATTTGGGTCTATAAGGATCCTTTTGGTATCGAAATGTTAGTTGGAACTTATTGTTCTCTCTCACCTCATATTCTTATAGATAAACTACCTTATGATACATGAGTATAAATCCTTATCTAAGGGCCCCAGAAAGTTGCCACATAAGTAGTGATTCCCTAAGGAGATAGGGAACTCATTCTATACGTATAATGATGCAGTTTGTTGGATTCCACTAAAAATCCCTTTGGTTGCTTGAGGCTTTTCCAAAAAAAGAAAAAAATAAAGAATGCAATATGATGTAATGACAAAAAACTATGCAGGGTGCCAACAAGAAATGTTGGAAAATAGAGGATAAAGGGTTTGAGCATTCTATCTTATTGAGGAAGATCTGACAAAAATCCATGTCTATTTAGTAAAAAGAATAAGGGGTTTTGCAAATTTTCAAGTTCATATTCTTTATGTGAGGCAATACAACCAAATAGATTAAAAATGTTAAATGAATATTTCCCCTTAAGAAATGGCTTAGAAGCAATTGCAAGAAAATGTTGCTTTTGGAACACTAGCATGCTAGATTAAAAAAAGAGAGAGGATATTTTTTGTTGTGTATCATGCTATTCATACTGATAAAAATCACAAAAGAAACTACCACATTGATTTTGATGTTACAAAGGAAAATAAATTAGAATGAGAACTAAGACAATTTCTCCATCATACACTCGTAGTGACATACAATCATTAAATCATTATTCTGGCAGCGATATGTTATGGAATCCCAAAATATTAGCATATGATCGCAATGGAGTACACTTTAGTAACGAAACCCCATTTTTAATACCCCTATTTTGACTCTTAGGGTTTATTGGCTTCAATGTAAATATTGTGTAAATACAGTGTGTGTTTCCCTAGTGTGGAGGTCAAGGCCAAGGCCCCACTAGTGGATGTTCAGGTTTATTTTCATAGGCAAGTATTTGACAGTTTGAGTATCCAAGTGATATTAAACCATGAGAATTTGTAAATGATGTAATTATTAATTATTGCAATAAAATACCCAAGAAAGCTGGCTAAGGAGGCAACCGAAGAGAAGGGGCCATGCGTATCCACTAGGGAGAGGTGAGGGGGTTATGGGATTGGAACCCATGCTACCACATGTCCAATTGTGAACCCATTTAACTCCCCATGCCAAAATTAATTCTAATGTAAGAGGGTGGTTGAGAAAACCATACCATGAATTCGATTGAGTAGGGGGTAGCCCTGCGAATTCGTATGGTAGGGTATGGATTTGTTTTGCCTTGTCCCTTAAGCCACTCCACACTTGCGAATTTGCTCAATCCTGATCGCTATCCCATGGTTGACCAACAACCCAAGTCATTCATGCATTACAGAGCTAGCTGTGGGGAAAAAGAGAGAAAATCGTGACCTATTTATCGAATTTGTAGAGCCGAGAACGCCCAAGAAAACCCCGTGTAAGAGTTGAACCAGTTGGGACAGCCATAGATCAGATCGTGGGGATGAATTCTGGAGCTTGAATGACCTAGAGAACCCGTGAGAACACTTAGATCGATTGCAAAAGACCGAATTGCAGAGTAGAGCTTAGGCCATGATCGTGTGAAGAACCTAGATTAAATAATAGAGAAGAAGGTCGACTTAGGGTTGGATCTGCTTGATAAACCTAGTGAAGGCTGAAATCTCATGAAGAACAACAATTGGACCTTTCTATGCCCACCCTGAATAGCATTGGAGGGAAGGGGACTTGAGGGATTGTGCAACAGAGAAGAGGGCCTTCCTTGTGTTGGGTGAGGTAGGTAATGTGGGTGCCATGTTTGCTGAGTGACCTGTGATGCCTGTAGATCTGTGGTTGAGCTCACTAGATTAGCAACACCCTCCTTGTTCCATGGAATTCTTGATAAACCCAACTGTAGCTTGGATTAGCATTGGGATGAGACCTTGACTGTGAGAGATTCCATTAGCCCTCCAGAGTGGATACACAACCCAAATTGAGGGTGGTCTCTCAGTTGAAAGAGTATAGGCTGGACAGAGACCTAAGGTTGGGTGGAAAGTTGTCCTCACCTAGCCAGTTTCTTGGGGAAGCTTCAGTTCCAAAGATAAGTTCCCTTGTGGTGTTTAAATGATTTTAGTTCATGTGTTATGCTATACTTTTTATGTTCAAGTTAATGGTTGAATGATTACATGGAAATGGATCAATAGAAAATTGTGTATGAGCTTGAATATGACACTGAATGCATGTTTGAATACTTCATTATTTACATGAATGATATGTATGGCTAACCCCTGCAGGTTGTTGATGTGTTAACTAGCTTAGTTTCATTATATGTGGTCATTTATGCATTATATTCACCTTTCAAAGGGATGGCTTGAATTCACTTGCACTTGGGGAAGGAAGGGGATAACCCCTGGTGTGTTTCAGAACCCCTCCGTGGGTCAGGTGAAGGGAGAAGTCATGGCAAGAAGGAGGCAGAGTCGCTTACAGAAGGGTAAAGGAACTTAGGTGAGGTTATGGACATAGTTTCAATTGGGGAAATGGAAAGGTTGGAGTGATCGTATGGGGTGGGGAATGCACCATTTGATAGAGCTCTCCAAGAGCTTTCCAACGGTACCGACCTTGTCCAATTTGGACCAAGGATGGAGGAGTTATCACCCTTTGGAGTTGCTTTAGAAGCTTGCTGGTGCAAGAGTTTGTGGTCCTGACCTTTCCGCATCCACAACACGGATTGCAGATTGTGGAGGTCGGAAGGTCGTTTTCTGCAGGTTGGAACATTGGATTTCCACATTTTCGCATCTGCAAGTGGGTTGCGGATTACGGGAGGTAATTTTCCCTAGGATTCGAAATATGGATTTCCACATTTCCGCATCTGCAAGCGAGTTCCAGATTGCGGGATGTAATTTTCCTCAGGATTCGAAATATGGATTTCCGCATTTCTGCATCCGCAAGCGGGTTGCAGATTGTGGGAGGTAATTTTCCCTAGGATTCAAAATATGGTTTTCCAAATTCCGATATCTGCAACGCAGGTTGCGGATTTCAGAATTGCGGAGGAGGGAATCCCACAGAATAGCAAATGGAGGAATCCGACTTCTAAGATCCGCATGCGGATTGCAGAACTGCGGAAGTCGGACGGATAAATTTTTGAGGCCGTAAATGGCTTCCGACTTCTAACTTCCGCATTGCAGATTGCGGAAGTCGGGAGTGCAATTTCGATGGAGAGTTGGATTTGGAAATTTGACTTCCGAGTCCCGCATGCGAATTGTGGAATGCAGAATGCGGATTGCGGATCACAATGGTGGATTGCGGATCCGAGCCCATTATGACTGTGTGTGAAAATGGAAGAAATTGGAGAAAAACAAATATGTCAGAGGGTCTCCCATGGCCTCTGAAGGCCACCAAGGAGGTCAGGGAATGTGACAAAGTGGTATCAGAGCTTCAGTTTCAACACTGGGGCTATTTGGGCCGAGCTGTGAATGGATTTACGTGCAAGGAATGCACCAGGGCGCGGTTTTGTTAATTAATTTATACTGTTGATTTCCAAATGAATAATTCCAGATTTGAATGGATGTGTTAGGGTTTATGTACATGCTTGTGATGTATAATAAATGCCTATGTTATGCACAGTGGTTTCAATGGTTAATCGTTGAAATGTACAACAGGGCAGCGTACAGAGAAGCGAGAAAATGGTAACATTTAACGATGCACAGGACCCGTTTGAGAAAGAGGACGATGTGTTGGGTGAGAACGTGCGAGAAGCACATACTAAGGCCAAGTATGATGGAATAAGGGAGCAAGTGACGCCCCCAAACTTGGCCGAGACCATGGTGAGCTTCAACGAGTGGTTGATGAAGGCGCAGGAAGAGAAGCACCAGCTCAACGCGGCCATCTTGTAGAGCCTCACCGATATGCACCAAAGGATAAATGGTGGGTTTAATCCAAGCAATGCGGGCCGAGAAGAATAGAACACAGGAAGTCACTCTAGAGGTCGTTCTAAGAGAAGGACTCCAAGTCCTAGAAGGAGTTCTGTGAGCAGAAAGCACAAAAATCCCTCTCCAAGGTATTCCTCCAGTAGGTCAGTTGAATCCGAGGGTTCTCAAGGGATCCCAAGACATACTTCCAGTAGAAGTGAGAGAAGAAAGAAGCACAAAGGTATCCCACAAGGTTAATTTAGGAAGACAAGGCCACCCACTTTTGATGGAGAAAGCAAAGCAGGTCAAGAGGCAGAGGCATGAATTCTTGGAATAAAAAGTATTTCAGAATGCATGAGTATTCAGAGAATGAAAAGGTTAGATTTTCCATTTATAACCTAAGTGGTAGAGCTTCAATATGGTGGGAAAACCTCATGTAGGTGAAAGGAATCAGTGAAAGAAGAATCAACTGGGAAAGGTTTAAAAGGTACTTCCAAGAGAAATACCTATCAGCCAGGTATTATGATAACAAAAGAAAAGAGTTCAATGAACTCAGATTAGGGTAGAATACTATGGATGAGCATGTCCACAAGTTTTTGGAGCTGCTGAGGTATGCAGATTACATCAAGGATGATAGAGTGAAAATCCAATGTTTCCTTGGTAGTCTACCACAAAATTACAGAGATAGAATTGAGTTTGTCAATCCACCAAGTTTGGATGAAGCCATTAGAATGGAAGAACATTGCTATGAGCAGAGTAAAGGTAAAACAAATATGCAACCAACATGGAAAGGAAATCCCAAAGGAAGGTTTGAACAAAAGAAAAATGGATTCAAACCACCATTCATAAATCATCCCAAAACTTTTCCACAGGACCAACAAGCAAGAAGAGAATTCAAACCAGCTGTAGCAGCAGAAAAGGCACAAAAAGGGCCACTTCAATGTTGGGGATGCAAAGGAGACCATAGGCTTAGAGATTGCCCACATCGGAAGGAAAATTACAGAAGCTTGCACAACATAGAAGGAGCAACTACAGTGGAATATATGGCTTATGTAGCACTGGATGATCACCAAGCAGACCATCAATCGACAGTGGTGGAGATTGAAGGTAAGATTGCTATGCAATCTATTTATGTTTTGATTGATCCAGTGTCTACTCATAGTTATGTGTCTCCTAAGGTGGTTGAAGATTGTTCGCTTAGTAAAGTAAAGCATAGCAAGCCTTGGCTAGTTCAATTAGAGACAAGGACCAAGAGAAAAGTTAGTGAGGTAGTGATGGAGTGCCCCATAGAGTTGAATGGACTCCTCACATATGCAAATTTAAATGTCTTACCATTAGGATCATATGATGCCCTAATTGGCATGGATTGATTGGAAATACATAGAGACAAATTGGAATCTTATGAGAAAGAAATTGAATGCATTGATGATGAAGGAAGGCCAAGGTTGGTAAAAGGAATTCCCAAGCAAGTTTCAGTAAGGCAGATTTCATCCTTACAGCTGAGTAAGTTTTATAAAAAGGGTTTCCAATTATATGTTGTGCATATATCAGATTCAACAGAAGATAAGGGACCCATATTAGAGACTTTCAACTGTTACAAGAGTTCCAATATGTATTCCCAGATGAAGTGCCAGGACTGCCACCCAAGAGAGACATTGATTTTTCCATTAATCTTGTTCCAGGGGCAGCACCAAATTCCAAAGCTCCTTATAGAATGAGCACACCAGAATTGATAGAATTGAAGATGCAGCTGCAAGAATTAATGGACAAAGAATATATCACACCTAATGTATCTCCTTGGGGTGCACCAGTGTTATTTGTCAAGAAGAAGGATGGGACATTGCGGCTATGTATTGATTACAAGAAGCTCAATAAAATGACAGTTAAGAACAAGTATCCATTTCCAAGGATTGATGACTTGTTTGATCAAATGAAGGAAGCTAGAGTGTTTTCCAAGATTGACTTGAGGTCTGGATACCATCAAGTGAGGATAAAGGAAGAAGACATTCATAAGACAACTTTTAGAACAAGGTATGGCCATTATGAATTCATAGTGGTGCCATATGGTCTTACCAATGCACCTGCTACATTCATGTGTCTCATGAATAGTGTCTTCAACAAATATTTGGATAAGTTTGTGATTGTGTTCTTGGATGGAATTCTTGTCTATTCAAAGAATGAAGAAGAGCATAATGAGAATTTAAGAATGGTGTTTAAAGTCCTTAGAGAACACCAGCTGTATGCAAATCTAAGTAAGTGTGATTTCTATCAGTAGAAGGTACAATATTTGGGTCATATTATTTCAGCAAAAGGCATTGAAGTGGACCCATAAAAGATTGAATCCATAATGGATTGGCCTACTCCAAGGAATGTTGCAGAAGTTAAAACTTTTATGGGTCTTGCAGGCTACTACAGAAGATTCATTGAAGGATTCTCCAAGATAGCTCACCCAATCACTTCATTGTAGCGGAAGAATATCAAGTTTGTATGGTCTGAAAAATGTGAGAAGAGCTTTCGATAGTTGAAGGAGTTGCTTACTAGTGCTCCTGTTTTGAAGATTGTAGATCCAAAGAAATACTTTGTAGTATGCACAGATGCTTGCATTGAAGGGATTGGTGGAGTGCTCATGCAAGAAGGATTTGTAATTTTCTATGAGTCAAGGAAGTTAAAAGAGCATGAAAGGAACTATGCCACTCATGATTTAGAGCTGGCAGCCATAGTTCATGCTCTCAATAGATGGAGACATTATCTCTTGGGAAGAATATTTGAGCTCGGGACATATCACATGAGTTTAAAATATTTGTTTGACCAACCAAATTTGAATGCTAGGAAAACTAGATGGATGGAGTTTCTTTGCGAGTTTGATTTGGAGATTAAGCATGTCAAAGGTAAGGAAATTAAGGTTGCAGATGCACTCAACAGAAAATTCCATATTATAGCAGCAAGTATGTGTAAATCAGATTTGAAGGCAAAAATTTTGGAAGCTCAAATCAGTGATGAAGCTTACCTTCAATTCAAAGAAAAATTGCAGCATGGAATTGTCGATGAAGAGTATGTAGGATATCAGTTGGGTGATGACGATGTTCTCATTTATCAGGGTACCAGACTGTACATTCCAGATAGTGCAGATTTGAAAAATCTTGTGATGGATGAGATACACCAAATTCCATATTTTGGACACCCAGGATATCATAAAACTATAAAAGCAACAAGAAAGCACTAATTTTGACATGGTATGAAGAAGGACATAGCTGAGTACATTGCTAAGTGTCAAAGGTGGCAACAAGTCAAGGCAGAGCATCAACATCCAGCAGGATTGTTGCAGCCATTTCCCATTCCACAATGGAAGTGGGAATTAATCTCCATGGATTTATAACAGGTTTGCCAATGACAGTGAGGAAGCATGACTCAATCATGGTAGTGGTGGACAAGCTGTCAAATGTAGCTCATTTCATTCCAGTCAAGTCCACTCATAAGACCAATGACATTGCAAATATATTCATGAGAGAGATATTGAGATTGCATGGATTTCCCAAGGAAATAATTTCAGACCGTGATACAAAATTCACTTCCAACTTTTGGAAGGGATTATTCAAAGAATTGGGAACTCAGTTGAAGTTTAGCACAACATATCATCCTCAAACTGATGGTCAGGCTGAGAGAGTGAATCAGGTTCTTGAAGACATGTTGAGGATGTATGTGATTGATAATCCATCCAAGTGGGAAGACTACCCACACTTGGTAGAATTTGCTTATAACAATGGACAACATGAATCATTGGGAATGAGCCCCTTTGAAGCATTGTATGGCAAAGGGTGCAGAACTCGAGTGAGTTGGGACATCCCAGTGAATAGGGTAGTGCTTGGACCTTAGATGATTAAGGAGATGGAGTAAGAGATTGTTAAGATCAAGCAGAATTTGAAGGCAACATGGGACGAGCAAAAGAGTTATGTAGATCTGAAAAGAGTGCATAAGGAATTTCAGATTGGGGATCATGCTTACTTAAGAGTGAAACCAAGGAAGAGTTCCATGAAGTTGGGGAGTTGTGCCAAGTTGGCACCAAGATATTGTGGGCCATTTGAAGTCCTTGATAGGATAGGACCAGTTTCATATAGGATTGCATTGCTTGCTAACATGAAAGCTCATAATGTTTTCCATGTCTCTTTGTTTAAGAAATATGTACATGATCTTAATCACATAATTGATTGGAATGTGATATAGGTGGAACCAGAGGGAGAGTTCCAAGTGGAGCCTATGCAAATCCTAGACAAGAAGGTCACTTTGCTTCGGAACATGGCCATAGGGAAAGTAAAGGTACAATGTAAGCACCTTAGTCACGAAGAGGCCACATGGGAGCTGGAGGATGCCATGAAAGAGGCATTCCCATTTTTGTTCAGTTTTGAGAACATCGATGACGGTGTTATTCTAAGCCTAGAGGGAGTTGTAATACCCCTATTTTGATCCTTGGGATTTATTGGATTCTATGTAAATATTGTGTAAATACAGTTTGTGTTGCCCTAGTGTGGAGCTCAAGGCCAAGGCCCCACTAGTGGATGTTCAGGTTTATTTTCATAGGCAAGTATTTGACAGTTTGAGTATCCATGTTCTATTAAGGCATGAGGATTTTTAAATGATGTAATTATTAATTATTGCAATAAAATACCCAAGAAAGTTGGATAAGGAGGCAACCGATGAGAAGGGGCCACGTGTATCCACTAGGGAGAGGTGAGGGGGTTATGGGATTGGAACCCATGCTTCCAGATGTCCAATTGTGAAGCCATTTAACTCCCCATGCTGACATTAATGCTACTGTAAGAGGGTGGTTGAGAAAACCAGACCATGAATTCGATCGAGTAGGGGGCAGCCCTGCGAATCCGTATGATAGGGTATGGATCTGTTTATCCTTGTCCCTTAAGCCACTCCACACCTGGGAATTCTCTCAATCATGATCGCTATCCCATGGTTGACCAACAAACCAAGTTATTCACACATTACAGAGCTAGCCGTGGGGAAAAAGAGAGAAAATCACGACCTGTGTGTGCGAATTTGCAGAGCCGAGAATGCCCAAGAAAACCCTGTGTTAGAGTTGAACTGGTTAGGACAACCATAGATCAGACCGTGGGGATGAATTACAGAGCTTGAACGACCTAGAGAACCCGTGAGAACACTTAGATCGATTGAAGAAGACCGAATTGTAGAGCAGAGCTTAGGCTGCGGCCCTGTGAAGAACCCAGCTTAAAAAATAGAGAAGAAGGTCGACTTAGGGTTGGATATGCTTAATAAACCTAGTGAAGGCTGAAATCTCATGAAGAAAAGCAGTTGGAACTTTCTATTCCCACCCTAAATAGCACTGGAGGGAAGGGGACTTGAGGGACCGTGCAATAGAGAAGAGGGCCTTCCTTGTGGTGGGTGAGGTAGGTAATGTGGGTGCCATGTTTGCTGAGTGATTTGAGATGCTTGTAGCTCTGTGGTTGAGCTCAATATATTAGCAACATCCTCCTTGTTCCCTGGAATGCTTGATAAACCAAACTGTAGGTTGGCTTAACATTGGGATGAGACCTTGAATGTGAGAGAGTCCATTAGCCCTCCTTAGTGGATACACAACCCAGCTCGGGGGCGGTCTCTCAGCTGAAAGAGTATAGACTTGACAGAGACCTACGGTTGGGTGGAAAGTTGTCCTCACTTAGCCAGTTGCTTGGGGCAGCTTCAGTTCCAAAGATATGTGCCCTTGTGGTGTTTAAATGATGTTATTTCATGTGTTATGCTATGCTTGTTATGTTCAAGTTAATGATTGAGTGATTACATGGAAATGGATCAATAGGGAATTGTGTATGATCTTGAATATGAGACTGAATGCATGTTTGAATACTTCATTATTTACATGAATGATATGTATGGCTAACCCCTACAGGTTGTTGATGTGTTAACTAGCTTAGTTTCATTATATGTGTTCATTTTGTGCATTATATTCACCTTTCAAAGGGATGGCTTGACTTCACCTAGACTTGGGGAAGAAAGGGGATAACCCATGATGTGTTTCAGAACCCCTCTGTGGGTTAGGTGAAGGGAGAAGTCATGGCAGGAAGGAAGCAGAGTCCCTTGCAGAAGGATAAAGGCACTTAGGTGAGGTTATGGACAGAGTTTCAGTTGGGGAAATGGCAAGGTTGGAGTGCTCAGATGGGGTGGGGGCTGCAACATTGGATAGACCTCTCCAAGATATTTCCAACAGTACTGGCCTTATCAAATTTGGACCAAGGATGGAGGAGTTATCACCCTCTCGATTTTCCTTAGAAGCTTGGTGGAGCAGGACTATGTGGTCCTGACCTTTTTGCATCCACAATGCGGATTGCAGATTGCAGAGGTCGAAAGGTCGATTTCTGTAGGTTGGCACATTGGATTTCCGCATTTCCCCATCCGCAAGCGGGTTGCGGATTGTGGGAGGTAATTTTTCCAGGGATTCGAAATATGGAGTTCCTCATTTCCGCATCCGCAAGCGGGTTGCGGATTGCGGTTGCGGGAGGTAATTTTCCCCGCTATTCGAAATATGGATTTATGCATTTCCGCATCGGCAAGCGGGTTGCGGATTGCAGATTGCTGGAGGTAATTTTCCCCGGGATTTGAAATATGGTTTTCCGAATTTTGATATCCGCAACGCGGGCTGTGGATTTTGGAATTGCGGAGGAGGGAATTATTTGGGATAGAAAATGGAGGACTCCGACTTTCGAGATCCGCATGAGGATTGAGGAACTGTGGAAGTCGGACAGATAAATTTTCGAGGCTGTAAATGGATTCCGAGTTCTGACTTTCGCATTGCGGATTGCGAAATTCAGGAGCGTGATTTCGATGGAGAGTTGGATTTGGAAATCCGACTTCCGATTCCCGCATGAGGACTACGGAACGCGGAATTGGGATTGCGGATTGCAATGGTGGATTGTGGATCTGAGCCCATTGCGGCTGTGTGTGAAAATGGAATAAATAAGAGAAAAAAATATGTCAGAGGGTCTCCCATGGCCTCTGAAGTCCACTAGGGAGGTCAGGGAACATGACACCATCATTCTAGCCATTTTTCTCGCTACCTCTCTACAATTTTCTTGAAACCCAAATAAACAAAGGATATTGGCCGTCCATAGTGGTGGTGTGGTTGTTCAATTGATTAGCCGAGGATCACAAGATGATGTCCCTTGAAATACCAGAGGAACTTGCTTTCTAACATGGATTTGGAATGCGATCGACAATATTTTGGAATTTCATCATGGTCTATTGAAAGTAATCCTAATGGGAGAATAACTTGGATTGGTCAAGATGTCAATGCAAATGGAGATGGCGCAGGATAACCTGTATTTGTTGTATGGGCCTGGTTCGATAGTTGTTGATGTCCAGAGGTATATTGGTCACATTATATATAAAGCATCATGTGAACCCTTAATAATTTCTAAACTTCTTTGTGACAAAAATCTCAGGATGGAATTCCACAATTTTTATCAAACAATATGCAACTGTCAAGGAAGAGAATTCACCTTACATTTTACAACAAAATTATAATATACAAACATTTATTCAAGAGTGCATTTGCAGTTGCAGAATAGTGGCGAGGGTACTGTTCCACATAAAAAAGTAGAGAAGAAACTAAGGACCAAGCTTTTCCCTAATTATCTCTAAAACCCAAGTTTTGAAGCCTGTGTTTTGAATACCCCTTTAGAACCTTAAAATTAGAGATCATAATCCATACCTGAAGCACTGTCAGATCTGTGCTGGAATCCATACCTGAATCACTGTGAGATATGCACCAGGAGACCTAATGAGTGAGATGAGCCAATATAAAAACCCTCTGAAAAAAACCCAAATTTCTTTTCTCCAAAGACCTGGTGAGTGAGTCAGATGAGCCAATATGAAAACCCTTGGCAAAAAAACCCCAATTTCTTTTCTCCAAATTTTTAATTCCAACCCATGTAAATTTGATAAATTTTTGTTCCCGCTTATGTAAATTTTATTTTTTTAAAATGAATTGATATTATTATATTATATAATACAATGTGTATTAAAAACATAGTAAAACATATTAAAACATATTATATTAATATTTAAAACATATTAAAACGTATTAATAATAATATTATTAAAAATATATTAATATTAAAACATATTATATTAAAAACATATTAAGAATATATTATATTAATATTAAAAACATTCTAAAAAAACATATTAAAACATATTAATGTTATTAAAAATATATTAATATTAAAACGCTATTATATTAATATTAGTTTTGAACAATGGTTATTTTGAATGCATTAATTAAATGAATGGTGTCACAGAAGATGGTCGTTAACTCTTACATGGGTAAAATTGAGTGGGATTCATGCAGTCTTTGTCAGTTCATGGCTTTTAGGTTTGGACAACTAGTTATACTCTCCTGGCTTAATCAGTTGTGCACCTTGACAACACTTCGTACCATAATATTAAGCCCTAAAATATAATTTAATATAAAAATATGTGGGCACATTGAGTCACAAATTAAAATTCCACAAAGGTTCATATAGTTAATCAACCTTATAATAATTAATTAACAATGTTAATATATCCATCACATAAGTCATGTTAGCAGTTTTAAAAATATCCATGGCATAAGTCATGTGATCTAAGGGGACTAATATACTACAAAGTTAAATTCAACATTAAAATTCTTAACAATTTTTATTGTAAGAGTTATTTAGTCATTATCCCTAAACTAAATTAGTTGTTTAAGTTAGTAATTTTTAGTTGTGTCACTTACTATCTAGTCATTTTTTTATCCCATGACTAAATTAGTCATTTTTAGCCGTGTCATTGAAAATTGCTTAAATTTGGTAGTATTTAGATTAAAAAAACAATTGTGATCAATTTTTTTGGTAGCGTAGTCATAAATTTGTCAAATTGCACTAGTATGGAAAACTCAATCTGAAAGCATTCTCACCCACAACCTTGTTGACAGTGTAAGGTCCATAACATATTGATGTGAGATTCCTATGGGGACATATTTAATGTGAATCATTATTTCTATAAGTACAACCATACCTTGTCACCAACCTAAAAATTGCAAGGAACTTGATGTTGAGCTTGTCATTGCTTCTACTAGGCATTGGCTTTCTGCAAAATATTGTGAACTTGTTATTGGATGTGCTAAATCCGTTCAACAAATTTTGTTGCTCTATCTGTGCATGGGAGGACCCTCACTATCTATATGGAATAGGAAGAGCTACACCAACAACGACCAACGGCTAGAACCCCAAGCACATCTAAAAGTGGTTATGGCCAATAAAAATATGAAGGGATCTCTTGTAGTCGTGTTGAACATAAGGAAGGCATCCATCCCATGTGAATGGATGTTTGGAGTTGTGCATTATGAGGATATGCACAATCATCCTATTGACTAATTATGTATGTCCATTGGTCTAGGGGTGGAAGACAATGGATTTGGTTAACTTGGTGTCCATCATTGATCACATGTTAGAGCAAAAAGCATTGAGGAACTTGTTGTCCCTAACTAAAACAATTGTCTCTGGTGTCTCAAAATGAATCCAAACATGCTCATAGAAAATATTAGTAGTGACTTCTACCATTATACTCTTGTTATGGGGCGGCAAAGTGGCCATCTTAGAGAACCAATAAACAACCACAAATACACAATCATTCCCATGCTTAGTTAAGTGTAAGCCATGGAGACTGGCTCCCAAGGCTTGTTTAGAGTAGTTAGAGGAATGTACAAACCTTGCTTCTTGATGGTAGGTTTAGTGATATCACAAGTGGTACACAAATATACTTGCTAATGTTCTCTCAAAGATTTCACCTCAAGTACTGCTGCAATATTGCCACTATTTTCTCAACACATAAGTTCCCTGTCACCCAATTGTAATGTGCCTCTTGAATAATATTCTCGCGCTTGCTTGAAAGAACATAAAGACAACCCAAATGGAATATAAGTTCATACCAGAGGTGGAAGTATGATACTTTATTGTCTACACTTAGTGTCTGAAATGTAGAAAGGAAGTCAAGATTATCGTCATAACACTATGGTGACCCAACAATCTCATGTCCACTAGAACTAATAACTGTGGACAGTTGCACAATCAGAGCTTGACTGAGGCAATTCATAGCTCCATTTGTGTTTCCCTTCTTGTACTTGATGTTTAAGTGGAATTATTGAAGGCAAATGACCACTTATGATGGCAATATTTTTTTGCATTCCCATGTGTTTGGATGAATTCCAAGGGCTTGTGTTTGATATGGAAGCTTGTTTTATTTTCTAGAATATAATGCTTCCACTATCAACATGCCTACACAATGGAGTACATCCCCTTCTCATATGTGGTGTATTTTCCAACCAAGTTAAAGAGTGTCACTATGACATGCCATCGGATGTCCATGTTGATGAATCCATTGACATTATAATCTAAAGCATTTGTATCAATCTCGAACAGTTGTTGCGGATCTAGTAGCATGAGCATTGTCCTAAGCAAAGTTGGCATTTCAAATCCTTTAATGCTTTCCATTTTGCCTCAGCCAAAACAAACTTGGATTTGGCACCACCTTTTTTCACCTAGCTCAACGACCAAGCGATATGAGATAACCCCAAAATGAACTTGTGCTAGAAGTTGGTAAGGCCCAACAAGCTTCCAACCTCTATTAATGTCTTTAGGGCTAGCCATTCATGAATGACTTGGAGCTTTTCCATATCCACATGCACACCATGATTATCTACGACGTATTTCAAATAGTATATTCTCCACATGTCGAATGAGCTCTTCTCCATAATAGCATATAACTTGTTGTCATAGGATGCACAATACTTTTTGATTGTACTTTATATGTTCCTCCCAAGTTCTAATGGATATGATGATATCGTACAAATATACAATGACAAAGGAATTTGTGAATGGTTGTAAGATATCCTCCATCATCTTCATGAACATTGTTTGAGCATTAGTCGAGCCAAAAGGCATAACCAACCACTCAGATATGACTTCCTTAGACTTAACGACTGTCTTCCACACATTAGTTTTCTCGATTAATGCTTAGTGTTGTATTGAATTCAAATCAATCTTACTAAAAAACTTGGTGCCCTTGAGTTAATCAAGAAGATCATCGATATGGGGATTGGATATCAATTCTTGATAGTGATTTTGTTTAGTGCTCTCTAATCAATATAGTGTTTGCATGTCCCATCATTATTTTGAACGAGCACAATTGGACTCCCATAAGGTGAGAAACTTGGTCGAATTTGGTCCTTTTGTATTATCTCTTAAATCTATTCTTTGATCTCCTCTTTCTATAAATGGATCATATTTATATTGAATTGTTGAGTAGAGGGGCATGAGTTATCAAATCAATTGCATGCTTTACCTGAAAGTGCAAAGGGACCGATATAGGAAAGGTGAATATATCTCTATATTCTTCAATAATATTGTCCACCTACTTATACTGTGTTGAGAGACTCCTTATAGAGGTCTTGGCAACTGTAGTGATCTTTTATTCGCCTTTCGAATGAACCACGAAGAGGACAAATCTCCTAGTCTAAGAGATTACCTTCATGTATTGCTTAGTTATGATCAAAGGGATAACAATGGTGAAGGCTACTTCCAATACCCTATATATATTACCTCTCAAAGTCATAATTGCACTATGGTGTTTATATGTGGCCTAGACTGACTTGTAAACAACATGATGCTTCTACAAATATGGCTACACTAAAAGAACATCAAAAAATTCAAGTAGGGAAACATCACACAATACCTCATCTTTGAAACATTTGATGTCGAAATGTAAGCAACATTGTCAATTGACACGAATGCCTCATCGCTAGCTCAACTAATATATGACGTATGGTTGGGGGCATGGTGTCATTGAAAACTTCAACTTCTCGACAACCTTTTATAAGATCAAGTTCTTATGGTTGTTGTTGTCAACAATGAAATGTAGGAGATTCCACTTTACCCACATTAGTGAATGGAAGAGGTGCTTACATTATTCAAGTCCATAAGGTTCCTCTTACTAGAGATTTGCAATATTGATGATAACACTGGGATCCATGTTGATAATTTGCTTTCCCTTGTTTAATTACAATCAAATTGTGAAGTTTTCAACTCAACCAACAATGATTATTTGGAATGGAATTCATTGGTGTTTTGCTAAGGGATTTTATGTATCTGTCACCACTTTCTAGTGTCCTTCTTCAGCTTCCCATTACTCTTTTTTGCACGTGACTTAGGCTAGTTGTCATGGGATTGGTTATCCTTGCTATGTACTTTGTTATGCCAATTAGGGCTGCCTTTACCATTGTTTTGTTGTGGTTTATTTGTAGACCCAAAATCTCTCTTACTCTTCTACCGAAAATTTTCATCTATTTTGACAATGTATTGAAAAGCATCTCCTAGTGAAGAGATGTCAACAAATTATATTTATGTTTGGATTTACCCACGTAGGCCATTGAAAGGTCTAGAAGATATTGGTGTACTATAACACTACCTAGTCTTTCTTCTAGTGCAAATTTGTCCATCTCGTCCATTGGTCAATGTTGATCTTAACATGGTATAATTCCTTCATAAGGGAATCAACAAAACCCACCCAAGTGGGTTCTATCCCAAATGGTTTAGATTCATCTTTGGCATGTTGCACATAGTAAGTGTCCCACCAATATTTGACATGGGGAAGAGACTTAAGGAGTGCGAAGGTGATATTCTCACTATTTCTCCAAAGCATTTGCATCTATCTTGACTTTAAGAAAAGGAATGTCAAGGTTTCCTATACCTTTAAGGGTGGTGTATCTCTGAAATGATTGCCTATTAAAAGTGCCTCCATTATTGTTGGGAGTCATTAAAGGATATGGGAAAAATTATCTATCATATTGTTCCTCTGTCTTGCAAGGGCTTCAATTTTTTTGTTTTTGTTCACCATGGGAGGCCACGTGGGTTGGTGTGGCAAATAGTCATGAGGCTAGGTTAGTTTGAGGTCCAAATCCTCCTACCATGACCTCTTTGAGGACATACACTGAAAAACAACAAAGAGTAGATTGCTCTAATGCGACTGAGCTATAATACTTTGAGAATGAAATAGAGATACGAAAATGAGTTGATATAACATAGAAATATTGAAAAGAGAACAATAATAAAATGAAACCCATACTTTAGTAATGAATAAAATAGCTAAAACACTGTAAAATGTAAAGAAATACATACTTGATATAATGATGGTAGTTTATATTTTAAAATAGATGTGTCAAATACGCTTATTCACAAAAAACCATTACAAGAGGCTCAACCTTCCTTTAACATAAAGTATAAGAGACTACAAGGTAAAAAGCCTAAGATAAAAAACCCTAACCCTAGGATATGGGGTGGGAAAAAAAATTCATGCCTTGAGGACCTCAATTGATAAGTCAACTTTATAGGTAAAAAATTTCGCATACAACCTCCAGCTAAGGCACTTCAATGAAAAATAGAAATAATATTTTGAGCTCTATGTATTTGTCTAGCCTAGAAATCAATCATAAATTGTGAGGCCATGCCAATTTCCAAAAACAAATAGGAAGTGCCAAAAAATGTGCTAGAAGTATAGGTTAGGCAAAATTGTTGTAACTTTTGCAAGATGTAGCATCGTTTTTAAGTTAGTGCCAAATGGGGTGGCCATCTATATCAACATGGATTATCCATCCCCCTTTGGGAAGCATTGGTCTCTATTGCATCAAGATCCTACGTTACATGGGGAAAATTTTGTTGAACATAACTTTGAGTGAACCACTTGCCTTGGTGATGTGGAACATGCTCCTTAGGGAGCATACATCACCAGCAATGCACCTTCCACGAGGGAGCCTTTTATAGATATTAGAGCCTAGTTTATTTGTTAGTTACATATTTTATTAATTCTTCCAACCTTCGAGCTATGTGCATGCTTGATTTTAGGACTGACTCCGTCCATCATAATATTTTGTAAAACTATAAAATAAGGTATTTTCCAAGTGAATAGAGAAAATAGTTTTTTCTACGCGTCTCATTTTCTACCTTATTTTCTATTTATCTTGGGTTTGTTTATGTTGTTCTCATTTTTCTAATATGAGGCTTGTTGAGCCTTATCACATGGCGAAGGAGTTTCCTTGCTTTGAAAACCTTATTGAGTTGTATGCTCTATTGGTGGATTCCCTTAATCTTCGTGTCCATGATATCGATGACTATAGCCTACTCAATGTAGTTAAGATGGAGTTTTGTAGGGGCCAAGTTCCTTTCCACTTCAAATGTATCCAATAAAGGTTGAAATATGGTTGAAGCAAGTGCACATTAAATGTCGGGTGTAATTCAAGGAAAGTTTCAATATTTAAATCAAAAGAATTCTCACCAACATCTTTGGTAATGGTGTAAGAGCCATATCAAAATGGTATCATCTTCTTATAGGGGGTTACGAGTTGCTCTTTCTACAAGTGGAGCCATACCTTATCACCAAGTTCAAATTGTGGGGAGCCTGATGTTGACCATGTCATTACTTCTACTTGGCATTTAGTTTATGAAAAATATCATTAACTTGTTGTTGGGTGTGCTAGGTACATTTAAAAAATTTGGTTGCTTTGTATACCTTGGTTTGAGCATGGGATGGCTCTATTGGTGTGCATTAATCAAGGCTAATGGTTGGAACCCTAGGCATACCTACAAAAGGTTATTTTCATGGAACTATTAAGGGATCTATTGTGGCTACACTAAACATAAGGAAGGATTTCATCCCATGTAAATGATGCTTGGAGTTGTACATTGTGAAGATATGCACAACTGTGTTGTTGACTACCTCTATATGTCCATTTGTATATGGGTGGAAGGCACTTGATTTGGTTAGCTTGGTGTCCAACACTGACCACAAACTAAACTAAAAATCACTTCGGAACCTATTGTTCCTAGATGAAATAATGGTCCATTGTAACCCAAAATGAACCCAAACACACTCAAAGAAGAGCTTATTAGTGGCCTATACCTTGATGCTATTCTTTCACAAAGCCAATATGGACACCTTAGAAAACCAATGAACAAACACAAATACACAATTGATACCATGCTTGGTTGAGGGAAGTCCTAACATATAATTGTCATCGATTGACTCCCAAGGCTTATCTAGAGTACAAAGAGTAGTGTACAACCATTGCTTCTTGATGGTAGGTTTAGTGATGGTACAGATGATGGACAATATGATATACGACTTATTGAGCTTTTGGCCTTTAGAAAAACTTTTACAACATTGCTACTATTTTCTTCACACTGAAGTGCCCTACCACCACATTGTAATTTTCCTCTCAAACCAGCTTCTCATGCTCACTCAAAGGAATATAGAGATGGCATAGAAGTTCACACTAGAGGTGGAGGTCCAAAAATGGTTTACAAGTGCCTAGTGTCTAATATGTAACAATGAAGTCAAGATCATTGCCATAAAGTTGGGGCCACATGTGAGTATCATGTTCACAAGCATTTAGCGCTATGGTTAATCCCACAATTGGAAGTTGTTTTCCTACACAATGAAGTACACCTCCTCGTCATAATCTAAAACACTTGTCTCAATCTCAAATGATTGTTGTAGATTTAGTAGAATGATGATTAATGATGGGTAGAGGTGGTTTTTTTAGATCCTCGAATGATTTTTAATGTGGCTTAGGACAAACAAAGTTGGATTTATCTCCACCCTTGGTCGCTTCACTTAGGATTTAAGATATATGAGAGAGCCCCAAATCTAACTTGTAATAGAAATTGGCGAGGTCCATGAAGATTTGGAGCTTTGTTAGTGTCTTTGAGGCTAGATAATAAGAAATGGATTGGATCCTGATCATAAATACATGCCCACCATGCTCAGCCATGATATATACTCTACAATAAATTCTTTGCATGTCAAATGAGCACTTCTCCATATTGGCATATAACATGTGTTTCCGTAGGGTGTTTACTAATTGTTGAATATTGTTGTAGTCCCGCGGGTCATGTAGTTACCAGAGATACATTATATATTATAAAAAAGCATGCACAATGATTCAGATACAAGAGACAAGAGACCAATAGAGAGAGACAAGCACAAGCCTTTATTACTCAACAAGGGAAAAATACTACATAGAAAAGATCTAACCAGTACAACGGCTCAACAACCTATATATGCTTTTTAATACAGTTACATAACCGTTTGTCGGCCTAACCGACCGACCCGACCTATACTGGTCGATTTGACCTATCGACATATACTTCAAGTGGTCGGGAGGAGGTCCTAGTTGATAGGACGACCTAGGCCCTTCCAACATCACCCACAACACAAAATCTTTCTTCGTCCTGAAGAAATGGAGAGATAAAAAATATAACTGAGTTCAATGGTTATGATGATGGGAGACTAGAGCTAGAGGCATCATGTAGTTGCAGGAAGAACTCGACAATAGATTCGGCAGAGACAGAGAGATGATGCTGAAAGTCTTCCCATGTATGCATCAAATTTTGGATATCCACAGTCAATGTTGTTAGCTTTGACAGGTTTTCCATCTTGTCGTGAGTGGATGTATTTTTCAAATTAATCAAGTCGGGGCCAAAAATTGTGATTGTTTCTTCGGCGGCAGCAAGTAATCGTTGGAGCTGAGGTTGGATTTCTTTCGGCTTGAAGAGGCCAAGGAACGCTTGAGTCATCCACTATTCTTCCTGTTTTTCTAATTTGTCTAGCTTCCTATTTTCCATAATGATTTGATTGTCGAGGTTTTCAGTAAGTGTTTCCTCCGCGGTCTGACACTGGTGATGAAGTGTGACCAGTAGCATTCGTGTATTTTGTAGTTCCTTGTACACCTTTCCGTAATGTATATACCAATTATTCAAAACTTCAGCAACAGTGGATGCTTGAGTATTGTATTGTTTGAGCAAGCTAAGGGCTGTGTACTAATTTTCCATTAAGGAAGATACTGCAACATCTTGGTCCCGTCAGTTTTTTGTAAGCTCAGATTGTAGGGACGACACGACAGTTTCAAATAATTGATATGCTCTGTCGAGGGGTGTTGTCATGTCGGAGCTCAATGGAAGTGTAATGACTTGCTGGGCTAAGTCTTCACACTTAACTAAAAATGCATCGTTTTCCTCCTGCAACTGCTGGATCCAGTTTCTGTTTCCTGTCGGTGATGTCTCTGTGCTTTGAAGGCTGCATTAGTAAGTAAATCAAGCTCTACTTGAGATGCAAATTGTGGTTGATAAGTGGCTATAGGCCCAAACTGATCTAAGTAATCTGAAATGGTGGTTTTCTGATGGAGTTTGTTGTAATTGTTGCTGCTGCCTTTGCTGCTGAAGTTCTTTCTCTTTTCGCTTCTTGTTTTTGTGTTTATTCTTATGGCTTTTCTCCTGTACTTTTTCTTTTTCGGTGGCTAGTTGCCCTGACCCCGTCTCTTTGTCGACCGTTGCTGGATGATTTTCCGCAGCAGTTTGTATATCAGTAGTAGCTTGTTCTGTCTGGACCTGTATAATTTGCTCTGCTGGTGTGGCAATTGGGACTACGTGCTCAAGTGTTTCTGAGTTTACTTGAGTATCTACTATTGTGTTGGGTATGTCAGCCTTGATTGTACTGGCATATTGCATGATGGATTGTTGAGGTGGTTCTGTCGCGGTGGATTCATTGTCTTGAGTTGTGGTGGCTTCAGTTTCTTCTGTTGATATTACTTCTCCATTTTGCTGATGTATTACAGGACTGAACTTGGACCCGTCGACAGGGTTGGGTGAATGGGGGCTCGACTGACTTGGTGGAATGGATGGGGTTGTCTCAAGTGTGGGTGGATCAACTTCTATCGTAAGTAGACTCGATGAGATGATACTTCCAGACGGACCCGGACCGACTAGACTTGACACTATTTCTGGGACTAAAGGCTCGTTTCCATGACTGACAATTTCTGGAGAATTTTCAACTTGGTCGACTATGGGGTGGGGTGGACTCATTTATTGCTCTGGGGGTTCGAAGGATAGGGGGGTGAGCATTGATGTTTCTTGTGCAAAAATTTTACCTTATGGATCAGGGTTGCGCTTGAGATGAGTCATTTTGTGGCCGACAACTTCTACTGTTGTAGTTTTTAAAGGTAAAGTAGTGTAGAGCCTCCTGAGTTCTTCCCTGCAGCAATGCCTGTAAATTCTTCGACCATGTTCGTGTTTGCACTTGTCGATACAACATCTCCTTTATGTGACAGGCCAATGATTCTATAGATGAGTTCACGTTAATTTCGACGGGGACATCGAAATAGAACTTGCCATTGTGGTATCGACTGACTATGAACTGTGCTATGATATCTTTTAGTCCACCAAAAATTTCCAAGAGGGGTGCCTGCATGTATTGTAAAATTGTAGCGGTCCTCAGCCTCTGTGCTTCCTCCCTCCAATGACCATCTGACTCCTTCCCACAATCTTGAATATCATCCCATGCCCTCTTCCAGCTTGTTTCAAGAACCTTAGCGTTCTAAATTATTTGCAGTCTTTTTTCTAGTGGAGATTGGGATTTTTCTAGCTCCCTGACCTTTGTCGCAGTGAACCTACTTGATGCTTGAGATTTATTTGGATCCATGGTAGATTCAGGGTTCGACGGTGCAAGATTTGATTCTATAGGATCGGGGAGCTCTGTATCTTAGAGTTTGAGTTCTTGGAAAAAGAGTGCCCAAGAATCCTCAAGCTCAAGATTTATGGTGGAGCTGCTTGGCATGGGGGAGCGGGACGTAGAAGACTATATCAATGGATGATTTGACAAGGGCATTAAATTGAAATGACAGGATATTGATGCCCTATCAGGTGCATTTTCTTTTTCTACCTGTCTAGCGTCACGACTACCTTTATCCTGTACCTATTTATCATCATGATGTCGGAATACCTCTCTTGTTGTGTTGTGTCGACGGACCTCTCTTGTTGTGTCGTGTCGGTCTGGATTCCATTGTTTCTGTCGGGTCTGTTCCTCCTCGACAACTCGTCAACCAGATCGTTCTTGTCGGTGTCTATAGTGTCGATGGTTGTGCGTCGGATTTTCTCTTTGCTTTGTCCAACATTACTCTGCCAATCTCTCGTCTTTATGCGTTTGAATCACCTTGCTGTTTGATTGATTTCTTATAGTACTTCTCTCTTTCAATTATTTGTAACCATTTTTTTTTGAGAGTTTCATGACTTGTACCATTTTAGTCGGGCTCCATTTACGAGTTTCTTGAAAACACTATCTTGTAAAGTTTTCAGTCGGACTGAACCATAGGGGTTTATCATTTCGACAATATAGGGCCCCATCCACTCCGTGTGCAACTTTTTTGGTTTTCCTTTTACGCGGCTATTATAAAGCAATGCCAAGTCACCAACTGAAATATTTTTCCATTTGATGTTTCTATCATGCCAAGCTTTCTATTGTTGTTTCTGGATTTGTTGGTGTTCTATTGCTATCTATCAATTTTCATCTAGTTTCGATAGTGGTAATAGGCGCTCTTGTCGTGCATCTTAGACATCAATGTGTAATACTGCTACGAATGTCAGGGCTTATCGTCGGAAATGCAGCGGGACGACTGCTTCTTGCCCATAGAAAAGTGAAAAAGGTGTTTGACCCGTCGTTCTTTTGTACGCTGTTCTGTATGCCCAAAGAACAACAAGAAATTTATCATCCCAGTCGTCTTTCTCCATGTTGCACACTTTCGTCAGTCCTCTTGTGAGTGTTTTGTTAAATGATTCCATGATGCCATTAGATTGTGGATGATATGCTGTGCTTATTCTGTGATCAATTGCAAACTCTTTTGTTAATGCCTCAATAGTTTTGCAGACAAAATGCGTACCTTGGTCGCTGAGTAAAGTTAGTGGGCATCCGAAACGTGTAATGATGTTTTCATAGATGAATTTCACAGCGACTTCGATAGAACATGTCTTGACCGGTTCTACTTTTTCCCATTTGGTGACGTATTCTACAACAGTGATAAGATAGCTTGCACCTGTCCGTCTGCCAATTACTGGAAATGGTCTAATAAAATCGATTGCCCAGATTTCGAATGTTCGACGTGGATTAATTGGAACCAAAGGCATTTTTGTGCTAGGCAGCGGTCATCCCATACATTGACATCTATCACATTTAGTTACAAATTCTTGACAGTCTTTATGAACTGTCGGCCACCAGAGTCCAGCTTGCATAATCTTATTTGTTGTTATATCTGTGTGATAATGTCCTCCTGCCGGTCCGTAGTGTGCTTTTGAGAGTATGCTCTGTTGCTCATGCTCAAGTGCAAACTGACATAATACATCATCTAGGCCAAGTTTGTAGAGGAACCCGTTGATGAGAGTATAAGGTGCATCTTTCATAGCAAGGATATTCCTCTTCTTCTCAGTCATTCCTTCAGTAGCTTGTCCATGCTCGAGAAATTGTGCAATTTCTGCAAGTTCCGAAGGGATAGCTTCAATTCGAAACAAATGTGCATCTGGAAAATCATCTTCTATACCCATCGGTTCCTCTCCAGTGTCGACTCTCGACAAGTGGTATGGTCTGACATTAGCCTTTCCCAGTTAGATTATTACCTCAAATTCAAATTCCTAAAATAGTAAAAGCTTGCGACACAATCTCTCGTGGTGCAATGGTTTATTGACTAGATAATTCAAAGCTTGATGATATGTGTAGAATACGAAGGGATTAACCAATAAGTAATGTCGGTATTTCTGTAGTGCAAATACCATACTTAGTGCTTCTCTTTCTGTGGTAGAATAATTTCTTTCAGCCTTGTTCAACTTTCGACTGCTGAAAGCATTAGGATAATCCATTCCATCTTCTCCGGGTTGTGTCAAAATAACACCGAATGCTATTCCAGACGCATGAATATGAACATGAAATTTCACCGACCAATTTGGAAAACGGAGGATAGGTGCTTCGAATTTTTTTGTCTTCAATATCTTAAATGAAGTGTTGCATTCCTCCGTCCACCTGTACTCCTCATTTTCTTTCAACAACTCTTCGAGAGGATATGTCATGTCGGAGTAGTGTCTGATGAACTTTCTATAATACCCCGTATGACCCAACAGGATTCGTACTTGCTTCGGATTGACTGGAGGTTTTAGGTCGAGAATAATTTTTATTTTTGTATAGTCGACCTTGATTCCTTCTTTACATACTACATGTTCCAACAATATACCGATAGGAGTCACAAAAATGCACTTTTTTTATGTTCAACGATAATTGGATATGTCGACAACGTTCCAACATCAGTCAAATCCATTTACAATGATCTCTTAACATTGAATAGATTGTTCAGTCATCGAAATAGACAGCCATGGTTTTGTAGATATACTCTTGAAAAGCCTTGATGACAATATGGGAAAAGATCGCTAGTGTGTTCTTCAGACCAAAAGGCATTACTTTATATGTGAACGACCCAAATTTGCACACAAATGTAGTCTTTTTCTGATCTTCTTTAGCAATAGGTACTTGATTGTACCCAGAGAATTCATCCGTAAATTAATAACACTCATGCCCTACAAATTCATTAATAATCTCATTTGCGAAAGGAGTTGGAAAGGGTCTGTAAGTGTTACCTTATTCAGTTCGCGGAAGTCGACACAAATCCTTAGTCGTGTCGAGTCGTGCTTCTTTGGCTGAACAACTATTGGGCTCTCCCACTCTGATTGGTCGATAGGATATATAATTCCAGCTTCGAGCATACTATCGATCTCTTTTTTAACAATGTCTTTATACTTGTGTTGGAGCTTATAGGGCCTTTTCTTCACTGGTTTGGCGTCTGGTTTGATGTCGATTTTCATTTCACCCATCTCCTGCATAAGTCCTTTCAGGTCTTTGTAATCACAGGAAAATACATCCTGAAATTCCCTAAGGTGGCTGGTGATTTCTGCAGTCTGTTCTTCATTCCAGTAATCGCCAATTCTTGCCATCTTTGGTTGGTCATCATTTGAGATATCCTCATCTTTTGTTTTGATATTTGCATCCATCCAATCTGGAGCACGACTGTCATTTATTGGTCTTTTTCCTTCCTTTATTTTTGTAAATGCAGGTGGAAAGTCTTTTTCGACAATCTTTCTGGCTCATCTTTCTCGACAATCTCCATGCTAAAGACTGTTTTGACAGGCTTTGACGTGGTAAGGTGATCTTGTCTCCATTGAAAAATTTTCCCGACTGACTTCTCCAATTCTAAGCTTAGTTGTGCATATTATTGGATTTCCTTCGACGTTATGTTATGATAGGCAGCTGATCGCCGAACAATTTGCTTCTTTTCTGTAGGTGCTAGATTTTCTGTCGGCTGCAGAAATTCTTTGATATGGTTGCTCG
Source organism: Larix kaempferi (assembly GCA_027924585.1). Classification (NCBI taxonomy): domain Eukaryota; kingdom Viridiplantae; phylum Streptophyta; class Pinopsida; order Pinales; family Pinaceae; genus Larix; species Larix kaempferi. The sequence goes on from BSBM01000361.1 coordinate 23,864,456, forward strand.
CTTCGACCAACTGCTCATCCTTTGGGGAAAACTTGAAATCATTGATGAAGTTTTCTTTCAAATCTTTACATGTGAATGTTTCTCCTCTTGCCTCTTCCATCTTGTACCATTTATTAGTCAGATCGTCCAGTGTGCAGGGGAAGAGGTGTGGCCACGCCCTTTCATCTTTGTAACCCAGTTTTCGCCATTCTTTTTCACATCGGTCGATGGAATTCAGGATTTTGTCCCTGTGTGAACATAGGTATGTCTACCTGGATCATCAGCTCCTTCCCTCCAAATATTTCTACAAAAAATGTCGATGCGCTGGTCCAAGTTTGGAGTCTCGACTGGTGGGTATCCCACCATCTTGCAGCTTTCCCAGTGAAAGTCTCAACCAAACTCTGCAGTCTACCTTGCTCTCCGACATGTTTTGAGACTTGCTCAACATGTACTGCTGGGGAGTCACGGTCCCTATATCTTAGTGCTGGATTATATGTCTATGTATTTTTGGCTGGTGCAAGAATCAAATATTCTCGAATTTGTCGCTCAAAAATATTTGGTGTGGATGATATTCAGAGACATTTCTTTATTTGCTTTTTCGAGATGGCTTCCACCGTCCAACATTCTTTTGCATGGAGATCGTAATTTTCCACTTGCTTGTCGTAAAGCTCTGCATTAGAGTTATATCCGATCGAAACAGGATCTCCAAGGTGAAGCTCTCCATGAGAATTTGGTTCAATATGATCTTCATTATTATCTATTCGATAGAGCTTTCGAATGTCATTATCTTCTTCTACAGGTTCCAACCAGGGTTCTCCCTGAGATGGGAAGATTGGTACGATAACCTTCTGACCATTTCCTTTTAGCTTGATGTGACCTTTATATAATGAGATCGAAGCCTTCATCTTTCACCCCCAAGGTCGACCGACCAAGTCTGGGAAAGAACTTGCATCATCTTTGGGGTTAATGATTTCAAAATCAACTTTTGTTTTGATGCCTTTGATAGATGTTTCAACTCCCTTCCAAACTCCGATCGGGTCAATGAGTCCTTGATCCGCGAGCTTCAGATAAATACCTGATTCCTGTAATTGCAATCGACCGAGTTGGTACCTAGTATCACGAGTCATGATATTGACTTGGGAACCGAAATCCAGTACGACTTGTCGTACATGGTAGCCATTTATGTCGAGGTCGACAAGAGGGTCGGCATCATTTTTTTCTTTTAGATTAAGTCGGCAAAGGTTTTTGGTTTGTCTTTGCATGATGTGTTTATACTTGACTTTATGCAATAGGTCGATTAGTTTTCCTACAACTTCATCATTTGTAATTAGATTGAACAATTCATTCTGTGCTTCTTGTTGGTTTTCTTCAGTGTCTTCATGGGCTGCCAATTCAAAAAATATATCAGATGCATTTTTAAACACAGACTTTTGCTTAGCCAGATTTGGATAATCCTCTTTGGTTACTATTTTACTTATCTGTGGTTTATCTGGACCAATATGGGTACCTTGTCTAGTTACAATTTGTAAAATTTTTGTTCAAAGCACATCATATTTAGGTACACAGGACAAGACATGAACATTCTATTTATTATTGATTTTTTCAATCATGGTAGGCAAATCCTCTAAAAATTGATCGCGTACCCCACATTTGGTACACAAATTTAGATCGGTTCTTTCTTTGTATGGGAATTCTACATGCCGATGATATTCACTAAGACATGTATAACATAGACCAGGTCGATTAGGCCGGGCACCGCGACCTCCACCGCCACAACTGCGACCCTAGTATCCTCCACGCCTGTTATAGCTGTCATTTCGTCGATCATATCTGCGATCATCGTATCTGGGGTATCTATCGTTTCTGTTCCGGTTGTATCGGTCATTTCTTCCAGCATCTATGTCGAATCTTTCGTTTCTTATGCTTTTGTCGTTATCCCGCTCGACAAAATTTGTTTGGTACACTGCGTGGTAATTTTGTCTATTCTTCAAATTCAGATGGTATTCATTGATCGAATGGGTGTTGACTTCGCATATCTGGCACCATTTCGCTTTCTTATTCTTTAGATTGTATGGGGAATCATTTGTTGAATGTAAGTCATATTCTTTACATAGATCACAGAAGCATCTGGTTTGAATGAGTTTGATGTCTTGTCATCGATCCTCCATTCGACAAGAATCTTTAGTATGCCCTGCAGTCGAACATTTTGTACACCACAATTCTGGTCCTTTCAAATTCATACTTTGGATGGCCCGCTCCATACTGTCAAGGCGTTCATCAACATGTCTGTCAATGGAGACCAAAGGGTAGTCATCGTCCATTTCAATCTCCAGAGCTCTTGTTAGGGCCTCTTCATATGAAGTGACATTTTGCCGACGAACGTGTACTTTGATTTTGCTTATAAGGCCCGCGATGAACCATTTGATGAGGAGTTTGTCTTCAATTTCGTATTCGATCTGGCTCAAGAGGTCTTTGAATCTCTTATCATACTCCTTGATAGTTTTTGTCGGTCTCTGGACCGTCGTCTTCAATTTCTCCGTAGCCAAGTATTTTGCATCCTCAGTTTTAAAGAAAGATAAGAAACTTTGCATGATTTGTGCTTTTGATGCATTTGGTGTTTTAGCAATGTATCCCATGTACCAAGTTAATTCTCTTTTTCTCAAAGAGCCAAAAAACTGGGCCAACAGACGTTCTTCGCTAGTGAGTTGGTTTCCTGTCCATGTTGATTCGCACACGAACCCGTGTCTTCTTGGATCTTCGTCACCTTCATAAAATGGAAGGTGTGCCGTTGAGTGCGACATGTCTGTTGCTATTTCGAATTCAGAATTAGATGGTGGTGTTGGTGGGTTATTACCACAATCAACATTAGGTGCTTCTTCAACTTCGACAATTACTAATGATAACTACTTAACCAGGAAGGTTTCCTTGCATTCAGTACCAGTGTCTCGAGCTTCTTTTGTTTCGCTGGGTCTTGGGATTCTCTCTTCTTCCACCACTTCTGTTGAAATCCAAATAAAATTCTGCTCGATCTGGATTTCGCAACTTCTCGATTCTCCAAAGTACTCAATGAGTCACTCAATTATGGTGTTGGCATGGGGGGTGCTTCTTCATGTTCTGAGTACATTAGATGAAAAATTCTATTCGAGAATTCGGGATGAAAAGTCACCCAATTTCCTTCCTCAGGTCGATGAATCAACAATCTGTCAACTTTACCACTTTCTTCACTGCGACGACTCCAAATTACCGACTGGCCAACATGGAGACCTAGATTTTCTTCGACAATCTCTTGTACTCGGAAACTTTGCGTTAGCTGAAACAAAGAAGGGGGTGTTAACCTCTTGGGTATCTAAACTTGGAGAGCACTACCATGCTCTATCCACAAGTCCTCATCCATCGGTGATAGGTTTTCATCGACGCCCCGATCATCGCGGGCTCGACTTGACTCCGACAGATTTCCTTCCGCGTCTGTCAAGACACCTGATCCTCGCTTCTTCCGGAGCGCACTTGCTTGCTCCCTTAGCTCTTCATGCTGCTATCTCCTTTTTTCTCTTTCAATTTTCTAGATGTTTGGAGTTCTTTTGTGACTCATGGTTCTGTCTTTGTCAGATCTATCAGGTCCTCCATTGCTAGTCATGTCGCCTTGTCATGTGTCACTTTTCATCAATTTTGATACATCAAAACATGTTTCGCCACCCCCCAATGCCTGATTGGGGAAGTGTATGTCATCATTTGTTAAAAAATAACTCCCATTCACGCTCTTTCATGAATGTTTCCCACTGACGTTCTTTCTCCTTCCAGTTAGAATTTGGAAGGGGCGGGAGCAACAATGGTTGTGTCTCGACAATGTGCGCAGTGCCTTTGTTGATCAAGAATTTGAATAATAAAGTTGGCAAGGAACACAAGAATAGGTCAGCTAGCTTGCTGAAGAATGTTTTTTTGACTTCGTCCACAGCGACGTGCTCTTCAATCGCTTGCTCTTCACAGAAGTCGTCCGCAATATTTTTGCACCATTCCGATAGATTTGTGCGTCCTCCGTTGATCAACTTAGACAACAGCTTCCGCTCTTCTTCATCGACTAGTCTTTTCATCCAACAACTTCTTTAGGGCGGATGACACAGACTCTACAAATTTTTCATGGGTCTCTGAGAAGAATCTTTCCCTCGCTTGAATAATTGTCAGCTTGTTCCATCGCGCATAGTTCTGCAGATAGTTCGTGATTTTGTTCTTCCACCAATCCTTAATCTCCTGCTCCGAAATCATATGTCATGTTGTTATTTCTGAGTGCATCACCCGACAACGGAACCAATGTTGTAGTCCTGCAGGTCACGTAGTTACCAGAGATACATTATATATTATAAACAAGCATGCACAATGATTCAGATACAAGAGACAAGAGACCAATAGAGAGAGACAAGCACAATCCTTTATTACTCAGCAAGGGTAGAATACTACACAGAATAGATCTAACCAGTACATCGACTCAACAACCTATATATGATTTTTAATACAGTTACATAACCGTCTGTTGGCCTAACCGACCGACCTGACCTATGATGATCGACCTAACCTATCGACATACACTTCAAGTGGTCGGGCGGAGGGCCTAGTCGATAGGTCGACCTAGGCCCTTCCAACAAATATGCTTCAAATGCTCCTCTTATATTCCATTGAAGATGAGGATTTCATCCAAATATATGGCCACAAAGGAATTGGTGAATAGTTGTAAGATATGCTTCACGGTCTTCATAGTTGTTGTTGGGGCCTTAGTCATGCCAAAGGGCATGACCAACCAATATAATTAACATTCATTAAACTTGAAGGTTGTTTTCCACACATCAGTATGCTCAATTGGACCCTAGTGATAGCTTGAATTCATATCAATATTACTAAAAATCTCGACACCTTTGAGTTGATTAAGAAGATCATCAATATGGGGGATTGGATACCAATTCTTGACAATGTTTTTGTTTAGGTCTCTTTAATCAACGTAGAGTCTCTAGGTCTCATCCTTCATTTGTACCAACATATTAGGATCCCTAAAAATGAGGAAATTGGTTGAATGTGGTTGTTTTGTTGTGAAGGACCTGCAACAATTAATTAATGAAAATACACGAGATGGTAGAAATAACAGAAATCATAATCGCTTTTATTTATCGTAGGCCACTTCGAGGGGGAAACCTCCTTTGAGCAAGCTCAATACAAATAACTTCACGGTACCTTCATTGGTCTCAACACAAACTTATATACTAAGTCTAGGTGCCAATACCATTGGTCAATACCATGTGTCAATACAAACCATGGGCCAATACAAATTATGGATCAACAATTACTACAGGACGACTTACAAAGCATATGCGCCCAACAATAATAATACAAACTATGGATCAAAAAATACTACGGGACGAATTACAAAGCATATGCGTCCAACAACAATATACTGACAAAGTAAATAGAAGGGTTGACATGGGTTCCTAACATACCCTCTCCCTTAGAAAAAAGCTTTGTCCTTAAAGCTTTAGATGTGGAAATTGATGCAGAATCTGAAGGAGTGGTTCCCCTGTAGCATCCTTGGGTTGCATTCCGGGCCACTATCGCCTTTGAGTTTCAGGGAGTATTGCTTGGAAGGATGTAGACGAAGAAGAACCATACTAGATGCGTGAAAAGTGCGCTTAGAACGGTGCTGATCGACTTGTTGTTTCAGTCGAATTCTTGCCATGTGAAGATTGTCCTGCAGAATGAGAAGAATCTGATCGCGGTTTCGAAGAACCGAGTCAATTTCATGAATTGGGGAGCTGCTGAGGGTTTATGGAAGAAGAACTGGCGGTGGTTGTCCATAGACTACTTCATATGGTGTCCTTTTAGATGTGGTATTGTACCACTAGAGCGCTTCTAGGAAATCCATAGAAATAGTTGTCCAAATATGTGTAGGGATGGGCAAGGGTTCAAGCAGTCCCGAAAGGAGTTTCGTTTCACCCTTGTTGACCTGGAAAGTATCACAGTCAACCACCATCTGTTGAATTGTCATTTTCACTCCCTGCCAAAAGAAGTTACATTGTTCCCGGTCATACGTTTTGAGGAACCCAGAGTGCCCTGCTGATGAAGAAGTAGGGAGTTCATAGAAGAGATAGCCTTGTTGAACAAATTGCAACCAATTTGGAACAAGCAGAGAAATAGCTTGAAGAGAAATTGGGTCATCAAATGTGTGAGAAGGAGCATCTGCCACCATATTGCCCTTACCCTTCTTGTAAGTGATCGCATAGGCATAACCCATGAGTTGGATAACCCATTTCAGGTGTACTGGGGAGGAAACTTGTTGTTCCAAGAAATTTTCCAGACTCTGGAGATCAGTCTTGAGGCTGAAATAATTCCCTAATAGGCATGGCTGCCACTTTTGTACTGCATGCAAAATAGCCAGCATTTCCTGCTGAGATGTAGGTGCGGCTAAATTCTTACCAGAAAGGTCACTTGAAGGTGACAAGTCCACTGGTTCAACAAAGACACCTGCATATCTATCCAAGGAAGTAGGGGAGACCGTTGATGGGTGCATCTGAATGGAATGGAGTTGAGCGATGAAACCATGTGAATTCTTCTTAAGGATATTTTCCAGGCGATGTGAACTGATGATGCAGAGAGACCCTTGTTGTAAGCCTGTAAATTTTTGTTGTTTCCCATTGACTGAAAATTGCATCCAAAGTTCAGCACAATCCCATAAGATGGGGCCAAGTGTGCGTAACCATTGAACGCCCAAAACCATATCACATCTGCCTAGGGACAAGGAAAACATGTCAGAGCACAGGTTATAATCTTCCAGCGAGATACGCACATTGTGACACTTCCCCTTGCAAGGTAAGGTGCCCCCATTGACAACCATGAATTCAAAGTTGGAGCAATGATGGACAAAACAATCAGCCTGTTTGGCGATCCAAGGGTTAATGAAGTTATGAGTGCTACTAGAATCAATGAGTATTGTAAGATGAAGCTTCTTGAAGTAACCCCTGACCCGCATTGTTTGGGGGGTGGTGACGCCGGATAATGCATGGAGAGATATCTCTGGTTGCTCGTCCTGAGATGGGGGGTCAATAGGTGGTTTCCGAATGTCGACCTGATCATCCATTGTATCTGGAGCTTCTTCAACAATTTTAGAGCAGCCAGAGAATCCATATCCAAGAGATAGAGCTTTTGCTGAACACATCTATGTCCCCAAGTGAATTTGTCATCACAATTATAACAAATCCCTTTTTCTCTGCGTGCCTACATCTCTGTTTCAGACAAATGCTTGATAGGAGTTGGTCGAGGAGCTGGCGGGGTGGGAGGTCGTTGAGAACCCATATTTCAGAAGGGGACAAAAGTGGGTTTGGAGCGCTGTTGGGCTGCAATCTTGTCTTCTGCCAACTTAGCCAACCCTAAGGCTTCCATCATTGTGTTGGGACATAACATTTTAATCTCTAAGCGGATTTCATTCTTAAGAGCACTGATAAAACAACTCCTGTAGAATTCATTAGACAATCCTTCTGTGTGATTAGATAGTTTCTCAAATTTTGTTTGATACTCTCTCACAGTGCCAATTTGGCGAAGTTTAGTGAGAGCTCATGTGAAGACATCAAAAGCACTAGGACCAAATTGTTGCAAAAGGAGCGACAAAAATTTGGCCATTTTGGCTCTTCATGAGCCTTGAGGTACCAACGGTACCATTGAAGAGCTTCTTATTCCAAATGAAATTATGCAAGTGGAACTTTGTTGACATCAAAAGTATTATGCAGACTGAAATACTGTTCTGCACGATAGATCCATCCAGTCGGATCAGTACCATTGAAGTGAGGAAAATCAAGCTTCAGACCACATAAATTGCTGGAAGAAGAGAACCCATTGTCTAATGAAGACTCAGACTGTCGTTTGTTGTTCATGGCTGAATGCTCAAGATGGAGGCCGAGAAATTTTTCATCCAGATCCCGGAGTTTGGTTTGGATGGCTACAAGTGCTTCCTCCATGGTTTTTGCTCCTGCGCGGGTGACAACCATAACCAAGAGTTTTTTTTTTTTTTTTGAGAATGGGTAGAAAAACACAAACAAAAGCTTATTTACTAAAGGGAAATTTGGATTTCGAAAAAAATTCTGATGGGTAATTGGGGTTTGACTAGGTTTTGGACACTTTCAAATGGACAGGGAAGCAGAAAATGAGGATTTCAGAAGCAGGGTGAAAGAATGAGAAAATTTGTCAGAGAGGGACAAAGAAGCAGAAATAGGGAATGAACACGATGGCAAAATTTGGAGGTGAGTAGGTGAAAATTGAAGAAGTTATGGAAAACCCTAAAAATAGACAAATGTGATATTTCTAGCTCTGGGAAGTAGAATTTGGGATAGGGCCCTTAGGAATGAAATATGAAGAATGAGATTGCAGTGGTGTCCGGGAAGTTTCAAGGGAGACATAGTTTTTTTCTTTCTTTCCAGAATGGACTTGCTATGGCACAGATGGATCTGCAATGATGCGGAAGTGATCGACAACAGATGGATCTGAAACGACGTCGAATGGATCGAAAACGACTGGATCTGGAACGACTTTCAGAATGGATCCGAACGACGTGGAAGTGATCGGCAATAGTTCAACTGAAAATAGATATGGACCCCAGGTATGTGCGGCTTCCTAACAGTTTAGGGGTTTCACTCGACCACCAATGATGTCTGATGACTTGCGTATTGGGGCAGTACCCCTTGCTCCACGACTCAGGTAAAACTGATAACCGCTTTGCCACAAACGATAGCTCTTGGTTTACCTCACGGGTGGGAACTAGTCAATCAGGTAGGGGTCGTTTCCCTTTTCGCTGGAAGGTCCTCTCAATGGGCCAACTACTTTGGGGTTCCTGTGGTACTCCTCACAATGAGTTTTAGGGATTATGCCCAAGTATTTCCCACAATTAAGCAAATAGGGATTATTCCCAGATCCGAACTTGCAACAAATGCGAAATTGTTTTTGGCATAAATTCCACCCAATGAGCCCAAGAAAGTGCTCTGATACCAGATGTGAAGAACCTGCAACAATTAATTAATGAAAATACACGAGATAACAGAAATAACAGAACTCATAATCGCTTTTATTGATCGCAGGCCAATTCGAGGGGGAAACCTCCTTTGAGCGAGCTCAATACAAATAAATTCACGGTACCGTCATTGGTCTCAACACAAACTTATATACTAAGTCTAGGCGCCAATACCATGGGTCAATACCATGTGTTAATACAAACCATGGGCCAATACAAACTATGGATCAACAATTACTACGGGACGACTTACAAAGCATATGCGTCCAACAACAACATACTGACAAAGTAAATAGAAGGGTGACATGGGTTCCTAACATTTGTAATGGATTTTGAGTCTAACATTTGATCTCTTCATTCTACAAAATAGAGCATTTGTATAACAAATCATTAAGTAAAGGGCCAACGTGTGTTATATCAATTGTATGCTTTACCTGATAGTGCAAAGGCGCCCCTACAGGTGATGTGAATATAAATCTATTTCCATTATATTTTCTAGCTACTTCTGTTGTGTCAAGTGACCAAGGTTGTGCCAAGATATTTTGTAGATTTGACACCACTTTCTAGTGTCCTTATTTGAATTCCCATTACTCTTATTTGCATGCTACTTGGATTTATTATCCCGGGTTTCAATATCCTTGCTTTGTCCCTTTTCCTACCAATTAGGGCTACCTTTCCATTTTTTTATTGTGGTTGATTTGCAGACCCAAACTCTGTTATAAATAAAATAATAATAAAATAAACATTAACATATATAATAATAATAATAATAATAATAATAACAACAAACAAGAATAATATAATAATATAATTAATTACTGAAATGGTGTAACTCTTTATGAAGAGTTGCATTAGACACCCTTTAAACAATTATAAATACGGGAAAGTCTATCTTATAAAAGACCATATCTATTTTATCAACTTTTATATATATTCATGGATTATTTGTATTTTCGAAAGTGGAAGTTCGAGAAGTTCGAGTAAACGGATTTTTACCGTTACACGTGGTTTTGTGAGAAGTGGGTTTGGTTTTATTCCCTAACAACAAACCAAAAGTGAGAATTGAACTTGGGTGGGGAAGGTAACATTCATTCCTCCCAACCACTCAATCCACCCCATTTTTATTATCCTTCAACTCCAAAAGCAATTATTATAATAATTAATAATTATTATTATCATTAATAATAATTATTATCATAATAATTAATAATAATTATTATCATTAATAATAATTATTATCATAATAATTAATAATAATTATTATCATTAATAATAATTAATAATTATTATTATCATTAATAATAATTATTATTATCATTAATAATAATTATTATCATTAATAATAATAATTATATTATATTTATTAATAATATTATAATTATTAACTTTTAATAATAATTATTAGCCCGTGGGGGGCAGCTCAAGTGGTTAAGATGTGAAATTGTAAATGGAAAGTCATGTGTTCAATCCCCCCAATCTTACCCGTGCGCATGGTTCGGGTGCTGTGATTGCACCTAGGGTTATAGTGGTAGCGAGATTGGATCCCTGGACCCCATGTCACACGAGTACCAGCCCAACTCCAGTTGTCGATTCCCCTAGTTACAAAAAAAAATTAAAAAAAAATTATTATTATTTGGAAAAAAAATGGAGTCTCAGTGTGACAAAAGAGAAAGAGTCCAGAAGACCCACTCAAAGGTAGCCATTGACATACTAAAACTTGAAGGGATTATTCAAAGAAAGCCTATTAGCATCGCTATTTTCCCAACCATCGAGGAAAATCATATTAACGTAAGCTTGGCAAATCAATTATTCGTCCCAGAACTAAGTATAATCGAAAATAAAGATAAATGGGGTGAGAAGAAATATGCAATTAGGGACTTACAACTGGAAATTGATGAATATAAGTTCACATCTCAATTCAATGTTACGACTATTTATCTAAATGAAGTTGACATCATTCTCGGCTTATCTTGGATGGAAACATTGGAGACAATTATCTTAAATATGAAGAAAAAGTTTTTAACGTTTTTGTATAAGAAGAAGGAAGTCACACTACAGGATGTTAGAATGAAGTTAGATTCCAAAGTCGTGGCATCTAAAGACTTCAAGGATATCGCCATGGTCATTTCGTAAGAAAATCAAAAGATGTAGTCAGATTTCAACAAAATCGTCACAGATAAAGAAGAAGAGATCTCTTGTGTAAGAGATCATAATCAGAAATTGTTTCTTCAAATAAAAAAGACGAAGGATAAAGCGCAACAAAATCAAAAGCTAGAAGAGGAGAATCGAGATCTTCAGAAGAAACTATTAGAAAACATTGACGAGAATGGTCACCTCAAGATGCACAAACAAGATCTAATGGATCAAATTCAGAAGCTTAAAGATGATAAGAAAGCACAAGAAGAAATGAACCGAAATCTTAAAAAAGAAAAAGATCCGTTAGACAATAAGTTGGAGCAAATTCAAAAGAGGACATCAAATCCCTTGGACTCAAAAATCTACATTGAGAAAAAAGAAGCAAATAGAAATTCAGTCCTCGTCACAGTTCAAAAAGAAGACAATCTGGTAAAAAAACAAACAACAATAACTCCCTATTGACACCCCAACCATATAAACCACTATCCTAAAAAGTGGGAATTGTCGAAAGATAATGGTACTAATGTGCTCAAAGCTCCTGACGACACATCAATAGAGAATCCCAATAGTTAGCAACAAATCAATTTTGGCTGGATTGATCCGTCAACATATCGAAAGTTATGCTTTACACTTAGAAGTTCATATCGACATGTTTCGTCAGCTACGACGTCACAAGGAACAGTGCGACAACGTTATAAGGCTTTGAGGACAAAGCCTTTCTAAGAGAGAGGCAGTGTTATGAATAAAATAATAATAAAATAAACATCAACATATATATATATATATACATATATATATATATACACACATATATATAATAATAATAATAACAACAAACAAGAATAATATAATAATATAATTAATTACTAAAATGGTGTAACTCTTTATGAAGAGTTGCATTAGACACCCTTTTAACAATTATAAATACAGGAAAGTCTATCTTGTAAAAGACCATATCTATTTTATCAACTTTTATATATATTCATGGATTATTTGTATTTTCGAAAGTGGAAGTTCGAGAAGTTCCAGTAAATGGATTTTTACCGTTACAAACTCTCTCTTATTCTTCTGTTGAAAGTTTAGCTTGATCTTGATAGTGTACTAATAAGTGGTTCCCACTGAAGAGATATCCAATAACTACTTTTTTGTTTGGATTAGTTTATGTATACCATTGCATTATTTTAGAACCAAGCGCCACTCAAAGTCCTTCATACCAAAATTTGGATGCAAGGTATGGAAGGTATTGGTGTACTTGGTCATCGCCTCATCTTTCTCCTAGCGCAAAGTTATCCATATCATGTATTGGTCGTTGTAGATCCCCAAAAAAGTGCATCAATGAAATCCACCCAAGTGGGTTCTATCACAAATGGTTTAGATTCATCTTTGACACGAGGAAGGGACTTTAAGGAGTGTGAAGTGATGTTCTCAGTATTGGAATTATTTTGAATAGAGTAATAACCTTCTAGTAGACTTAGCTAATTATATAAGGCATTTGTTTGTATCTTTCCTTCAAACAAAGATAGGTAGTTAACTTGTACCTTAAAGGGTTTTGTATCTTTGAAATGAATGCATGTTGAAGGTTCCTTTGTTGTTGTTGGCAATCATTGAAGGATATGGGTGAAATATTCCATTATATTTTCTTATGCCATGCAAAATATTCCTCGAGCAACATCTTGATGAGATATCATAGTTCATTGTTTTTCTTTTCGTTCAACTTATATGGCCACTTGAGATAGCATGGGAAGTCTCCACGACGCTGTTTTAGTTCAAGGCCCAACTTCGTATACCTTGACTCATCCAGGATATGCATTGAAAAACAACAAAGAGTGGATTGCATGGATAGCACTCATCTAAATTATGTTGAGAATGAAATGAATATAACATAATCCAGTGAAATAAGACAAATATATTTAAAAAATCACAATAATACTATGAAATCCAAACTTTATTAATGAATGAAATAGTGAAAACCCTACAGTATGCAAAGCAATACAAGCTTACTAGAATGGTAGTAGCTTGTAATCTCTTAAAAGAGATTCGCTAGCTACACTCATTCACAAAAATCACTACAAGAGTCCCAAATTTCCTTTTAACATAAATATTAAGACCCTATGAGGTTAAAAATGTAATATCACAAACCCTAACCTTAGGAGATGGGGTGATAAAAGGAATGAAATCCATGAAGAGTCTATTTGGCAAGTCAACTTTCCAAGTCTGCAAGTTTTCATACAACTATTATTTAATAAGTTTCTTGGACAACTACAAAGCTTATTCAAATATCTACGCATTTGTCTAGCATGGAAACCAAATAAAGATTTCTATGGCATGCCAATTGCCAAGAATGCATAGGAAGTGACCAAAACGTACACCAAAAATTAAGGTTTTGCAATATTGTTGTAACATTGGTAAGGTGTGGAAACATTTATAAGTTAGTGGTAGATGTGGGTGGCCACCTATATCAAACTAGATTACTCATCCCCCTTTGGAAATAAATGGTCACCATTGTATCAACTCTTGCACTATATGGAGAATCTTCTATTGAATCTTGCTCTGAATGAACCACTTATCCTATTGAATAAGTTTCCATGCTTTTAAAGATTGATATAATCATATGTTTTATTAGTGGATTACCTCTATCTTGGTGTCCATGATCTCATTAACTATAGCCTACTTAATCTAGTCAAGCTTGAGTTTTATAGGGGCTAAATTCTCTACCACCTTTGACATGTCCAATAGAGGTGGAAAATATGGTTGAAGCAAATCCAAAATAAATATAGGATACCTAAGTAAAGGCACAATACTCAATTCAAAAGGACCCTCACCCACAACCTTGGATTTGGTGTAGGGTCAATATTGGATTGGTATCAACTTCATATCATGGGGTTGTGAGTTGATCTTTCTAAAAGTGTAGCCATACCTTATCACCAGCCTAAAAATTAAGGAGAACTTGATGTTGATCGCATCACTACTTCTACTTAGCATTACGTTTATGCAAAATATAATTAACTTGTTGTTGATTGTGTTTGATTTGTTTAACAAATTTGGTTGCTATGTTTTCCTTGGTCCGAGAATGGGAGGAATTGTCCACTATAGATGTAATAGGTAGATCTATGTCAATTGAGGTTAACGTCTATAACCCTAGGAACATTAAAAGGAGTTGTTGTTAATAGAACTATGAAGGGATTTGTTGTAGCTATGTTGAACACAAGGAATGATTTAATCCCATGTATGTGGATGCTTGTAGTTGGACACTATGGGGATATAAACAAGCATTCTATTAGCTACCTTTGTATGCCCACTAGTATAGGGGTGGAAGGCAGTCTATTTAGTCAGCTTGGTGTTAATCATCGATCCCAAGCTAGACCAAAATGAATTGAGAAATTTTTTGTCCCTATTTGAAATAACAATTTGTTGTAGCGCAAAATGAACCCAACTAACACAGTCAAAGAAGAGATTATAGTGGAATTTGGTGTGATGTGTTGACTCTCAACATTGGCATGATTCCAAAGGGTTAAAACATGTCGATTGAGACAAACATATTAAACTTCATCGCTATGCCATCATGTTTTCACCATTAGGTCTAGGGAGATGTCCCCTGCTCATCTGTACTCACGTTCATCATTTGTGTCATCATTTGGTCTTCACTCATAAAGAGAGAAGGTTTGTCACGCTCATCTTACATCCAATTTGTTCAAGTTTTGTCATTTGTCATTTCTCTCTATACATGTCGTCATGATCTTATTTTTACACCATAGAGTTTAGGTCAAAGCACTCGTCATGCCCATATTTCATTGGGAAAACATGTTGTTTTTCGACCCCTACGTTAGTATTTTGAAGTTTCATCATGTCAGAGTCCTCTATGTCGTATTGGTCAAATTTTTTATTTCTCCTCCTCCAATAAATTCGTCAACTTCTTCTGTCATCAATGTCATCATCATGCCTATGTCCGGAAAGTTAAAAAATCCCCCTGGGCACCTCCTTGCAAAAAATCGCCAATGTCCACTTTTATGAAGAAAAATACCCCTTTAAGCTTCAACATGTCATTGGGATTTTCCTTAATTCCAAAAAATTAAAAGGAACTCCCCTCTTTTAGTAAACCCTACTCCACCTTCTTTTCGTATGGTCAAAAAGAAAAATCATTTAAAGACCTCACTCATTTTCCCATTTATTTAATATCCTCTTTGTCACTAAATTCCACTATCATTTTATTATCCACGTTTAATATTCAGCTAAGACCTCTTTGCTATTCCAAAGTGAACCAAAATAAATATAAACAAAAGTGCCCTCAACTAATTTTTCCCTTATGTCATCCTCGGTTCGAAAAGAATAACCCAATGCCATTTAACAAAATTAATCTGCTTTTGATATTCCTAGATTATTTTGCTCCAATGAATATCATTGCACCAAGAGTAGCAAGGTACTTACAACCCAGTATGGGGGAGATGTGTAACGTAATGTAACGTAACGTAACACTATCACGTTATGTACCAAAAATAAAATGTAATTAATTTTTTTTTTATGTCGGCTCATAAAATAAAAAATGAAAACCAAATAAAAACAATTAAAAAAATCCATATCCGCTCATAAAATAAAATTTTAAAACCAAATAAAGTCATTAAAAAATAACACCTCAAGAAATTGGATGCTTCTTAGTGCTTAATAGAGACGCGTTTAGGATGGATCTATGCTGATTAGCCTCATTCGTATTATTTGCTAGGATAATTGCATCGAGAGGAGCGAGGTGATCTACAGCCTAGTATGGGGGAGATGTTGTCACGTAATGTAACATAACATAACGTAACGTTACGTTACATTACCAAAAATAAAAAAGTAATTAAAAAAAATCACGTCGGTTCATAAAATAAATATTTATGAAAAGTAATTAAAAAAATCTATGTCGACCAATAAATAAAAAATTAAAACTAATGAGATCAATCATTCTTGAGTTTAAGATAAACAAAATTACACCTCAGAAATTGGATCCCTTTTGGTGCTTGTTAGATCTAAGATTAAGATAGGTCTATGCTGGTAAGTTAATGAACAAAAGAAAATGATAAGATTTTGGAAAGGATCGAAGATCGACCTTTTGTGTTGGTATTTTGCAATTCCCTTAATGATCATCCTGACATGTGGATGTAAAACAAAAGATAAATGGTTCTTACATTTCTAAGCTTCTTTTTTTCAAAAAGTGAGTAGGTTTTTCATTTGTTTCCATTACCACTCCACAAAGCATATGTGTTCTTCATAGCGGCGATGGGATAGACCTCAAGTGAACTGATGTTCGAAAGGATGGGTGTCCATTGATACCAGTTAGGTGCTTCTACACGATTGGTTGGCAGCAAGGGTCTCGCTCGATTTCACATAGATTTTACCCTACATGTGAAATATTCCAAGACTCGATGAAACGGATTTTCATAGAGATCGAGTTACAACTCACTATAAAACTACATCTTTGACTCGCATTAACAAACCATTGATTCCATTAGACTCATGACACTAAATTACAACTAGGGGCACTCCTCTCTCACCAAATGTGTCCTGGAGCATGTTTTGTTAGATGATATCTGAAGCTAGGGTTTTGCTTTATAGGAGACAATGCAATTTTTGCACTTAGACATGAATTTTTGAAATCTCATTTTTTGGAGCTTATGGATAGCATGTGCATATTATCCTTGCTCAAACACAGTTGTAGGAGTTGAATACACTCAATTTCGTTGCTCGAACTAGTTCTTATGCCCTTGACACAAAACTATAATTGACTTCTGAAAGCGATCTACAACTCGCCATAAAACTATAATTGAGAATAAAATTGATGAATCGTTGTTTCTATTTGAATTGTGACATTATATTACAAATAGGGGCACCCATCTCTCATGAGTGTGTGTCCTAGAGAATGCTTCATTCGAAATTTTATGAAAATAGGGTTTTGCATTATAGGAGAAAATGCAATTTTTGTTCCTAGAGGTGAATGTTTGAAAACTCAAGTTCTGGAGCTTGAGGATAGAATGTGCACATGGATAGTTGGGTTCAAGTTAAAAGTAACCCAACCACCATGAAAGTCTATGCATGACCCAAACTTGACAATAGTTATACAATTGGGAAAGAACCTCTGTAAGGACCATTAGAGACTCATCAAAGGAAAATATAACTAGGAACATAGGAAAATTATAATTCTAAAATAGAATATGCAATAGAGAAATAGTAATTCTAATATCACTTCTCTAGGATGGATCGATGGAGTAAGGAGGGTATGCAAAATTTGGTAAGTCAATTGTTGGTCATTGCATTGAATTTGATGAGAGGCAAGGGAGTAAAAAATGATGAAGTAGAGTTGTAAGAACCCACTCCATCTAGTACAATCGAAGACACACTTTGATTTATTCCTTTTATGGTGGAATCCAAACTCAAAACACCCCCTTATGATGGTATTGTGGATGCAATAGTTGGAAGTGATCTATTTTGTATGCCAATGTTTTATCAACGAGAAAACACACACTTTTCCTAAATTAATGTGTTATGGCATGCCCTACTTTCTTGGGAAGCTTACTGTCATGGGATTTGTAAAGGAAAATAGCCCATTATCATAAATTGGGTTTGATCGAAGAAACCATTGAAGAAGAAATCCTATCCTCTAGGTAATAATAGCTTCGGTGCGAGTACTTACAATAGAGGCATGGATAGAGTGTGTAGGAATACATTGTTTTGTTTTGCTGATAGTGCATGCATACAGTTATAGAAAAACATGATGCACATAGTCTATTCATGAAATACATTTAAGGATTACATCATTATTTTAAAAAGCCATTTATTCCTTTTTGAATTGTACTCCATTGGTGAGGCCAATGCAAAATCTAGGTACCTTGAAGCTAAATGAAAGAAGAAGTCAATGAATGAAAATAATTTGCACCATGCTTAGTCAACAAGTGATAATGAATTGACTCACAATAAGTGAGCATGAAAGAATAATGCAAGCAACATCAAGGAAAGAACAAAATTTGGCATTATTGAAGAGATATGAGCATTGCCAAAAGAATGTGCACGTTGAGGATAAGTGATGGGAACTACACCTAGAATTCATACCCAAGAACAAGCTAGGAAATACGTTTTCATGACCAAGAATACTTGTGTGGGAGAGGATGAGTGGCTAGAGATTGAATAAACTTCAAATTCTAGATCAAAAGTATCCTATGGGATGGAATCTAGAAGGGATAATCCCTTCCACATCGGAGCACATGTGCACAATACATTGGTTAATAATCACTTTGATTTAGGAAGATTGAACAATAAAATATTTGAATTCTTGGTACAAAGGTTGGGATTCAAGACATTTGAATATCCAAATCCCTATCATTTCGAATGGTTGCATAAATAAGGATGGTAAATTGTAGGCCACTTACAATTTCAAGATTTCCGTCTTTAAGAGGTTATGGATGTTTTCATAATGAGTTAAATTGAAGTGATGAAGTGCTCAATTGATCCATTGAAAATCCTTTTCTCTAATGAAGCCATCCACCACAAATTATGTATCTTGTTTATTCATAACATGTGGGGGTTTTCACAATGTAAAAATAAAAACCCAAACAACTCAAACATTGCATAGAGATTTATGAGAGAGAGTGTGTTTTTACAATAAGTTGATGTAATTGAGTCCATTACCCATCCATTAGCTCACATACTTAGCTTAGATAGCTACAATTATTGCTTATATGATTTCTTGCAATTAATTCATTAACAACATTCTCTTAAGAATATGCATACATATTTTGTAATAAAAAAAGCAATTAAGGTGCCTCAAATGCTTTAGAAACCCTAACATCACATTATTAGACCCTAGAATGTTTGTAAATGATTTTTTTTTTTTAAATTCAGCCAACAGAACATGTGGACATCATGGTCATGTCGGTCTTTGTAATGTTCCCCGTGGATATCAAAGGGTCTTAGGGACATATCATTATCTATCTAGGGCTAATTATAATATTTTAGCACAATAGAATAATTTTATAAATATTTAATTTCTTTTTCTACAATTTAATTATGACAAAATATCGATAATTCCAAATAAATTAAAATAAAATTCATAACTGATCAAGAAAATTGAACCAAGGTTGGGAAAGATAATCCAAAACTATCTAACATCATTCTGCATCCATCCCAAGCCATAAAACAAGTTACTTGCACCTAAAAAGGTCATTTTCACTTAATCATGATTAACTAGTAATTAGTGTACTAATTGTGACACTTAGCGCATAATTGACGACACTTAAAATAAATTCATTTGTTTATCACCTAATCATAATTTATCAATCCCAATGGATAGTTAACACCTAATATCATGTAAATAAGGCATAATTATAATTTTCCAATTAATTAAACAAAACCATTACGAAAATGACTTCACAAGACTAGTTAACTAGTATTTAACATAGACATCTAGTCTTGCACGAATTCAACACACAACCATGCCAATGAACCAAAAAGTGAACCTACATCCATTATACATATATTTAAGTATGCACATACATCCAAATAAAGTTGCATTTGCAGGTCATATCCTTTCACATATACGATGATTATTTCAAGCTATATCAATGCAACTAGTTAATAAACATTGCTAGAAATTTAACCCAATCAATTGTACTGAGTTCCGAAGCACACCGAGGCGAGGGTAAAGATATGAAAAATATAATTCTACAGAAAAACTAAAGTACCAAAAATAGATCATATGGCTGTACATTCCAAAAATTATGAAAACATAGATTCAATCTACAAACTAGTTAGCAATTTCCACAAATTTGAAGCTAGTTTCCGTTTCTAGTTTCCAAATGAAAAACAATAAGAAAGTATTGAAAAATGTAGCTCATGGAAATCATAGCATAGGTCCCCTACAGCCAAATGACTGTATATTTCTGCTCATAAACAGTCCTCTTATTAATTCATCAAACCAGCTAAATCTACTTCTCCAAATTGGCTAGAAATTGAGGAATCAAGTAAGATAAATGCATAAACAATTTGTAGAGTCATTTGGAAGCAATCCCAACTCTAAATACCATGTATTATCAGAATTTTCATATTTATAATTCATGTAAACATTTCGTCAAACACTTCTCATGCAAAGTCATAAATCCATTTAAACAATTCTTTCGAAGGAGCTAGTGAATGGAAACAAAACTAGGATTTCGATAAGCAAATATAGAACTATCTAGGAACCCTTCCACACATTTATTCATACATTTAAAGTGTAATTTTTTGATGTATATGTAACTTTGGAATGTATTTCACCTATGTATATTGTACTCCTATAGAGATGGTATTATTTCCTCTATACGGAAGTGTCGTCATTTGTATTGACAAGTGTCGCAAGTGTCATAACTTGCTGTGATGGGTTATTAGACCACCAAGTGTGGGGTCGGTCCGAATTAATGTAACCATGGGTTATTAGACTGAGTTAGACAAGTCGGCCCTGTTAGTTTATTGGGAAGGACAGGACAATTGTAAATAGAGAGCCGGAGCTCTCTCTTTGATCATCTCATTACTCACTCTTACATCACTCAGAAAGTGGTGCACTAGTTGAGGAGGAGGAGTAGCTGCTAGGAGAAGACTATCTCTTGTACTTTGGTTGTATCATTGCTCTTTCTATCTCTGAGGAAGTTGTGGGGTTTTTCACCTTTATGGTTTTCCCCAGTGAAACTCTGTGTGTCCATTGTCTTATGTGATTGCTTGATATGCTTGATACATGCTTGATATGATTGATATGATGTACATGTTATTCTCTCAGTAAAGATCCTATAGTATGTTGAATTAATGCTCAAAATCTAACATGGTATCAGAGCTTCCCTGAGAAGAAGACATTGTGCAGTGGTGAAAACTAGGGTTTCTTGTTTATTGGGTTTCTCTCCACAGATTTTGGAAAAGTAGTAAGGTAGATTGACTCTACTCATCAAGGAGAATCTTTCTGTCCAATCAGAATTCAATTATGAGCACTTTCAGTTTTGGCCCTAAAAATTAGGGTTTCCACAAAAATAGGAATTTATGAAATCTGAAGACATAGCTGGAAGCTCCTTGAAAAAATCGAATTTTAGAGCTTTGGATCAAGATTTTTGGTTGGGTGAAGCTCCGGGAAACTCAAACCCTAATTCAGGGTCCTCCCTAGTGAATCTGGGAAGACTAAAAGGCATTTCTGAAGGGTGAAACTTTACAGATCTCAAATTCTGAATATACCAGGCTGGTAAGCTCATCAAGGCACATCTTTCTATCCTTTCAGAAGTTTGAAATTCAAAGTTTGATTTTTTTGGGTTTCTCTAACAAACCCTAATCCGGGACCAGATCCAGTTTTCAACCAATCAAGTGGTAAGACCTAAATATTTTCTATTTCCATTTGAAGTACTCTTTAAGATGTCTCACCACACCAAGCTTGAGGATAAGCTCGAAGGGGTTGATAACTTTCGAGCATGGAAGTATAGGATTGGGTTAATCCTGGAAGAAAATGAGTTGGACACTTACATACGTGAAGAGGTCCCTATCCTAGAGGAAGAAGAGGCTAAGACCTTACACAAAAGAAATTTGGTCAAGGGTAAGAGGATCATTGCTGATTCTATCAAAGACCATATCATACCACGTGTCATCTCTAAATACACCAAAGGAGGTGTTTGATTCCCTGACCAAGCTATTTGAAGGGAAGAACATAAATCAAAAGATGACCTTGAGGAATCAACTAAAGAATATCAAGATCCAGAATGCAGAAACTATGCAGTCTTATTTCTCAAGGGTATCCCAGATAAAAGAACAACTTGAAGTTGTGGGAGAAGATATAGAGAATGGTGAAGTGGTAATGACCACTCTTAATGGCCTTCCTAGGTCATGGGATTCCTTCATCCAAGGAATTTGTGCTAGAAGGAAACTTATCACTTTCAGTAGACTGTGGGAAGAATGCTCACAGGAAGAAGCTCAAGAAGAAAAGATGGGGAATGAAGACCAAGCTCTCACAGCACACTCCAAAAGACATGGTGACAAGAAGGCTCACCATCATGGAAAGAAAGAAAGACATAACCATCATAATCAGAAAGGTAGTCCCAAACCTCGAAGGAACATGTCCTATGTCCGTTGCTATACATGTGATGAAAAGGGAGACTATGCCAGGGATTGTCCCAGAAATAAGAAATATGGTTCACACAAGAAGAAGAACTTCAAAAGAAGACATCATGCTCATGCTGCAGAGGATGATGAACCTCCCTGGAAGAGGGCCAGCGAAGATAGTGAAGATTCTTCAAGTGATGAAGAATATGTTTTAATTTCTGCTCTCACCGGAACCATTACTCATGGAAGTAATGATTGGCTTATAGATAGTGGGGCTTCTAAACACATGACAGGATTCAAGGAATCCTTTATGAACCTATCTGAACATGAATCACCCCACAAGGTGAAACTTGGGGATGACTACCAGTATCCAATAAAAGGGAGTGGTGAAGCCTCCTATAAACTAGACTCTAGAAAGTCTATGAAGATGAAAGATGTAGTATATGTTCCAGGTCTCAAGAAGAATCTACTCTCCATATTTGCATTGGATGCAAAAGGTATGAGGGTTGCATTTGTAGATGGACAAGTCCTAATGTGGCCAAAGGGTAAGACTATTGATGATGTGGTGGTGATTGGAGAACAAGAGGGAGGATTATACAAATTGAAGGGCCAACCAGAACAAGCCATGGTCCATGATTCAGTAGAGCCAAATGAACTTTGGAATAGAAGGTTTGCACACATGCACTATAGGGCATTACCAATTGCAAGCAAAGCAGTTGAAGGTCTTCCTGAAATCCAATCAAAGTATGAAGATGTTTGCAAAGGATTTGCAAAAGGAAAGAACACAAAGAAGGCAATCACAAGCAAGTAAGGAAAAAGGAATTATCCACTCCGATGTATGCAGTTCGATGTCATCTAGTTCTCTGAGTGGGTATGTATACTATGGTTCTTTCATTGATGATTTCCCTAGGAAGACTTGGGATTTATTTCTTGAAGAACAAAGATGAAGTATTCAACAAATTCAAGGAATTCAAGGCCTTGATAGAAAACCCCACTGAAAAGAAGTTCAAGACCTTTAGATCCAACAATAGTGGAGAATTCACTTCAGCAGACTTCAAGTGCTATGCAGTGATTCGGGGATTAAGAGGGAGTTCACCACTCCTTACAATTCAAAACAGAAAGGAGTAAGAAGAAGTTACTTAAGAATAGGACTCCAGTAGATCCTGCAAGGAAGCAAAGATTCAGAGGGAGACCACCCAACAAACAAACAAAGATAAGTATTTGAATTATCATTTCTTGTATATTCTGTTTGTTTAAATAATGTTATTCAATGATGTATATGCTTATGTTCCTAGATATAGGTTGTGTATTATGCATATTATAATAATTGCATTGATGAACAAGATACTACTAATATGCAAGTAATGGGTAAGTGGCCTATGGTACTGTACAACATTCCATTGCTACTTATCTAGAATGAAACCTCTTTGCTGACATGTTGGGAGTTGTGCACACTCTTAACAATGTTCTGGTAGAGATTGGAATGCATCTAGAAAGTTATGGGATATGGATAAATGTTGTATTGAAGCGTTGGCTAAATTAATTGCATGACTATATGACATATTTCTTTATGTGTAAGAATTTGTTCTGAAAACTATGAGATGTTTCTAATCATGCAATTTAACTTGTCTTGTAGGAAAGATCGTATACCATCACCTACAAAAGAAGTACTACAACATTTACTTCAACAACAAAGCTATCTATTCAATATATTGAAGTTCCCAGGATCCGAGATGAAGTAATGGAAGAATACCATGATCCGTCGATCATGAAGAAAGATGTTTGGGATGTGGTCCCAAGACCAGATGGGAAGTCTGTGGTGGATTCCAAGTGGATCTATAAGATCAAGCATGCCGCAGATGGAAGCATAGAGAAATATAAGGCAAGGTTTGTAGCTTGTGGCTTCTTCCAGAAAGAAGGGATTGATTATGAAGAAACTTTTTCTCCTGTGGCTAGATACACTTCCATTAGATCAGTACTTACTATGGCTGTAGTGATGAAATGGAAGGTATACCAGATGGATGTCAAGACAACTTTCTTGAATGGTGTAGTTGAAGAGGAAGTGTATGTGGAGCAGCCACTCGGGTTTGAGACACATGACAGAGGGACTCATGTGTGCAAACTGAAGAAATCCCTATATGGTTTGAAACAGGCACCCAGGACCTGGTATGGCAGGATAGATGGCTTCCTATCTAGTTTGGGATTTACCAAGAGTAAAGCAGATTCTAATCTTTACTACAAGGTTAAGGAAGGAAATCCAGTAATACTACTATTGTATGTGGATGGCCTGTTTGTAATAGGTGAGGATAGATTGATTGTTGACACGAAGAGGAAGCTTGCTGCCAAGTTCGAGATGGACTTGGGTATGATGCACTATTTTCTTGGTATGGAGGTGTGGCAGAGTGCATATGGAATCTTCCTTGGACAAGGGAAGTATGCAGTAGAGATCCTGAAGAGGTTCGGGATGATGGACTGCAAGGCCATGGCCACACCTATGGCATCAAACCTGAAGCTTCTGTGTGATGCTTCATCTGAGCCGGTTGATGCCACGATGTATCATCAGATGATTGGGTCCTTGATGTACCTGACGAATAGGAGACCAGATATCTGCTTTGCGGTGAACACCTTGAGCCAATACTTGATAGATACGAGACATGTTCACCTGATAGTTGCAAAGCACATTCTGAGGTATCTGAGGGGTACAATTAATTATGGGCTCAAGTATGAGGCGAATCATAAGTTTAACCTGGAGGGTTATGTTGATTCGGATTGGGTAGGCATTTCCATTGATCGGAAGAGCACTTCGGGGTGCTGCTTCAGTATGGGATCCGGCATGATCTCTTGGTTTAGCAGGAAGCAGTCCCGTGTGGCATTGAGTACAGCCGAAGCAGAGTATGTCATAGCTTATTCGGCTAGTTGTGAGGTAGTATGGCTTAGGAAGATGCTGTCTGATTTGTTTGATCTCCAGCTGAGTGCTACTTGTATATATTGCGACAACCAGAGTTGTGTGAAGTTGTCGGAGAACCCAGTGTTCCATGACAAGTCGAAGCACATTGAGATCAAGTATCACTATATCAGGGATATGGTGTAGAGGGGAATAGTGAAGCTCCTGTATGTTGTGACGGACGAGCAGATAGCCGATGTATTGACCAAGCCACTGGCTAGAGTAAGTTTTAATACTTCAGAGGGAGACTTGGTGTACTTCAGATCGAGAATCCTTCCAAGGGGAAGTGATGAGTACGGAGACATAGATGCACATAAGCCCTTCTCACATGGTGATAGATGTGTTCTCCCATGGTGAGATGTAAGTGCTGGAGCCATTCTCAGATAGTGATAGATGTGTTCTCCTATGATGAGATGTAAGCGCTGGAGCCATTCACAAATAGTGATATATGTGTTCTCATATGCTGAGATGTAAGGGCTGAAGCCATTTTCAGATAGTGATAGATGTGTTCTCCTATGCTGAAATATAAGGGCTGGGCCATTTTCACATGGTGATAGATGTGTTCTCCCATGGTGAAATGTAAGGGCTGGGGCCATTCTCACATGGTGATAGATGTGTTCTCCCATGGTGAGATGTAAGGGTTGAGTGAGCCTTTCCGACATGGTGATAGATGTGTTCTCCCATGGTCGTGATATAAGTGCCGAGCCTTCTCCAAATGGTGATAGATGTGGTCTCCCATGTCAATGGTTTAAGTGCTGTGTGATGTGCATCTGGGTTGTGCTTCGTGGACTATGATGGTGATCTGAAGACGATGATGTGACAGTATGGTACATAGTTTTTGCAGAAGCATATGATCAGTCCTGAGATGCTCCTATAGGTTTTGTATAGGTAGTGTAATCAGTCCTGGGAGATCTTGTAGGTTTTGCAGAGGCATATGATCAGTCCTGAGATGCTCTTGCAGGTTTTGCAGAGGCAGTGTAATCAGTCCTGAGGTGTACCTACTTGATGGCTTGCTCACAGAGATGTTGATGATGTTCATTTAGCATGAAAAAGGGTTGGCTTTGTAGATGATGAAGACCTGCAGGTGGTGGGACTACATCCAGTATGAAAAAGGATTGGCTCTGTAGAACTTCCTATGACGATTAGATTAGAGATTGATTGAGATAGCAGCAACAGTGACGATGACAATGATTCGATGATGATGATTCGATGACGATGATCTAGAGAAGAAGACTTGTGCTAACAGATATGTGTCGAGAAATACCTTCCTAGTTAAGAGGGAGTGTTGATTTATATGTAACTTCAGAATGCATTCCACCTATGTATATTGTACTCCTATAGAGATGGTATTATTTCCTCTATACGGAAGTGTTGTCATTTGTATTGACAAGTGTCGCAAGTGTCGTAACTTGCTGTGATGGGTTATTAGACCACCAAGTGTGGGGTCGGCCTGGATTAATGTAACCATGGGTTATTAGACTGAGTTAGACAAGTCGGCCTTGTTAGTTTATTGGGCAGGACAGGACAAGTATAAATAGAGAGCGGGAGCTCTCTATTTGATCATCTCATTACTCACTCTTACATCACTTGAAAAGTGGCGCACTAGTTGAGGAGAAGGAGTAGCTGCTAGGAGAAGACTATCTCTTGTACTTTGGCTGTATCATTTCTCTTTCTATCTCTGAGGAAGTTGTGGGTTTTTTCACCTTTATGGTTTTCCCTAGTGAAACTCTGTGTGTCCATTGTCTTATGTGATTGCTTGATATGCTTGTTACATGCTTGATATGATTGATATGCTGCACATGTTATTCTCTCAGTAAAGATCCTAGAGTATGTTGAATTAATGTTCAAAATATAACATAATTATCATATCTAATATCAGTTATATCACTCAGGCATTTTCTCAAATATTTCACATGCCAAGTCTCGAAAATACATAACACAACCCAACCGGTGAACTAATTTTCAAATAGAGTCTAGAAACACTGTAGAGAGGTGTTTCCAATCATTCCTAAACTACTGCACAATAAAAGTACACATAATATAAATAAAAAAGGCATAATTATTAGATTTGTATCATAGGTTCCAAATGAACATTTTTCTCAAGCACTTGCTCACAAAATACCAAAAACTAGTTAGCTATTTTCCCCAAAAACTAGTAGCATAATGTAACTAAAATCTATGAGAGATTTCTTCCATAATTAGCTCATATATTTTCTCCTACATTTCATGTGAAACCATATAAGAACCATATCAGTGCCAATTAATTCAAATAAACATGAAATAAAGTACTTATCTTGCAAAATACGCAACCAAAATCGACCGTGCCACATTCCACCTAGCCCTAGACACAATGCAATCCAAAACTCACTTTGCAATGGTAACCCCCGAGCCAAAACCATGATGAAAAAAGAAAGAGTGAAATCAATCACAAAAACCATCTAACATTGGTCCAACCAAAATGCAATGGCAAGTGGATTCCACATCACTTCCAATCCAGGATCTCCAGTGGCAATTCTAGGAAAAAGTTTTCAGGAGAAATCAGTCCAACCACAACCCAATGGTAAGTCTTCCTCGAATACCACTCTAGAGAAATTCGAGTGGCTCCATGAAAAAAGATTCATAAATATATCAGTCCAACCTCAAATCCAATTGTAAGTGGATTCCACATCACTTCCAATCCAGGATCTCTGGAGGCAATTCCAGGACAAAACAATGGAAATTCCAGAGTAACTCAACTTGGGCACAAGATTAGCAAGGGCGCACCAACAAAAAAAACTCATTTCAAGAGAAACCAAAACCAATCACATCAGTACCATAGAAAAAACAAGATCCAAGCGCATGCATAACCAACAAGAGAGACTAGCTCACATCCACCCAAATCCCATTTCCCAAGAGCAATTCGAATTGGGGGGAGAGAGGGAGACACAAGGGAGGAGTCACATTCCCAAATTAGAAAAATGGGATTTACACTTCTCAATAGGATGCATTAGAGGGGAGAGGAAGAGTCCTAATCAAGGTGGGAGTTACACATTTTCATGAGGGGCGCACTCGGTGAGGGAAAAACTCTAACTCCAAATAAAATTAATCTCAGAATAAAATAAAAAACAAGGGGTAGAATAACACATGAGGGTGCATCAGTCAAGAGGGTCCACCAAGTCCAAAAGAAGGGTGTATCACATCTACATAGGTAAAAACACAAGGAAACACTTTTCCCACAACCCCTTGCTCGTAACTTCATGGTTCCTCATACTCTTTTTCGTGGCATCGGTCGATCCGAGCATCGGTCGATCTGATTATTTTATTTTATTAATTAATAATGTTCAACATAATAAAAATAATAATAATGTGCAAACCATAGTCTCGGCATCTTGTTCCGTAATATCCAACATAATAACAGCAATAATATGTCCAGGGGATAAACCAGAGGGTCATTACATCCCTCCCCCCTTAAAACATGCATCATCCTCGATGCATACACATTCATGCCACAAAATATCAGAGATTTCAAAACAAATGAGGGTATGCCTCCCTCATCACATATTCCAATTCCCAAGTTGTGTCCTCAGGGGTATAATGGTTCCACTGAACCTTGACCTCCCAGATTTCTCCGTTCCTGAGCAACTTGATCTTCTTGCTTATGATGGCAACAGGCTCTACCAGAAAATATCCTTCCATCTCCATCTAATGAAACCAAATATACATATAAAACATAATCAACATCATGTATACCTCTCAATCAAGAAACACACACACACACACACACACATATACCAAAATGCTAAAAAAAGTTCATAATGTCAGTATCAAAATATTCTAAGTAGATAATAATCATGTCATATGCATCATCTAATGTAAAATATAAGCATCTAAACTACAATTTACCTGCATCATATTCCGGTCAATTATATGCCTAAGATCATGCACATACTTTTTCAACAAAGAGACATGAAACACATTATGCACTTTTATGTTAGGAGGAAAAGCTATCTCATAAGAAACTGGTCCTATCTTTTCCAAAATCTCAAAGGGTCTGCAATATCTAGCTACAAGTTTAGAACAATTTCCCAAGTTTAAAGTACTCTTCTTCGGTTTCACTTTCAAAAACACACGTTCTCAAACTTGAAACTGTCTATCAATCCTGTTTTGATCTACATAACTTTTTTGTCTATCCTGTGCTTCTTTCAAACTCTGTTTAATCCTAACAATCCGATATTCCATTTCCTTTAATAATTATAGCCCAATAATAACACTGTCCATCGGATTGTCCCAACTTATTGGAGTGTTACACTTCTTTCCATACATCGCTTCAAAAGGAATTACTTTCAAAGAAGAATGATAACCATATTTATACGCAAATTCCACTAAATGAAAATAATTTTCCCATTTAGTAGGTTGATCCATTACATACATTCTTAACATATATTCAATTACCTGATTTACCCTTTCTGTCTTTCCATCCGTCTCAGGATGATGTGAAGTACTCATGTTCAAATTTGTTCCAAAACCTTTAAACGAACCTTTCAAAAAATGACCTGTAAAATTTGAGTCCCCGACTAACACAATTGATTTCAGAATGCCATGTAATCTAGCCACTTCTTTTATATAAATATATGCTATTTTAGTTGCTTTATGTGTAGTCTTAACTGGAATCAAATGAGCTGCTTTAGTTAACTTGTCTACCACTACCATAATAGCATCATGCCGTGATCTTGTCTTAGGTAATTTTGTGATAAAATCCTTACTGACTACATCGCATTTCCATTTTGGTATATGTAAAAGTTGTAACAATCCCGCAGGGTATCTACGTTCAAATTTTACTTTCTGATATTCTAAACATCTAGCTATGTAATCTGCAATTTCCTTTTTCATTCCCGGCCAGTAATAATCTTTCTTAACTGATGCTACTGTCTTTTGATAACCAAAGTGACCTGCATAAGCGACGTCATGCATTTATTTTAAAACCATCTTCCTTACATTTTGATAGTTAGGAACGTAGACCCTGTTCTTATACTTAAGTATTCCATCATCAAGTTTATAGTGTTCAAACTTGTGTGTTGTTCCTTGTTGCTGTAAACCTGCTTTTACCCGCTGAAAAAATTCATCTGTATTGTTTGCCTCTTTTATTTTATCCTTTAGATTTGAGGTGTTGGTACTGATAACTATGTGCATCACATGCATTTTCCTACTAAGTGCATCTGCTACTTTGTTCTCTTTTCCTTTTATGTGCTTAATGTCAAAATAATATTCACATAGGAGTTCCATCCATCTTCTTTGTGTTGCATTTAAATTAGGTTATTCGAATACATACTTTAATCCACGATGATCAGTTCTTAATTCAAATTTCTTTCCCATCAAGTAGTGTCTCCATATTTTTAATGCGTTTACCACTGCTGCTAATTCTAAATCATGAGTAACATAATTTTGTTCATGTTCCTTTAACTTCCTAGATTCATAACAAATAACCTGTCCATTATGAGTTAACACACCACCTATACCCTGTTGGCATTCATCTGTACATACTAAAAAGCTTTCATCTGGATTCACAATTTTCAAAACTGGTGCACTAGTAAGCATTTCTTTGAGTTTCTAAAAATTTTCTTCACATTTAGATGTCCATTCAAATTTTATACCTTTATTTTGCAATGAAGTTATCGGATGTGCTATCTTTGAAAATCCTTCTATAAACCTGCGATAATAACCTGCTAAACGCATAAAATATCTAACCTCTGAGACATTCTTAGGTGTTGGCCAATTAATTATAGCTTCTATCTTTTTTGGATCAACTGAGATTCCTTATTCTGATACAATGTCTCCTAAGTAGTGAATCTTGTTCTGAGAGAAAGAGCACGTACTTAACTTAGCATATAGTTTATGTTCTCTGAGTACTTGCATTACTAGTCTTAAGTGTTCTTCCCTTATTTTAGAGTAACTAAGAATATCATCTAGGAATACAATCACAACTTAACCATACATTTTCAAAATATCCCATTCATTAAACAAATAAATGTAGCTGGTGCATTCGTCAATCTAAAAGGAACAACTGTGAATTCATAGTGACCATATCTTGTCCTAAAAGTTGTCTTAATGATTTATTCTTCCTTAATCTTGACCTGATGATAAACTGACCTAAGATCTATCTTTGAGAACACTGTACAACTCCTCTCAATTGATTGAATAAGTCATCAATTCTCGGTAAAGGGCATTTATTCTTGATAGTTGCTTTATTTAACTGCCTGTAATCTATACAAAGTCTCAAGGTACCATCTTTCTTCCTTACAAACAAAACCGATGCTCCCCAAGGTGAGATCACTAGGCCTGTCATAAAATTTCTTTAACAATTCCTCTAACTGCATCTGTAACTCTTTCAATTTAGGAGTACTCATTCTATAAGGGACCTTAGATGAAGGAACTGTACCGAGTACGAGATCAATAGTAAAGTCTATATCTCTTTTAGGAGGCATTCCAAGTATCTCTTGAAATATATCTACAAATTCCTGTAATATTGGGTAATCCTGTAACTGAGGGTCTTTTTCCTTTGATTGTTCTACATGTGCTACATAAACCTAACATCCTTTTCTAAAACATTTCTTTAACTGTAAGGCTGTAAATTGTCTTAAAGATACTCGTCTATTTATTCCTTTAACTGTTACTATGTTTCCCATCTCATACAGATATGTATAAGTTTTATTATAGCAATCCGAAATAGAACTGTGTGTGGTCAACCAGTCCATGACAACCAAAGAATCATAAGAGCCTAAAGGAATAATATTCAAATCCGCAAAGGTCTTTAAACCATTCATATCCAAGGTACACTGTCTTACTATTTCTATGACTTTCATTTTGGTTCCAGTTGCTACCTATACAAGGATTGCTACTTCAAGGCTACTTTTCTTAAGAGAACAATCCAGAACTAAACCAGGTGCAATATAACTGTTACTTGCTCCTGAATCAATTAAAATAGACACAATTTTGTTACCGATTTTACATGCTACTTCAGTCATGCGAGACTAATGATCTTCCTGTCTACCTTCCAAAGCTACATAGATCCTCTGAGTTTTACCAACATCGCCTACTGTTGCTTCCTGAATGTTGTGAAGGTTGTCATATTTCTTATGTGGAAAATTCCTTGCAATGCCAACACTTAATAGGAGGTCTGTTATCTGAATCTATCTGCTTATGGAAATTATCATTTCTTTTTACAAGAGGTTGGAATCCTTTCTTTCTTTGTTCATGCTTGATGTTCTTCTTATCCTTCCATTTTTTGTGTTCCTTACTTCTATCCAGTTTATACAAATGTTTTTCTTTCCAAATCACTTTCCTCAAAGTTTTTGACATGTCACATTGAATTTTGTCTTTATAAAAAATTGGAAACCCACTTAGAAACCTTTGGATCTTGACTTTCTCATATTTTATGTGATCTGAATAAGTTAAAAGTTTAAGGAATCTATTCTCATATTCTTCCATAGTCATACTTCCCAACCTAACCTCAATGAACTCTTCCATCTTGTTATCGTAGTATCATTATGAAAGGTATTCTTGTTGAAAATACTTTTTAAACCTTCTCCAAGTGATCTTACTCTCATCAATGTATTTCAGCTTAGTTAGATGTTCCCACCAAATAGAATCCCTTCCCTGTAAATGATTAATAACTATTCTTGCTTTTATGTTTGGTGAATAATGATGCAGCTGGAAACGAATTCTGAGTTCTATCAACCATGCTTATGCTTCTTCTCCTTGTTTAATTTCAGCATTGAAGGTTAGAGATATTGTCTTTATTAATTCTCCCATCAACTGATCCTCGTCATACCTTCTTCTCTTTCTAATACTATGGTATTCTGAAGAACGGCTTCGACTACTCCCTGGACTTCTACCTCTTTTTCTCAAGGGAGGTGTGCGATAACTGTCTGGTGGAAAATCCATCTTGGAATAAGTTTTCTTGCTTCTCTTTTCTGTCTTGACTTGGGTAGCTCTTAAGGTTTTCAGTTCATTCATTAACTGTTCTTGAAGGTGAGAAATCTTTTCATTACACTTCCTAAGTGAGTCTTCTAGATCTAAGGATGCGCGACTTCTCCTTCTTCCTACATACTCCTCGGGACCATAAGGTGTTGTTTGTTTCTCCCCCATCCTCTATTGTTTTCTCTGTTGGGTTTCTTTTGGGTTTA
This sequence comes from Larix kaempferi, assembly GCA_027924585.1. NCBI lineage: Eukaryota > Viridiplantae > Streptophyta > Pinopsida > Pinales > Pinaceae > Larix > Larix kaempferi. The sequence continues at coordinate 23,897,784 of BSBM01000361.1, forward strand.
ACTACCTACCAACAGTTGCAAGGTGTTCATTCTAAGTTTCATTAATATTCAATTATTGAATTTATTTAATTTCCCAAGCAATAATTAATTTTCTAATTAAAAAGGAACAAGGCATACTTGGCTAGTTTTCAATTAATTAAGCTAAAACACACACATAAATGGATATAGATCTCTTCTATATTCTAAGTCTTCAAAAAAAATATAATTTCTTCTTTCACAAATATATTAGTGCATTCATTTTGGTTTTCACAAAGGCAACATTAACTTTTCATTCAACAAAACAAATTTAAAGCGACCAATAGGCCCAACAACCGCAATGTTGTAACTGTAGCTTTGATACCACTTGTAATGTATGATGGGGCTATAGGTCTTAGGGACATATCATTAGCTCTCTAGGGCCAATTAGAATATTTTAGCATAGCGGAATAATTTTACAAATATTTAATTTCTTTTTCTACAATTTAATTATGACAAAATATCGATAATTCCAAATAAATTAAAATAAAATTCATAATTGATCAAGAAAATTTAAATTGGAAAGCTTATACAACACTATCTAACATCATTATGCATCCATACCAAACCATAAAACATGTTACTTGCACCTAAAAAGGTCATTTTGACTTAATCATGATTAACTAGTAATTAGTGTACTAATTGTGACACTTAGCGCATAATCGAAGAGACTTAACATAACTTCATTTGTGTATCACCTAATAATCATTTATCAATACCAATGGATAATTGACACCTAATATCATGTAAATAAGTACTAATTATCATTTTACAATTAATTAAACAAAACAATTACGAAAATGAGTCCAAGGGAATCAAAATTTCATCAATCCGAGTCTCGACTATAAGTTTATTGCAAGCTTCAGCTCGCTTCTTAAAGTCATTGAGGGACACTTGGAAAATTTCTATTGGGGGCATAAAAATCAATTGAATGTCATAACCTCCTGAAATTTTAATTGGGCAAGGTTGACATGAATCCAATGTCCACACACTCTATTAGTGAATCCCTTAGATCTCCCCCCAAAAATATACCTTTCCTACTCAACCTATGTGTCTAATACATGACATCTCTACAAAACAAGAACCTTGAACCCTCTATCTTCATATGGGACAAGATGTTAGATCCCATCCTACTCTATTTATCTCCAAATTCCAATGGACTAATCCCACAACAAAATGTTGAGCTCACAAAATTCTCTTGAAGACAAGTGCGCCTAAAACCTTAAACAAATATGGTGAGATAATATCACATAAACCAAAATCCCATTGGACTCTACTTGTATGTTGAGTAGAGACCATCCAATGCCAAAACAATAACTACCAAGTGATTGAACACTTTAGACACCGCACCACACACTTGGCCCCAAGATACTATCCTAAGTGGCTACATCAATCAAACCAAGTCTGCCCTGATCCTCGGGAATGGTACACACATCCCATGCAACTAAAGGAAAGATCCTCTCTCCGCCATGTTTGGATCACACTTTGTTATGCCTCAAGTGTTGTGGTTAGTAGTCATAATACATATTTCTGAATGGATTTCTCCCAGCACTTAGTAACCACAAAAATCTAATTCCAAAAATTTTCACTAATGTTCGTGTTTTCACTTGTGAGAAGAAATTAAAAAGGTTTCAAAGAGTTTAGTTGAAAGCACAATGTACTTGATGGGATGTGTAAGGCCTAATAGTGCATAAACAATGGTTATCATTAGAAAATTATCATTTGTTAAGGTGGGAAAATATGAGTGGTTGTGAAGGATATTTAGATATCCATAGGGAACAAATGATTACAACATATACTAATGATGGTCACAACCAAAAAACTAGTTTTCTAAATTACAATGATGTAGATTTTCAAACAATGTTGACAACAAAAAAACTAAACATGGTTTATGTGAGATTGAAATATTATTTAGCCAAGTTGGGATCCTTAACTTACTATCCTCTCATGAAGGGGCCCTTGTGTGGTGGTGCTATAATCAATTGCACCAATAAAAGGCTATAACTATGGCCTTGCCAAGCACAAAGGTTGAGTACATGGCAACAATGCAAACATGTAAGGAAGTGTTTCCCTTCAATAACTATGCACTGACATAAGAATTCAAATGGGAAGTTATCATGCAATGCCACGAACAAACGACAAGAGTTATCATGCCTAACATAAACATACTCATTCATTAATGTTTCCTAAGGAAGATAATATAGTTTGGAAAAGAGTTACCATTTAAGTGTAGCACTAAACATAAGAATTCAAATGGGAAATTCCATTACTATATTATAATGACATACGAATTCAAATGGGAAGGTTCATTACTATACATAATAATAATTAGAATGCAATGCCACATACTCATTCATTATTGTTTCATAAGGGAAATAATATAGTTTGTAAAAGAGTTACCATTTAAGTGTAGCACTAAACAAATGGATGTTTACTTGCTCACTAAGTTTAGGATTGGTGTCAAATTCCAATCATGTAGAGACTCCATAGGAATTTACAAACTAAACTATTCAATAATTTTTATTGATCTAATTGGTGAAGGAAGATTTAAAAGTGATCGCCAAGTTAGAGATTGTTAAAGTGTGGTGCATAGTTAAGTCATATTTATACAAGTTAGAATTGTTAAATCTTGGTGGACAAACATTCTCGACAAGTTAACCTAATCCAACATAGATCGATCAAGTTGTGGTTGATATGACCAACCGAAGAGACCTAACAATATTTTTCTTAATCCATATAAACAAACCCATATACAAATGAGATGACATAACAATAGTAAAAATATAAAACCACTTTGATGTATAAATACATATACTTCAATAATAAAATGTACACAAGTATATAAGATATCTTGAAATCAAGATATAACAAGTTGTTGCATTATTCTTTGGACAAATAGGTCATAGTATATAATTTATAACAATAAGCACAAGAATTTTGTCTTCAAATTATTTGTGTATTTGTGAATCTGCATGATATCCATGGGTTCCCATTATGCATATAGATGTACATTGATGTGATGTTTTAATGTTGATGTTGTTCTAATTTATATTATAGCATGTCAATGTGGATTTTGAACATGTAATATTATAATTAACATATGGCATTAGAATATGCTTTTCCTTGGTAGTCCCTAGAATTATGAATACATTGTTTGAGAACAAAGTGAAAGAAAATTTTAATTTTATTATAAAATGGAAAATGAAAATATTAGGACACCATGCTATTTTTTGTTGTTGCTGTAAATAAACACTATATATTATTGCTGGAAAAAGTACATAGCTTGTCTCACAGAGTCCTCAAAATCACTGACATTCCCGGCCAAAAACAACCAAACAAGAATCTTGACAGAGTTCTCACAGAGTCCTCAAAATCACAAACCTTCCCGACCAAAAACAACCAAACAAGAATCTTGATATAGACATACTGATCATAAAAGTTGACCTCAGAACTCCTAAACACCGATATCATTCAAAGCAGCTCGAAGAGATCACAAAACAGAACCAACTAAAAATTCCCATAGAGGCACAAAAAGAGCCATCAGTACCCAAAAATTATCAAGGGGCCAAAGGCGTAGAGACCTCGCCGCAACTATCCAGGTTCAGCTGCACTCCAGTAGACTTCATCTTCTCCTTATCGACGTGCGCCATGGTATCCGTGGAATTCCTATTGCTTCTGCGACCGATGCCCCCAGGCTCCGCTTCTTCCACACCCTGGATGTAAAAGGTTATTCCCAATTTTTTAGCAATTGCGTCAATTTTCATATGCATGACTCGGTTGTCTGAGTTGTGAGCCTTCCAGGACCTGACAAACTCTTCATCACCTTGGTGTTTATTGAGAGAGTCCATCATGACATGTGCTAGTAAATTTTTAGTGACCTAATAAGTCATGATCAGACGCTCGTAGGCTGAAGCGCGACCCAAAGTAGAACCAGGGTCTACCACCCAGTCCTCCACATCGCGGTGAACGTCCTCCATTGGAAGCGCTTGCATAGTATCCGAAAGCTCCTTTTCCACAACATCAATGTCATCCCTGATCAGCGGTGGGATGCGACCGCAAAAGAAAGATGCAGCCTCCTGAGCTCTAGATTTGGTAGAAGCACGAGTCACCCAACTCTTCCACTCACTTCGCTCTTCATTAACCTCTCCCTAGGCTTGTTGACCGCCACCCCCAGAACGCTTCAAATCACCAGATTTATACCTACGTTTAGGAGCCATAGCAATCTCCCAAGGAAGATCAGGTGGCCGAACCTAGGAAAACCACCCACACTCAAACTCCCAGAAACACTTGACACCTTCTCTGAGAAAGAAATTAGTCGGGAAGAAAAGAGAATTGATGGAAATGCAGGGAAATGCATCCACATTTAAAAACCAAAGCGTCATAATGGAAATAACTGAGCAGTTATGAGCATTCGTCACTGGATACGGGTCAACAATCATGGATCTGAGCATCCCACAAAGCGAAATGAAAAATATGCTAATGGTAGTACACAGTGTCCTGTACAAATCCCATCTACCAGATTTCCTATGCCTTGATCTGTGCCTTCTTATGCTTACGACAGATCTTGAGGAAACCTCACATGTCATTCTTCTCATGATTGCACCTAGACACGAGGCACTCCCATAAATGATCCCAACCGACTTCTGTCACCGGCGTTGTTAGTGGGAACCATCACCGCCAGCTGTCTACTACTTTCCAGGTCGGACTCCGCCAGGTGGTAGCAATTCATGGACCATTGTTCGTGTCGAAAGTCTGCCATGGTTCCAAAATTGAGGGCCCTATCGACCACAATACCCTGGTTTCACAAGGAGGTCTGCCACCTTATTGGCCTCCCTTTTTACATGGGAGAAGGAAATGGAAGAATTATTTGCGATGAGCGTCCTCAAGTATTCTAGACAATCTAAAAGACGCCAACTAGACGAGACCTTCTCCGGAGATTGACCACATAACAGTTTCTTGGCCATTTGAACAATAATCTGGGAGTCACCTTCCAAAATCGCCGGCAACCAAGCTTCTTTGAGAACCATATTAATTCCCTGTATGAGACCTTCCAACTCAGCTAAGTTGTTGGATTCATGACCAATGGAACCAAAGAAAACTTTTAGGCTGATGCCTGAAGAATTCCTGCAAACCCATCCAAATCCAGCCAATCTAGGGTTTCCACGAGAAGCGCCATCAAAGTTGATTTTGAACCCAGAAGAAAGGGGAGGTGACCAATGAAACAAGATTCTAGGTTGACAAATCCTCTCTTTCCTCCTGAGCCCATCCAAGTCAACTTTTCCTAGACCCCATCCAGCCGCAATTCACAATTCCCCAGTTGATAAATCCTTATCCTTGTCGCCCCACTAAGAGCTTCTGATAGTTTCTTTTATATTATTGACAAGTTTCATCCAGAGCTCCTCTTCCTTATGACTTTTATCATGGAAGATACACTCATTCCTCTCCTTCCAAATAGTCTAGATCACCATACTTGGAAACATCTACTAGAGAGTTCCAATGATTGGATTCAAAAAATATTTTAAATCCCACATCTTTAGAGATTGATCTGGTTTTCCTCTGGCCCGGTTGATTCTCCTAAAAATCAGAGCACCTTTGTCTCACAGAGAAGAAGAAAAAGGGAAAGATTCTAATAAGTGGCCCACAGTCTCCTCCGAATTGAGGCAAAGAGTACAACGAGAAGGTCCCAGGATCCCTCACTTACTCAGGTTCTCACTTGTCGGAATTCTCTTCCACACAACCAGCCAAAAAAACACAACAATTTTAGGCAAGATGTTCATTCCCCAAATATTTTTCCAAGTGATATCCTCCTCTTCCTCACCCTCGATTCGAGCTTCATAAGATTCCTTGATACTGAAGGTGCCTTTCTGAGAGAAACCCCACCTCAACTTGTCAGGGGCATTATTAATCCTAATAAACCTCTCCTGCAAAGTCAATTCAAAAGGGTGAATATTCTCAGCTGAGGTGAGGCCTTCTCAACACACACAGTTCAACCATTTCCTTTGTCTTTCCTGAGCTAGATTCTCCCAATATTGGCACACTTTAGTCTTTCCTTCAGCCATCCCTCTATCCCTGATTTCCTACCAACGAGGATCATCCCCGAGTTTGGGGAGATGGTTCCAAGAGTCGTCCCATAAGTTGGCCATCGCACCATCATGGATATCCCAAAAGAAGTAGTTTTGGACAAGCTTTCGTCCCAAGAAATATTTTAACCAAATGTGAGACCCATTCTTCTCCTCATTGTATCTGATCAAATGCCCCAACTCTCTGTCCCTGGCATATTTAGTATGCCAAAAACGCGCCCAAGGCTTGGATCTATGATTACACCACCTCGACCATATTTTTGAACCATACACTTCGCTCAGTACCTCGGGATCCCTAATGCCCAGGCGTCCTTTTTCCTTAGGTTTGCAAATTTTTTCCCATCCCACCAACGCAAATTTTGCCTTAATTTCCCTACCTCCCGAGAGAAAATTTCTCTGGATGCCACGGATTTCCTTAAGAATGAACTTGGGGGCTGAAAGCATCGAAAACAGATAGACCAGCATAGCCTAGAGAATAGTCTTAACTAAAATCAAACGGCTAGGAAGGTTTAGGGGACATAGAGTCCAACTGGCCAATTTTCTCCTCATGCTGTCTAGCAGGTCCTACCAAGAGATCTTGCGAATCATTCCTTCTGCCAGCGGGACCCCAAGGTATTTAGAAGGGAAAGATCCATGGGTAAAGCCAAGAATTCTTAAAATGTTACGTTGAGTAGGGCTAGGAGTGTTAAAGAAAAACACCTAAGATTTCTCTAGATTAACTTCAAGCCCTGAAGCCTTCGCAAAAAGTACAAGAATCTTCTTAAAGGCACGGGACTCTTGGACTGAAGGGTGCCCCATTAGCATAGTGTCATACACAAATTGCTGGTGCGTTTTCTTATCCATACCCTCATGAAGTTGAAGCCCTTGAATCCCTCCATTAGCAACTTGGGACTGCAGAAGCTCGCTCAACCCTTCTGCCATTAAGATAAAGAGAATAGGGGAGAGAGGATCTCCTTGACGAATACCCTGTGACGCTTGCAGAAGTTTGGTTGGAGCCCCATTAAGAAGGATAGAAAAAAAGAGCATAGAAACCAGATTCATAATCCAAGCCACCCAGTCCCTATCAAAACCAAAAGCCTGCAAGATGCACCGGATATACTACCAGCTGATTTTATCGTAGGCTTTGGCTATGTCTAATTTTAATAGCATGCCTGGTTTCTTAGTGACCTTCAGAGAATGCATGGTCTCTTGAACCAGGATAATACCATCAACAATTTCTTGCCCTCCACAAATCCCGATTTCTCAGGACTGATCGGAATAGGGAGAAGAGGCTTGATCCGGTTGGAAATAACCTTAGTGATGATTTTATAGATAACATTGCACAGGGATATCGGTCTAAACTTTCTAGGAGTATCAACACCTTCTTCATTCAGAATGAGAGATAAGAAAGTGGCATTGAAAGCTTTTAAAACCCCACGACTGATATGCAATTCCTCCACAATCTGGTGAACTTCTTCCTTGATAAGATCCCAAAAGAAATGGACAAAGTTAGTAGTCAACCCATCATGACCAGGAGCTTTCCCTAAATCTATCTGATGCATGGCCTCCTCAACTTCCTGCATTGAAACAGGTTTTCTCAGCATCTCATTGTGCTCCCTAGAAACAAGCCGAGGGATGAGACCATAGATTTTGGCTATGTCATGGCTACGATCAACACAATCCTCTTTTAGAACATCCTCAAAGTGGTTAATTAATTCCTCCTCAATTTCTCCTCTAGTCTCCACCTGTCCCCCATTGATTTTTCGAATCTTGAGGATCTTAGACTGGTGGTGATTTTGGATAACAGTGTTGTGGAAGAACTTAGTGTTCCTTTCCCCCTCTTGAAGTCACTGATTTCAAGATTTTTGCTTCCAGTAAATCTCCTCTTGCCTCTCACGAGCCTCCAGACGCTCCAATATCTTGTTCTCTTAAATTCTCATCCCATCCCTCCTCCATGCCGTGCTGATAAATGAGTTCTAAATCCTCACTCAGTTTTTTCTTTTCCTGGAAGATATTTCCAAAACCATCCTTGTTCCATGTATGAATCTTAGATTTCAGGGCATTGAGTTTCTGCTGGAATTGATACATGCTAGAACCCTCAGGGGGGACCAACTCCTGCCACCACTGTCCCACCAGGTCTTTGAAATATTTATGCTCCAACCATAATTTCTCAAATCGAAAAGGTCTATGGAGATGGGTATTTGAATGGTCCCAGATCAGACAAACATGCCAATGGTCAGAGCCTGCCGTCGGAAGGACACTGGCATTGACCTCTCCCATCCCACGAGCAATATCTTCAGGGGATAAGAATCTGTCTAGCCTGGATGCAACCAGATGACTACCACATCATTTTTTATTCCAAGTGTACCATCCATTTCCAGTTTCCACGTCGATGAAAGGACTAAGGCTAAGTACATCATGAAAGTTTTCTTGGAATCTGTCCAGAATCCTTCGACCACCCTTTTTCTCATTCATAGAGGAGATCAGGTTGAAGTCCCCACCAACAATCCATGATCCCTCCCCAGCCTAAACAAATAACCAGGATAATAATAGAAGGAATGCCTCCTTATGAGGGGCGACACTCAGACCATAGACCTTCACCAGAGTGCCAGATACCCCCGGAGTAATCACTGAAAAATAGGAAGTTAAATAAAACCTGTTAACCCTCCAATTGGATAAGCGACTAGAGTGAGGCCTCCATAGAACCGCCGGACCTCCCGCCATGCCGTTGGCATCAATTTCCATCACCTCACATCCTTTCCAATTTTTTTCCCTACTCTCTCCATTGCTGATGAAGAGCATTTGGTTTCCTGTAAAAATAGTACATCAGGTTTTTCCTGCTTCACCTTTCTAGCTAAAGTTTTTAGTTTTCGTGGGTGATTACACCCCCTAATGTTCCAGGGAACTGTCTTCATTGATCAACTTTGTTAACTTCCAAAAAGGCCGCCCTAATCATCGGATACTGACCAGACTCTATTAGTTTAACACCTATTTCTTCTATTCTCTTCTTGTTCGATTTCCTTCCGCTCTTCAGGTCCTCTGCCCGGGATTTCCTTTTGTTTCCAAACTGAGAATCAACCGCGATACCCAATCTATGAATTTCTTTGGATTTGATGATCGCATCCTGGAGGAGTTCCAATTGACGTCTAGAGACATAGCCCTTCCCCTTTTTTTCACATTCTTTCTCAATCTCATCCAAATCTAATTCCCCCAGATCTAGTTCTTCCTCGCCATCCTCCTCCATAGCTACAGGTTGATCTTTGGGGGCCTTCTCCTGGATCAGGGTTTCCACAGCTTCGGCCTCGCCAGTTTTTGAGGATTTGTTTTTGGTCTTTCGTTCCTCCCCATATTCACTTATCTCCTCCAGGATCTGGAATGGGTTTTTGCCAGTAGACCCATTGTCAAATTTTTTCTTCCCTTTCCGCGAGATATCACCAGATCTGTTCTTCCTGCGGTTTTGGACCTGGGTAAACCCTTCTTTATCCTTATTCCCTTCTTGCTTTGGTTTGGTTGAAGATTTATCCTGGGTCGATTGAGGGTAGTTTCTACCAAAGTGGCCATATTCGTGGCACAGTCTATATATGAAAGGGATCTCCTCATAATCAATCATCTGAATCCATTCTTCGTCCTCCCAGTTCAGACTCATAGATTCTGGGAGGTCTTTGGAGAGATCCATATAAACACAAATTTGAGCACATGCACTGTACCTTTGCTGTTTTGTCTGCTCCGTAACTTTGACAAATTCCCCTAGGGTATTGCCGATATCTTGCAATATTTCTAGGTCCCAGAATTCGCAGGGAAGAGAAAAAAGTCTGATCCACACTGGATCCACTTTCATATCCTTCGTTTCAGGATTGAAACGCTCTTTCCAGGGTCTGATGTATAACCCAGCAGAGAAGAAAAAGTAGGGACCTCCCTCCAGCACCCTATCCCTGTCTTCCACATTGAAAAAATAATGGTAAAGAAACCCTTGGCCCCCAAATGAAGATCATAATTCCCTTTTGGATTCCAGGTGCTTTTGATCCACCTGACCAAATCCTTTTCCCGGGGCCAGATCCCAACGAACTTACCAGTTAAAGCCTTCTCCTTCCATAGCTCCACTTTTTCCCTAACTTTTTCAACACAAATCCGGATGGCCGGAATTGCAAGGGTTTTTTGGAGGCATCCCCCTGGCCCCATCCTCCATTTGGATCCTTTCTCCCGATCACCTGCCTCTCCCATCTTTACGTCATCTCCCCTCCTGCAGTCATCACTCCCGCATATACCATGGCCTGTGTCGACATCCAACACAGCCGCAGGGGATGCGGCCCCTACTGCGAACACTCTAACAGCTTCAATCCATGCGATCAACCCCAAACCCTAGCCCTTCTTTCCTTTAGATTCACCTAGGAAACCATGCTATTAAGATGGTATTAAGAAATAATTATTTTTGTAACCATTGTAAATGGCTAATATGCAACAATTTTGCATAAGAAAATGTTTGAATCATTAAAACATGGTAATATGGTTTAATGGGGTAATGGTGTACCTATGTGTAATTTGATTTCATGATTCCAATAGAATCAATGACTCATTGATCCAACTCTCAGTTATTAGTTTATGACAATTTTCAACTAGCTTCCTAAAGCCATTCAGGGACACTTGGTGAATTTATACCAGGGGCATAAATACCAATCCGAGCAACAAAATTAATTGTCGTAACCTATTGAAAGTTTTTTTGTGCAAGGTCAACATAAATAAGATTTCCACACACTCCATTGGTAGATTTTTGAAAATCCTACCCCATGATGCAAAAATTACATTGCATGTTACTTAGTAAAATCCTAGTTCCAAAAATCATCAAATAAAACAACATTTGCTCCATGGAATCATGAGAGAGGCGAGTCTCTAAATGTAATATGATGCCAAGAGTCCAATAGAATCAATGGTTCATCGATCCAAGTCCCATTTATTAGTTTATGGCGAGTTTCAATTTGCTTCCTAAATCCATTAAGGGGTAGTTGGAAAATTTCTACTAAGGGCATAAAAACCAACTCAAGAAGCATAATTGAGTTACGTAACCTCCTGCAATTTTGTTTGGGAAAGGACAACATCACCATGATTTCCACATGCTTCACTAATAGAGTTTTCAAAAATTTACCCTTTGATGCAAAAATTGCAGTACATGTTACTTAAAAAACCCTAGTTCCACACATCATCTTAGAATAGCATTCGATCCATGGACTCATGGGAGAAGGGTGTCCCTTGATGTAATCCAATTTCAAGAGTCCAATAGAATTGACATCTCTTCAATCTGATACTTGTCTATCATTTTAAGGTGAGTTTCAACTCATTTCCTATATCCATTCAAGGACACTTGGTGAATTTCTACCCGGGGCATAAAAAATATTATGAGTAGCATAATTGAGTGTTGTAACCTCCTGCATGATTTTTTTGTCAAGACTAACATGATCACAATGTCCACACATTTCATTTGTAGAGCTTTCAAAAACGTGCCCTCTTATGCAAAAAGTTGCATTGCATGTTACTTAGCAAAACCCTAGTTTTGAAAATCGTTATATGAAATGACATTCGATCCATGGACTCATGGAATATGGGTGTCCCTAGGTGTAATCCGATGCCACAAGTCCAACAAAATCAACGGTTCATAAATCTAAGCCCTGGTTATTATTTAATGGAAAGTTTTAACTCATTTCATAAATTCATTTAGGGACACTTGGAAAATTTATATCGAGGGCATAAAAGCCAATCCTAGAAACATAGTTGAGAGTTGTTACCTCCTACAAGTTTTGTTAGTGAGGCCCCATGATTTTTACACACTTTGTTTCCAAACATTTCAAAATTTTACCTTGTGATGCAAAAATTGCATTACATTTTACTGAGCAACACCGTAGTTTAAAAAATCATTGAATAAAACAAAATGTGATCCATATATTCATGGGAGAGGGGTGTCCCTAGGTGTAATATGATGTCACGAGTCCAACAAAATCGATTGTTTGTCAATCGAAGTCTCAATTATCAATTTATGGTGAGTTGCAACTTGCTTCCTGAATCCGTTCAAGAACACTTGGTGAATCTCTACCAGCGTCATAAAAACTAATCAGAGCAACAAGGTTGAGTGTTATAACCTCCTACAATTTGTTTTGGGCAAGCTTGACATGAACATAATGTACACACACTCTATTTCTAGAGTGTTCAAAAGTTTACCCTATAATGCCAAAAATGCATTGCATGTTACTTAGCAAAACCTTAGTTCCAGAAATCATCAAACGAAACAACATCAAGTCCATCAACACACTTGAGAGGGGTTTCCCTAGATGTAATCCAATGTCACAAGGACAAAAAAATTGATGGTTCATAAATTTGAGTCCTAGTTATCAATTTATGGCGAGTTTCAACTCACTTCCTAAATCCATTTAGTGACACTTGGAAAATTTATATCAAGAGCATAAAAAAAAATTGAACAACAAAATTGAGAGTCATAACCTCCCGCAAGCTCATTTGGGCAAGCCCAAAATAACCATTATTTCTACATGCTTCGTTGCCAAAATTTTCAAAAAATTACCTTGTGATGCAAAAATTGCATTACATGTTACTAAGCAAAACCCTAGTTCCAAAAATCATCGAATAAAACAAGATGGAGTCCATGGAGACATGATATATGGGTGTCCCTAAGTGTAATATGATGCCATGAGTTAGACAGAATTGACATTTCATCGATATGAGTCTTGGTTCTCGTTTTATGGCGAGTTTCAACTAGCTTCCTAAATCCATTACGAGACACCTAACGAATTTATACCAAGGGAATAAAAATTGATTCAAACAACATACTTAAGTGTGGTAACCTCTTGCAAGTTTGTTTGGGAAAGATCGACATAATCACAATGTTCACACAGTTTATTGCCAATTTTTTCATAAAGTTACCTTGTGATGCAAAAATTGCATTGCATGTTACTGAGCAAAACCCTAGTTTCATAAATTGTTGAACTAAATAATGAACAATCGACAGACTCATGGGAGAGGGGTGTCCCTAGGTGTAATATGTTGTAATGAGTCCAATGTAATTGATGGTCCATCAATCCAAGTCATGGTTATCATTTTATGGCGAGTTTCAACTCACTTCTTAAAGCCATTCAAGGACACTTGGTGAATTTCTACCAAGCACATAAAAACAATTCAAACAACATAATTGAGTGCCACAACCTCTTGCAAGTTTGTTTGAGCAAGGGAAACATGAACATAATGTTGACATGCTCCATTGGAACCATTTTCAAAAATTTACCACGTGATTCCAAAACTGCATTGCATGTTACTATGCAAAATCCTAGTTCCATAAATCATCGAATAAAACAAAATCCATTCCATGGACTCATGGAAGATGGGTGTTTATAGGTGTAATATAATGCCACTAGTCCAACGGATTGATGTTTCATCGATTCGAGTCTTAGTTATCATTTTACGGCAAGTTTCAACTCCCTTCCTATAGCCATTCAAGACACTTAGTGAATTTCTATCGGGGGCATAAAAACCAATCCAAGTGGCATAATTGAGTACCATAACCTCCTGAAATTTTGTTTTGGAAAGATTGTAATGACCCTCTGGTTTATCCCCTGGACATATTGTTGTTTTTATTATGTTGGATATTATGGAACAAGGTGTCGATACTATGGTTTGCACATTATTATTATTTTTATTACGTTGAACATTATTAATTAATAAAATAAAATAATCGGATCGACCGATGCCACGAAAAAGAGTATGAGGAGCCATGATGTTACAAGAAAGAGGTTGTGGGAAAAGTGTTACCTTATGTTTCGACCTATGTGGATTTGATACACCCTTCTCGTGTACTTGGTGGGCCCTCTTGATTTATGCACCCTGATGTGTTATGCTACCCCTTGGTTTTTATTTTATTTCGGGATTAATTTTATTTGGAGTTAAAGTTTTTCCCTAACCTAATGCGCCCCTCATGAAAATTTGTAACTCCCACCTTGATGAGGAATCTTCCTCTCCCCTCTAATGCACCCTCTTTAGAAGTGTAACTCCCATTTTGATAATTTGGGAATGTAACTCCTCCCTTGTGTCTCCCTCTCTCCCCCCAATTCGAATTGCTCTTGGGAAATGGGATTTGGGTGGATGTGAGCTAGTCTCTCTTGTTGTTTATGCATGCTCTTGGATCTTTTTTTTGCTATGGTACTGGTGTGATTGGATTTGGTTTCTCTTGACATTATTTTTTTTCTGGTTGGTGTGCCCTTGCTAAGCCTTTTACCAAGTTGAGTTACTCTTGATTTTCCATTGTTTTGTCCTGGAATTGCCTCTGGAGATCTTGGATTGGAAGTGATGTGGAGTCCACTTGCCATTGGATTTGAGGTTGGAATGATATATTTCTGAATCTTTTGTCCTTATATCCACTGGAATTACCCTGGAGTGGAAGTCGAGGAAGACTTTCCATTGGGTTGTGGTTGGATTGATTTCTCCTGAAAACATTGTCTTGGAATTGCCACTGGAGATCCTAGATTGGAAGTGATGGGGAATCTACTTTCCATTGGATTGTGGTTGGACCAATGTTAGATGGGTTTTGAGGTTGAGTGCACTCTTTCTTGTGGTATCATGGTTCTGGCTGGGGGGTGACCATTGCAAAGTGAGTTTTGGCTTTCATTGTATCTACGACTGGGTGGAACATGGCACAGTCAATTTTAGTTGTGTATTATGCAAGATAAGTGCTTTATTTCATGTTTATTTGAATTAATTGGATCTGATATGATTCTTATATGTTTTAACATGAAATGTATGAGAAAATATATGAGCTAATTATGGAATAAATCTCTCATAGATTTTAGTTACATTATGCTACTAGTTTTTGGGAAAAATAATTAACTAGTTTTTGGTATTTTGTGAGCAAATGCTTGAGAAAAATGTTCATTTGGAACCTCTTATACAGATCTGATAATTGTGCCTCTGATATTTATATTATGTGTACTTTTATTGTGCAATAGATTATGAATGATTGGAAACACCTCTCTACAGTGTTTCTAGCCTCTATTCGAAAATTAGTTCACCGGTTGGGTTGTTTTATGTAGTTTTGAGACTTAGCATGTTAAATGTTTGAGAAAATTCGTGAGTGAGATAAATGATATTATATCTGATAATTACACTTGAAATTTTTGAATAAATGTGTGGAATATTTCCTAGATAGTTCTATATTTGCTTATCGAAATCCTAGTTTTGTTTCCATTCACTAGCTCCTTCGAAAGAATTGTTTTAAACGGATTTATGACTTTGCATGACAAGTGTTTAATGAAATGTTTACATGATTTATACCTATGATAAGACTGATAATACATGTTATTTATATTTGGGATATATTCCGAATGACTCTGCAAAATTTTTATGCATTTATCCTACTTGATTCCTCAATTTCTAGCCAATTTGTAGAAGTAGATTTAGCTAGTTTGATGAATTAATAAGAGGTCTGTTTATGAGTGGAAAGATACATCCATTTTTCTGTAGTGGACCTCTGATATGATTTCCATGAGTTACAGTAGTCAATAATTTCTTATTGTTTTTTATTTGGAAACTAGAAACAGAAACTAGCTTCAAATCAGTGGAAATTGGTAACTAGTTTGTAGATTGAATCTATGTTTTCGTAATTTTTTGAATGTACAGCCATATGATTTGTTTTTGGTACTTAATTTTGCTGTATAATTCTATTTTCCATATCTTTACCCTCACCTCGGTGTGCTCCAGAACTCAGTACAATTGATTGGGTTAAATTCCTAGCAGTGTTTATTAACTAGTTGCATTGATTTAGCTTGAGAGAATCATCATTTATGTGAAAGGATATGACCTGCAAATGCAACTTTATTTGGATGTATGTGCATCCTTAAATATATGTATAATGTCTGTAGGTTCACTTTTTATTTCATTGGCATGGTTGTGTGTTGAATTCATGGAAGACTAGCTGTTTGTGTTAAATACTAGTTAACTAGTCTTGTGGAGTCATTTTCGTAATTGTTTTGTTTAATTAATTGGAAAATGATAATTAGTACTTATTTACATGATATTAGGTTTTAATTAGCCATTGGTATGGATCAATTATTATTAGGTGATAAACAAATGAAGTTATGTTAAGTGTCGTCGATTATGCCCTAAGTGTCACAATTAGTACACTAATTACCAGTTAATCATGATGAAGTGAAAATGACCTTTTTAGGTGCAAGTAACATGTTTCATGGATTGTTATGGATGCATAATGATGTTATATAGTGTTGTATAAGCTTTCCCAATATTGCTTCAATTTTCTTGATTAGTTATGAATTTTATTTTAATTTATTTCGAATTATTGATATTTTGTTATAATTAAATTGTAGAAAAAGAAATTAAATATTTGTAAAATTATTCCGCTATGCTAAAATATTCTAATTATCCCTAGAGAGATAATGATATGTACCTAAGACCCTTTTATAGCCCCGACATTCATTACAGGTGGTATCAAATCTACAGTTACAACACTGTGACTGTTGGGCCTATTGGGCACTTTAAATTTGTTTTGTTGAATGAAAAGTTAATGTTGCCTTTGTGAAAACAAAAATGAATGCAATAATATATTTGTGAAAGATGAAATTATATTATTGTTTCGAAGACTTAGAATATTACTAGAAGATCTATATCCTTTTATGTGTGTGCTTTAGCTTAATTAATTGAAAACTAGCCAAGTATGACTTGTTCCTTTTTCATTAGAAAATTAATTATTGCTTGGGAAAAATAAATTCAATAATGGAATATTAATGAAACTTAGAATGAACACATTGCAACTCTCAGTAGGTAGTTAAACCCAGAAGAGACCCAACAGAGAAAACGGTAGAGGATGGGGGAGAAACAAACAACACCTTATGGTCCCGAGGAGGAGTATGTAGGAAGGAGGAGAAGTAGCGAATCCTTAGACCTGGAAGAATCAGTTAGGAAGTGTAACGAAAAGATTGCTCACCTTCAAGAATAGTTAATGAATGAAATGAAAACCTTCAGAACTACCCAAGTCAAGACAGAAAAGAGAAGCAGGAAAACTTATTCCAAGATGGATTTTTTGCCAGACAGTTATCGCACACCTCCCTTGAGAAAAAGAGGTATAAGTCCAGGGAGTAGTCCAGAATGTTCTTCAGAATACCATAGTATTAGAAGGAGAAGAAGGTATGAACAGGATTAGTTGATGGGATAATTAAGAAAGATAAAATCTTCGACCTTCAATGCTGAAATTAAACAAGGAGAAGAAGCAGAAGCATGGTTGATAGAACTCAGAATTTTTTTCCAACTGCATCATTATTCACCAAACATGAAAGAAAGAATATATATTTATCATTTGCAAGGAAGGGATTCTAGTTGGTGGGAACATCTGACTAAACTGAAATACATTGATGAGAGTAAGATCACTTGGAGAAAGTTTAAAAAGTATTTTCAGCAAGAATACCTTTCAGAATGATACTACGATAACAAGATGGAAGAGTTCTTTGAGGTTAGGTTGGGAAGTATGACTATGGAAGCATATAAGAAGAGATTCCTTGAACTTTTAACTTATTCAGATTACATAAAAGGTGTGAAAGTCAAGATCCAAAGGTTTCTAAGTGGGTTTCCAACTTTTTATAAATACAAAATTCAGTATGACATGCCAAAAACTCTGAGGGAAGTGATTTGGAAAGCAAAACATTTCTATAAACTGGATAGAAGTAAGGAACACAAAAAATGGAAGGATAAGAAGAACATCAAGCATGAACAAAGAAAGAAAGGATTCCAACCTCCTATAAAAAGAAATGATAATTTCCATAAGCGGATAGATTCGGATAAGAGACCTCCTATTAAGTGTTGGCATTGCAAGGAATTGTCCACATAAGAAAGATGGCAACCTTTACAACATTCAGGAAGCAACAATAGGTGATGTTGGTAAAATTCATAGGATTTATGCAGCTTTGGAAGGTAGATAGGCAGATCATCAGTCTCGCATGACTGAAGTAGCAGGTAAGATTGGTAACAAAATTGTGTTTATTTTAATTGATTAAGGAGCAAGTAACAGTTATATTGCACCTAGTTTAGTTCTAGATTTTTCTCTTAAGAAAAGCAACTTTGAAGTAGTAGGCCTTGTATAGTTAGCAACTGGAACCAAAAGTAAAGTCACAGAAATAGAAAGACAATGTCCCTTGGACATGAATGGTTTAAAGACCTTTGTAGATTTGAATATCATTCCTTTATGATCTTATGATTCTTTGATTGGTATGGACAGGTTGACCACACACCGTTCTATTTTGGATTGCTATAATAAAACTTATACATGTATGTATGAGATGGGAAAAAGAGTAACAATTAAAGGAATACATAGACCAATATCTTTAAGACAAGTTACAGCCTTACAGTTAAATAAATGTTTTAGAAAAGGATGTTAGGTTTATGTAGCATACGTAGAAGAATCAAAGGAAAAATAACCTCAGTTACAGGATTACCCAATATTACAGGAATTTGCAGATATATTTCAAGAGATACTTCGAATGCTTCCTAAAAGAGATATAGACTTTACTATTTATCTCATACCCGGTACAGTTCCTTTGTCTAAGGTCCCTTATAGAATGAGTACTCTTGAATTGGAAGAGTTACAGATGCAATTAGAGGAATTGTTAAAGAAAGGTTATGCCAAGTCTAGTGATCTCACCTTGGGGAGCACCGGTTTTGTTTGTAAGGAAGAAAGATGGTACCTTGAGACTTTGTATAGATTACAGGCATTTAAATAAAGCAACTATCAAGAATAAATGGCCTTTACCAAGAATTGTTGAATTATTCAATCAATTGAGAGGAGCTACAATGTTCTCAAAGATAGATCTCAGGTCAGTTTATCATCAGGTCAAGATTAAGGAAGAAGAAATCAATAAGACAAATTTTAGTACAAGATATGGTCACTATGAATTCACAATTGTTCCTTTTAGATTGATGAATGCACCAACTACATTTATTTGTTTAATGAATGGGATTGTCTGGATAAGTTTGTGATTGTATTCCTGGATGATATTCTTCTTTACTCTAAAACAAGGGAAGAACATGAAGAACAGTTAATACTAGTAATGCAAGTAATCAGAGAACATCAACTATATGCTAATTTAAGTAAGTGATCTTTCTATCATAACAAGATTCACTACTTAGGACACATTGTATCAGAAGAAGGAATCTCAGTTGATCTAGAAAAGATAGAAGCTATAATTAATTGGCCAACACCTAAGAATGTGTCGGAGGTTAGATATTTTATGGGTTTAGTAGGTTACTATCGTAGGTTTATAGAATGATTTTCAAAGATAGCACATCCTATAACTTCATTGCAAAATAAAAGGTATAAAATTTGAATGGACATCTAAATGTGAAGAAATTTTTTGGAAACTCAAAGAAATGCTTACTAGTGCACCAGTTTTGAAAATTGCGAATCCAGATGAAAGCTTTGTAGTATGTACAGATGAATTCCAACAGGGTATAGGTGGTGTGTTAACTCATAATGGACAGGTTATTTGTTATGAATCTAGGAAGTTAAAGGAACATGAGAAAAATTATGCTACTCATGATTTAGAATTAGCAGCAGTGGTACACGCATTAAAAATATGGAGACACTACTTGATGGGAAAGAAATTTGAATTAAGAACTAATCACCGTGGATTAAAGTATGTATTCGAATAACCTAATTTAAATGCAAGACATATAAGATGGATGGAACTACTATGTGAATATGATTTTGACATTAAGCATATAAAGGAAACGAGAACAAAGTAGCAGATGCACTTAGTAGGAAAATGCATGTGATGCACATAGTTATCAATACCAACACCTCGAATCTAAAGGATAAAATAAAAGAGGAAAGCAATACAGATGAATTCTTTCAACAGGTAAAAGCAGGTTTACAGCAACAAGGAACAACACACAAGTTTGAACATCATAAATTGGAAGACGAAATACTTAAGTATAAGAATAGGGTCTACGTTCCTAACTATGAAAATGTAAGGAAGATGGTTTTAAATGAAATGAATGACGTCCCTTATGTAGGTAACTTTGGTTATCAAAAGACATTAGCACCAGTTAAGAAAGATTATTACTGGCCAGGAATGAAAAAGGAAATTGCAGATTACATAGCTAGATGTTTAGAATGTTAGAAAGTAAAATTTGAACACATACACCCCGCGGGATTGTTACAACATTTACATATACCAGAATGGAAATGGGATGTAGTCAGTAAGGATTTTATCACAAAATTACCTAATACAAGATCACAACATGATGCTATTATGGTAGTGGTAGAAAAGTTAACTAAAGCAACTCATTTCATTCCAGTTAAGACTACACATAAAGCAACTAAAATAGCAGATATTTATATAAAAGAAGTGGCTAGATTACATGGCATTCTGAAAGCAATTGTGTTAGACAGGGACTCAAATTTTACAGGTCATTTTTGTAAAGGTTTGTTTAAAGGTTTTGGAACAAATTTGAACTTGAGTACTTCACATCATCGTCAGACAGATGGACAGACAGAAAGGGTAAATTAGGTAATTGAATATATGTTAAGAATGTATGTAATGGACCAACCTACTAAATGGGAAAATGATTTTCATTTAGTGGAATTTGCTTATAACAATGGTTATCATTCTTCTTTGAAAGTACTTCCTTTTGAAGCGATGTATGGAAAGAAGTGTAACACTCCAATCAGTTGGGACAATCCGACAGATAGATTTATTATTGGGATAGAATTATTAAAGGAAATGGAAGATCGGATGGTTAGGATTAAACAGAGTTTGAAAGCAACACAAGATAGAAATAAAAGTTATGCAGATCAAAACAAGATTGATAGATAGTTTCAAGTTTGAGAACATGTGTTTTTGAAAGTGAAACCGAAGAAGAGAACTTTAAAATTGGGAAATTGTTCTAAACTTGCAGCTAGATATTGCAGACCCTTTGAGATTTTGGAAAATATAGGACCAGTTGCTTATGAGCTAGCTTTGCCTCCTAACATAAAAGTGCATAATTTGTTTCATGTCTCTTTGTGAAACCGTATGTGCATGATCCTAGACATATAATTGACTGGAATATGATACAGGTAAATTGTAGTGAAGATGCTTATATTTTACATTAGATGATGCATATGACATGATTATTATTTACTTAGAATATTTTGATACTGACATTATGAAATTTGTTTAGCATTTTGGTATGTGTGTGTGTTTCTTGATTGAGAGGTATACATGATGTTGATTATGTTTTATATGTATATTTGGTTTGATTAGATGGAGCCAGAGGATATTTTCCAGTAGAGCCTATTGCCATCATAGGCAATAAGACCAAGTTGCTCAGGAACAAAGAAATATGGGAGGTCAAGGTTCACTGGAGCCATTATACCCCTGAGGATGCAACTTGGGAATTGGAAGATGTGATGAGGGAGGCATACCCTCATTTGTTTTGAAAGCTCTGATATTTTTTGGCATGTATGTGTGCGCATCGAGGATGATGCATGGTTTAAGGGGGGAGGGATGTAATGACCCTCTGGTTTATCCCCTGGACATATTATTGCTGTTATTATGTTGGATATTATGGCACAAGGTGCCGAGACTATGGTTTGCACATTATTATTATTTTTATTATTTTGAACATTATTAATTAATAAAATAAAATAATCGGATCGACCGATGCCACGAAAAAGAGTATGAGGAACCATGAAGTTACGAGCAAGGGGTTGTGGGAAAAGTGTTACCTTGTGTTTTTACCTATGTAGATGTGATACACCCTTCTTTTGGACTTGGTGGACCCTCTTGATTTATGCACCCTCATGTGTTATTCTACCCCTTGGTTTTTATTTTATTTCGAGATTAATTTTATTTGGAGTTAGAGTTTTTCCCTCACCTAGCGTGCCCCTCATGAAAATTTGTAACTCCCACCTTGATGAGGACTCTTCCTCTCCCCTCTAATGTTCCCTATTAAGAAGTGTAACTCCCATTTTTCTAATTTGGGAATGTGACTGCTCCCTTGTGTCTCCCTCTCTCCCCCCAATTTGAATTCCTCTTGGGAAATGGGATTTGGGTGGATGTGAGCTAGTCTCTCTTGTTGGTTATGCATGCTCTTGGATCTTGTTTTTTCTATGGTACCGATGTGATTGGATTTTTTTTCTCTTGAACTAAGTTTTTGTTGGTTGGTGCACCCTTGCTAAGCCCGTTCCCAAGTTGAGTTACTCTAGAATTTCCATTGTTTTGTCCTAGAATTGCCTCCGGAGATCCTGGATTGGAAGTGATGTGGAATCCACTTACAATTTGATTTGAGGTTAGACTGATATATTTTTGAATCTTTTGTCATGGAGCCACTGGAATTTACCTAGAGTGGAATTCGAGGAAGACTTGCCATTGGGTTGTGTTTGGACTGATTTCTCTTGAAAAATTTGTCCTGGAATTGCCACTCGAGTTCCAGGATTGGAAGTGATGTGGAATCCACTTGCCATTGGATTTTGGTTGGACCAATGTTAGATGGGTTTTGTGCTTGATTCCAATATTTCTTGTGGCATCATGGTTCCAACTCGGGGGTGACCATTGCAAAGTGATTTTTTGCTTGCATTGTGTCTAGGGCTGGGTGGAATGTGGCACAGTCGATTTCGGTTGCGTATTTTGAAAGATATGTACTTTATTTAATGTTTATTTGAATTAATTGGCACTGATATGGTTCTTATATGGTTTCAAATCAAAAGTATGATAAAATATATGAGCTAATTATTGAATAAATCTCTCATATAATTTAGTTACATTATGCTACTAGTTTTTGGGAAAAACAACTAACTAGTTTTTGGTATTTTGTGAGCAAGTGCTTGAGAAAAATGTTCATTTGGAACCCAAGCTACAGATCTAATAATTGTGCCTCTGTTATTTATATTATGTGTACTTTTATTGTGCAATGGTTTAAGAATGATTGGAAGCACCTCTCTAAAATGTTTCTAGCCTCTATTCGAAAATTAGTTCATCGGTTGGGTTGTTTTATGTAGTTCCGAGACATGGCATGTGAAATATTTGAGAAAATGCCTGAGTGAGATAACTGATATTAGATATTATAATTACACTTGAAATGTATGAATAAATGTGTGGAAGGGTTCCTAGATAGTTCTAGATTTGCTTATCAAAATCCTAGTTTTGTTTCCATTCACTAGCTCCTTTGAAAGAATTGTTTTAAATGGATTTATGACTTTTCATGAGAAGTGTTTGACGAAATGTTTACATGAGTTATACCTCTGATAATACTGATAATACATGGTATTTATAGTTTTAATGGCTTCCAAATGACTCTGCAAATTGTTTATGCTTTTATCTTACTTGATTCCTCAATTTCTAGCCAATTTGGAGAAGTAGATTTAGCTTGTTTGATGAATTAATAAGAGAACTGGTTAGGAGTGGAAAGATAAAACCATTTGGCTGTAGTGGACCTCTTATATTATTTCCATGAGCTACATTATTCAATAATTTCTTATTTTTTTTCATTTGGAAACTATAAACGGAAACTAGCTTCAAATCAGTGGAGATTGGTAACTAGTTTGTAGATTAAATCTATGTTTTTGTAATTTTTGGAATGTACAACCATATGCTATGTTTTTTGGTACTGTAAATTTTTTGTTTAATTCTATTTTCCATATCTTTACCCTCGCCTCTGTGTGCTCCGGAACTCAGTATAATTGATTGGGTTAAATTCCTAGCAGTGTTTATTAACTATTTGCCTTGATTTAGCTTGAAAGAATCATCGTTTATGTGAAAGGATATGACTGTTAGGATATTCCTATACTCCATCCTAGTCCTACCAGCATTTTCAGTCTTGCATGCATTTTTGCATGCAACATACATTTTGCATGCATGCATGCAATTTCATGCATCCCAGTCATCTGTCCCAACACCTAGCCTCAGTTATCCAGCCCCCAGGAGCTTCTCTTAGATCAGTTTTAGCCCTCCTAGAGCTTATTGCACCCTTCCTCCTTGATTTAAGGAAGCCACTCGCCCTCGCTCACCTACCATTCAGTTGCACTTCAGTTAGTTGAGTTATCATCAATTCTTTCCTTGATTTAAGGCTAGACTGAATCTCAACTGACTGTATCACTCCGATAGATCTCCAATGAGACTGATCTGCCCATTCTGACTCCAGTTAGCTCCTCATGCACTCTCCACTGAGCCTCCTTCATTCAGTTACTACCAGTTACACTCGTTTACACTTACCACACTCAGTTAGACTCAGTTTGACTGATGGTTGATAGTTACTTGAGCATTGATGACTCCATCAATGATGAGATAGACTTCTAGTTGTGCTTTGATGAGACTCCAGTGATATTTTGATCACTCCATGAAGGCTAATTCGAATTTCCACCTTGGCATTCGAATCCTCATGCATTGTACTACTTATTTGTCCATATTGTGATTAATGAATTAGTGTGTGTGAAGTTATTTTGCTTATATCTGAGTTCTACTGTATTATTATTCTGTTGATCATTTACATTGCATTGACCACTCTTAATCTTATTCCTAAATTCTTTCTTGTGAGGTATACATCAGCTCTTAGATCTGCTGTGAGGATTTTCACATGGTATCAGAGCATGTTGAGAGTATTGTTTATCTCCATTCCTGAGAGTCTTTTGCAGGTTATTATCAAGATTTCGAGTGCAACAGTTGCAGCAGTTTCTGCATTTTTGCAGCAGTAGCAGTTGCAGATATTTTCTATTGTTTTTGCAGGTCTTCTACAGCTTCCATGTATTCAGAAGAAATCCCTCCTCTTTCTCCATTCAAATATGATGATTGGAAACAAAAAATGATAGCACATTTGAAGAGAAATGGTCTCTTTGATTATTGTTTTGAAAGATAGTTCGAATCCTCTGAAGAGAAGAAAGATTGGTTAAATGAATGTGACGGAGTCTATGGAGAAATGTTGCTTGCTATGTCTCGTTGGATGGCAATCAATTTCCTTGATTATGCTAAATCTCCAAAAGAGCTATGGGCCCATCTGGATGAAAAATTTGGCAAACAGAATGAAGGGATTGGTCCAAACCCTTTCGAGAGCAAGCAAAGTGATGCATTCGCCCTCCTTGATGATCTCATTGATCATGAATATATCATATCTCATATTGAAGTTGTCCACAAAGAAGAAGAACTTGCAGATTCTACACTCTTGCTCCAAATTTCTTCTATTTTGAATTCTGTGCCAGCTCACACTCTAGAAATTGCAGAGGTTCCTAAATCCTCTCTTGCACCAGAGTCTGTTGGTTTGCATCATGATCTCATGAATGTTTCGGAGGTTAAATCAACCATTGGAGGTAATGCATTCGCTCTCCTTAATCAATCACCTCTTATTTACTATTGTAAGATCATTATTTCATGCTTTCAGAAGGTTATTGAAGATGATGGCCATTGCCATTCGCTTGGGATAATTTCTCATGCATTTACTGGTTTAGATCTCACCTAAAATGGTTCAAAGGAGATCTTAAGCAACCATTATTCAAGTCTTGGATCTGATTTGGGTTCCAAGCTATCACTGATATTTGATGGTTCTTTTGAGCATAATCTCACCCATGATGGTTCGAAGGAGAAGACAAAAGACTATCTGCACATTCATAGATTTGATCCTACCTCAACTGATTCGAATCACAGGTTCAAGGATCATCCTCATACTTTTGGATTTGTTCTCATCACATTCGATCTGAAGAGAAAGTACAAGCACATGCTTTCTGAGCATGATCCACTTCTTCATAAGAAGAAGATACCTCTAGACATATGACCAAGCATCACACCTGCTTGAGTTTGGAGCATTTATTTTTGTGTGTGCCTTACATTCTATTTTGAGGGGGGGTATTTTTCCCATGAGGTTTTCCCCATTTCCTTAGTTTATTGACTGTTATTATTCATTGTATTGGGTGACCTTTGGTCTCAGTTACCAGGGCCCAGGATGGATTAAGGAGGGGTGTTAAGATATTCCTATACTCCATCCTAGTCCTACCAGCATTTTCAGTCTTGCATGCATTTCTGCATGCATGCATGCAATTGCATGCATCCCAGTCATCAGTCCCAGCACCTAGCCTCAGTTAGCCAGCCCCCAGGAGCTTCTCTCAGATCAGTTTTAGCCCTCCTAGAGCTTAGTGCGCCCTTCCTCCTCGATTTAAGGAAGCCACTCGCCCTCTCTCACCTACCATTCAATTGTACTTCAGTTAGTTGAGTTATCATCAGTTCTTTCCTTGATTTAAGGCTAGATTGACTCTCAACTGAGTGTATCACTCCGATAGACCTCCAGTGAGACTGAACTGCCCATCCTAACTCCAGTTAGCTCCTCATGCGCCCTCCACTGAGCCTCCTTCATTCAATTAGTGCCAGTTACACTCAGTTACACCTACCACACTCAGTTAGACTCAGTTTGAATGATGGTTGATAGTTACTTGAGCATTGATGACACTCCAGTGATCTTTTGATCACTCCATGAAGGCTAATTCGAATTGCCACCTTGGCATTCGAATCCTCATGCATTGTACTACTTATTTGTCCATATTGTGATTAATGAATTAGTGTGTGTGAAGTTATTTTGCTTCTATCCAAGTTCTACTGTATTATTATTCTTTTGATCATTTACACTGCATTGACCACTCTTAATCTTATTCCTAAATTCTTTCTTGTGAGGTATACATCAGCTCTTAGATTTGTTGTGAGGATTTTCACAATGAACTGAAAATGCAACTTTATTTGGCTGTATGTGCATGCTTAAATATATGTATAATGGCTTTAGGTTCACTTTTTGGTCCATTGGCATGGTCGTGTGTTGAATTTGTGCAAGACTAGCTGTTTGTGTTAAATACTAGTTAATTAGTCTTGTGGAGTCATTTTCGTAATTGTTTTGATGGATTAATTGGAAAATGATAATTAGGCCTTATTTACATGATATTATGTGTTAATTAGCCATTGGGATTGATAAATGATGATAAGGTGATAAACAAATGAAGCTATGTTAAGTGTCGTCAATTATGCGCTAAGTGACGCTAAGTGTCACAATTAGTACACTAATTACTAGTTAATCATGATTAAGTGAAAAATGAACTTTTTAGGTGCAAGTAACCTGTGTTATGGATTAGGATGGATGAATAATTATGTTATATAGTGTTTTATAAGCTTTCCCAACCTTTGTACAATTTTCTTGATCAATTATGAATTTATTTTAATTTATTTGGAATTATCGATATTTTGTCATAATTAAATTGTAGAAAAATAAATTAAAATATTCCGCTGTGCTAAAATATTCTAATTATCCCTAGAGAGATAATGATAGGTCCCTAAAACCATTTTATATCCCTGGGGGACATTACAATATTCAAGAGTACAATGGCCAAATATACCTATCCTCATTACATGAGAAAAGAAAATATACCTATCCTTTCCAATGAACAAAAAAGCCAAAGAAATAATGACTACATCGAATCTTGGTTCCAGAAAATCATCAACCCACATCATTCCTCCATTATTCAATATTTCTTGGGACCATATCAATTAGAGCAACTGGTTTCTAATATCCTAGCATCCATTGAGGTATACTTTTCATACTTGGATATGAGTCTACTTATGATCGTGTTACATAGATGGAATTGGAAATATTCGTACACGAGAAAAGATTATCTTTTTCAAGTAGAGTATGATATCATAGAAGAATAAATAATTAAATAAAATAGTAAAGATAAAAATAAGTCCAATTATGAAAACCATGATTTTGGCATAGTTGGACACAAAATTTGCTTGAAAACTAGGTTTCTAGCTGCCAAAGTTCACAATAATATTTTGCATACATTTGTTGGTTCAATTATTTTAATCTATGGTTCTTCAAATCATTTTTGCTTTTTGCTTGAGTTGGGATGATGTGCGATTTCCCCCTTCACCGAACTCCTATATGATTCACTAAATTCCTAGAACTCCAAAATAGGCCTCCTTGGGGAAAGAGCAGTGGCTATTTATTCTAACGATCTACTTTCCCCACCCCCAAAATAGACCCCCTTGAGGAATGAGTATCCACTCTTTATTTGAGCAATCCCCTCTCTGTAAACTCCAAGATATTTCTACTTGAGGAAGGAGTGGATAAAATAATGGCATGGAAACAATACAATCCTTTTTGATATAGCTATGTAGAAAGTTTATGAGTCTTCGTTCTAAGGTGGTGATGCCACTATGATGTCATCCTACCAAAATTCCCGCAAAGGTACTGTTGGTGCTTGATATGTTCCTAGCTATTAGGAACTATGCCAAGGCATCTTAGAACCCGCTTTAGGACTTAAGATGGCTCTCTTGGGCCAGAGAGGGTAAACATTAGTGATATAGATGCCTGATGTCTCATTTGTATCGAGCAAATAACACCTCCTAAAAGAGGCACACATGACATTGAGAGAACGTTTTTCATTAAAGAGTCCTTATTCAAGAGAAACACCCTTGAATAGTATTTTCTCTGAACCATTATCATGGAACATTAGTTGACATACTACCGTAGTCTCCTGTCTTACCCTAACCCTACTCCCACCCCACCTCAACAAAAATTCATCCATTATCCTCCAAGAATCCCATCCCTCCCCATGGATTTGTTATCTTGCATTGCACGCCCACCACAATTTCTCTTTCTCATCCCTCTATATTCCACCCCACAAATGTACAAAAACCCATCCTACTATTATTTCTCATCCCAAATTGTCTCCCCACTCTTACCCCCTAAATTTCTCCTTACATCCTTCACCCAACCATATAGGAAATACTATATCATGTCTTCCCCACATCCCCTCTATCCCCTACCACACCACTCTATGTCCCCCCCACTCTACATACACACCGTCCATCTATCACTACTAGCGTTTCTAATGTTTATTCAAGTAATTTTTCTCATCCACCTCATCCTTGTTTCATCAACAAACCCTCTCCACCATCGTACACATTGACTTCAATTAGAAAATTATTGCACAACACCTATTCTTCCCCTCATTTTCAAGCTACCAATGTCTCTCTACCCCTACTAATCTCCATGAATATGGACTATCGATGCAGTCCAACACCAATTCCAACACCTATAACCACTATAATAGGATTTTCAACTCATATTCATGTTGTCATAGTATAATTATCAGTTGTCATCAACAATGCCTTCAACTGATATTCCTCCATAGTTGTAGAATGCCTTGCATTTTCCCTACACTCTTTCATACATTCATATCTACATCACCTCTTCCATAGTGGTAGTTCTAGCTCTAGAAATATACACCATCATAAAATTTTAGGATATTTATACATCATTTCCTCACCTCCTTAGTGTTTTTCCTAAACTGGAATGTGTCCATTAGATACCACCCTCACATGTTCTTTGTCCTCAATGCACTAGTTCACATCAAAGACTCCTAGATTCATTTGAACATTAGTTATTTTTTCATCTCCTACACTTTTTTCACATCCGGAGTTTTAGATTGCTTTCCACATGTTTTCTCTCAAGTCATGCACAACTATCTTTAGCAAGATAGATGCACGTACGAAAGCATTCCCTACTTCAAGAGGAAAGTGGGGACACTTTCAATTTAAATTAAGAGGAAATAAAAAAGAACACGAGTGCACCTCTCAATATGGACACCTCACAAGAAATAACTCATCCTTTCAGGAAGACACACTTGAGAGCACAATATTCAAGGAAATTAGTTAAGAGTTGGTTAAAGTAGTTTATTCAAGTTGAGTGCATCTTAGTTTATTATTTCTCATTTGAGAGTTTGATTAAGGTGGACCTAGTGTAAAAGTAAAATAAGGCCCTTTGGCCAAGTGAATAATTAAGCAATTGGTTCTTGGTGTTCTTTTATTTCTCTTGGTTATCTCCTGGATTGTTCTACTTTTTTTGGGTTTTATCATGGTTTCTTTAATAAGAATCTTTGAGCCTTATCACCTATAGATTTACTCAATGAATAAAAGAGAGAATCATTCTTATCTATAGGTTTTGTAGAACTAAAGTTGACTATCCAATCAGATTCAACCGTGTAAATGTATATTGCTTGAGAAGTACTAACAATGAAAATATAGTTCCCCTTAGCCTTTGAAATTCGATGCTACAAGTTGATTGCTTAAATAGTTGACACTTCACCTTTAAGATTAATGGCCTTATGCTTAAGATATTTAGTCTTATTATGAAAAGTATTTTCAACATGTATTGTCTTTCCAAAGTACATAAATGTCTTCTTTTTCTCACCTTTCTTAATCAATCTTTGATCAACATTCTTCTTCTTACTAATTTGATCAACATAAACCTTTTATTCCTCTATAATTGTATGGTATTTTGAATTCAACATATGGTTTCTTTGCTTAACCTAATGTTTCCTTTTGTTAAGAATTTTTTTGTCCCCCAAACCACATAAATAATAAAGGAATAGTCCTTACTATCTTCTTATCTCAAATCCCAACTAATATAGAATGAACAAAATAAATCATAGGGTGTATTTTGTTCTATCGCCATGCTTTATAGATTGATACATAGGATTATTTATATGTTTATCAATGTATAACTAACCCCCTTAGAATGAATAAGACATAGTCAAATTTGATTTCCTTAGGCATTCTTATATCTCCTTATTTTTGTCCTTGAACCACACACCATTAGATCTACTAGTCAACTTGATTGACTATTTGACTATCCAATGGACCTCTATATCAACTCTCCTAATTGAATTTTTAACTATCAACTCAATGTCAAGAAAATATCATATGTGTGATGACCCTATTTTTATAACACATTCAAATCATATTCCTTCACCTAGGAGACTAGAACAATTTGAGTTTTTTGTGACTAGGAACAAATCTAAAACATGTATATATAATTGTTTTGGAGACAATTACTAGTGTAATATTAGTTGTTTATAATAGGCCTAAATTTAATAACAAAATAGGTTTGTGAATTTATGACTAAAATTAATAATATTAATCACAATTTGTAGTATATTTACCAGTTTGATGAATCATTAATTGTTGTCATTATTTTGTGTGTATTTACTAGTTTAATCGATTAGAAACTATTTCCATTTTTACTACTGACCTTAGTTTTGTTAGAGAGCATTGAAATATCACTACTATGAATGATAAATACTAAAAAATATATTCATACTTATATTTTAATATATAATTATTGTGAAAATTAATAATAGTATGTATAATTACTATTGCTATATATATATTTAGTACAATTTTAATAGTTTCTCGAGAGTGTTTTTTTCTCAGCGGAAAAAATTATAATTTTATTGAGATGAAAAAAATTACATTTAGTAGATGCTAAGAAGCATTGAAAATCCTTTGTAGGAACTAGTAGTGGGATTGAATCTATAAAGAGTGAGTCTGAAATACCAGTAAGAGTATATTATCACATGGCTCAAAATATACATAATCAAAAGGATTTTCAAAGAAAATCCTACAATAACATGTATACCACCCTATTGGGATTACAACAGATATATCAGTTCTTCAATGTTCTCCATTAAATATAGTTTTCCATGTAAAGATTAAAGAATCATATCCAAACATTTCATAACAGATGGAGGGAAATTAGAAGAAAGAAGGATGATAATATTCAATGATATGCCCCTTGTCATGTTCTTGTATAATCCAGTCTCCAAGCACCAACAAAATGCCTTCATTGGATAGTCCATCAATAACATGGTTTCACTCCCTATAGACATGTTGAAACGAAATTTGATGTAGAGCATGATTAAAATCAATTGTCTCTTCTAACATAGGTTGTAAAAGGAAATTTATCATAGTGAACTACTTTTTCACCCATTTGAGAACCAGTAGAGAGTCACCAAACACTTGAATATTGACCACATATTTATTAATGGCAATAAAAAGTGTTAACCTTGAGGCTGACATTGACTTAGAAAGATGATTGGAACCTAGTCCTAGTCGGGTAAATGTGAGGAAAGATTCTAAAGTTTGAAACAATTGTTGGAAGGTTAATAGTTACAATATAAAAACTATATGCTATATCTAAATGGGATATCCTAACATTGACTTTTCCTCATTGAAATTTTGAAAATGCCCATTTCAGAAATTACACCCATTCCATAAACCTTCATGATTCCAGCTTTGGGTACTTCAACTTTTGGAGGATTGTACATATATAACTTTGGGATATGATTTTAGTTTTTTATGATTGTATATAAAATATAAAGAAGAATATGGATATCTACAGATTTGTAACAAATGTATTCATATTACTCAAAAATACATGACTAAGTCAGATGAAACAAATACTTCTATTTTTTCGACATATCTATCCTACTTTCCAAATATTGTTAGCTCATTATAAGAAACACCAAATCCTTTGTGTTGTTATCAAAACAAACAAAAATACTTAATTTGTCTCAAAATGGGGTATCTACATAAAATGTCCTAGTTTCAATATACTTCAACTGATATCTATCTTAAAGTTTTATCTTTTAAAAAATAATGAATAAATATCACACTAAAAGCTATGTAAAATCATACCACTTCCTCTTGCGGACAAGCTCTGCAAAATGAAGACTCAAAAGATCAAAATGCAAGTCCTTATTTTCCTATAGGAGTTCAGGGCAAGATGGTTCGTAAGTTCTATGGATTTCAAATCATTTCCTTCCAAAGTTAAATGTAAATTGATGAATAAACATGCAAAGAAATAGTAGCAAGAATCGATCACCTAGTAGAAGAAATCCATTGACTAGAACTAAAATTCAAACATGCCAATCAATAGTCAAAAGTAATTCTTTATGTTAAAATTCCAAGGACTAAAAACATAAGAAATTAACCGGGAAATACTTTAAACCTAAATAACATGGCAACAACTAGAAATTTTGAAACAAATCAGTAGCACTCATTGTTTTCTTTTATCAATATTAACATGATAATCAACTAGTTGCTCCATCCCTATGCAAGAGATATAGGTTTCTGTAGTTTCTTTGAAACGATTGTGCATAAAGTATGAAATGATGATATTATGGACATCATTGTCATTAATAGCCTATCTATTAAGTATTCCAAGATATATTAAAAAATGCTTTTAACAAAAAACTGAAGCCATTATAACTAAGAACACTAAGAGTCTTCAATATGGTACATATTACTTCTTTAAGTTGAAGATCAATTAACTGGGCGGTCTTCAATATGGTACATAAATGTCTTCTTTTTCTTACCTTTCTTAATCAATCTTTTTTCAACATTCTTCTTCTTATCAATTTGATCAACATAAACCTTTTATTCCTATCTAATTTTATGGTATTTTGAATTCAACATATGGTTTCTTTTCTTAACCTCATGTTTCCTTTTGTTAAGAATTTCTTTTGTCCCCCAAACTACATAAATAATAAAGGAATAGTCCTTACTATCTTCTTATCTCAAATCCCAACTAATATAGAATGAACAAAATACATCATAGTGTGTCTTTTGTTCTATCACCATGCTTGATAGATTGATCCATAGGACTATTTATATGTTTCTCAACGTATTACTAACCCCCTTAGAATGAATAAGACATAGTCAAATTTGATTTCCTTAGGCATTCTTATATCTCCTTATTTTTGACCTTGAACCACACACCATTAGACCTACTAGTCAACTTGATTGACTATTTGACTACCCAATGGACCTCTATATCAACTCTCCTAATTGAATTTTTAACTATCAACTCAATGTCAAGAAAATATCATATGTGTGATGACCCTATTTTTATAACACATTCAAATCATATTCCTTCACCTAGGAGACTAGAACAATTTGAGTTTTTTATGACTAGGAACAAATCTAAAACATGTATATATAATTGTTTTGGAGACAATTACTAGTGTAATATTAGTTGTTTATAATAGGACTAAATTTAATAACAAATTAGGTTTGTGAATTTATGACTAAAATTAATAATATTAATCACAATTTGTAGTATATTTACCAGTTTGATGAGTCATTAATTGTTGTCATTTTTTGTTTGTTTGTGTATTTACTAGTTTAATCAATTATATATTTACAAGTTTAATCAATTATAAACTATTTCCATTTTTACTAGTAACCTTAGTTTTGTTATAGAGCATTGAAATATCACTACTATGAATGATAAATACTAAAAAATATATTCATACTTATATTTTAATATAAAATTATTGTGAAAATTAATAATAGTATGTATAATTATTATTTCTATGTATATATTTAGTACAATTTTAATCGTTTCTCGAGAGTGATTTTTTCTCAGCGGAAAAAAATACAATTTTATTGAGATGAAAAAAATTACATTTAGTAGATGCTAAGAAGCATTGAAAATCCTTTGTAGGAACTAGTAGTGGGATTGAATCTATAAAGAGTGAGTCTGAAATACCAGTAAGAGTATATTATCACATGGCTCAAAATATACATCATCAAAAGGATTTTTAAAGAAAATCCTACAATAACATGTCTACCACCCTATTGGGATTACAACATATATATCAGTTCTTCAATGTTCTCCATTAAATATAGTTTTCCATGTAAAGATTAAAGAATCATATCCAAACATTTCATAACAGATGGAGGGAAATTAGAAGAAAGAAGGATGATAATATTCAATGATATGCCCCTTGTCATGTTCTTGTATAATCCAGTCTCCAAGCACCAACAAAATGCCTTCATTGGATAGTCCATCAATAACATGGTTTCACTCAAAAATACATATATAACTTTGGGATATGATTTTAGTTTTTTATGATTGTATATAAAATTTAAAGCAGAATATGGATATCTACAGATTTGCAACAAATGTATTCATATTACTCAAAAATACATGACTAAGTCAGATGAAACAAATACTTCTATTTTTTCGACATATCTATCCTACTTTCCAAATATTGTTAGCTCATTATAAGAAACACCAAATCCTTTGTGTTGTTATCAAAACAAACAAAAATACTTAATTTGTCTCAAAATGGGGTATCTACATAAAATGTCCTAGTTTCAATATACTTCAACTGATATCTATCTTAAAGTTTTATCTTTTAAAAAATAATGAATAAATATCACACTAAAAGCTATGTAAAATCATACCACTTCCTCTTGCGGACAAGCTCTGCAAAATGAAGACTCAAAAGATCAAAATGCAAGTCCTTATTTTCCTGTAGGAGTTCAAGGAAAGATGGTTCGTAAGTTCTATGGATTTCAAAGCAGTTCCTTCCAAAGTTAAATGTAAATTGATGAATAAACATGCAAAGAAATAGTAGCAAGAATCGATCACCTAGTAGAAGAAATCCATTGAATAGAACTAAAAGTCAAATATGTCAATAAATAGTCAAAAGTAATTCTTTATGTTAAAATTCCAAGGACTAAGAACATTAGAAATTAACCAGGAAATGATTTAAACCTAAATAACATGGCAACAACTAGAAATTTCGAAACAAATCAGTATCACTCATTGTTTTCTCTTATCAATATTAACATGATAATCAACTAGTTGCTCCATCCCTACGCAAGAGATACATGTTTCTGCAGTTTCTTTGAAACAATTGTGCATTAAGTATGAAATAATGATATTATGGACATCATTGTCATTAATAGCCTATCCATTAAGTATTCCAAGATATATTCAGAAATGCTTTTAACAAAAAACTAAAGCCATTATAACTAAGAACACTAAGAGTATTCAATATGGTACATATTAATTCTTTAAGTTGAAGATCAATTAACCGAGAAGTTGGAGGTATAGACAATTTAAGGTAAGTCCATTTAAAGGAATTTTCCTACAGGAAATTCAAAGTTTGGACATAAGTTTTCCATGGAATAAATCATCAACAAATTATTCTTGATCTATCATGGTAGCATTTCTACAGAAATTAAAATATTTGTTTATATGAATTCTTTTTTCAAATTCTTGTTTGCTTTACCTATTTCAGTTGACCATTTATCCAATTTCTCCAAGGTTCGTTGATGTCATGTTGGTTTCCATTGTACATGTTGAGATAAACTATTGGGTAGTGATATGAATCATCCCACTATGCTCGTATTCTTTGGAAAATCTTTCTAGGTTGGACTTGAATATATAATATTGTAGCTTTAATTTAGGACTTGTTACTCATTAAATTGGATCGAATGTCGTATTTCATTTACCTTCCATCACGCTCTCTTTGGTAGTTACCTATATATTAAAAATATTTGAGAAGATCTCAAAAAGAATAAATGTTTAATTTGACAAGATCGTAAGTTGTTAACTATTGAATTTTTTGGGGGAGTTCTGATGGATTTTGCAACCACGTAAACCATTTAACTCGGATGCCACTTGAAATCTACCTAGAGCTCAATGAAGGTTGATACCATTCCAAGAAATGCATATCATCTATCTCATTAAAGGTACCTAAAGAAAATATGTTGCTTGATTCATTTACTCTTGTTGTAGAATCATTTAACATTGGATGGGGTGACATTATACATGCCCTCATATTCTAAATTTTAAAACAAATCAAATAATTGAATTTAAAAAAAAGGGATATATTACTGTTAGCATCATTTCTAGGATAAGCATGGTCATATCGAAGCCTTCTCTAAACAACTTTCCTTAAAGCTTTAAAGTGTGCCTTTTGCAACTCAGCTTCCTTTTACATTCAGTTAGGCCTAAAAAAGGTGACCACCAACCTTGAGTCCTTAAGAAGTCCTTTGCCATCCAAGGGTTCTCAAATTCATGTTTATGTTCAAGGCCATTTTAGGTACTCAAAATTTTTATTACCACCAGTCAAGAATGAAAATTTATTGTGGTATAAGAAATGGTCAAATATACAAATAATAGGAAAGCAAACAAAATTATATTGGAATTTGATCCTAGCATCTCGGTCACACTATCCATCTTGGACTCCCCATCTATGGAAAAGTCTTTATATAATCGTACATTTGGGTTTAAGAGATATTTAATTATGTGTGGTTTTCAATGGAGATTCTTGTTCCATCTCTTAACAATATGTCTCCATATAGAAAGTACTTTTGCCTTTTATCCTTGTAGGCTGCATTTATTGCCTCTTTTCCCTAATTCCGGTCTCATAAATATAATAACCCATTGCATATTTTTAGCAGGACTTTAAACAAGAGGCACAATGAAATTGGTGACATATTTTCCTTTATTCCAAAAAGTAGTGTCATGAATGAGGAGAGTTATATATTTCCCTTCAAACTTGTTGCTCCAATTTGATCCATCCTATTCATTACAACAAAAAATCTTCTTCAAGTTGTTCTTCTGGCCAATACAAGATTATAGATAAGAAAGTTTGTAGTGAACCGAGAAATTTCTAGCCCTATGTTTTTCCTCATCATATTTAGTATAACTATCCACAAAAATGGGAACTCATTAACCAATTATAAAGGATATTTCAACCAACATAATAGAAAAATCATATAATCTTCAACATACCATGTCTACTTGTTGTTAGTTTTCCTACTTTAATTCAATGTTAGATAGGATCTTTAACTGAAATAATAACAAGCACAAAAAAAAAATATACACAATAATTTTCCTCGAGGAAACCATAAAGGAGAAAACCCCACAACTTCCTCAAAGATAGATTTGTCACCAATACAATATCACAAAATGGAAAACCCCAAAACATGATAGTCTTCTGCGACTCTCTCTCTTTCTCCTTAGTGAACTTGTATTCTCTCTCTCACTTATGCGAACTTGAGTGAGTGAGTAGTGTGTCCAAATGAGAGAGAAAGGCTCTCTATTTATACTTTAATTTTGACTTGATCTTTTACCTAACTAGGTCGGCCTCACTAAAACTGTCTGGGCTGACTTCTCTAGGGAGACTCAATAAACCCTTTTACATTTGAATCTAGGGGATCTATTGCCCCAAATTACAATGGAGGTTTTACCTCAATGACTTTGCATGACCAAACATAATAATGACATCCCCGACCGGAGGAAAAACATTTCCGTCGGAGGTACACATAAAATACAATAATAATTACAATATAAAATACAAATGAATATATTCCGAAGTTACATTTACATCAACACTCCCTCTTAACTATGAAGGTATTCTCTCATCACAGTCATCATCACCCTGGACACAATTCTGGACAACATCATTATCGGTGGATCATCTTCAATGCTGGAAAATCATCATCAACACTGGATCATCGTCGTTGCTACAGTAATCCTCATTCCGTTGATCATTTATTAGTGACATCTCTCGAATCTATCAGTCATAGGAAGTTCTACAGAGCCAGCCTTTTTTCATGCTGGATGCAGGCCTATCCCTCATGTAGGTCTTCATCATATCTGCGAGCAATCCATCAAGTAGGTACAACTCAAGACCAGTCATTACATTGCAACAACAATCACTTGCGTCTCCTACTTTCATCTCATCGTATCCAGATCATATCATCATCACATGAAACAAAACCCAGATGCACTTCTCATGTCCAATAGATCACTTGCGTCTCCCACCTAGTGGGTACAACCTAGGAGCACCTTAGGTGCATTATGTCTCTCAACAGTCATCCTGTGTCTACCAGCATGGGAGGACAATCAAGAGCACCCCAGGTGCATTACGTCCCAAGGACCACCTACGCCTACCACCATGCGATATCCTGCCTATGTGCACACACAGTGTATTATGACCAGTGGACCTCTCAACGTCTCTAGTATGGGAGGACAATCAACAACATCCCAGATGCATTACGTCCCAAGGACCACCTACGCCTACCACCATACGAGAACCAGCCCTTACATATACCAACATGGGAGAACAGTCAGGAGCATCCCAGATGCATTATGTACCAAGGACCACCTACATCTACCACCATGCGAGAACTTGTGATAATCTGCAAGAGATCTAGAAATTGTAACAACTCACAATCAAACTCTCAAGTATGTCACAAAGAAGAAGAGAAGAATGCACTCAATAATCACTCACAAACACAGAATAGTAGACAATGTCAATATCATACAATGGAATTATGAATGTAAAGAATGTAATACAATGAACTGCAAAGGAGCATGATATAGGATTCGAATTAACCATGTAGGGGATTCGAATCTGAGCTCAAAGTCTAGCTTGGATAACTATGGAGACATCATCTAGTCAGTAGTATCAGTCATAAATGGTAAGAGTTAGTCAAGTGTGTCCAATGGAGTCTAATAGAACCATCTAGCCATAAATCAGGGAATGGAGACTCCAAGGGGGGCGCATGAGGCTGTCATAGGGTCAAGTGGAACTCCAAAACTAGCTAACAAGGAGCTACGAGTAGTTAGGATGAGCAATCAGTGGAACAACTACTCAATCCATGCACTAATTGAGTGATAACTCCCGGTAGGTGAGAAAAGGCGCCCTAACTGAGTGATATATAGTGGTAGGTGAGCAAAGGCGCTCTAACTGACAGTGGTAGGTGAGAAAGGCGCACTTGCCATGCAGAACAGTCAAGAAGGGAGCATCAGGTAGGTAGGAGGCCAAATGGGGGCTAAAGATAGGCTTTGGAGAGCTAGAAGCAAGCTCTAGGTGCTGGGGAGACAACCATTAGAGAAATTTTGAGGTCAAAAAATGGCCTCAAAACAAAGAAAATGTATTATAAAAAACAACCAATCACATTCTAGTAGATGACATCATTCCCCTTGGTGAGGTGGCATTGCATGAGTTAAGAATGCTTATTTGTCAAATTTTCTATGGTGGATGAAAACACATAGTTAACCAAGGTAGTGGTGTAAGTACTTTTAAGTCATAAAGTAAAGTACTCATAATGATAGTCTTTTCATAAAATAATATTATTGTCATTTTCAAGTAAAGTACTTATAATGAATGTCTTTTCACACTTTCTCATAAAATAATATTATTGTCATTTTCATGTGAAGTACTCTTAATTCATAAAAAAAGTCCTTTCACATTTTTTTATAAAATCATATATTATCATTTTTATATTTTTAATTTAAAATTATATATTCACTCCATTCTATTTAATAACATAATGTCAAACTAATAAAAAATAATAATAGATTTAATAAATAATAATAATAATAATAATAATGCAATGTGGATTATAATAATATTATTAATATTTTACATGTAAATAAATTCTCAATTAATTACATTATATTAAATTTATGAGAAAAATACTAAATATAAAAAGTCAACATAAAATTAAAAAAATAGCTCTTAAAAATATTTTTTATTATTTAATTTCATTTGCAAGTTCAAGACAAATAAATACTAAAGGACAATAAATTTTTGGGAATTTACAATGAATCTTAGTCACGTCAATGTAGACTTATTTTATTAATTTTATTTCTAGTGAATTTTAAAAAACAACTCAACCATGGTTATTTATATTGTGCATAGAAAATAGTGTGGGAGGTGACTTGTCATATATACCTACCCCATAAAACCCCAAATTCATAATATTTTAATATATCTCATATTTTTCTAGTACATCTCTTAGGAGACCATTTTTTGACCTCAAAATCTCTCTAATGCATGATGATAATTGAATGCATGCAGTGCCATGCAAATGCATGTAGCATGCAGATTTGCATGCAACATGCAGATTTGCATGCAGGCATGCAAATGCATGCATACAAAATATAAAAATGATGGTGTGAATATTCCAACACCCCCCCGTAAGCTATATTATGAGAAATAACTGAAAACAGTAAAATAGGGCCCTAGTGACTAAGACCAAAGGTCACCCCGTACAATCAATCTAAATAAACTAAGTGAGGAAAGAGGAAAATGTTAGGATATTTAGACACTTAGGA
The DNA here is from genome assembly GCA_027924585.1 of Larix kaempferi. Lineage (NCBI taxonomy): Eukaryota > Viridiplantae > Streptophyta > Pinopsida > Pinales > Pinaceae > Larix > Larix kaempferi. Next base: position 23,938,631 of record BSBM01000361.1, read on the forward strand.
GTTAGTTAAGATCAACTTTTGTAATATATCCGTTAGAAAAAGTGTGTTTCTTTAGTATGCATTAGTATGCATTTGTAAATATTTAATCCGACGGTCACGATATGTTGTGATCCGACGGCTCAACTTCTCTTCGATCATACCTACTCTTGATCCGTGGCTTAACACCTGATTGGTCCATGATCTCTATTTAAATAGCATGGAGGGTCATTGGAAAGTTGATCGATTATGAGAAGCTCATTTGTAACTTTCTTTCTTTGCATAATAAATTGCTCCGTAGAAGCTATTTGGCCGGGGCCATGGAGTGTTTCCCTCTCAAGGGTTTAAACCATGTCAAAACATCGGTGTGTTGATATGTGATTTGTTTGTGTGAAGTGGTTTCTCTAGGTGTTCGGTATTTTGGGAGTACCCTATGTACCCGAACATGGTATCAGAGCTTTTATGAAGTGTCGCTTCTGGTTATGATCTAAATCTTAAACTGTTGTTGCCGACACTTGAAAGGGTTTCTGGTTCTGGTATTTCTATGCATTTTTGGGCCATAGGAGGTGTTCCATTGCATTCAGAGCGTCGTTTGCATTGGGAAATATTTTTTGTTTGATCGAAAACGGTTCTCGGTCGCTTCAGAAACGCATATTTCATCAGATCTGAAGGTATAATGTTACATTGACTTTTATTTTATTTATGTTTTAAAAAAAAATCTCATATTTTATCAGTTTTTATTATTAGATTTTTTTAGTTTTGGATTGTTGCTTTCCCTGTCTACGTATGCTCTTTTCCGTGCACTTTGTGCGATTTCGGCGAATCAGAAACAGAAAGGGAAAGGGTTTTTCTTGGATGCGTATGCTCTTTGCCGTGCACCTTGTGCGATCTGGGAAAATCAGAAACAGAGAGAAAACATAGACTTTCCGGGCAAGTTAACGAGATCTAACCCCACAAGTGTGGAATTTTGTTTGTTTGTTTTGGTTTATGGTGTGATTTGCAGAAAAAAGGCAAGCAAAGAAACTGAGTAAGAAGAGTCAAAAAAAAAGGAAAAAAAAAAGCCCCCTTCCTCCTTTCCATATTTTACATACCTTTTAATCTAGCTCACTTGGTTCAAAGTTGCTTTATTCCTTAATAGGTCTTGAGTCCAAGTCTTAGGAAGTTACTTTTAAAAGAAAAAGTGCATGCAATTTCTATTTTCAAGTTACTTTATTGTAAAAGTGCATCTCACTTAAATAATAAAAACTAAAAATAAAAAGTGAGTCACTTAAGTTCTTTTTTATTGCTACACTATTTAAAGTAACATTATTGTAAAAGTGAAATCACTTATTTTACAAAAGTGATTCACTTAAAACAACTTTCTTGTAAAGTGTTTGTCAAAGATTCATCTTGGGAAGAGGGAGGTCCTTTTTTTTAGCTGGTCATTCTTTATCTGCCACGTCACTATTGGAGACATCTTCAACATTTTCTTTGATCAAGCATAACTTCATCATACAGAGTCAGTTTTCAGTGCCGTTTTTTTTTTAAACCGCCTATTTTTTTTAGCTCTTCACATTAAGACTATTGGTTTCTGTTTTTACAGCCATTAATTTACAAATATGTCCATCCCTTGTGATATTCTACTTACCAGTTCCAACTATTTCTCATGGAAATCTCATATGGAGGATGTTCTACGAAGTAGAGGACTTTTTAGAATTACTTCAGGGAAAGAAACAAAACCCACTAATGATGATAAGAAAATCAAATGGACAAATAGATGTGACGAAGATCGTGGATTGATTGAGATGTCAATCTTTACTGATTTGCGATTCCACATATCTGGAATTGATGAACCTGATGCTGCTTGGGACAAGTTGGAATCTGTGTTTGGTAAACACAATGAAATTCGAGGTCACCAACTCGGAAGTTAGTTGATTTCTTTAAATACAAGTGATTTTTCATGCATATAAGGATATTTATATAAGTACAAAACTCTTAAACTCTTATGTGAAGATTGCAAGATTAAAAGGGAAGACAAACAATGCATTTATCATATTCTTTCCAAACTTGGATCTGCATATTCTGTTTTTTGTATCTACATTTTACTCCATGAAAGAATCCTTGAATGCAGCTAGTTATCAAGAGCCTAGTCTTGAATAATTTTGTGATTCCTTGATTAGAGAGCGAGATAAGCTCATCCATCTTAGAATAATTAACAATGAATATACATATGGGAAAGCTTTATTGTCCCAACAGAAAGAAAAGTCCAAGCCTCCCAAGAAACACAATTTTCGCAATAATAAGTCAAAACAAGGGTCCCAAACCCTCTCAGTCAGCTCCTTCTTTAAAAATTGACAAAGGATCCAAGCCAAAAGGCAAGAAGACTGAGCATCATTGCAACTATTGCGAGAAAGATAATCATGATGAATCTAAGTGTTTCAAAAAGATGGCAACCTTGGAAGCAACAATGAAGAAACACCACATCAGCCGCGTTTAGAATCTACTTCTCATGGACATGCACTTTGTGCTTCTGGTTATTCTTATAATGCATCTTCTTCTTCTACTTTAAATGAATGGATCATTGATTCTGGAGCATCTTATCATATGGCTAAGGATCAAACCATCTTTTCTACTATGCATGAATGTAACACCAAACAAATATTTGTTGATGATGATAGATATCTAAGTGTTGTAGGAGCTGGAACAGTTCCAATAGATAATGGTCATTTCAGTGATGTACTATGTGTTTCAAGAATTTCCTGCAATTTGTTATTAGTTTATCAAATCACTCATTCTGGTGAAGGTAAAACTGTGACGTTTACCCCTCACAAAGTTGTAATCAAGGATTTTAAAGATCCTCAACAAGTCCTAGCTACCAGAATTGTTGATGATATTACCAGGTTGTACAAATTTAACAACTTTGGGTCATCACCTTTTCCTTCAGTTTTTGTTGCTCATAGTGATAACTTGAGCAAACTTTGGCATGAGCGATTTGGTCACTTAAATTATTGCTCATTGCAACAACTATGTAAAGACAATATGGTGACAGGTATTCCGATGGTATCTTGGAAGGATGGTGTTTGTTCCGGTTGTGTACTCGAAAAAAACCATCGGGACAATTTTGACAAACGTGCCTCTTGGCACGCCTCGGTTCCCTTGGAGCTTGTGCATAGTGACTTGTGTGGTCCTCTTCCATCTGCTTCCTTTTCTGGTTTCAAATATTTCTTAACTTTCATTGATGATTACACCAGACGCACTTGGGTTTATTTCCTAAAACTTAAGAACGAAGTATTTAACATGTTCTTGGCCTACAAGGCTCTTGTTGAAAAAAAATCTGGTCATCAAATTATTAAGTTAAGATCTGACAGTGGAGGAGAATACATTAACAAAAAATTCACTACTTTCTGCATTGAACAAGGAATCCAACAGCAACACATTGTTCCATATACACCACAACAAAATGGTATAGCTGAATGGAAGAACCACACTTTAAAAGAAATGACTAATTGTATGATCAAATCCAAGGGACTAAGTCTTCAATTTTGGGCTGAGGCCATAAATTGTGCAAATTACATAGTTGATCGCACCCCCACTAAAGATTTACAAGGTATCACACCGGAATAAGCATGGAGTAAAATTAAACCAGATGTAAGTCACTTCCGTGTGTTTGGTAGTGAAGCATGGGCTCACATTCCGAATGAAAAATGGAAAGCATTGCAGCCTAAAAGTGAAAAGTGCATATTTGTTTGATATTCTGAAGATGTAAAAGGTTATAGACTTCTTCAACCACATTCTCATGATGTAATCATTAGAAGAGATGTTAAATTTGATGAAAATCTCTTGGCCTGCGAGCCTAACTCGGCGATTGTGCCATCTTTGGCCTGCGAGCCTGATTTGACGATTGTGCCTTCTTCTTCTTCCAACTTCCTTGACAGGTTTCCAACTTTGGTTTCTGATGATGACGATGAGGATGAAAATCCACCTCCGCCTGCTCATGTTCCTCCAGTTGCACCAGCACAAGTTCTTCCTCGATGGGTCCGTTCAACATTTGAAGCAGCTGGTGATCTTGTCGGTGATCCTAGAGATCAACGTCGAACAAGTTCTCAGTTTCAGCGAGCCTCTTCTCTTTTGGCTCAAGTTTCTGAGAATCATGATCCAGAAACTTTTGCAGAAGCTTCAGAAAATCCAGATTGGGATGCATCTATAGATGAAGAATATTGTTCCTTAATGGCGAACGATACTTGGGATCTTGTACCTCTTCCAAAAGGAAGAAAACTTGTCAGATGTAAATGGGTCTATAGAACTAAGTATGCATTAGATGGAAGTGTTGAACAACTTAAGGCAAGGTTAGTTGCCAAAGGTTTTTCACAAGTTGAAGGGATTGACTACAATGAAACATTTGATCCTGTCGCAAAAATGAACTCCATCTGCCTTGTTCTTTCCCTTGCAGCCTTACATAACTGGGAAGTCCATTAAATGGATGTCAAGTCCACCTTCTTACATGGTGATCTACAGGAGGAAATTTACATGGAACAACCTCCTGGATATGTTTAGAATAACTCTAGCCTTGTCTGCCGCCTTAAGAAATCCTTATATGGTTTTAAGCAAGCTCCTAGAGCTTGGTATGCCAAAATGGATAGCTTTCTACTTGACACTGGTTTTTCTAGATTCCATTCTGACCCCAATGTCTATACCAAGAAAGTAGGAAACCATCTTATCATACTTGTCCTATATGTTGATGACCTTATTCTTACTGGTAGTGATCCTAAGCTTATGACCCATGTGAAATCCAGTCTTAAGTAAAATTTTGAAATGTCAGAATTAGGACATTTGCATTATTTTCTTGGTCTCCAAGTCCTGCAAACCAAAGAAGGAATTTTTCTTTCTCAGTTTAAGTATGCTTGTGACCTTCTTTGTCACTTTCACATGGAAGATTGTACACCAGCCCCTTCTCCCTTCTAGTCTGGAGTCAAAATTTTTGCCACTTGTACTTCACTTGAAGTAGATGCCACCTTGTATCGTCAGCTTGTTGGTAGTCTCTTATACTTGACTCATTCCCGTCCTGACCTTTCCTTTGCCGTTGGTCATGTTTCCCGTTATATGCAAACACCTCATGAAAGTCACTGGAAAGAAGCTAAAAGAATACTTCGATATATTCAAGGCACAATTCAGTTTGGGATTCATTACAGTACAAGGGGGAAACCTTTGTTGGTTGGTTTCAGATTGGGTCGGCAATCCTGATGATCGAAAGTCTACTGCAGGTTATGTTTTCAGTCTGGGATCTGGACCTATCACTTGGGCTTATAAGAAACAACAAGCTCTTGCTCTTTCTTCAGCAGAGGCAGAATATCGAGCCACAGTTAATGCCAGTCAGGAAGCTTTATGGCTTCGACAAATCCTTTCAGAGTTTGGATTCGAGCAGCGACAATCTACTCCACTTTGGTGTGACAATTAAAGTGCCATCAGGCTCGCCAAAGATCCAGTCCTACATCAACGCAGCAAACACATTGAGCTACATATGCACTTCATCAGAAATCTTGTTCATGATCATGTTCTTGAAGTGCTCTTTTCTCCTACAGATGATCAAGTTGCAGACATCTTCACCAAGTCTCTTACAGAAGCGAAGTTTTCTAAACTTTGATCTATGTTAGGAGTTCAGGAACTTGTCATTAAGGGGGGATAGGCTCTAATGCCTCCTTCCTTCTCCTAATCGTGTCACCTTTGTAAATCCTTCAATCCTATCCCAAGTTGTTCTTAAGAGGGGATGTTAGGATACTTCGACACTTAGGAGTTAGTTAAGATCAACTTGTGTAATATATCCGTTAGGAAAAGTGTGTTTCTTTAGTATGCATTAGTATGCATTTGTAAATATTTAATCCGACGGTCATGATATGTTGTGATCTGACGGCTCAACTTCTCTTAGATCATACCTACCCTTGATCCATGGCTTAACACCCGATTGGTCCATGATCTCTATTTAAAGAGCATGGAGGGTCATTGGAAAGTTGATCGATTATGAGAAGCTCATTTGTAACTTTCTTTCTTTGTATAATAAATTGCTCCGTAGAAGCTATTTGGACGAGGACATGGAGTGTTTCCCTCTCAAGGGTTTAAACCACGTCAAAACATCGGTGTGTTGATCTGTGATCTATTTGTGTGAAGTGGTTGCTCTAGGTGTTCGGTCTTTTGGGAGTACCCTGTGTACCCGAACAGGAAAACCTAGTGGGAAGAAATCCCTCCCTCAAAATAGACTGAAGGATGCTAATGTAGCATATCATCTCTCACCCCTAAAGGAGGTAAGTGTCCTTCTTTCTCAAAGAAGGATCGATAGATCCGAAATGGATAAGGAATTTCACAAGGATGAATCCTTACATGTGAAAAATATGATATGGTAGATCGGGGGGCAGTGGTTTCCCATCGAAGAAGAGGATCAGTAAAGAAAGAAGGATGAAACCTCCCATGCTGAAACTCTGATCTGGCTGATCGGGAATCAGTGGTTTTCCATTGAGGAAGAGGATCAATCATGTGAGAAGGATGAAACCTTCCATGCTGAAAACCTGATCTGGCTGATCGGGGAGCACTGACTACCCATCGAGGAATAGGAGGAAAACCATGTGAGAGATCTTCAGGTTCTTGTGGATATGGATATCCCATTTGCTCATCTTCATCATCAGTTGCTATACCTTCAGGTTCTTGTGGATATGGGTCTAGCATTCTCTCATCTCCATCTTGAAATTCTGAATCTAAAATATCATGTGAAGATGCATCATCACATCCAAACTCTGAGTTTGAAATCTCATGTGAAGAAGCAAGTAAAACTAGCTCATCATCACAAACAAACTCTGAATCTGAAATCTCATGAGGAGAAGCAAGTAAAATTGGCTCATCATCACATGCAAACTATGAATCTGAAATCTTATGAGGAGAAGCAAGTAAAACTGGGTCATGCTCATCATCACTCGAAGGAGGAACATATCCAAAAATGTTGATGTCTTGAAACTGCTCCAGGATATGCATGTAGTCCTCATTTGAACCATCATGACTGTAATCAATATCAGAAGAACTAGATGATGATGGATCTTCATTAAGATCAAAGGAGGATGCAGTAGTGGAGTCCCATTTTGAACTAGGAGTTGGACAAATAGGTGCTAGATCTTCAGGTTCTTGTGGATCTGGATCTAGCATTCGTACTTCTTCAAGAGTCCTCTTTTTTCTCAATTTCTTTTGGTGTATCTTTTCCCTTTAGGCAACATTTGAAGGTGCCATGGAAAAAATTGCCACTTAGAAGACCATCAATCACATTCCGAGCTAGCTTGTAGTTGAGATGAGATAGTCTACTCTCTTCATGAGTATGAGAGCGAAGAGAAGACTCCTTTGAGAGAGGCAAGAAGTGTGAAAACTCATAGAGTTTTGTCTTATGATTTGCAACTCCTTTTTCAATGATTTCCCCTGAAACCATGTGTTGTACCTCGACTTCATATGGAGTAAAGATCACTCTTTTGGGCTCTCCAGTATGAATCATTTGATACACTGAAAGGAAATTAGTTGCAAGATAAGGAACATAAAGCACATCAAAAAAGTGACCATGATCAAGATCGATTCTTCCAATCCCTTGAGAGGAGACTTCTGAATCATTGCCCAAACTGATGGAAGGGCCAATAGAGCTTTCGAAACTAGAGAAGAGATCTTTGGAGGAAGCCATATGACATGATGCTCCCGAATCTATGATGAAAGAAGAATCAGTTGATGCACTTGCTATGAGAGCATGACATCTTTCTTTGCCTTCGGATTTAGAAGATTCAGTATCCAGATCTTTCTTCCTTGCACATGCTGGTACAGGAAGATTGTTCTTCTCAAGTAATTGAGCCATCAAATCTATAGTATTCTTCATCCAAGAACTCTCAGGATGGAACCCTCTATGACAATAAGTTCACTTGGTCTTTCCCTTCTGAGAATGCTTGGTCTTCCTTGAGTTCGGAGCCCCATCTAACTAGTATGGACTATCAGTAGGCCTTGTATCATTCAATCTCTTGTCAGAAATATTTTGCTTGCCTTTACCATTCACTCTCTCTGCAGCTATAAGAGATGAATCCAATTTGGGTTTGATCATTCCCATGGAGATCAACTTCTATTCCTCTTGAGTAAGAGATTGGATAAATTCATCAAGTGAGGGAAATTTCCATTTTGGAATGGATAACTTAGCTGACTATAAAGTAGAGACAAAAACTGAGAAGCTTGCCCCCAACTTTGAGAGAATGGAAAGTATAAGCTGCTTGTCTTCTTTCACTATCTCATATCTTTTCAACTGTGATATCAAGCTTTTGAACTTGGTGAGGAAGGCATTGATAGATTTGAAGCTGTCAAGACTCAAAGATATGAGTTCATTCTCCAATTTGTGTCCTTTCATATCATCTTTCTGTCCAAAAAGGGATTCGAGCTTGTCCCAAACCTCTTTAGGAGATGTTAGATCGATGACATGGAAGTGAAGATCTTCAGAAATTGAGAGAAGGAGGAGGCCAACTGCTTCATCAAGTCTATCCAAGTACTTGGACTTTTCAATTGCACTGAGAGGTTCTACCATCGTTCCATTGAGTATTCAGGTGAAGCTCTTGGATCTCATGAAGAGATCCATCTTGGATTTCCACTCAACATAGTTGGAAGATGTGAGCTTTAGATCTATCTGAACAGAGAAAGTCGAATAGTTGAAGAAGATTCCGAACGGGTGAATAAACTTGCAAAACAAGAAGAGTTTTTGCTGATGGAGAATGCTACACTTTGGATGAACACTACCTTAAGAAAAATTGGCACATAGACTAAGTCCTTCACACCTAGCTAGACCTCACTGGATTTATCCAATGAATTCAAGTAGTAGCACCAGGATTTGTTGTGGAAACTCAGAGGCTTCTGGTGCACAAGTGAAAGATAGTTGCTCAAAGAAATGCTGCAACTGCTGCAATGGCTGCAATTTGAATAGCTGCTTCCTGCTCTGGTACCATGTGATAATCTGCAAGAGATCTAGAAACTGTAACAACTCACAATCAAACTCTCAAGTATGTCACAAAGAAGAAGAGAAGAATGCACTCAATAATCACTCACAAACACAGAATAATAGACAATGTCAATATCATACAATGGAATTATGAATGTAAATAATGTAATACAATGAACCGCAAAAAAACATGATATAGGATTCGAATTAGCCATGTAGGGGATTCGAATCTGAGCTCAAAGTCTAGCTTGGATAACTATGGAGACATCATCTAGTCAGTAGTATCAGTCATAAATGGTAAGACATGAGGCTGTCATAGGGTCAAGTGGCACTCCAAAACTAGCTAACAAGGGGCTACAAGTAGTTAGGATGAGCAATCAATGGAACAACTACTCAATCCATGCACTAACTGAGTGATAACTCCCGGTAGGTGAGAAAAGACACCCTAACTGAGTGATATTTGGTGGTAGGTGAGCAAAGGCGCTCTAATGGACAGTGGTAGGTGAGAAAGGCACACTTTCCATGCATAACAGTCAAGAAGGGCGCATCAGGTAGGTAGGAGGCCAAATGGGGGCTAAAGACAGGCTCTGGAGAGCTAGAAGCAAGCTCTAGGTGCTGGGGAGACAACCATGATGGTGACTGGATGCATGCAGTGGCTTGCAAATGCATGCAACATGCAGATTTGCATGCATGAATGCAAAATATAAAAATGATGGTGTGAATATTCCAACATAACTGCTCTAGTGCATCTGCGTCTTCTGATCTCATCACTCCCTCTTAGGAGGAACCTCGATCTGGATAACACCAATCTTATCTCTAAAGTACTTGAAATTCACTCTGGATAATGACTTGGTCAACACATCGACCATCTACTCATTTGTCGCCACATACTTGAGCTTCACTACTCCTCTCTGCATCATATCCCTTATATAGTGGTACTTGATCTCAATGTGCTTCGACTTGTCATGGAACACTGGGTTCTCGAACAACTTCATGCAACTCTGGTTGTAGTCACAGAAGATACAAGCTATCACCTCTAACTGGAGATCAAACAAATCTGACAGTAGATTCCTAAGACATACTGCCTCACAACTATCCGAACAAGCTGCAACATACTTTGCTTCGGCTGTAGTCAGTGCCACGCACGATTGATTCCTGCTAAACCAAGAGATCATACCGGATCTCATACTGAAGCAACATCCCAAAGTGCTCTTCCTATCTGCGACACTTCCTGCCCAATCCGAATCAACATAACCCTGTAGGTTAATATTATGATTCACCTCATACTTGAGCCTATAATCAACTGTACCCTTTAGGTACCTCAATATATGCTTTGCAACAATCAGGTGAACATGTATCGGATATGTCAGGAACTGGCTCAGGGTGTTCACAACAAAGCATATGTATGGTCTCATGTTCGTCAAGTACATGAACGAACCAATCATCTGACGGTACATCGTGGCATCAACTGCCTCTATGAAGCATCAAACAATACCTTCAAGTTCAATGCCATGGGTGTGGCCATAGCCTTGCAGTCCATCATTCTGAACCTCTTCAGAATATCTACTGCATACTATCCTTGTCCAAGGAAGATTCCATCCGCACTTTGCCACACCTCCATTCCTAATAAATAATTCATCATCCCCAAGTCCTTCATCTCAAACTCTGCGGAAAGCCTCCTCTTCACATCTGCAATGAGCTCATCCTCACCTGTCAGAAACAGTTCATCTACATATAAAAGAAGTATCAATGGATTTCTGCCTTCAACCTTAAAGTAAAGGTTGGAATCTACTTTACTCTTAGTAAATCCTAAGCTCATCAGGAAATTGTCCATCCTGGGGGCCTGCTTTAGTCCATACAAGGCTTTCTTTCTGGGAGAATTCATGTGCCAAAAATATTTCCTTGTGTTTTTCAATGCTACCATCTGTAGCATGCTTGATCTTGTAGATCTACTTCGAAGTCACAACAGACTCCCCTTATGGTCTCGGAACTATCTCCCAGACATCATTCTTCATAATCGACTAGTACTTCTCGATCATGGCATCCTTCCATTCTTTCTTCTCTGCTGCTTCCTCATAGTTGGAAGGTTATTTATCAATGATGTCACACAGCAGGGCCACATAGCTGGAGTATGGTCTAGGTCTCTTGCTTTCTCTATGCATCCCATCTAGAGCGCCATACTTCTATGCATCTTGTAATGCTTCTCGTGCCCATGCTGGACTTCTCTTGTGGGAGTTCTTCTCACGTGGTGGATCTACATGTTCTTGTGGTTCTTCCATGTCGTGGTCTTCATGATATTCTTGAATTGTCATAACTGAATCATTGTTACAAGTTTCTCACGATCTTTCCTACAAGTCAATTTAGTTGCGTGATTAGAAACATTTAATAATTCAAAACAAATTCTTATTCATAGGTCACACAGTCATGCAACTATCTTAGCCAATGTGTCAATATAACATTCATCCATATCCCGTATTCATATGGTAACTTTATAGATTCCTTCCATCTATACCAGAACATTATTAAGAGCGTGCACTACTCCCAATATGTCAGCAAAGAGGTTTCATTCTAGATAAGTAGCAATGGAATGTTGTACAGTACCATAGGCCACTTACCCATTACTTGTAAATTAGTAGTATTATGTTCATTAATGCAACTTTTCTAACATGCATAATACACCTCATATTTCTAGGAATATAATTATGTACACGACTGAACAATATCATTTAAGTAGTTAGATATACAAGAAATGGAAATTCAAATACTTATCTTTGTTTGGTTGTTGGGTGAACCCCCTCTTGATCTTTGCTTCCTTGCAGGAACTATTGGAGTCTTTGACAGTGTGGTCCCTCTTGATCTTTGCTTCCTTGCAGAAACTATTGGAGTCTCTGATAGTGCTATACTTCATTGTCTGATATGGATTTATGGAAGTCCTGAAACTGCTTTTCTTGCAATAGGTAGTGCTCTATAGTGCACATGTGCAAGCCTTCTATGCCATTGTTCACTTGGTTCCATGGAGTCATGAACCAATGCTTGTTCAGGTTGTCCGTTCAACTTGTACAAGCCTCCCTCTTGCTCTCCAATCAATGTTGCATCATCTATTGTCTTTCCTTTTGGCCACATTAGGACTTGGCCATCGACAAATGCAACCCTCGTTCCCTTAGCATCTAGTGCTGATATGGAGAGAAGGTTCTTCTTTAATCCTGTAACATATAAAACATCTTTCATCTTCAAATATTTTCCGAAGTCTAGCTTGTAGGACGCTTCTCCACTTCCTTTTATGGGGTATTGATAATCATCCCCAAGTTTCACCTTATGAGGTGACTCATGCTCAGATATATTGACAAATGATTCTTTGTATCTCGTCATGTGCTTGGAAGCTCCACTATCTACACACCAATCATTGCTCCCATGTGTGACAGTGCCCGAGAGTGTTGAGATCAAGACATATTCTACATCACTTGAAAAATCATCTCTTTCTTCTTCTCTGGTTCTTTTCCTTGTTGGTTCATCATCTTCAGCGGTGTGAGCATGATGTCTCCTCTTGTTTGTCTTCTTGGAGGAACCTTTGTTTCTGGGACAATATTTGGATTTGTGTCCCTTCTCATCACATAACATCTAATTTTGGATAGATATCTTTTGGTTATCCTTTGTCTTTCGTGATGGTAATTCTCCCTCTTATTGTGATGGTGGTTCTCCCTCTTGTTGTGATTTCTTCTAGTATGAACTATGAGAGATTGATCATCATTTGCTCCCATCTTTTCTTATTTTTACACAAGTCGAGCTTCTTCTTGTGTACATTCTTCCCATAGTCCGCTGAAGGTGATCAAATTTTTCATGGCACATATCCCTTGAATGAATGAGTCCCATGATCTTGGGAGACCATTCAAGGTGGTCATAACGATCTCTCCTTATTCTACCTTTTCTTCAACTGCTTCAAGTTTTTCCTTGATATGCGAGACCCTTGTGAAATAGGATTGCATGGTCTCCAAGTTTAGGATATTCACATTCTTGAGCTGGTTCCTTAATGTCATCTTCTGATTTATGTTCTTCCCTTCGAATAGCTTTGTCAACGCATCGAAAATCTCCTTGGGTGTCTTCAAGGATGACACATGTGGGATAAGATGATCTTTAATGGAGCATGCAATAATTCTCTTGGCCTTAACCAATTTCTTCTTATGGATAGCCTTAGTGTTAAATTTTCAGAATTTACTTCAATCTGATCTAGGATCTTAACTGAGAGAACAACATGTACAGCATATCAATCATGGAGACAATAATGCAAGCACACAAGAGACACAAAGATTTACTTGGGGAAAACCATAAAGGTGAAAAACCCCAATAACTTCCTCAGAGATAGATAGAGCAATGATACAACCAACCAAGAGAGATAGCCATAACCTAGCAGTAGATCCTCCTCCTCCATAAGTGCGCCACTCCTCCTTGAGTGCATGTGTGAGAAGTGAGTGAGCAAATAGAGTGCCTCCCGCACTCTATTTATACTTGACTTGACTTGCCTTTTTACCTAACTCATGTAGGCTCGAACTTAACCACATAACATAATGCTGACTGGGCCGACCCCCGATAGGGTGGTCTAATAACCCTTTGACCCACATGGTCGACCCCCAATAGGGTGGTCTAATAACCCTTTGACCCACATGACTTATACAGGGCCGACCCCAAACAAGGTGGTATAATAACCCATCAAGTATAAGTTACGACACTTACAATATAAATAACGACACTTCCTTATAGAGGAATAATACCATCTCTATAGGAATACAATATACATATATGTGAAATACATTTCGAAGTTACATATACATCAACACTCCCTCTTAACTAGGAAGGTATTTCTCAGCACAGTTCTTCTAGCACAAGTCATCTTCTCTGGATCATCGTCACTGGATAATCATCATCGAGTCATCATCATCGTCACTGCTGCTGCTATCTCAATCAATCTCTAAATCTACTCGTCATAGGAAGTTCTACAGAGCCAGTCCTTTTTCATACTGGATGTAGGCCCACCACCTGCAGGTCTTCATCATCATTGGCCATACTGTGGAATCCTCAGGACTGATTACATGCGTCAACCTGGCTGCAGCATCCCAGGCTATTACGAGCACACAGCTCTACCTGTAGGATCTCCCAGGAGCACATTACATGTGACCCATCACAAAACCTGGCTGAAGCATCGCAGGCTGTTACGAGCACGCGGCTCTACCTGTCGGATCTCCCAGGAGCACATTACATGTGATCTCACCACAAAACCTGGCTGAAGCATCTGAGGCCTTTTTCATCCTGTCTAGATCTCCCAGGAGCAAATTACATGTGGTCATGGCAAAACCTGGCTGAAGCATCTGAGGCCTTTTTCATCCTGTCCAGATCTCCCAGGAGCAAATTACATGCCATAGGACAAAACCTCGCAAGAGCATCTCAGGATGTTACGGGTACACAACTCCGACCTGAAATCTCCCAGGGCACAAATTACATGTCCTCCCAGGAAAAACCTCGCAAGAGCATTTGCCAGATGTCCCAGGGCACCGAATTACATGCCATAGGCAAAACCTTGAAAGACCATCTGCAAATCTCCCAGGGCACAAATTACATGCTTTCCTGCACAACCTGATCCACGGCCACAAAGTATCATCTGATACTCATCAAACATCATCCTGATGTACACATGATCATCCTGATCATCATCACTGCAACATCCTGCTGCATGTCATCTGGAGAAGCTCGTCATCCACGATCATCCAAGTATCCACCTGATACATACATAGATACATGATCCACACAAAGTATCCATCAACATACATGATCCACCTGATCATACAAAGATACATGATCCACACAATGTATCCATCAGCATACATGATCTACCTGATCATACAAAGATACATGATCCACACAATGTATCCATCAGCATACATGATCTACCTGATCATACAAAGATACATGATCCACACAATGTATCCATCAGCATCCAACATGATGCGTTCATACAAAATACATACACATGATCCAACCGATCATATCCAGCATCCAACATGATGCATTCATACATACATATAATGATCCAACTGATCATATCCAGCATCCAACATGATGCATACACAAAATACATATAATGATCCAACTGATCATATCCAAGCAGAAACCAGAACATCATCCTGATGCCCATTATCCAACGCTTACATCCACAGCCATGTGAAGGATCCTCCTTCCAACATGCTTGGAATGGCTTCAGAAAATGTGTCCATCACTTCTTCCTCGAAGTGTCCTCGTTCTGAAGAATGCCAATCCTCTCTCTGAAGTACTCGAACTTCACTCTGGCTAGTGGCTTCGTCAGCACATCTGCAATCTGCTCGTCTGTCGCAACATACAGAAGCTTCACAGCTCCTCTATGCACCATATCCCTGATATAGTGATATTTGATCTCTATGTGTTTCGACCTATCATGAAACACTGGGTTCTCGGACAGCTTCACACAACTCTGGTTATCACAGAAGATACCAGTAGCCTCCAACGGGAGATCAAATAACTCAGACAGTAGCTTCCGTAGCCATACTGCCTCACAACTAGATGAGCAGGCTGCAACATACTCTGCCTCAGCTATACTCAGTGCTACGCAGGACTGCTTCCTTCTAAACCAAGAGATCACACCTGATCCCATACTGAAGCAACACCCAGTTGTGCTCTTCCTATCTGCAGCACTGCCAGCCCAATCTGAATCAACATAACCCTGCAGGTTAAACTTTTGATTCGCCTCATACCTGATCCCATAATCCACTGTACCCTTCAGGTACCTCAGAACATGCTTTACAGCAACCAGGTGAACACTCCTCGGATCCGTCAGGAACTGGCTCAATGTGTTCACAGCAAAGCAAATGTCCGGTCTCGTGTTCGTCAGGTACATCAAGGACCCAATCATCTGACGATACATAGAAACATCAACCGCCTCAGATGAAGCATCACATAGAAGCTTCAGATTCGATGCCATAGGTGTGGCCATGGCCTTGCAGTCGATCATCCCAAATCTCGTCAGGATATCTACTATGTACTTCCCTTGTCCAAGGAAGATTCCATCTGCACTCTGCCACACCTCCATGTTAAAAACAAATAGTGCATCATCCCTAAGTTCTTCATCTCGAACTCGGTAGTAAGCTTCCACTGCGTGTCGGCAATCAATCTATCTTCACCTGTAACAAACAGGTTATCCGCATACAAAAGTAGTATCACTGGATTGCCTTCCTCAACCTTGTAGTAAAGGTTGGAATCCGCTTTATTCTTGGTAAAGCCCAAGATGGATAGAAAGTTGTCTATCCTACCATATCAAGTTCTGCACACATATATGACTACACCATGCTGTCTTGAAATCCATCTGGTGCATCTTCTATTTCATCACTTTTGTATTTCTCAATGCTGCCATCTGCAACATGCTTGATCTGATAGTTCCATTTGGAATTCATAGCAAACTTCCCTTCATGTCTTGGGATTACATCCCAAACATCATTCTTCATGATCGACGGATCATGGCATTTCATTTCTTCATCCCAGATCCTGGGAACTTCAATATCTTCAATAGATATCTTTGTTGCTGGAACAAAATGTTGTAGTTCTTCTTTTGTAGGAGATGGCATACGATCTTTCCTACACAACAAGTTAAATTGCATGATTAGAAAACATCTCATAGTTTTCAGAACAAATTCTTACACATAAAGAAATATGCCATACAGTCATGCAATTATCTTAGCCAATGCTTCAATACAACATTTATCCATATTTCGTAACTTTCTAGATGCCTTCCAATCTCTACCAGAACATTGTTAAGAGTGTGCACAACTCCCAACATGTCAGCAAAGAGGTTTCATTCTAGATAAGTAGCAATGGAATGTTGTACAGTGCCATAGGCCACTTACCCATGCATATTAGGAGTATACTGTTCATCAATGCAATTATTCTGATATGCATAATACACAACCTAATTCTAGGAACATCAGTATATACATTATTGAACAGTATTATTTAAGAAATGACAATTCAAATACTTATCTTTGTTTGTTCGTTGGGTGGACTCCCTCTGAGTCTTTGCTTCCTTGCAGGAGCTGCTGGAGTCCTAATCTGAAGTAGCTTCTTATACAACTTTCTGTTGTGGGATGTAGAGAGATGGTCAACTCCCTCTGAATATCTGCATCCTTGCATAAACTACTGAAGTGTGCTCCTTTGCTTTCTTGCAGGAACAACTGGAGTGTGCTCCCTCTTGATCTTTGCTTCCTGGATTACATGTCCTTGAACTTACATTCATCCTTGGTTCCTATGCATGCTTATTAGTATCATGATTGTGTTATCCTTGTGATCTCATATAAAATCATACATTCATTAGTATACTATTAAAAACACAATAATCTCAAGCATGTTTAGTCATGATCATTTCAAACAGAAAATAATAAGCATTAGCATTCAAGGTTTATGTAGAATTCTTATGGTTAGTCAAATCATAAGAAACATAACATATCTAAACCTGTAATTACTCAAACCTATGACTCTTCGAGTTAGTTGAATCATCAATCAAGATAAGAGATATAAAATGCATAAAACCTGTGATTATTCAAACCTATACCATCATGATTCTTTTGGTTAGTCATATCATCAATTATGGTAAGAAACATAATATGCATACAATCATGATTATTCAAACCTATGACTTCATGAATAATCATTATCAACAACAGTATAAGATCCTAACACAAGGTAGGATTCTATCTTGATATAGGAAAAACATACCTGGATTAGCATGCTAGCTATTTATGTCTAACATACTCACATGATGTCTTCTTGTTCTTCTTCAATGACTTGTGCTAGTAACCTGTATATCTTATAGGTTAACTATTACAAAACCAAGTTATACATACCTCGTAAATGGATCTTCTATGAGATCCATGACAATGGATGAATCTTTGTCCTCATGTTATCATGATCATATGTTCTTGGACCAGAACATGATTTGTCTTTCTTGGTGTACCTTTCATGTTAGTAGACAACATAAACCTCATACAACACCATAATGCATTAGTACAATCATAAGTGTCAACACCCTAACCAATGAATATCTTCTATCATGCATTCATAATTTTGTTAAGGTGATACGACAAATCTAAAATCAAAATTGTACTAATCGTAATAACATGAAGACAAACATACCATAAACTTAATCATGGACAAATATCGAAACATACCTCGATGAGTCATACCTGTCGAGATTGCTTGTAATCTACTTATGTAAGGCCTTAGCCTCATCTCCCTCTGAAACAGGAACTTCTTCACTCATGCAGATGATCAATCCATCTTCTTCTAGGATTAACCCAATCCACTTGATTTGCAAGAACTGGACCTGGAGCTGGATATGGGTTTGTCAGAGAAACCCCAAAAATTCAAACTTTGAATTTCAACCTTCTGACAGGATAGAAATATGTGTCTTGATGAGCTGATCAAGCTGGTATATTCAAAATTTGAAAACTGCAAAGTTTCACTCCTCAATTTTGCCTTTGAAACTTTCGGATTCACTGGACGTGACCCTGAACTGGGGTTTGATGAAGCCCACTCTTCTGCCCAATCAAAATGTTTGATCCAAAGCTCTAAGCTTCTATTTTTCTGAGGAGCTTCCAGCCGTGGTCACAGATTTCAAAAATTCCCATTTTTACAGAAACCCTAATTTTCCACTTTTCTGATCAAAGTCCCGAACTAGGGTCTAATCAAGCCCGGCCTTCTGCCCAACCAAAAATTCTGATCTTGGTCTCTAAATTTATATTTTGATGAGTAGCATCCAGCCGTGGTCTCCGATTACAAAAATTCCAACTTTCTCCAAAGCCCTAAATTCCGGAAGCCATGAATGAAGGTCCCAAAAAATAATTCTGTTTTGACAGAAATATGTACCTGATTGTTTCTGGTGTAACTCCGAAATTTTTGATCCACAGGGTCTGAAAAAGTTTCCTAAAATAGCCTGACCTGTTATCTTTCCATCCTGACAGGTCTGACCTCAATTGGATTCTCTGAGAGATAGTTATGCCAAATGTCGCAACGCAACCTGTTTTGGGATAAAACAGGAGAGCGAACTTGTACGGCGTGCCACATGTCACTGTTTTAACTTCGGCCTCTGAAAACGTTTCCTGAGATAGCTTGTCCTATTAACTTTTCATCCTGATAGGTCTGACCTCAATTGGACTCTCTGAGAGAGAGTTATGCCAAATGTCGCAACATGACCTGTTTATGGGATAATACAGGAGAGCGCACTTGTACTGAGTGCCACGTGTCACTGGTTCAACTTCGGCCTCTGAAAAAGTTTTTTGAGATATTAAAGTCTGTGTACTACCTGTCACTTTTCACGAAATTTCATTTGGAGCTTCCTGGCCCATGTTATGACCTTTTTCCCAAGGTCACCTGATTTTAACTCAGATATGGAAGAGGCAGAAACCCTATATTGAACAGATCATAAATCACAAAGTACAACGAATTAGAGGTTTTCCTTTGGACATAAGGTACCTGGAGATCTTAGCTTCATCCTGTAACAATTTCAGATCCGAAAAATTCACCAAAACGGATTTATAGCGAAAGTGATACGATGACTGGTTTTTGCTATATCAAGCCCTAGCATCGTAAGTGCAACAAGTGTCATACATGCCATATCATGCCTTCTTTCAGGCTAGCTCTGATACCATGTTAAATTTTCAGAATTTACTTCAATCTGATCTAGGATCTTAACTGAGAGAACAACATGTACAGCATATCTATAGCATATCAATCATGGAGACAATAATGCAAGCACACAAGAGACACAAAGATTTACTTGGGGAAAACCATAAAGGTGAAAAACCCCAATAACTTCCTCAGAGATAGATAGAGCAATGATACAACCAACCAAGAGAGATAGCCATTACCTAGCAGCAGATCCTCCTCCTCCATAAGTGCGCCACTCCTCCTTGAGTGCATGTGTGAGAAGTGAGTGAGCAAATAGAGTGCCTCCCGCACTCTATTTATACTTGACTTGACTTGCCTTTTTACCTAACTCATGTAGGCTCGAACTTAACCACATAACATAATGCTGACTGGGCCGACCCCCAATAGGGTGGTCTAATAACCCTTTGACCCACATGGTCGACCCCCAATAGGGTGGTCTAATAACCCTTTGACCCACATGACTTATACAGGGCCGACCCCAAACAAGGTGGTCTAATAACCCATCAAGTATAAGTTACGACACTTACAATATAAATAACAACACTTCCTTATAGAGGAATAATACCATCTCTATAGGAATACAATATACATATATGTGAAATACATTTCGAAGTTACATATACATCAACACTTAGCTTAATCTCCCTCTGGTGCTGGAACCTCTTCATTAACTTATTTGTCCAAATCATTTTCTTCAAGGACAAGAGAAATTCTATACTTCCATGCACATAAGTTGTCATCTCCCTCAAGATTATCCTCAAGCTTGGTGTGGTGAGTCATTTTAAATGAGAACCTCAAATGGAAATAGAAAAGATTTAGGTCTTACCAATTTGAGATGCCCAACTTGGTTATGGAGCTGGTTGGCCTAGGGTTTGTCAAATAAACCCTAATTTTCCAAACTTGGAATCTTGAAATTCTGATTGGGAATGAAGATGCGCCTCCTCAAGGTTAGTTTTCCAATGTACTCCTTTTCCCAAATATGTGGACAAAATCTCAAAATAA
Source organism: Larix kaempferi (assembly GCA_027924585.1). NCBI lineage: Eukaryota > Viridiplantae > Streptophyta > Pinopsida > Pinales > Pinaceae > Larix > Larix kaempferi. Next base: position 23,959,314 of record BSBM01000361.1, read on the forward strand.
CTGATGCCCTAGTTTTCTCCCGATAGTAGTGACAGGGCAAAAATTGAAAATTCTAGGAATTTGATTATGCTTCAACATAAATATGTGCCCTTATAGGGAAAGTTATCCTAGCCCTCTTTTTCGGATGATCTGTGGAGATAAGACCTCAAACTTGGAAGCCCTAGTTTCCTGCTGCTGCACAATGCCTTCTTTTCAGGTAAGCTCTGATACCATGTTAGTTTTTCTACTTTAATTCAATGTTACCTAGGATATTTAACTAAAAGAATAACAAGCACAATAAAACACAATAGACACGATAATTTTCCTTGGGGAAACCGTAAAGGAGAAAAACCCACAACTTCCTCAAAGATAGATTTATCACCAATACAATTCACAAAATGGAAAACCCCAAAACAAGATAGTCCTCTTCAACTCTCTCTCTTTATCCTTAGATGATCCACATCGCAGTTGGAATTTGTTGTCGGATGCTAACTTCGACACATTATCGACTAGTATTCGCGGTGGATACAACTTTGACAAGTTTCGACGCGACAGTACTTAAACAACTTTAGCACTTCGACATGCTGCGACATGTTCCGCACATGTGACATGTTCCGCACCTTCGACATGTTCAACGACCTCACAGTTCGCGACATCGACATGCAACGTCGACATGTGACCAGCGACTGTCGAACTTTGATAGACTGTCTCTCTGTCTTCCAGTCGACTGTAACGATTGAACAGTTGAACCGCTCTAACTTCTTCTTTGTAATTGAACGTAATGAGAAGGCACCCAAGTGTCTCAGATTTCTATATAAGCATGTATAATAATGTAACATACATCAATCATAATTCTTTTTTGATCTGTTTGCAAGTAATAGAAGAACAGTTCACATTCCTACATATTGTCTGTGCATATCTGTGTTTATTTATATTGCGTATTCCTGCTTTTGCTCATTATGTTTATTAAGCTTCCACCATAACAGAGTCGACTCATTCAGTCGAACTATTTTCCCCCTCGTGCTTCCTGGACATGACCCGGAGCATTGGTATCAGAGCATACTAAGTTTTTTCTTGCTTAAGTTTTGCATATACACTTCTCTCGAAGCTACCTAACTTATGTCGGTTCAAACTTGCTCGCAATCTCAACAATCCAAGCAGACGCGATCTCCAGAAATGATAGAAGAAATAGACAATAGATATGTAGCCGACGAGACAACATAGCTTATTGACCAAGCTCTGGCTCGACAATGAATTGAAATGTTGGCTCAGTTCAATGAGATTCTCTTGCGATTTGCTTCGACATCCGGAGGATCCCCGATGAGAACTCACTCTGATAAAATCAGCCCCTTCAAAGTGCAAATGAATCTCAACATACCGAATCTTGAAGGAAAGATTGACGCAGAATCCGTCGACAATTGGGTGCAACAATTAGAATCCTATTACGCTATAAATCAACTCTCCGAAGCTGAAAAAGTCACCATTTTGTCCTTAAAGATGTCAACCTCCGTGCACTGCTGGTGGGAGAACCTCTCGACAAATATGGAGAAAAGCGGAGAACCCATCTAAAAATGGGATAAATTCGTCGAACACATTCGGAAGGAATTTTACCCACCGAAATACATCAAGCAGCAGTATAAGAAGTGGCAGCAGCTAAGGCAATGGAAAGACCAATCAGTACAGAGTTACACCGACAAGTTCTACCGACTCATGGAAATACTTGGTGTCCAAGAAGAATAGAAATTGCTTGTTTTGAAATACACCAGCAGATTGTCTCAGTACATCCAACATGAGATGGAATTTTTGACTGTCAATACGCTTGCGGATGCTTTCCACTACGCCAACAAACTGGAAACCAAGCAGAAAGGAAGAGCACGTTTCATGACAAAGTTGACATCAAGAAGATCACTCGACAAGAAGGCACCAACCAACTTCGACAAGTCAAAATATTCTCAGCCGACACTGCCAAAGCCTGATCATTGTAAGAAGCCTTTTCACAAAAGGGAACGTAGCAAACAGCTGTCGACCAGAAAATGGTGCAATAACCACCACTCATCTTGGCATGATACGTCTGAATGCAAAGCTCGGAAGACATTTTTGGCAAAAGTGTTGACCTCCGACGCATTCGACAAGACGGTGGAAGAATCTGATCCAGACGCAATGACCCTTTTGACCTCGACAACTCGAGCAACCTCAACTATTGTCGACGAAGAGGAATGAGAACACCTGTTCCATACACAGATATGGGTCCAGAGCAACCCATTACATCTGATTGTGGAAAATGGGAGCCAAAAGAACTTCGTTTCTGAAGAACTGGTGATGAAATTAGGTCTTGTTACCACTCCGCATCCTCAACCTTACAACATCGGTTGGATGAAGGATGGACAAGAACTACAGATCACTCGACAATGCAAACTCGCCTACTTCATAAAGCCTTTTGAAGATGAAGCACTCTGTGACGTGGCACCGCTCTTCGTAGCCGACACCTTGTTTGGGAAACCTTACCTCTGGGATAGACATGGAAGTTATCAGTCACGAAATCAGAAGGTGATGTCAGAATCCGAAATCGATGGTTCAACATACCAGAGCATCAACCCACACCAACGGTTTCACTGCTATCTGCCAAACAGACAAAGAAGCTCATCAATCATGCTCAGAAGTTCACACTAATCATGATCAAGCTGCAACATTCTAAGAAGATTGCAACAACGAGTTGAGTCACCGACCAATGCAGCTCTCAATAGAAGTAACAAGTTGATCATATTATTGATGAGTACCAGAACCTCTTTCAAGCTCCAGACGGAGTACCTAAACATTGCCAGGTAAAACACTCCAATGAACTTGTTGCTGGTTCTTCTGTCTAACGCATCTGTTTACAGAAGATCCATTCTAAAAAATGAAGAGATTCGCAGACAAATCCAAGAATTAATCGACAAAGGTCATATCCAACCTAGCTCCTCTCCTTGTGGAAGTCCAGTCATCCTAGTTCTGAAGAAAGACGGGACTTGGCGCATGTGCATCGACTATAGAGCTCTCAACAAAATATCAGTGAAGAATTGGTACCCTTTTCCGTGGATAGACGAGCTTATCAATGGTTTGAAAGGTGCTAAATTCTTTACTAAGCTCGACCTCAAGTCGGGATAACATTAGATTCCAATCGAGCCCTCAGATGTGTGGAAAACTGCTTTCAAGACCAAGGAAGGATTGTTTGAATGGTTAGTCATTCCTTTCGGCTTAACCAATGCACCTGCGACCTTCATGCGACATATGGATAACCTTCTCCGACCTTTCATCGAAAAATGGGTTATTGTCTGTCTCGATGACATATTGATTTTCAGTTGATCATGGGAAGAACATGTCGAACATCTTCGACAAGTCCTTGACACTCTCCAGCAACATTAGCTCTACTTGAACATGGACAAGTGCTCATTTGCGATGACCATCATCAAATATTTGGGGTATGTAATTGACTCTACAGGCATTCACGTCGATCCAGACAAAGTACAGATCCTAAAAGATTGGCCCATTTACAGAAGCATTCAAGAAATAAGAAGTTTTCTTGGTTTGGTGAATTTCTATCGACGATTCATACTCAGCTTCAGTCACGTAGCCTGGCCCTTGAATCAGTCGATGAAGGGAAATGGGAAACCTGTCTTCCAATGGATAGAAACACATCAAGCAGTTTTTGAATAGCTCAAACACAGGCTCTGCACTGCACCAGTACTTGTGTTACATGATTTGCATCAACCCTCTGAGATTGAGACAGACGCATCGGACTATGCCTTGGGCGTAGTGAACACTCAGTCTGGTCACCTAGTCGCTTTTCATTCTGAGACTTTTAACGACATTGTTAGAAGATACTCGACGTACGAAAAATAACTGTACGCCATTGTGCAAGCTCTCAAGCAATGGAGGCATTACATCCTTGGAAAGGAAATGGTCATTCTTACTGATCACAAGCCTCTACAGTTCGCTCCGACACAATCAAAGTTGCAGACAAACCGAAAAATCAAGTGGATTAATTACCTACAACAATTTCAGTTGGTGATTAAGTATTGAAAAGGCAAGGTTAATGCTGCTGTAGATTGCCTCAGTTGACCACCCATTACTCTCCTTTTGACAGTGATGAGTATGCAAGGTTACGACATGACCATTTGGAAACAGTTGTACGAGGACGACAACGACTTCTCAACAATTTATCTACAGTTATAGACTAACAAGTCATCGACCTCATACTTTGACTACTTCTTGAAAGATACCTTGCTATACAAGCTTGGACAGCTTTGTGTACCGACCGGTGAGCAACGACAACAGCTCATTTGGGATGCGTACTACAACAAGACCGTAGGACACTTTGGAGTAGCAAAGACACTTGCTATTCTACAGAAGTATTTCTTCTGGCCTACACTTAATCTGACGTCAACAAGTACATTTGATCATGCATGGTTTGTGCCATTGCTAAGCCACCTAATCGACGACAGGGATTGTATACACCTCTTCCAGTTCCTAGTCGACCATGGGAATCTATTTCTATGGACTACTTGACCGGTTATCCTACTACCAAACATCAGCATGACATGATATTAGTAGTAGTCGACCGATTTTCCAGGATGGCCATTCTCATACCATGTAATAAGACCACGACAACGCAGCAGACTGCTCAACTCTTCTTTACACATGTTTGGAAACACTTTGGTTTACCAACAACCATAATTTCCGACCGAGATTCCACATTCGTCAGCATCTTTTGGAAGACCCTTTGACAACAGCTAGACATGTGACTCTCATTGTCGATAGCTTTCCATCCTCAGACCGACGGACAGACGGAAGTTGTGAATCGCTTAGTAGTACAATTGCTCCGCATGTACAATCACCAACATCGACGCACATGGGATGATAGTCTTCCATACATACATCACAGCTACAATCGTGCACAGCACAAATCTACAGGGAAGATTCCATTTGAGATCTGTTACGAATTTTAACCCTCAACGCCTATCGACTTGATCAGCTCCTTGACATAGCCAAACTACGACACAAACAACAGCTAGCGAGAAGTTGATAAGGTAGTCAAGTTTCAAGAACAGATTTGCGACATTCAACGACAAGCACAGGATATGTTGCACAGAGCAAACGAGAAAGCTAAGGCCTGACACGACAAGCATCGCATTCCTCATACATTTCACATTGGGGATAAGTTCCAGCTACATGTTAAGAAGGAGCACTTCATAGGTCCTTTCAAGAAGTTAAAACCTTTGTGATATGGTCCATACAGTATTCTTCGACAGATTGGCGAGAACGCTTTCCAGCTCGACATTCCTGCTTGCTTGGTTCTGCATCCAGTCTTCAATGTGGATATACTGCGACCATACCATGCACCTTTGTTGGAATAGAATGACTTCTCAATAGCAGATCCCGTAGACATCAACCCAGATATTCAGGAGCCTCTTCCTTGCGACACCATTGTGGGACGACGAGTACGCCTTATGAGGATGAAAAAAATTCCCTTGTTTCAGGTTGCCAAAGATGGCCAGATCCCATCTCAAGGAAAGTGGTACTCTGCTACTGAAGTGATCGACAAGTTTCCTCACCTTCGCGAGCAAACAATGGGGTCCATTGTTTCTTAAGGAAGGAGGTCTGATCCACATCATAGTTGGCATTTGTTGTCGGATGCTAACTTCAACACATTCTCAACTAGTCTTCGCGGTTGATACAACTTCAAAAAGTTTCGACACGACAGGAATTCGACAACTTCAGCACTTCAACATGCTGCGACATGTTTCGCACCTTTGACATGTTCAACGACCTCACAGTTCACGACATCGACATGCAGCGTTGACATGCGACCAGCGACTGTCGAACTTCGACAGACTGTCTCTCTGTCTTCCAGTCGACTGTAACTGTTGAATAATTGAACCGCTCTAACTTCTTATTTGTAACTGAACGTAACGGGCAGGCACCCAAGCGTCTCAGATTTCTATATAAGCATGTATAATAATGTAACATACATCAATCAAAATCATTTTTTGATCTGTTTGCAAGTAATAGAAGAACAGTTCGCATTCCTGCATATTGTCTGTGCATATCTATGTTTATTTGTATCGCGTATTCCTACTTTTGCTCATTTTGTTTATTAAGCTTCCGCCATAATAGAGCCGACTCATTCAGTCGAACTGTTGTCCCCCTCGTGCTTCTTGGACACGAACCAGATCATTAGACAACTTGTCTTCTCTCTCTTACTTATGCGAACTTGAGTGAGTGAGTAGTGTGTCTAGATGCGAGAGCAAGGCTCTCTATTTATACTTTACTTTTGACTTGACCTTTTACCTAACTAGGTCAGTCTCACTAAAACTCACTGGGCCGACTTCTCCAGGGAGACTCAATAAACCCTTTTACATTTGACTCTAGGGGATCTATTATCCCGACTTACAATGGAGGTTATACCTTAGTGACTTTGCATGACCAAACATAATAATGACATCCACGAACGAAGGAAAAACATCTCCGTCAGAGGTACAAATAAAATACAATAATAATTACAATATAAAATACAAATGAATATCTTCCAAAGTTACATTTACATCAACACTTGCAATAAGAATGCATGTCTACATGGATTACAATGTAGATGGGTGCATACGATAAGTATATGGACACAAGGATGAATTTCACAAGTATGGGCATTCATGGGAGAAATATTGTTGGCTGTCCAATCAAACCAAATCTAAACAAATAAACACTCTGCAAATGAAACTAGAACCACAACATCCCACTTTCAAACTCTGACAACACTAAAACAATGCTTTCTATAATGTTGTAATCAACATGTAATAATATAAGAGGGCATGACATATATAGGTCAATGGAGACTCATAGCAACACAATGCTTCAGGGCATCTAAAAAACTTACATCAAAACTTCTTGCTAACCCTATAACTCTATATGCAAAATCTAAATATGAGCCAACATGAATTTGTTTGAGCATGACAAGCTACATGATTTTCTTAAAGGCATCATTGTTGTTTTGAATTAAAATTACAGCAAGCCTGATCTAGGTTGCTGGCTACAAAACATATGATTCTCTCGCATTATAAACATAAAATATAGTTTCTATAATAAACCTTCTAATCTCCATGCAACTATATTCGATAAATTACATAAGAGTTTTTATGACACATATATAAAAATACGCAATAATTTACTTCCAATGCATGCTACATGAAATAAAACTACACCACATAATCTATTAAAATATAGCATGCATCTCAAGGAAAAATGGATTGGGGTTGCAATGCCACCTATCCAAATATGGAAAACAAGTAGACTAATGGCCTTTTCCAACAGCTTAACCAGATTCCCAATAATTCCTCTCAACAAATTTCATCCTATAGGTGGTCATTTGAATTGATATTCAAAATTACAGAGGTCCAAAGGAATTGCATGCCAAGCATATCAACTTCATCAAATAACCATTTCCACTATACTTAAACAAACAACATAGGCTGATATAAATCCTATCATGCCCCCCAACTCAAGATCAAGGCCAAGTTATGTCATGATAATTATTCAGGAGTATGCCCAACCAAATGGGTACATACACATACAAACACAGAAGCTACAACCAATATAATAATTACTCCGTCATCCTCAAAACACAAGCATAAAATGGTTCATGTGGCTAGCAGAGCATGAAAGACCATGGATACAAAAACTATATCAAGGTTATTTACCCATTTCCATCCAAAACACAGGTTAAATAAAATGGTTCAAAGATGCCAACAATATAAAGGTTGTTGGTATATGCATGGACCAAAGGATAAGGCAATGGTTTGAATGGTAAGTGGAATAAAACCCAAGAGGGAAGCAACCAAAGGATAATTTGGAAGCAACAAGGGTTCAAATGATATTGGAAGCAACCAAAGGATAATCCAACAGTTCAATTGATAATCCAATAGGGGTTGGTTACTTCTGGTACTTGTGCCATCCCTCTAGTAAAATACTAGATCATTTGCATTGACAAAGCATGATCTTCCAAAGGACTTTGGCATTATTGACAAAATGCTTTACATATGCAGTGAATATATAAACCAACAAGAAATGTATTATGGGTATGCTTTATTTCCCCTGCCAATACTTCCTACAAAAATATATCCACTTGATCTTATATGGATCTTGAGCCCTCAAACATCAAATGATAATTAAAGAAGTTTAAATTACAATAATTTTCAAATATCCCTTGGGAAATCCTCTGAATAAAGCATAACATTGACTCTATGACTCGTAAATTAACCAAATAATATACAAAAAAATCTACCAGGTGCCATACATTCCAATTAAGCATCAAGCGCCAAGTCATTCATCTGACCAACCTGCAACAACATCCCCCAAAACAACTAGACATTGAATTGAGTGAGGGAAAGACACCCCTCCATGTAGAACAATCACCCACATAGGCCGAGAAACCTAAATACACCAACATAATGAAAATAAGGGGGATTTAGAAGCTTTGGGGACACAATTCATATTGGCGGTAGATACTCCAACAAGAACCAGAAATGGGATTCAAACAACGGTCGAAGCTAGGGTAGTAACCCTAATTGCGAGGATTTAGAGCTACGGTAATCCATTGTTACTTCTTTATGGTAATTAGGTTGAGTAGTTATTAACTATAAATAAGTTGTTTAATAACCACTTACATAAATTGTGAAGGAGGCCATAACCCTTACGCTATAACAATTAATAATAATAATAGGTTTTGTTTACTCATACTATTTACAATAACTCATAAACTCATTATAGAATATCTATGTATAACCAAATTATACAAAGAAACATTATAGTTGTGTGAGAACATTACAATTGATATCATAGCAAAGGTTTCAATCGACGAGAGACCTTGCGGGCTCAAAAAAATAGTTAACCAATAAACTATTTATATATATTTTTATTTTATATACATCGGACAATAAAATTCGAATAGGTAATATTGCTTGAGGAAATAGTAATTCTTTACTATGGATGAGGTATCAAATCATTGAGCAGTCGGAAGTCAAACAAATAGAAATATGGAAGTAGAAACAATTGAAAGGAGGGATCAAGGAATACCATCAGATATAATTGAGATAATGAGAATTCTACAAGAAGAATTGCAGAGTTTTAAAGAGGATAATGAAAAATTTATTAAATCCCAAGTGGAACAACATGAGTTAAATGCTATATTACATATTTTTAAATAGGATAGTGAAAAATTATTAAATCACAAGTGGAACAACATGAGTTAAATGCTATATTATTACAAATTTTAACCTACATTAAAATAAAAAGAAACAGGGATCAAATTCTAGTAATGTTGGTAAAGGATCCTTTAAGAGAAATTATCACGAAAATAAGGATCCGAGTTCCATTAATGAAACTGATATTTCAAGTGATTCATCCTGTAATGAGGAAACTGCTGATAGGAATTTTTGAAAGTGGCAACACAAATATTTTATCAAAAATAAAAAGGAAGAAAAGGGAATCTAAATAAAATCTTAAAGGAGAATTCAAGTAAATTAAACCACCTAATTTTGGTGAAATAAAGATAGGGGAAGAAGTTGAAGCCTGGTTACTAGGAATGAGTTAATACTAGATTCATGATTATTTTAGTAATATGAAGGCTACAATATCAATTTACAATCTAAATGGAAAGGCACATATTTGGTGGCAATTTCTTAAACTAGTGAAGAAAGATAATGAAAGAAAATTTAGCTGGAAAAAATTCAAGAAATTTTGTAAAAGGAAGTATCTTTCATAAAGGTATTATGATGGAAAAATTAAAGAATTCCACGAACATAAATTAGAACAAATGTCCATGGATGAATTGGAAACTGATTTTTTAGAATTATTGATATAGGTACCATATATTAGAGATGAAAAAGTGAAAATACAATTATTCCTAATTTGTTTTCCATAATCATATTGGGATAGAATTGAGTTCGACGAATCCAAAACATTAGATGAAACCATCAGATAAGGCAAACTCTATTATGATCAATACAAACATAGAGAAGTAGTTCCAAAAGCTTGTAAAAATAGAAGAAGAGAATTTTGAACAAAGAATTCCTATTTCATTAAATTTAGATTTATTCTACTCCAAGTCCCTTTAAAAACAAGTTAAAAACAACCTTTCTAAACCCTTAAATCAAGGTTTCTAAAGTGCAAAATCTGGTTCCAAAAATTCCAATTCCATGTTCCAAAAGTCTAGTTTTTCCTTTGATATTTCCACTTTTAAAACTGATTGCCACTTTTAAAACTGTTTTTTGAACTTTTCCAAGCTGATAATGGCACTTTTAGAACCTCATTTTGCACTTTAGAAAGGTTGTTTTTGACTTCTCAATACTTAAATTTGTGATTTTGAAAACTAATTATGGCACTTTCAAGTCTAATTTTGCACTTTTGAAAACCAAATTTGACACTTTACAAGTACTATAATCAAACTACAAAAGCCAAAGACTATATTTGTGACAAACCAAAATTACTCTATATTATTTATGTTCCATACTTTTTATAGTATGCCTCACATCGCTAACACCATTCAGGTGTAGCAAGCAAGGCCACATTTGATCTAAAAAGAATGTGTCATTGACATCGTGGCAACTTTAACTTTATATTATAATATACTTATGTTCCTTGTTACAAACATGTTTTTCTTCCGAGTCATCTACAATCACTGTATTTATAGCATCATAACCATAGATAAAAACCTCCCAAAATTTATTTAAAGGTTTGAGATATACATAAGGATTCCTAACACCATCATAAACCTCTCTTAGTATTGAACAACAATCATCTTGTGTTAATATAACTCTAAATTTTTCCCTTTTCAATCCTGTTCTTTGAAATAATAATGGCAAAAACTCTTCCAAAGTTTTTTGTTGTGTAGATGTCCATATACCGACTTCGTATAGACTAAAGCACTTTTCAAAATATTGAATGTATAAAATAAATCTTTATTCTTGTTTTGATGTTTGGATATCTTAACAATCTCATGTTCTTTTGTAATGATCTTCTATGTATTGCATGTAGCAAAACTCCATTGAAATTGAATATAATCAAATCATTTACCTACTAATCCTTTATCTACAAACAAAAATATACAACATACAACCCAATCAATATTATTATTATACATTTCAATGTTTCTATTTGTACATAACAAGATTGATATGTATACTTGTATGATATGCAAATTTTGAAACACATCATCACATACATGATACATCCATTTGCGAATTAACAACATAAATATGAGAACTGCCAAAAAATACAAAATTGTTTTTACATTGTCAAAGATGTCCAAATATACAAAATCTATTCAAAAGAACCATTACTTGTTCTTTCACTAAATCAATTGTTGTCTCACGAATGTCATATGAAGTTGAATGTCTTTAACCAATGCCCCATATTCGAACAAGGCCCCAAATGATTCAACAGAGAACACAACATTTTTTTATACTCACTTCTCTTTCTTGTGAACCATCAATTGTCCAACTTGATGGAATTTCAATCAAATATCTTTGCTATTATCTTGTAAATGACATTGTCCTTCATCTATAAATAAAATGTCTGATTTTTGATATAAATCTCCATATTGGATAAATACATCCTTCAATGACTTTTTGCATCTATGTAGTACTTCATCAATATATGCATACATTAAGGAAATATACATAGTATGTTTACATTGCTCTTGACCCTAAACAAATACAAAGTCCTCATTCTTCAACCATTCAAATATAGCACTAAATTTTTTAGTTTCCATGCGATCCAATGAAGAAAACCACAGAACAATGTCAAAATGTTCTCTTGTAGCATTGGTAATATCAGGACTCAACATCCATACATAATAACGGTAACAATTATGGACAAAATGAGGTTTTTTGAAATATGTTTCTCTTTTGAAAAAAATCCAAACTCCAAATAGCAATTCCTCTACTACCAAGACCAATAAATTATTTGCGTTGATATTTGGACTACATACAAAAACCATAACTAGATATATAACTAGAACGGTAATATATTGTTCATCAATTTAAGAAATTTATTGATCACAAATGTAATTGTAATGACCCTCTGGTTTAGATCCTGGACATATTATTATTGTTGTTATGTTGGACATAGCGGCACAAGGTGCCTGGACTATGGTTTGCACATTATTATTATTTTTATTATAATGTTGAACATTATTAATTAATAAAATAAAACAATCGGATCGACTAATGCCACGAAAAAGAGTATGAGGAACGATGATGTCACGAGCAAGGGGTTGTGGGAAAAGCATTACCTTGTGTTTTGACCTATGTGAATGTGATACACCCTTCTTGTGGAATTGGTGGACCCTCTTGATTTATGCACCCTCATGTGTTATGCTACCCATTGGTTTTTATTTTATTCCGAGATTAATTTTATTTGGAGTTATTCACTCACCTAGTGTGCCCCTCATGAAAATTTGTAACTCCCACCTTGATGCAGACTCTTCCTCTCCCCTCTAATGCGCCCTCTTGAGAAGTGCAACTGCCATTTTTGCTAATTTGGGAATGTAACTGCTCCCTTGTGTCTCCCTCTCTCCCCTCAATTCAGATTTCTCTTGGGAAATGGGATTTGGGTGGATGGGAGCTAGTCTCTCTTGGGGGTGATGCACGCTCTTGGCTCTTTTTTTTGCTATGGTAATGGTGTGATTGGTTTTGGTTTCTCTTGACATGAGTTTTTCTTGTTGGTGCACCCTTGCTAATCCTATGCCCAAGTTGAGTTACTCTGGAATTGCCAGTGTTTTGTCCTGGAATTTCCTCTGGAGATCTTGGATTGGAAGTGATGTGGATTCCAATTGAGAGTGGATTTGAGGTTCGAAGGATATATTTCTGAATATTTTTTCCTAGAGCCACTGGAATTTCCCTAGAGTGGAAGTCGAGGAATATTTTCCATTGAGTTGTGGTTGGACTGATTTCTCCTGAAAACTTTGTCCTAGAATTGCCACTAGAGATCCTGGATTGGAAGTGATGGGGAATCCACTTGCCATTGGATTTTGGTTGGACCAATGTTAAATGGTTTTTGTGGTTGATTTCCCTCTTTCTTGTGGCATCATGGTTCCATCTCGGGGGTGACCATTGCAAAGTGAGTTTTGGCTTGCATTGTGTCTATGGCTGGGTGGAACGTGGCACGATCGATTTCGGTTGCGTATTTTGCAAGATAAGTAATTTATTTAATGTTTATTTGAATTAATTGGATCTGATATTATTGTTATATGGTTTCACATGAAATATATGAGAAACTATATGAGCTAATTATTGAATAAATCTCTCATATATATTTTAGTTACATTATGCTACTAGTTTTTTGGGAAAAATAGCTAACTAGTTTTTGGTATTTTGTGAGCAAGTGCTTGATAAAAATGTTTATTTGGAACCTTTGTTGCAGATATGATAATTGTGCCTCTATTATTTATATTATGATTAATTTTATTTTGCAATAGCTTAGGAATGATTGGAAACATGGTGCAGGGGGAATTACCACAGCCCGTCCAACCCGCACCTTCCCAGGAAATAGGGTGATCCCTCGAAGTCGAATCACCAACCTTAGATAACAACCAGATAGCTTCTTCTCAACTGCGGCTCTCCCCTTAAAAATGGGCTTTCTGAAAGGTTCTGATAGTCGGGATTGACCTTCCGCAACTGTCTTGCGAAAATACCTTCCTCTCGCAATTACAGTGTCCTTCCGCAATCGCTTTCTGCAACAACCCTTCTGCATGATTTTTTCCACAACTTGCGGATTGTGGGCGCACCTTCCGTGCTTTCTCAAAATAAATTACCACAAAACTCTTCCGCAATATGGTTTCCGCAACCCTTCGTCGTTAACTCCTACGCTTCTTTCTTTTGCAGAACACCATCTCAGCCATCGATCTTTTGCGGATCTAATCTTGTCCGTTGATCTACGATGAACGCAGAATACTTCAACTCGGCTTGTGGAAATAATAATTCCTGCACACGTTCACTTGATCGATCCTTTCCCCATCGTCGATCTTCCTTTCGGCTTTGATCTTATCCGTCCAACCTTTGTTAACGGAACCACTACAACTCTATGACTTCCTTCGTTGATTGATCAGAGAATCGATCAATCTAGCTCGATTCTTCGTTCAGATCTAATGGAAACTAAATATAAAACAAGAAAACAACTTAATATACTTAACGACAGTCGGTCTGCAATGATTTGGGTTTCTTGACTGCAGATGGAATCACACAGATACGAAACAAAGACTCATTCACACAGAAATCATGCCAACAATTGCACACAGCTCTACTTGACAGAATCTCATATCATTCTTCATTCAAGACGTACAGTAACCCAATCGAATACATAGAACTTCTGATTACACTAACGGCTAGCTAGAAAATTTACATCCTAACCAAAACGACCAACCCCTTTCTCATTCATCTCTACCCTTTTTATCCCTTCGGCTCCCCACAATAGAATGACCAAACCTCTCAACAAACTAACAACCTCACTCTCCCCATTACTGGAGGAGTCACTATCATCCTACAACAGATTAGCTAACTGGCTTGATCTCCATGCAGGGAGTATCAAATTGCCACTACGTTCTATCTCTTCACAAACTGACAACACACTATTTGGTTACACACTTGCAAATATTTCAAATTATTTAACAAAATGAATTCCCTTCATGAAAGCTCATCCTCCGGCTAGCCACAACATGTGAACACACAATCACATTGCTGACCCAGCATTGATGCTCCTGCATCAGACTCCCAAGGTTAAAATTTTTAACCTATTGTTGCTGCAACACCCCCCCCAAAATAAAATTTTCGTTCATATTGGGGCCCCTCCTTTGTTTTCTTGAAAGGAGAAAGCTCACATAGAAATTTGAGGCCATCAAAGTCTTTTCTTACTTAGTTTCTTTAGAGATAGGCCCTTAGCTTGCTTTTATTTCTGTTTTTGACCAAGCAAAAGACTTAAGTTTTGAGTCGAAGTGGCGAAGTTTTAAAGAGTAAAATTTCCAAAGCGACGGAGGTTTTGGACTAACCTTTGTGGAAAGGGCGGACGAAAAGATCGAGTCAAGCCGCGACGACACTTTTAGCATAACTTATCTGCAACGGTGGAAGAGTTGGGCCAATCTTGCTGAAGTAGCAGAAAAGAACTAAGCTAATTTTTGGTGGAATAAACTCACGAGTACCTTCTGCAATGGTGGAAGAACTCAAGTAACCCTTCCGCAACGACGGATCAAATCACACTTCTTAAACTTTCCCGCGAGCGCGGAAGCACTCACATAATCTTTCCAAAATGGCGGAAGAACTCGGTTAGGTCTACCGAATCGCGATGTTACGCTACTCTTCCGTGGACGAACTCTGGTAACTCTCCCGAAATAGCGGTAGAACTCAGGTAACCCTTCCGCAACAGTCGAAAAGGTTGAGCTAGTCTTTCCATTTTTGGTTGCCACTATTAACTCCGAACGTGCCGATTTGACCCGCCAGTACGCCTCATTTAACCTTGTTTTATGTTTGCATCTACCCCATTAATAGCTCGCACGCGTCAAAATCCTTTATATAGAACGAGAACTCCATTGGGTTGTTCATTATTTCATAAGGTTGGAAGAGCTCTGTTCTCATTTCAGTTGAAGTTACAAAGCTACACTTTCGGGCTCACTGGTTCCGCAACAAGTGTCAGCATCCACATTACGTTCGTCTCCTCATAGGTTAGTACCCTTGCAGACCTCATAATTTTAATTACAGTATGTCCTTCTAGTTGAGAAAAAATCTTAATCCGTCGCTATGATTCTTCTTATCCTAGCCATGGTGGGATTCTTAGACTAACCACGACCCATGCTTGCACCCAACTAGGTGTCCTGAAGCCCTTGTTGTGAACATAAAAGGCTCTAGAATCTCAGACACCCACTACCTAGATGTTAAGAGAACCTACGAAATACGTATGCCTGTCGTAGAAACCACCAGCTTGGCATATTCGAGACCTACCCTACCCACCCTTACGCAAAAAATATTACGCATTTCTACGCGGCTGGAGATTTTCATGCCATTCTGTGCTATAGAGCTTGTCATTATCATATTTTCTCGTGACATAGAACGTAATATACCCAAGACTACCTTGTGTGCATTGCTTTCGTGTTTCATAGCTACAATATCAACCTTTTCGGAAGTAACCAAATTAAAGTTTTTCGCAGGATTATAAAAAAACATGTGAGAAATATTTTGTAATGGTGAAATAAATGTTTTTAGTTGGCATTTTAATCTTATCATTATAAATAGGATACTAGTCTGGGTTGCTGATATCGCGTCATATTTTCTTATTCATGTCTGATTATTGAACATGATTTTCAAAATGACTAAAGGTGGCAAGAGAAAGTTAAAGGCAACTGACGACAACGCAAGAGTAGGAACTACATTCCAAGATACCAAGTGCACTACCGGCATGCCCCCAGAAGTAAAATGGGGAGATGTATATCGCATGATAAGAGACCAGGATTTCCCTGAAGCACTTCTAGAAGAAGAATATCTATACCAGAACATCAAAAACTCTTGCATATCCAAAGCAGCTACACATCGAGAGCTCTTCCCCTGCTAAGAAGTAATTGGATGGATTTTGCGGCATGCGAATACTGAAACGAGAGTTCTATCAGACAGCAAAGGAAAATCTTTCACTTCATTTCACCCCTCCTATATCTCAATGGCTTACAAGTTTCCCAAAGCACAACAGTGGCTTGATGACGCATGGATGGAAGAGATTCAAATGGATAATATGGAGATGGCTAAGAACCTGCTAATTTCGGGCAAACAAATCAGAAAAAGGGATAGTGAGAAATACGAGGTTCAGAATCTGAGGCCCCCTTTCAGACTGATCGCCCTCATGTTAAGCAGAGTTTTTGGAAGACCCGATGGGATGATGTTCATGCTGCAATGGGTTTCCATCATCCACTACGTAGCGTTCAAAGGGACGTTTTTCAACTGGGCTGATATTCTATCAGACAGCTTGTCATCAGCTATAATTGTTGCACAAGAAGGGTTAGTGGAGAAGAATGCAGAATGTTATATGAAATCTTACTTAATAGATTGTATTGTGGTGAAATGCCCCTTTCCCAAGCTGGGATGCATGTGGAACTCGGCTGATAGCTCAGTGTTCATTTCCTACAAAATCTTTTGGGCTCAGAATTACAAAAGGAATTACAAACTCATTTGTGAAGAGTTTATCATGCCTCTATATGAATTAATGTTTAATGAAGAACCCAGCTGCCTATTCGAGAATGCCATGGAGGTCTTGGAGAAATATGGTGATTTCTATTTTTCGCCAGAAGGTACCTACGTAAGAATGTACGGAGGCTCCAAACCCAGTATATCCTACCTAGGTATGGTATGGATTATATAGTCCAGAAGGAGATGGTAAGATAGGTATTCATTGATGGAATCGGCAGTACCTTGTACAAGGCAAAGAAGGATTCCTTTCTGCCTGTATTCATTGATGGAATTGGCAGTACCTTGTACAAGGAAAAGAAGGATTCCTTTCCACCTTTACCATTTTATGTTGGGGCTTACAAATTTTCAAAAATCACGACAACAAAATATTTTGTCGCAGAGCTGAAAGGTTTTCATTTCGGGGAAAGGATTTTTCATAGGAACGATTGACAAGCCAAAGCCGCACAACATTGCAAAGAAATTTCCACTCCCTTTGAATATGCTAACTACTATGATGAAAATGAAGAAGTATATAGAGGGTTTAGTAATATGACTGAGCTACGGATTTGTCAACTTGGAAAAGGAGGAGCCATCTCGAGCTCTAGTGTTGTGAAGAAAATAGATCAACAGCAAGAAGAGGGTACCTTAAAGACTGTTGAGGCTCTCTCTAGAGAAGAACAAAGGCTCCAGGAACAAGCCAAGAAAATCCAAGAGGAAGCTGAGAAAAGAATCAACAAAGAAAAAGAGGATAAACTCTGAGAAGAAGAGACTTTAAGAGCCCAAGCAGCTGAAGTTGAAGCCAAGAACATTCAAGGAGAAGAAAGGACCAGATTGGAAAGAATCGCAAAGCAGGAAGAATATGACAAACTCAGAAGGGAACAAGAGGAAGAGGCACAGAGAAAAGAAGAAGAAGAAAATAAATCCAAAGAGGATGCTGACCCCAAAAGCCCAAGCATACAAGACATAGATACGAATTCCCCCATAAGAAACCTTCCACTCGTCCCGTTCACACAATCCAAGAATAGCAAGGTGTCCCAATGGGATAAGTTCACTTATAAAAAAAAGAGGAAATCCATTGTTAAAGAAACGGTGACTAGGATGAAGAGGCCTTTTCAACTAGATATCGTCACCAGGCATGAAACCACAGTCATGCAAGGTACCAACATGATCCCCAACTCATGGCATCTATTTATGTGTCCACTGTTCTAGCAACCGCCGACAATGTCAACATAATAACAGACAAGTTTGAATCAGAGAAGGATAGAGCTAACCATTTGCAGGAATCCCTGGTCAAAGAACAAAATTATTCAATTTTAATGGTTGAAAAGTGTGACACTCTTGTCTCAGAAAAGGAAGAACTTAATAGAAAATTTCAGCATCTAGAACCTAAAAAGAGAGCTTTGGTGATACAGATGAGAACTCTGGAGACAAAGAAGAGAAACCTTGAAAGCCGTAACCTACAGTTGGAATCTGAGAAGTTCTATACTGCTCAACAAATTGATGACTTAAAGGAGAGCGTTGAGAAGCTGGAAGAAAATGAAGAACTTCTAGAACAACAATTAGAACTTGCAATCTACAAGGTTGGCGACCTAGTTCCCTTTCATGAGCAGGATTGTGAGATTATGAGGAAGACATACGATATTCAAGGACTCATGACGGAGGAGATTTGAAAGTTAAAGCAAGTGGTGACCAGAATCAAAGTAATAAATGTTGAAGCCACTAGGCGCAGAAAAAAAATATGCACGCATTAGTGAAGACATTCAGAAGCAAATGGAATGGAGAGAAGGAAGGTCAGAATTCCCTGAGAGACTCCCTCTCAAGTCTATCTCTGGTTTCAAAGCAGATAACCGCCTCTTGGGGTTTTTCCAGAATTATGGAGTAAAGTTGAACGAAGTGGCCTTGGCTACACTTGAACAATGTGGGAATTTGTATTTGAAAATATGAACCACCCATGAAGAATGCCAGGTGAAAGTGACTCAAATTATAGAGGAGTTCCCAGACAAATCCCAACGTTTGTCTGATCTAAAGGATGGTTTGAATGCTGAAATAGATTATGTAAAGAAGATAGATGTTCTGACGGCTGAGGATCTTCATGATTGGATTATCCAGGCTGCAATTCACAGACATCTCCTAAGTGAAAGTCTCCAAACTACAACGATATAAGTCACAAATCTCGAAGAAGAACTGGACAATCATGAAGTGTCACTAAAAACCATGCTTCCCCTTGATGCAAACAATATCATAAAAGAGACCAGTCTTTGGGTGAAGCATATAGTAGAATCCGGTCAAGCATTGACAACAGAAACTCTTCAAGTACCAGTATGAGAAACATAAGGGTCAACTTCAGTAGGATTACCAGCATCACCAATAGCGCAAGCCCCAACAGGAGTATCGGCTATGGCAAAAGTAAACGAACCAACAAAGGGCGTTAGCTCATAAATGACATGCCTTTTTGTGATATTTGGACCCGCCACGTTCATTTCAATTTTTGTAATATTTCTGGGTTATTAGTTGTAATTTAGACACCACAAGACAAATTAAAGGAATCTGAACAGTTAGGATACAGGTGGCAGATCCTAGCACATTTTGTAAAGCTATATATAGCTGATTAGAAGGGAATAGAAAGCACTTTTGATAGGTGAAAGATTTTCTTCTGATGTACATGAATTATTTCAGCTACATGAATAGAGAAAGGATTTTGGCCTATGGAAGCTGGTGCATTGTTTGCTGTGGATTGTGATGAAGGATAGCCGAACTATTTCTGCATTTTTCATATACATTCTGTGAGATCTTTCCTAGCTCTTATGAACTAATTCTATGCTGTGATTGGTCTTATTTCTTTGCAAATCTCTGTATCTCATGAGTAAATGGAATTCATTTTATAAAAATCAGAGCTATCTTTGATGTGTTGTTGCAGCAACATCCCACCCAAAAAAAATTTGTATATATTGGGGCCCCTCCTTTTTTTTTTTTTTAGAAAGGCTGCCTTAAGAGGCCATTTCCATCTTTTAACTTGGTTTTTCATCAGAAAATCGTGCCATGAACCTTCCCAAGTTTCCTTCCGAAGGACAGAATTCGTGGAAGCTTCCCGAAGGTGCGGAGCTTTTCAGACTTATTCCCCGCAGTTGCGGAAGTTTTCAAGTTTAAAACTTAGAAATTATCATTGAAAAGCTGCGGAAACTATTGGAAAATTCCTTCCGAAACGATGGAGGAATTCGAGAAAGCCCCGCAGCTGCGGAAGGATTCAAGTTTCCCTCCCGAAACGGCGGAAACCATTTGTATAAAGCTTCTCGGAAAAGGACTTAGAAACTTTTTGAAGTTTGCGGAACGATTTTAAGAAAGCGCCCCGCAGTTGCGGAAGTATTCGGGTTTTCCTCCGGAAACACGCGAAACCGTTCGGGTTTCCCTCCCGAAATGGCGGGGGCCATTTGCATAAACCTCCTGAAAAAACATAGAAATTTTCTCCCGAAGCGGCGGAATCATTCGAGTTATCTTCCCGCAGTTGCGGAACCTTTCGGGTTATTCTCCCGAAACAGCAGGAGCGATTCGCAAATCTTCCCCGGATGACTTAGTCTTTTAAAAAAAATCTTAAGTCTTGTTCTTCAAGTTGCGGAAGCCATTTGCGAGAACCTTCCAAGATGCCAAAAACTTTTAGGTTTCCCTTCCGCGACCGCGGAGGCCTTTTGCGGAAAAATTCACGTTATTTTCCCCGAAAATCAGCCGGAGGACTTAGTCTCTTTGAAAAATCGTAAGTTTTTCTCTCAAGTTTCGGAAGCATTCATGGAAGCCTTCCCAAACTGCGGAAGCTATTTGCGAAAGCCTCCCGAAATTTCGGAAGCTTTCACGTTATCATCTCGAAAACCCGACACAGACTTAGACGTTCACGTTCATTTTGCGGAAGCCGTTCGCCAATTCCTTCCGAAACGGAGGGAACCTTCGTGGAATGGTTCCGCATTTGCGGAAGCGATCGGTCATCTTCGTTAAAATTGCAGAAAGATTCATCAATCCCTACCGAAACGTCGAAGGCGTTCAGCATAACCTTCCGCAATGGCGGGTAAAATTCATGAGTACATCCTGCGGGTGACGGTCGCGCACGCATATCGAGCTTATTTGAAGAGACCGCGGCGTACACAATTTAAAGCTTGTTTTAAATGCACCACCCACCATATTGAATGCCGCACGTGCCTAAAACGTTTAAATAAACGATTATGGTTTGGGTTGGCCATTGTTATTGTTTCGATTAGCAAACGCCGTTGGACGCCTCCCCAAACTACTCCAACTCAGCTCGCTCGTCAACATCCGCGTCCACCTCATTCAACCACCTTTGTGTTGCCAGGTAGGATTTCTAACCGTTAATATTGTCTCATCTACACGTCATATTGTCTTTGCATTTTTTTTTCGTCTAAGACATGGCCAATAGGCGCTAGTCGCATATATCATTTTTTTCGTTTTGTTTAATGCGCTGAGGCCCCATGTGTTTCTCGTTCTACCCCAGCCGAAAACCAAAACTATAGCCACCCGATCCATTTCATCATCCATATTCCCAGCGCCATCACCCCTGTTCAAGTTTCAAAGCCTATCGTAGAATGCCTTGTCAAGTGCCACAAATAACCATGGCGGTCGAAGCACTCGCCTGTTCATAAATATGAAAGTGGCCCCGTATTCGCCTGTTCATAAGTGGTGAAAGCGGCCCCTCATTTCGTCATAGGGTTGTTTCACCCCAAACTCACCCGCCACTACCCATTAAAAAACACAATGACGAAGTATATCATCCCTCCTAGAGCTAGACCAAGAGAAGGTTGTTTCCACAACAAACTTGTCCTTTCAGGAGCATTCCAAACCCGTCCCTTTAAAAGAATCAAGTCTCTGCAACTAAATCTCTTGTTTGGAATAGTGTGTTTTGCTTCCCAACATGCAGCTTCACAAATTATTTACCTCATTAGCATGTTAAATTGGTGCTGCTCTTTGTTAAAACCTTTCAGCATGTTGCACATTTTTTATGATGACTTGTATTTGGTTGCCAGCAGGGATAAGTCAAAATGCCAAAAGGTGGTAGGAAGAAGGCTAAAATGACAGAACCACATCCAGCACCACTTAGGACTGAGACTACGTTCTAGGATACTAGGTGCACCACCGGTATTCCTCCTGAAATCCGATGGGGTGACATCTATAGGATGATCCGAGACCAAGATATCCCGGATATGTTGCTAGAGGAAGAGCAGATTTATCTCAATATCAGGACTTCAGGCATAGCCAGGTCTTCTACTCGACCTGAACTATTCCCCTGTTCTGAAGTAATCGGATGGATACTCCAACATACTGATGCGGATACAAGAGTAATAAATGACAGCGGGAAAATAGCCATCGCCTCATTCCACCCCGCATGTCTTGCCGCAGCCTATAAATTTCCCCGCCCCCAGCAAGCTCTGACTGATGAATGGCTGGGCCAGATGAACAACATTGAAATGGCCAAAGAATTACTAGTCGCAGGCAAGCATTTGAGAAAGAAAGGTAATGACGAATATGACATCCAGAATCTGAGACCTCCTTTCAGGTTGATCGCCTTGATGTTGTGCAGAATCTTCGGCATGCCCGATGGCACCATGTACAAGATTCAGTGGGTCCCCATCATCCACTTCGTGGCATTTAAAGGAACTGTGTTCGACTGGGCCACTCTCCTGTCAGAAAGTTTGGCATCAATGGTAGTTGCTGCAAGAGAAGGACTGGCCTTAAAGAAGGCAGAATTCTACATGTCCTCATATCTTATTGATTGTGTTTTGGCCAAGTTATCTTTTCCCAACTTAGGCTGCACATGGGATAAGGCCAACACCCCGGTTTATATCGCTTTCAGGATGTTGTGGGCTCAAAATTACAAACCCAGCTATAAGCTCATCTGTGAGGGGTTCACTATGCCCCTATATGAGCATATATTCAAAGAAGATCCCAACTGCCTGTCGAAAAATGCGATGGAAGTCCTTGAAAACTATGGAGATTTTTATGTTTCAGAGCAAGGCACCTACCTTAGAATGTTTGGAGGAACTAAAGCTCCATATATCTTACCGAAGTATGCTACAGATTATGTGGTCCTTAAGGAGGCGGTGAGACAAATTTTCCTGGATGGAATTGGAGCAGTGCTCAACAAACAGCATAAGGCTTCTTTCCCGCCTTTTCCCTTCTGCATAGGAGCATACAAATTCTCAGGGGTTGCCTCAGCCGAGGAGTTTGTTCAGGAGCTGAAAACCTTCCACTTCGGCGAGGTAATATTCCATAGGAATGACAGGAAGGGAAAAGTTGCTGAGAATTGTAAAGAAATTTATGCTCATTTTGAGTACACTCACTATCATGATGCCGAGGAAGAGGCATTCAGAGGCATCAGCAACATGGCTGAGCTACGGATCTGTCGCCGAGGTAGTGGAGCAAGTTCTAGCTCTACCAAGGCCCAGAAAGGCAGTCAGCAGAAGGAGAATGAAGTTGATGATGCCCGAGCCCAAGAAGAACAAAGGTTAAGAGAGGAAGCAAGGGCACAGCAGGAAGCTGAGGAAGCGAGGTTACTGCAAGAGGATGAAGTTGCCAGATTGCAGCAAGAAGCAGAAAGTGAGAGGCTGCAGAAAGAGGCTGAGGAAGCCCAACAGCGGAAAGAGGCTTAAGATGAAAGACAGCGAAAAGAAAATGAAGATCAGCTGCAAGCTGAAGGAGAAGAGAGAAGGCAGGAAGCTGAGGTAGGGTGGAAAGCGAAAGAAGAGCTTAAAGTAGGTGAAGATGCCCAAGTAGGTGGGTCCAGTGCCCAGGATATACAGATAGACGCGCCCCAAGCAAGTGTCTCCAGCACTCAAAATGTGGAGGCGTATGTAGCACAGGTAGGTGGGAACAGATCCAGCTCAGGTAGCCCAGACCCCACCAACGGAAGTAGAAATAGACATTATAGATCTCCCAATCATCCCATACACTCCATCAGAAGAACATACCATGTCAAGATGGGATGAGTTTGTCTATGATAAGAAGAGAAAGGCAATGGTCCTTAAATCGGAAGAGAGGATCAAAAGACTCTTCCAGGAGGATATCATTACCCACCGAGAGATCACTGTAATGCAGAATACAAATAAGGATCCCTTAGTTATGGCATCCACCGCGGTAGAGACAACAAAAGCAGCACTGGACAATGTAGGTGATATAGTTAGAGAAAATGAATCAACAAAGAGGAGAGCTCGTATGATACAACATACTGTGGCTAATGAGCAAGCTTACAGGGATCTCGTGGTGAACAGGTATAATCGCCTGTCTGCTTAGCATAAAGAGCTATCAGACAAGTATAATCAACTAGAAGAAGAAAAGGAACAACTATCAGTCCTGATGATGATTGTGGAAGCAGAAAAGAATGATGGAGGAACCAGAGTGTCCCAGCTAGAAGCAGACAAGCTGGCATTAACTGAGCAATTAGAGCAGGCTGAGGGCAGAACGATAGACATGTCTCCCTTCCATGAGCTGTCCTACAGCATCCTGAAGCAAATGCATGACACTCAGGAGTTAATCACTAATGAAGTTTGCAAGCTCAAGGCCATGATGGTTAGATTAAAAGAAGTTAATGCAGAGGCCCATAGGCTTAAAGCTAATCATACTTGGGTTAAGGCAAATATCCTGAGCCAGATAGAATGGAGAGAAGGAAAGGTGGATTTCCCCATGCATCTCCCATTCAAGTCTGTGGAGGGTTTTAATGAAGACATAGCCCTTTTGGAATTCTGCAGAAACTGTGGCAGTAAGCTAATGGCCAGTGTACGAGGGGAAATGGATTGGATTAACAGTCTGTATCAAAGAATCCAGGGAGTGCATGACAAGTGCAAATTGAGTTTCCCGCAGTCCCTTGATGATTTCCCGTGTCAAGAACAACGTTTGTCTAAGCTGAAGGAAGAACTGGGAACCCAAACTGAATATGTGAAGAAAATTGATGTCTTAGCTATTGATGACCTCCAACATTATATTGGAATGTCATCAATCCACAGCCATTTTCTTAAAGAAGTGCATCAAGCTGCAGTGACAGAAATTAAAGGCATTGGAGCAGAGCTTAGGAAAAATGTAACTTCTCAGAAAATCTTGCTCCCTGCTTCTGCAAATGTAGTCATCAGGGAAACTAGTGTATGGTATAGCTACATTGCAGAAGAGGAGAAGAAGGCAGAAGTAGCAGCTGTGATAGCAAACCCAGACTCTTCTCTCCCAGAAGAAACAGCTGTGGCAGCTAGCTTGATTTCCTCTTCCCTAGCAGTAGCAGAAATTCCAGCTGGCTCGTTTCCTTCTTCCCAAGCAGCAGCTGCAGCAGGGGTTTCCAGTGCCTCTCTTCAAGCAGCAGCAGCAACAACAGTTGGTTCAGGTGCCTCTCTTCCAACTGAAGCACATTCCTAAGAACAAAAGCGTTGAGAGCATTAATTCTATTTTGTATTATGGCTGTCATATGTATAAAATGTAGAGTTAGAGGACAGCTGTCCTTTTCCCTTTTAAATAATTTTCTGTAAAGAGGGGAGGTCACATTTTTGTCTGTTATTTGGGGAAAATCCTGTAGGTGAAAAGTGTGAGTATTTCTATCACAGAAGATTGAGGAGCTATGGAGAACCTCACAAAATCGAATTAATTTGCAAAAACAGTGGAAAAACTTGAAAAAGATGATAAATTTACACACAATGTATGCTCAAATCTTTGATTAACTGACTGTCTAACATGTGAAAATGTTAGTAACAGGTTTTTATTACATCCATGAGAAAATCGAGAGCATTAGGTGGCTCAAGCTGAGTGTACAAGTCATCAATGCCAAATTGGCCTCAATCCCCCCTAGGTGGGTCCAACTCAATCCCAATCACCCCAAACAGCCACGAATTCTGGTGTGGAGGTGGCTGAAGCATGCTGGATCAATAATGAGCTCAAGGCAGGCGTGGGTGAGCAAGTAGAGGAGGTTTGGGGGCCCAAGGGAGCATTAAATGCTCCAAATCTAGCCAAAAAGGGCAAAAATCCACCCTAGCGCCCTTGGTCAACTAAAATTCCCCAAAACAAGGAGAGAGGGCGCACCAGCAATTAATGAGGGCGCACTTGTGGACAAAACTGGAGGCTGGGTGAACTGGTTTACTCAGAAGTGGGTGTGAACACTCTCAAAGTGGGTTTTTGACCAACTATAGTCACTTAATCCAAAACATGGTTTAATTAAGCACATGGGCAATTAAAAATTTATGGATTATGGTACTAAGTGTGGTTACTGTTCTAACACCCCCCCTTAACCATAACTTTGTACATCTCATGAAATATAAGTGGGAGGCCTTGGCAACAAAGGCTCAAGTCACCTCAATACAACAGAAATTTTATTTGTCCATATGAACCGAGGAAAAGAAGTAAAACCTCATGGGATAAAAACTTCCCTAAAAAATGGACATGGGGCTGAACCTGCAATTAAATTGCAGCAATCACCATCCATCACTCACTCCAAGCAAAGCTCTCAAGTGAGTGAAGGTCTTCTCAGTAAAGCACTTGGTGAAAATATCAGCAGTTTGCTCGGTGGATGGGCAATACTGCAGTGAAATCACCCTGTCATGCACCAAGCCCCGAATGTAATGCATGTGGATCTCAATGTGCTTTGTTCTTTGCCTCTGTACTGGATCAGTAGATATCTTGATGGCACTTTGATTATCCACCCAAATATTGGTTGGAGAATCAATAGCAACACCAAACTCCCGAAGAATGCCTTGCAACCAAACACACTGTGTGGCTGCGTTCACTGCTTCCCTGTACTCGGCCTCTGCTGATGAAAGAGAAATTGTGTGCTGTTTCTTGCTTGACCAGCAAATAGGACCTTCAGCAAACATAAACACAAAACCTGAAGTGGACTTTCTATCGATGGGATCTCCCGCCCAATCGGAATCAGAAAATCCAGCTAGTTGAAGTGAAGAACCAGCTGCATAGTGTACCCCAAAGTTCTTTGTTCCTTGGACATAATGAAGGATCCTTTTGGCTGCCTTCCAATGGATCTCATGTGGCTGCTGCATATACCTTGCTACAGCACTTACAGCATTAGACAAATCAGGTCTTGTATGTGTAAGGTACAGCAAACTTCCAACTAGCTGCCTATAGAGAGTGCAATCCAACACCGGAGAGTCTTCAAATTCACCTAGTTTTATGCCTGAAAGGAATGGGCACTTGTCTGCCTTGCATTCAGCCATTTTAAACTTGAATAACAGGTCTGAAGCATACTTAGGTTGACTCAGCAATATACCTCTCTCAGACTGCTCAATTTCCAAACCCAAAAATTGCCTTAGCAATCCTAGGTCGCTCATGGCAAATTCACTGTGCAAAGAAGCTTTAATTGAGCCAATTTGTTTGGTGCAGCTCCCTGTAATTAAGAGATCATCAACATACAGTACAATGAACTGCAAATTATCATCACAATGCTGCAAATAAACATTTGGATCAGACTTGCATCGACAGAAACCAATTGAGAGCAAAAAGGCATCCATTTTGGCATACCAAGCCCTGGGGGCTTGCTTGAGTCCATAGAGTGACTTCTTCAACCTGCATACAAGTGTGGGATCCTCTTGGAATCCTTCAGGTTGCTGCATATATATCTCTTCCTGTAGCTCACCATGCAAGAATGCACTTTTGACATCCATGTGGTGAACTTCCCAACCTTTACTAGCTGCCATGGCTAGAGCTAGTCTAATTGAGTCCATCTTTGCAACCGGTGCAAAGATCTCTGTATAATCCACACCATGGATTTGTGAGTAGCCCTTAGCCACTAACCTAGCCTTATACTTCAGATCAGAACCATCAGCAACAGGTTTGGTTCGAAAAATCCACTTACATTGCACAAGTTTCCTCTTGGGAGGAAGAGGCACCAAATCCCATGTTTTGTTCTCTTGGAGAGACTGGAATTCTTCTTGCATTGCTGCTCTCCACCTTGGATCATTATGAGCTTCCTGATATGATGTTGGATCAGATCCAATCATCATATAACAGTGATCAGCAATTTCACTCTCATTAGCAAAGGAAGCATTGATTGTTTGAGATCTAGTCTTCCTAGGCTCTTGGGGATTGCCTGCCAATTCACCTGCATCTTGTATGATTTTTTCATCCCACTTGGGCCTTGATGGTGACTCATGTACAGCAATGTCATATTCAGCCATGTCATCTTCAGAAATATCAGAAAAATCAGAGGTGGAATCATCACTAATCTCATTAAGGTGTGGAGGAGAGGAGCTTTCCCCCGGTGCAAGCTCAAAATCTGGAATTGGTTCTTCTTCGAATTGCACACTTCTCTCAATGAAAGTTTTAAGTGTGGATGTGTCAAAGAGCTTTTAGCCCTTTGTGTCCTCACCATATCCAACCATGATACATTCCCTGCTCTGTGGCTCCAAAGCCTTCCTTTTTTCTGATGGAATTCGAGCCCATGCTCTAGACCCAAAAATCCTGAAATTTGACACATTTGGTTTTTGGCCAAACCATGCCTCATAGGGGGTTTTTCCTTTGACTGATTTGTGAAAGGCTCTGTTCTGAATATGAGCAGCACAATTGATGGCTTCAGCCCATAGCTTAGGGCTTAGATCCCTAGCTTCAATCATGCAAGTAGCCATCTCCTTGAGAGATCTATTTTTCC
Source organism: Larix kaempferi (assembly GCA_027924585.1). Lineage (NCBI taxonomy): Eukaryota > Viridiplantae > Streptophyta > Pinopsida > Pinales > Pinaceae > Larix > Larix kaempferi. Next base: position 23,988,147 of record BSBM01000361.1, read on the forward strand.
TCTCTGCCACACCATTTTGCTGAGGTGTGTAGGGGATTGAATGTTGCATTTGGATGCCACATTCCTCACAAAGGTGCTGAATGTTATTATTCACATATTCCTTTCCATTATCAGTCCTAAGGATCTTTATCTTATGACCACTATGGTTCTCCACTAGGGCTTTCCAAATCTTCAGTTTCTCAAACACTTCTGACTTCAATTTAAGGAAGTAAACCCAGCAGAATCGAGAGTAGTCATCTATGAATGTAAGTACATACCTTGATCCACCATATGATGGAGTGGGAAGAGGACCAATGAGGTCTGAATGTACCAATCCAAGTGGTTGAGTGGCTCTCCTTGCCATTCCCTTCTCATAGCTGCGCTCAGGATGCTTTCCAACTACACACCTAATGCATGCACCATTTGATGACTTGATTTCTGGAAGCCCTTCCACCATCTCGTCCTTGTGCAATTGCTGGAGATATTTGTAGTTCATGTGGCCAAATATTTCATGCCACAACTTGGAGGTCTCGTTGGCATGAGAGACAAGAGCATGGTCACTAGAATTTGGAATGAAATTTGAGAATTTGTACATTCTCTCATCATGATCTGCATACCCTACAGCCACAACTTGATTTGAGGAGATTTCTGAGATTTCTACCAAATCTGGAGTAAATGTCACTCTCTTGGCTTCTCCTGTATGGGTCATTTGATAGACTGATAGCAAATTTGCAGCCAATGAAGGTACATAGAGCACATCACTGAAATAGCCATGCTCCATGTCAATCCTACCAATCCCCTTGGTCTGGATTTCTGAATCATCTCCCATTCGAACTGTTGGGCCACCATTCGAATGCATAGAGGAGAAGAGCTCTCTGGATGAAACCATATGTCTAGAAGCTCCTGAATCAATGATAAAGGATGAGGGATTCGAAGTACCTGCTACCAAAGCATGACACTTCTCCTTATTGTCAGGGTTTGAGGTGCTCTCCTTCTTCCTTGCGCCCTCAGGGACTGGGATGTTGTTCTTCTCCAGCAGCTGTGCCATTGAGTCAATGGTTTTCTTCATACATGAGCTCTCTGGATGCCATCCCCTATGACAATAGGTGCATTTGGTCTTTTCCTTTCCCTTCTTGTCCTTCTCCTTTGACAGATTCGAACCCCCATCTGCAGACTTGGTCTTGTCAAACTTCCTCTTCTCTTGCTGCTTCGAATTCTTGGCTTTCTGCTTTCCTTTGCTTGCATTTGAAACACCCATTGCCAATGCTTGGTCCTTTGATTTTATGGTGCCCATCTGAACTAGTTTGTCCTGCTCCTGAGTGAGACACTCCATGAAGGTAGCTAGTGATGGCATTTGCCAATTTCGAAGGGTAATTTTGGTTGAGTGAAATGTGCTAACAAATACTGAAAACTCTGGGCCTAGCTTCGAAAGGATGGACAGAATCAGTTGTTCCTCCTTCTTAACAATTCCACATTGTTGCAGTTGAAGCACCAGTGACTTGAATTTCGTGAAGAACTCCTGGATGGTTTCAAAATGCGCTGGGCTCAAGCTAATGAGCTCGTTTTCAAGCTGGTGGCCTCTCAGTTCATTAGTTTTCCCAAAGAGTGATTCTAGCTTCACCCATACTTCATTGGGGGTTGTCAAACTGTCTGTATGAAACAAGAGTTCCCTTGAAATGATCAGGCATAGCAATCCATAAGCTTCATCAAGTCGATTGTAGTACTTTGCTTTCTCCACAGCAGAATTTGGCTCCACTTCTGTGCCCATGGTTACTCTATAGAGACCCTTAGATCTCAGCTTGATGACCATCTCAGCCTTCCAATCGAAAAAATTGAAGGGTGTGAGCAACATTTGGTTTGCTGCCATGACTGCTGCGTTAATGGTGAGAAAACTACTGGAACACCTGCAAAAAACACTCAATTTTTATCTAGAAATCCTCTCTAGAATGCAGTTCAACGCTCAATATTGACCTGCAACTCACTAACTCCATGATGGATCTGATACCATGTGAGTATTTTGATCACAGAAGATCGAGGAGCTATGGAGAACCTCACAAAATCGAATTAATTTGCAAAAACAGTGGAAAAACTTGAAAAAGATGATAAATTTACACACAATGTATGCTCAAATCTTTGATTAACTGACTGTCTAACATGTGAAAATGTTAGTAACAGGTTTTTATTACATCCATGAGAAAATCGAGAGCATTAGGTGGCTCAAGCTGAGTGTACAAGTCATCAATGCCAAATTGGCCTCAATCCCCCCTAGGTGGGTCCAACTCAATCCCAATCACCCCAAACAGCCACGAATTCTGGTGTGGAGGTGGCTGAAGCATGCTGGATCAATAATGAGCTCAAGGCAGGCGTGGGTGAGCAAGTAGAGGAGGTTTGGGGGCCCAAGGGAGCATTAAATGCTCCAAATCTAGCCAAAAAAGGGCAAAAATCCACCCTAGCGCCCTTGGTCAACTAAAATTCCCCAAAACAAGGAGAGAGGGCGCACCAGGAATTAATGAGGGTGCACTTGTGGACAAAACTGGAGGCTGGGTGAACTGGTTTACTCAGAAGTGGGTGTGAACACTCTCAAAGTGGGTTTTTGACCAACTATAGTCACTTAATCCAAAACATGGTTTAATTAAGCACATGGGCAATTAAAAATTTATGGATTATGGTACTAAGTGTGGTTACTGTTCTAACAAAAAGTGTAAAAGGCCAGGTGGCAGCCCAAAGGGCATTTTGTAACATTATAAATAGAAGTTAGGAAGGAATGTAAAGGACTTTTGGCAGGGAATTATTTTCTAGACTTGTGCGAGCTACCTTGCATATGTTTTAAGAAAATAAAATCTTCTAATAAGAGCCTGGAGAGGACGTTTTTGCATGAGAATGAAGATTGGATGCACTGTGGATTATTCCTGTGTCTGCTATACTTTGCTGTGAGATCTTTATTACTGTCTTGAATTATTTCATTGTATTAAATGATCTTGCTGCTCTCTTTGCAAATGAATTCTCTCTTTCATGAGTAATGAATGTGTTATATTTAATCAGAAGCTACTTCTGATATCTTTTATCTTTGCTGTAGCTTTCTCTTTGAGATTTAATGGCTGTCTGTTTATTTTTTAAAGATAATTCCTACAGCTCATTGCTCATACTTTAAATTTGCTCCTTGCAGGGATAGTTAGATTTGTTTCAATTTTAAACTTAGATCTATTTTTCCAGTTTTGCATTTAGATTAAATTCAGACTAGGAACTTGCATATCATTATAAAATATAAAATCAAAAGAACGGTGGATCGGGCCATAACCGGTATAGCTAGAACAAAACTCCAAACCCACGGTTGCCGGAACCGCTAACCGGACGGATCCCCTATACCAAATGGGAGATAATCTAATTGGGATAATATCTCGGGGAGAATCCCTTTCTGATTGATGCTACGATATCCGAGGCATCAACAGTTTTTGGCGCTAGAAGGAGGGCCTGAAAGTGCATGGCTGATAGAAGAAAATCTCCCACTGTCATAAATGTCACTGAAAACTCACTTAAAGAAAGCATTTCAAACAGCCCAGATCTTGAATTATTAAATCAAGAATGCCTCATTTATGATCCTGAGCCTCAAGAAGCTTTATACGCTGTCCCTTTTACAGAAATAGAGGATTTGAGAAGGCATATGCGATCCTACGTTAGGCAGCTAGGTGGTTTAAACGCTGTAAATTTTCTCCCTAGGAAAAGTACCCCTAGAAAAAGCCACAATATACCCGAGATTCGATTCTTGTTCAAAGTTTTGAAGAACTTATGAATTTAACTTTAGAAGAGATTTCAGACCCTCTAAACAAGGCAGATCTTGAAAACTCAGAAAATATTTCAGATCAAGAAAACCTCGAAGAACTTATCACTCCAAAGAGTACTCCCTAGAATTCTCCTTACAATTCTCCGCTAGGTTCTCCACATCCAAACATGGCTGTACCTGCTTGGAGAGCAAGGGGAGCGTTGAATCTAGCTGGGACATTCCATAATTTTCCAAAAAATCCAGAAAAGGTCTTACCTAAGTTCGACCCAGGGAAAGCCATTTCAGCATAAGATCACCTCAAGAGTTTCTACTTAGCTCTAAATATTTTGAACGTACAGCATGAAGATGTAGTCTGTAGGTTGTTTCCGTACACATTTGAGCCAAAAGTATCATCCTGGTACTTTAGCCTACAACCCAGCTTGATCTCTAGTTGGGATGAATTCAAAAACTGCTTTTTAAAGAAATATGGAAACCAAAAGACTGTGGCTACGCTTATGAAAGAACTCTTATCCATGAGAATGGAAAAGAAAGAAAAGGTTCAAGATTTTAATCAAAGATTCACAACGCTTTTAAATAATTTTAGTGAAGCTAATAAACCAGCGGAGGAATCTCTGGTTGAATACTATACAACCGCTCTTGAAGGACCCATAGCAATGTTCGTAGAAAGGTCCAAGAAAACTACTCTGATAGAGAGCTTTGAGGAAGCTAGAAAGGTAGAAGAAGAAGCTGATAGCATTGCTAAACATGCCTTAGATGCAGAACCAAAACCAACAGCCAACAAAAAACCTTTGCTTCTCACTAGAGGTAAAGAAGAATCATCTACAGACATGGAAAATGTAGTCAAGATGATGCAGAAATTATCTAATAAAATTGTAGACCTCGAGAAAGACAAGGCTACTAGCACATCTAGGAAACCTTTCAAGCCATTTTATAAAAGGAGGGAAGACGGTGATCAAACTCATCCACCAATGAATACTTCTCCTGTTTTGAACCTCAATGAAATCGGGATGGAAAATTTCTGCACTTTTCATCAAGAACCGCATTCGGAAAAGAGCTGCCCGCAATGGATTAATTCCATGAGCTTAGTCATGAACCAAATGCTGGATTCACAGATCCCAGACCAAGATGATTCCCCAGAGGAATCGAGCCCTGAATTAGAGGAACCAACCCCGGACACTACTATGGTGCTATGGGATTGGGTACCTATGACTGAATTAGCAGCAGAGGATCCCATAGAAAGCTCTCCCTCTACCGTGAACGTTGCTACTCGCATCAAAGTCCCTATCACGGATCCTATGCCAAGCTCGGCTCCTCCTAAGCCTCAAGTTTCAAAAGGACTGCCTAGAAGGCATATAACAATTATCCCACCACATCCCAAAGTTAGCCAAACAGCAACCAAGCAGTCAAACGTTGACACCATAGTTCAGCCACCTAAGGCCACAACGAGCAAAACAGATCAGCCAGCCTGAATTGGGAACGAATCTGACATAGGATACGATATTATTGAAGATATCAAGAAGGTCAAAGCAAATGTGTCAATATTTGACATGTGCAGCTTGCCCCACCAATGAGACGAACTGCTGCATGTTCTACAACCCCAGACTAGCACTCCATTAACGGACTCTCAAGAAAATCCTGAAATTAATGAAGCTAGCATCTGAGGGAAATCTAAGTCTCAAACATTGCCATTCCTATTGACTTTTGAAATTTTTAATCACAATGTTCACAACTTTTTGGTAGATTTTGGGGCATCTTCAAATGTCATGCCACTGTCCATTTGTAAAAAAATCAACGGGCAGCCTGTTCCATCTCCAGCCCAAATTATCCAATTAGATAGGACTGTTGTCAAAGTAATTGGGGAGATGAAAGATGTTCTCATTAGACTATCAGCCGACCCTAGAGTCTGTCAATTCATTGACATCATGGTGGTTGATATTCCTGAAGCCTATGGGCTGATTTTAAGTAGGGACTGGTCTACCAAGCTGAGTGGCTACTTTGCTACTGATTGGTCTCATCTGTGGTTGCTTTATCAGAACAGGCAGAATCAGATTAAATTCCTGAGAGAACCACACATGAAGCAAAACGTAACTCAATTAGAAGAAAAAAATGAGGTTGTAACCTTTTCATCCTCAGTTCTGGGGAATTATTTCTTAGAAATGGATCCGGTTAATTATCAATCTGAATCCATCAGCCATGAATCAAACAAACAGTCCGATCTCCTTCATTTCTCTCGGATTGATGATGTTGATGGTAACATAGTTAGTTTAGTTACTGATTTAGATCACAGAGATACTAACTTAGTTGAATCTAAAGATATTTTCTGGACATTATACTTTGATGGTTCTAAAAATCTGGAAGGATCTGGAGCCGGTTGTGTTCTAATGGATCCAAAAAGAAACAAGTATTTTTTGTCCTGTAGATTAGAATTTGATTGTACTAACAACACGGAAGAATATGAAGCCTTGGTACATGGATTAAAGAAGGCCATTGATTTAAATGTTAAGTACCCGAAGGTTTTTGGTGACTCCGAGATAGTTGTAAGACGGGTAAGGGACACCATTCACTGTCTCTCACCTCATTTGAAGGGTTATCAAGCTGAGGTATGGGATTTAATTATGCATTTTGACGCTTTCAATATAAAATCGATTCCTAGATTGCAAAATTCTGCAGCTGATTTGTTAGCAACATCTGCTTCTAGATTGGTGCCATCAAATAATAAATGCTCGATTGAATTGATTTTCAGGCCTTTTGTTCCCGATAACATCACAAACTTCAGATTCTTCGATGATGACGAACAAATTATCAGCTTTCTAACGAACGAGGATAGCTTCCAAGGAGCTGCGATAGATGAAGAGGAACATGATGCTGATTTGATGAGGAAGGATGACGAGAAAGGAAATTTCATCCCCAAAGGGGTAAGGTCCCTCGAAATGCTGTTCGATCTTCAAAATAAGTTCAAAAGGCCAGCTAATACCAAAACCAACAGCTCATCAATGCAACATGAGTTAGTTAATTTGGGTACCGAGGCAGAACCAAAATTTGTCAACCTTGGCAGATGTTGTTCACCAGGAGAAATAGATAGGTTCATTAAACTGTTTAAGCAATACAAGGATGTTTTTGCATGGACCTATGAAGATCTGAAAACATATGACGTCCGCATTATTCAACATGTTATACCAATGAAAGCGGGTGTCAAGCCATTTCAGAAGCAGTTAAGAAGGATGCATCTTACTCTAGAACCGCTGATTCAAAAGGAATTAAAGAAGCTCCTGGACGCTAAGATAATTTTTAAGGTCAGACATTCTGAGTGGGTTGCGAACTTGGTTCCCGTAAGAAAGAAGTCAGGAAAGATAAGGCTATGTGTAGATTTCAGAAATTTAAATAGAGCTTCGGATAAAGACAACTACCCCGTTCCTTCAAATTGTGTCAGGATCTGAGCTGTTTTCTCTCCTCGATGGTTTCTCTGGCTACAATCAAGTATTAGTAGCCGAAGAAGATCGCCTCAAGACTACTTTCCGAACTAAGTGGGGAACTTTCGCCTACAGGAGGATGCCATTTGGTCTGATAAACGCAGGAGCTACATTCCAAAGAGCAATGGATATCGCCTTCCGAGGATTGGGTGGGCAATGTGTTGTTGTATACTTAGACGATGTGACAGTCTTTTCAAAGAAAAGGGAAGATCATGTTGTTCATCTGAGGCATATTTTTGATCGCTGTCGGAAATATGGTATTTCTTTAAATCCCAAGAAGAGCGTATTTGCTGTTCCCGAAGGTAAACTCTTGGGCCATATCATTTCTAAAGGAGGAGTGTCAGTAGATCAAGAAAGAGTCCAAGCTATTAATAAGATTCCGATGCCTTACAACAAGAAATCTATGCAATCCTTCATGGGCACTATCAATTTTGTCCGTAGATTTGTTCCAGATTTCGCACAAATTGTTAAGCCATTGCAGCAAATGGTTAAACAAAGCATATAGTTCAAGTGGACAGATTTGGAAAAGGATGCATTTAGAGATATCAAGGCAGCTATAGCTAAGGCTCCGTCCTTAAGAAGCCCGGGTTTCGACAAGGATTTTATCCTGTATACCTTTTCTTAGGATGACTCCCTCGCAGCTGTACTCACACAAAAGGTGGAGCAAGGAGACGAATACCCAATTTCGTTTATGAGCACTGGTCTGCAAGGGGCTGAGCTAAACTATCCCATGGTTGACAAACATGCATATGCAGTCTTCAAAGCAGTCAAGCAGTTTAGGCCATATATTCTTAAGAACAGGACTAAAGTTATAGTTCCCCACCCAGCTGTTAGATCCCTTTTCGTTCAAAAGGAACTAGGAGAAAGGAGGGGGAACTGGGTTACAGCTCTGCAGGAATATGATTTAGAATTTAAACCAGCCACTATCATCAAAAGGCAAGGCTTGTGCAAATTACTTGCAGGAAACTCAACTGATGAAGAGCAACATTGGAAGAATGAAGCTGATCTAAACTCGGTTGAAGTATGTCCTATCTTCTCAGCTCCCCAGTCATGGTATAGAGATCTGGTGCACTATTTACAACAAGGATACCTACCTGAGCATTGGAACTCTAAACAAAGAAGGGCACTCCGCTTGAAATCAGCACCTTATCAAATCATTGATGGGATACTTTTAAGGAAGAATTATGATGGAGTTTTCCTTAGATGTCTAGAAAAGGAAGATGCAAGTAAAGTTGTTAAAGAATTGCATGATGGCCCCGCAGGTGGACATTATTCAGGAGAGACAACAGCACACAAGATACTAAGAGCTGGTTATTATTGGCCCACTTTGTTCCGAGATGCCCATATGTATGCACGAAACTGTGATGTATGCCAAAGAAGTGCTGGGAAGTTACCTAAGGCAGCAGGACCACTGCAGCTGGTTATCATCTCTGAGCCTTTTGAGCAGTGGGGTATAGATGTTATCGGAGAGATAAATCCAAATTCTTCTTTACAACATCGATACATTCTGATGGCCACCGACTACTTCACTAGATGGACGGAAGCCATCCCGTTGCGCAGGATCAACGAAGACGCAGTCATCAGCTTCTTGAAAGAGAACATCATAACCAGGTTTGGGGTTCCAATTTCCCTTGTTTTTGATAATGCTACTTATTTTTCATCTTGCAAGATAAATGAATTTGTTTATGAATGGGGAATTAAATTTCATTATTCAGCCAATTATTATCCTCAAGGGAACGGATTAGCTGAATCCTCAAACAAGAATCTGATTCGGATTCTTAAGAAGACTGTGATAGAAAACCAGAGAAGTTGGCATGTAGCTCTCCCAAACCCTTATGGGAAGACAGGGTGACTCCAAAGAATGCATTAGGGGTTTCCCCTTTCACTCTTGTATATGGAAAGGAAGCCATCCTTCCCCCAAACATCTTGCTCCCATCCTTACAGTTATCCCAAGCCTCTCGGGGTTCTGGTACCCAAGCTTTACAATCCAGGATCAATACCCTGCTTCAACTTGAAGAAGCCCGACAGAAAGCTAAAGACCGATTCCATCAACACCAAGACATAGTTAAGAGATGGTTCGATAAGAGGAAGTCCGGTGAAAGAAATTTTGAAGTTGGGGACTTAGTCCTGAAATGGGACCATAATCATGAAGGAAAAGGAATGCATACGAAATTACAACATCTATGGGTAGGCCCGTACCAAATTTCGGCAAAATTAGGCCCATCTACTTATAAATTGACAAATCTCGAGGGAGAAGAAGTAACCCTTCCTCTCAATGGCCTCGCCCTGAAGCAATACTTTGCATAGTCTCGCTGAGACTTCCTGTACATAAACAAAGTTTTCTTTTATTGTTGCTTTAGCCTTTATTTGCTTTATTTTCGGCCATTTTGTTTCTTTTATTGTCATTTGAACCTTTGCAACAAGTTTGTTTTCTGAAAGCCCCTATGGTTGAGTTTCTCGTCAAGGATAGGTCTCCCAAATAAATCTCACAACCCATGAGTCCGGAACTATGCTCGAATAAAGTCTATCTGTGTATTGTGCTCTCGCTGAAATTTTCAGAAGGAAGGAAGCCTACTCTGCTAGTCACACTAATCCTATTTAAATAGCAGAGACCCATGATGATCTTCATTACTATCTTTGGGCTCCACCCACTCTCACACTTAAAGGCATCTCAAGAAGGATATCAAAGTTGGACCCATGGAAAGTAGCATATCTCGAGGACATAGGGTATTGAAATGACTCCATGCTGCAAATCTAACAGCCAAAATGGCTTATATTCAAGGGTATGTTTTCCAGAGATTCTCGCCACAAAAGACATGTAAAATCAAGAAGGTTGTCCAAAAGGCTCAGCCCAAAATGGGCTCCTCTCCGTCCGTGAGGCTTGATAAAATCAATAAAATATCCAACTCACACAAAAGGACATTATGGATTGAGGAGCCTAAATCAAGGATCATGTCCAAAGAAAATATCTCTGGAAGGCTCAAACAGCTAAGCTGTCCAAAGTACAAACATCCAAAAGGATGCAAGCGGCATGGGAATGAGGAACAAGAGCAATAATGTCCATGAGAAAGTGTTGCAAATCCTGTGGAGTCCGACAGCAGTAAACATCTGAAAGATGACCCTTCTAAAATGAATCTCATATGTTGGCCCTTTGAGAGTTTTAAAGATGTCTCTGTCAAAGCTCACCTATCCCCAATGGCTAGCAGGTAAAGTGCCTTCTTCCCTCACTGAAATTTAAATGCTCAGCTGAATATTGCACATAAGATGGATGTCTTTGATAAGGTGTCAGACCATGGAGAGGAATTTTCAGAGATCTGTGTTCGCCAACGACTCGCCAATTGTTGTTGCAGCAACATCCCCCCCAAAATTTTTTTGTCTATATTGGGGCCCCTCCTATTTTTTTTTTTTAATTTTTTTTTTAGAAAGATTGCCTTAAGAGGACATTTCCATCTTTTAACTTGGTTTTTCATCAGAAAATCGTGCCATGAACCTTCCCAAGTTTCCTTCCGAAGGACATAATTCATGGAAGCTTCCCGAAGGTGCGGAGCTTTTCAGACTTATTCCCCGCAGTTGCGGAAGTTTTCGAGTTTAAAACTTAGAAATTATCATTGAAAAGTTGTAGAAACTATTGGCAAATTCCTTCCGAAACGACGGAGGAATTCGAGAAAGCCCCGCAGCTGCGGAAGGATTCGAGTTTCCCTCCCGAAACGGCGGAAGCCATTTGTATAAAGCTTCTCGGAAAAGGACTTAGAAACTTTTTGAAGTTTGCGGAACGATTTTAAGAAAGCGCCCCGCAGTTGCGGAAGTATTCGGGTTTTCCTCCCGAAACACACGAAACCGTTCGGGTTTCCCTCCCGAAATGGCGGGGGCCATTTGCATAAACCTCCCGAAAAAACATAGAAATTTTCTCCCGAAGCGGCGGAATCATTCGAGTTATCTTCCCGCAGTTGCGGAACCTTTCGGGTTATTCTCCCGAAACAGCAGGAGCGATTCGCAAATCTTCCCCGGATGACTTAGTCTTTTAAAAAAAATCTTAAGTATTGTTCTTCAAGTTGCGGAAGCCATTCGCGAGAACCTTCTGAGACGCCGAAAACTTTTAGGTTCCCCTTCCGCGACCGCGGAGGCCTTTTGCGGAAAACTTCACGTTATTTTCCCCGAAAATCAGCTAGAGGACTTAGTCTCTTTGAAAAATCATAAGTTTTTCTCTCAAGTTTCAGAAGCATTCACGGAAGCCTTCCAAAACTGCGGCAACTATTTACGAAAGCCTCCCGCAATTTCGGAAGCTTTCACGTTATCATCCCAAAAACCCGACACAGACTTAGATGTTCACGTTCGTTTTGCGGAAGTCGTTCGCCAATTCCTTCCGAAACGTCGGGAACCTTCGCGGAATGGTTCCGCATTTGCAGAAGCGATCGGTCATCTTCGTTAAAATTGCGGAAAGATTCATCAATCCCTCCCGAAACGTCGGAGGAGTTCAGCATAACCTTCCGCAACGGCGGGTAAAATTCATGAGTCCATCCCGCAGGTGGCGGTCGCGCATGCATATCGAGATTATTTGAAGAGACCACGGCGTACACAATTTAAAGCTTATTTTAAATGCGCCACCCACCATATCGAATGCCGCACGTTCCTAAAACGTTTAAATAAACGATTGTTGTTTGGGTTGGCCATTGTTATTGTTTCGATTAGAAAACGTCGGTGGACGCCTCGCCAAACTGCTCCAGCTCAGCTCGCTCGTCCACGTCCACGTCCACCTCATTCAGCCACCTTTGCGTTGCCAGGTAGGATTTCTAACCGTTAATTTTGTCTCATCTACACGTCAGATTGTCTTTGCATTTTTTTTTTTCGTCTAAGACGTGGCCAATAGGCGCTAGTCGCATATATCATTTTGTTCGTTTTGTTTAAGGTGCCGAGGTCCCATGTGTTTCTCGTTCTACCCCAGCCGAAAACCAAAACTATAGCCACCCGAGCCTTTTCATCAACCATATTCCCAGCGTCGTCACCCCTGTTCAAGTTTCCAAGCCTACCATAGAACGCCTCGTCAAGTGCCGCAAATAACCATGGCGGTCGAAGCCCTCGCCTGTTCATAAATATGAAAGCGGCCCCGTATTCGCCTGTTCATAAGTGGTGAAAGCGGCCCCTCATTTCGTCATAGGGTTGTTTCACCCCAAACTCACCCGCCACTAACCATTAAAAAACACAATGATGAAGGATATCATCCCTCCTAGAGTTAGACTGAGAGAAGGTTGTTTCCGCAACAAATTTGTCCTTTCGAGAGCATTCCAAACCCGTCCCTTTAAAAGAATCAAGTCTCTGCAACTAAATCTCTCGTTTGGAATAGTGTGTTTTGCTTCCCAACATGTAGCTTCACAATTTATTTACCTCATTAGCATGTTAAATTGGTGCTGCTCTTTGTTAAAACCTTTCAGCATGTTGCACATTTTTTATGATGACTTGTATTTGGTTGCCAGCAGGGATAAGTCAAAATGCCAAAAGGTGGTAGGAAGAAGGCTAAAATGACAGAACCACATCCAGCACCACTTAGGACTGAGACTACGTTCCAGGATACTAGGTGCACCACCGGTATTCCTCCTGAAATCTGATGGGGTGACATCTTAGGATGATCCGAGACCAAGATATCCCGGATATGTTGCTAGAGGAAGAGCAGATTTATCTCAATATCAAGACTTCAGGCATAGACAGGGATTCTACACGCCCTGAACTGTTCCCCTGTTCTGAAGTAATCGGATGGATACTCCAACATACTAATGCAGAGACAAGAGTAATAAATGACAGCGGGAAAATAGCCATCGCCTCATTCCACCCTGCATATCTTGCCGCAGCCTATAAATTTCCCCACCCCCAGCAAGCTCTGACTAATGAATGGATGGGCCAGATGAACAACATTGAAATGGCCAAAAAATTACTAGTCGCATGCAAGCATTTGAGAAAGAAAGGTAATGGCGAATATGACGTCCAAAATCTGAGACCTCCTTTCAGGTTGATTGCCTTGATGTTGTGCAGAATCTTAGGCATGCCCGATGGCACCGTGTACAAGATTCAGTGGGTCCCCATCATCCACTTCGTGGCATTTAAAGGAATTGTGTTCGACTGGGCCACTCTCCTGTCAGACAGTTTGGCATCAATGGTAGTTGCTGCAAGAGAAGGACTGGCCTTAAAGAAGGCAGAATTCTACATGTCCTCATATCTTATTGATTGTGTTTTGGCCAAGTTATCTTTTCCCAACTTAGGCTGCACATGGGATAAGGCCAACACCCCGGTTTATATCGCTTTCAGGATGTTGTGGGCTCAAAATTACAAACCCAGCTATAAGCTCATCTGTGAGGGGTTCATCATGCCCCTATATGAGCAGATATTCAAAGAAGATCCCAACTGCCTGTCGAAAAATGCGATGGAAGTCCTTGAAAACTATGGAGATTTTTATGTTTCAGAAAAAGGCACCTACCTTAGAATGTTTGGAGGAATTAAAGCTCCATATATCTTTCCGAAGTATGCTACAAATTATGTGGTCCTTAAGGAGGCGGTGAGACAAATTTTCCTGGATGGAATTGGAGCAGTACTCAACAAACAGCATAAGGCTTCTTTCCTGCCTTTTCCCTTCTGCATAGGAGCATACAAATTCTCAGGGGTTGCCTCAGCCGAGGAGTTTGTTCAGGAGCTGAAAGCCTTCCACTTCGGCGAGGTAATCTTCCATAGGAATGACAGGAAGGGAAAAGTTGCTGAGCATTGTAAAGAAATTTATGCTCATTTTGAGTACGCTCACTATCATGATGCCGAGGAAGAGGCATTCAGAGGCATCAACAACATGGCTGAGCTATGGATCTGTCGCCGAGGCAGTGGAGCAAGTTCTAGCTCTACCAAGGCCCAGAAAGGCAGCCAGCAGAAGGAGAAAGAAGCTGATGATGCCCGAGCCCAATAAGAACAAAGGTTAAGAGAGGAAGCAAGGGCATAGAAGGAAGCTGAGGAAGCGAGGTTACTGCAAGAGGCTGAAGTTTCCAGATTGCAGCAAGAAGTAGAAAGTGAGAGGCTGCAGAAAGAGGCTGAGGAAGCCCAGCAGCGGAAAGAGACTGAAGATGAAAGACAGCGGAAAGAAAATGAAGATCAGCTGCAAGCTGAAGGAGAAGAGAGAAGGCAAGAAGCTGAGGTAGGGCGGAAAGCAGAAGAAGAGCTTAAAGCAGGTGAAGATGCCCAAGCAGGTGGGTCCGTTGCCCAGGATATGGAGATAGACGCGCCCTAAGCAAGTGTCTCCGGCACTCAAAATGTGGAGGTGGATGCAGCACAGGCAGGTGGCTCTGGTACCCAAAATGTGGGAACAGATCCAGCTCAGGTAGCCCAGACCCCACCGGCGGAAGTAGAAATAGACATTATAGATCTCCCAATCGTCCCGTACACTCCATCAGAAGAACATACCGTGTCCAGATGGGATGAGTTTGTCTATGATAAGAAGAGAAAGGCAATGGTCCTTAAATCGGAAGAGAGGATCAAAAGACTCTTCCAGGAGGATATCATTACCCACCGGGACATCACTCTAATGCGGAATATAAATAAGGATCCCTTAGCTATGGCATCCGCCGCTGTAGAGATAGCAAAAGCATCACTGGACAATGTAGGTGATATAGTTAGAGAAAATGAATCGACAAAGAGGAGAGCTCATATGCTACAACATACTGTGGCTAATGAGCAAGCCTACAGAGATCTCGTGGTGAACAAGTATAATCGCCTGTCTGCTGAGCATAAAGAGCTATCAGACAAGTATAATCAGCTAGAAGAAGAAAAGGAACAACTATCAGTCCTGATGATGATTCTGAAAGCAGAAAAGAATGATGCAGGAACCAGAGTGTCCCAACTAGAAGCAGACAAGTTGGCATTAATTGAGCAATTAGAGCAGGCTGAGGGCAAAACGATAGACATGTCTCCCTTCCATGAGCTGTCCTGCAGCATCCTGAAGCAAATGCATGACACTCAGGAGTTAATCACTAATGAAGTTTGCAAGCTCAAGGCCATGATGGTCAGATTAAAAGAAGTTAATGCAGAGGCCCATAGGCTTAAAGCTAAGCATACTCGGGTTAAGGCAAATATCCTGAGCCAGATAGAATGGAGAGAAGGAAAGGTGGATTTCCCCACGCATCTCCCATTCAAGTCTGTGGAGGGTTTTAATGAAGACATAGCCCTTTTGGAATTCTGCAGAAACTATGGTAGTAAGCTAATGGCCAGTGTACGAGGGACAATGGATAGGATTAACGGTCTGTATCAAAGAATCTAGGGAGTGCACGACAAGTGCAAATTGAGTTTCCCACAGTCCCTTGATGATTTCCCGGGTCAAGAACAACGTTTGTCTGAGCTGAAGGAAGAACTGGGCACCCAAACTGAATATGTGAAGAAAATTGATGCCCTAGCTATTGATGACCTCCAACATTATATTGGAATGTCATCAATCCACAGCCATTTGCTTAAAGAAGTGCATCAAGCTGCAGTGACAGAAATTCAAGGCATTGGAGCAGAGCTTAGGAAAAATGTAACTTCTCAGAAAATCTTGCTCCCTCCTTCCGCAAATGTAGTCATCAGGGACACTGGTGTATGGTATAGCTACATTGCAGAAGAGGATAAGAAGGCAGAAGTAGCAGCTGTGATAGCAAACCCATACTCTTCTCTCCCAGTAGCAACAGCTGTGGAAGCTAGCTCGATTTCCTCTTCCCCAGCAGTAGCAGAAATTCCAGCTGGCTCATTTCCTTCTTCCCAAGCAGCAGCAGTAGCAGGGGTTTCGAGTGCCTCTCTTCAAGCAGCAGCAGTAGCAACAGTTGGTTCGGGTGCCTCTCTTCCAACTGAAGCGCATGCCCAGGAATAAAAGCGCTGAGAACATTAATTCTATTTTGTATTATGGCTGTCATATGTATAAAACATAGAGTTAGAGGACATCTGTCCTTTTCCCTTTTAAATAATTTTCTATAAAGAGGTGAGGTCACATTTTTGTCTATTATTTGGGGAAAATCCTGTAGGTGACAAGTGTAAAAGGCCAGGTGGCAGCCCAAAGGGAATTTTGTAACATTATAAATAGAAGTTAGGAAGGAATGTAAAGGACTTTTGGCAGGGAATTATTTTCTAGACTTGTACGAGCTACCTTGAACATGTTTTAAGAAAATAAAATCTTCTAATAAGAGCCTGGAGAGGAGGTTTTTGCATGAGAATGAAGATTGGATGCACTGTGGATTATTCCTGTGTCTGCTATACTTTACTGTGAGATCTTTATTACTATCTTGAATTATTTCATTGTATTAAATGATCTTGCTGCTCTCTTTGCAAATGAATTCTCTCTTTCATGAGTAATGAATGTGTTATATTTAATCAGAAGCTATCTTCTGATATCTTTTATCTTTGTTGTAGCTTTCTCTTTGAGATTTAATGGTTGTTTGTTTATTCTTTAAAGATAATTCCTACAGCTCATTGCTCATACTTTAAATTTGCTCCTTGCAGGGATAGTTAGATTTGTTTCAATTTTAAACTTAGATCTGTTTTTCCAGTTTTGCATTTAGATTAAATTTAGACTAGGCACTTGCATATCATTATAAAATATAAAATCAAAAGAACGGTGGATCGGGCCATAACCGGTATAGCTGGAACAAAACTCCAAACCCACGGTTGTCGGAACCGCTAACCGGACGGATCCCCTATACCAAACAGGAGATAATCTAATTGGGATAATCTCTCGGGGAGGATCCCTTTCTGATTGATGCTACGATATCCGAGGCATCAACATGATGTTACACACATTCTACTGAAAATTCGTCTTGATGATTAATAGCTATCTGTTTAATTCTCTAGATGTTTCTTTCAGTCATGTTACTCATATTTTAAATTCTGCTCATTGCAAGGATAGGTTAATGTAGGTTAGCATAGTTAGAATAGATTTGTTTAATAACATGCATTTAATTTAGGGCACTTGCACATCATTATCTAATATAAAATACATAAACGGTGGATCTGGCCGCAACCGATAAAATAAACAAATCTTTAAAACTTACACAGTAGCCTGACCATTAACCAGACGGATTCCCTACACCAAATGGTGGGCGATCTAATTGGGATCGCTTACTGGGGAGAATCCCTTGCAGATTGATGCAACGATATTCGAGGAATCAATAGAACCCCTGTTCAGTAAATCAGTTGCTAAGAAACCCTTCGTCTCCAATTCTTTATCATCCATACATGTAGAATCTTCTACAGGATGTCCTTTCCAATTGATCAAGTACTTCAGGAAGTCTCTCTGTCTGGTACTCTTTGCCACTCTAGTATCCAAGATTGAATCAGCTTCTGATGGCTAGGCCATAGGCGTCTATTTTAGCCATTGAAGATCTTCCACTTCTGGCACTTGTCCTGTATCATCTTTCACATAAGTATACAGGTCTGCAACATTAAACATAATTGATATACCAATCCCTGTTGGCATTTCCAGTTCATAGGCATTGGCTGAAAATTTTCTGAGTATTCTGCAAGGTCCAATCTTTTTCATCTTCAACTTGTTATACTCTCCTTTTGGAAATCTCTCTTTCCTCAGATGTGCTAAAACTAAATCTCCTACCTCATAGTTTTTCTCTCTTCTCCTGGAATCTACTCTTGCTTTGTAACTACTGGTACTCAACCTTTCTTTGAATTGCTCTTGTAGTTCACTAATCATTGTTGCAAACTCTTCTCCATCTGCACTTCTCTTCTCCATTTGACCCAAATCACGAAGTTCACACACTCCTCTTGGATGCATTCCATACAGAATTTGGAATGGACTCATTCTTGTACTTCGGTTTGGTGAGTCATTATATGCAAATTCTACCTGAGATAGCGCTTTGTCCCATTGCTTTGGATTTTCTCCAATCAGACTTCTCAACATGTTACCCAGACTCCTATTTACCACCTCAGTATATCCATCAGACTGTGGATGATATGCTGAATTGAAGTTCAACTTGGTGCCCAACTTCTTCCACAAGGTCCTCCAGAAATGACCTGTGAAATTTACATCTCTGTCAGATACGATGCTCTTAGGTAAACCATGTAGCTTCACAAATTCACTGAAAAACAAGTTAGCAATGTGTGTGGCATCACTAGTATTATAACCTGGAATGAAATGTGCCATCTTAGTAAATCTATCCACAACTACAAAAATAGAATCATTTCCCTTCCGATTTTTTGGCAAACCCAAAATGAAATCCATACTCATAGAATACCAAGGCCTAGTTGGAATAGGAAATGGTGTGTATAAGCCCGTGTTTTGGCTTCTTCCCTTGGCATGCTGGCATATCCTACATATGCTCACAAATTTCTCAACTTCAGATCTCATCTTTGGACAAAAATAGAAATGGCTCAACTGCCCAAAGTTTTTATCACTTCCAAAGTGACCTTCCATCCCTCCATTATGTTTCTCCTGTATCAAATTCTCTCTCATGGAACATTTGGGAATACAAAGTTGACTGTTTTTAAAGATTAAACCATCTTGCAACTTATACTCCATCCATGGCTTGCTGTCTACTTCCACATGATTCCCGCAAACTCTGTATGCATCTTGAAAATCAATGTCAGTCTCATACAAACCTCTTAAGTGCTCAAATCCCAAGACTTGGATCTAAATTTCTTGCACCATCGATTGTCTCCTGCTTAAGGCATCAACTACTCGATTTGATTGCCCACTGATGTGATTTATCACGAAGGTAAAGTTTTGCATGAACTCAACCCACTTGACATGCTTCTGATTCAATTTAGGTTGCTGCATGATGTACTGCAATGCATGATTATCAGAAAACAAAACAAACTCTCTAGGCATCAATTAATGTCTCCAATGCTTCAGTGATTGGACAATAGCATAGAATTCCTTGTCATAAGATGAATACTTCTGTTTTGACTCATTCAATTTCTCGCTGAAATATGCTATAGGTCTATCTTCCTGATTGAGTATAGCTCCAATTGCTACTCCACTGGCATCACACTTTACTTGGAAAGGGTGTTTGAAATTTGGTAATTTCAATACTGGTTTCTCAGTAATATTTTTCTTCAAAGACTGAAAGCTACTTTCAGCCTTTGTTGTCCATTTAAATGGTTGTTTGTCCTTCCTAATTGTTTTGTCCTTCCTAATTGTCTTACCTCAAATATTCTCCGAGGTGAAGGCCAATCAATGATTGGTTGTGCCTTTTCTGGATCCATCTTCAGTCCATCTCTTGAGATAACAAAACCCAAATACACTAGTTCTGACTTCATAAATTTGCACTTCTTCACATTCACCAACAAGTTTTCCTTTTGTAACCTCTCCATGGCACATCTTAGGTGCTTCAAGTGTTCTTTTTCTGTTTGATTGAAAATTAGAATATCATCAAGGTGGACTATCACAAATTTGCCTATGAAATCTCTCAAGACTTCATTCATTAATCTCATGAAAGTACTTGGTGCATTGGATAGTACGAATGACATAACCAACCACTCATACAACCCATCATTTGTCTTAAAGGTTGTTTTCCACTCATCTCCTTCTCGAATCTTGATCTGATGGTATCCACTCTTCAGATCTAATTTTGAAAAAAATGTTGCCCCACTCAGGAAATCCATCATGTCATCCATCCTGGGTAATGGAAACCTATATATGATGGTAATCTTGTTAATTTATCTGGAGTCAGTGCACATCCTCCATTCACCATCCTTCTTTGGGGTAAGTACTGTTGGTACTGCAAATGGACTCATACTTTTCTGAACCAACCCCTTGTCTAACAATCCTTGTACTTGCTTTCTAACTTCTTCATTCTCTTGAGGTGTCAATCTATATGCTTCCTTGTTTGGTAGGCTTGCTCCAGGAACACAATCAATATGGTGACTTATATCTCTCTTCGGTGGTAACTCATTGGGAAAATCATCTACCACAATGTCACTAAAATATCCTAACATCTCTTGAATCTCCTCAGGAAGATCAGACGTAATATTAGTCTTCATCACTACCACTCTAGGCTTACATACCACAACATAGTTCAATTCCTTCTCATCAATTTGTTGCAAATACTCTTTCCCTGTCAACATCAAGATTTTAGATGTTTGTTGCTTTGTCGAACTCTCTCCTTGTAAAGGGTGAAGAATATTTTTTATCCCATCTTGCACGAAACTATGACAATTTATCCTACCATCATGCACTACCCTTTTTTCAAATTTCCATGGTCTCCCTAGAAGAATATGGCAAACATCCATGGGCATAACATCACATATAATCTTGTCCTTATATGTGCCTACTTGAAAATCAACTTCACATTGTTCACTTACCAGTATTTGATGTCCTTTATGCAGCCATGATGCTTTGCATGGAACAGGGTGTTTGGTCCTCTTTAGACTCAGTTTCTCCACCATCTTTGTGTAAACAAGATTGTCAGTGCTCCCACTGCCAATAACCATCTTACAACACTTCCCTCCGAATTTACACATGGTCTTGAATAAATCCTTCCTTTGAGCCAGTTCTACTTCCTCCTTTTCAGGTTTCAATAAGACTTTGTTCATCATCAAATACTCTCCCTTATCTGGAATATTCTCAGCCACTATCATCTTCTCTTGCTACTGTTCATTCTGAGCTACATAGGTTCCTCTCTGTCCTATGTCTTCCTTATCTGGACATTCAAAGGATCTGTGCCCCAATTTGTTACACTTGTAACATCTGTAGACAACTTCTCTACCTCTTCCTCTACCTCTACCTCCTTGGTAAGGTCTTCTCCCTCTTGAGTCACCTCCTTTACCTTGGTGCTCCTGCTGGTTCAAGTTACTGGGTCTTCCTCTTTGGGATGCAAACCTTCCTCTTCTAGTTGTTTTCCCCCTTACTTGGGATGAACCTATGCCCCTATTGAAACTCTGCTTTCTCAATAAATTTTCTTCTGCTCTCAAGACACATTGGTATGCATCTTCCATGGTTCTTGGTGATATCATGTTGATCTCATCTTGAATCTCCATCCTGATACCATTGACATATCTAGCATCCTTCTCTGTTGATTCTTCCACATAGCCTGCCCTTAGGCTTACTTTGTAGAACTCTTCAGTATACTCTCTCAGAGTCAATAATATTTGTCTAAGGTTCTGCATTTCTCTATACAACATCAGCTGGTAATCCTTGGGCAAGAACTTGGATCTCATCTTGGCTACCATCCTATCCCTGCTCTTTATCAACGGTTTGTTCTTCCTTCTCCTTTCAGCTTGCACACTATCCCACCACAGGGACACATGTCCTTTCAACCTCGTCACTGCAAATATGACCTTCTTGTTCTCTTCAACTTCATCATACTCAAATTACTTGTATAACTCGCTGATCCAATCAATAAGGTGTTTAGCATTGAGACTTCCCTCATAAGTAGGAAACTCAGGTTTTGGTCTCGACGTTGCTCCAAGAATTGACCGAAAGTATCTTAGCTGTGTCTCTCACATGGGTGCTGCTTCTTCTCCTTGTTCCTCTTCATCAGGTTCACTCACATCCCTTGCTTCTGGGTCTCTTTGTCTACCCATATCCACAGCTTCCATACGTGCTCGCATTTCTATCATTTCCTCCATGACCTTTGCATTCGTTGTTGTTCTTACTCTGTCACGACCTCTTGCTTGACCCATACGTAATTCCATGTCTTTCCTCTACTGCGCTGAGAAAATCCCGCTCTGATACCAAAATTGTCTCAAGGGGAATGACCACATCCCGTCCAACCCGCACCTTCCCAGGAAATAGGGTTATCCCTTGAAGTCGAATCACCAACCTTAGCTAATGACTAGCTAGGTTCTTCTCAACTGCGTCTCTCCCCTTTAAAATGGGATTTATGCAAGGTTCTGACAGTCGGGATTGACATTCCACAAATGTCTTGTGGAAATACCTTCCTCCCGCAATTACAGTGTCCTTCCGCAACAAACTTTCCACAATCACTTTCCGCAACGACCCTTCCGCATGATTTTTTCCACAACTTGCAGATTGCGGATTGCGGATTGCGGGCGCACCTTCTGTGCTTTCTTGAAAGAAATTTCTACAAAACTCTTCCACAATATGGTTTCCACAACCCTTCACCGTTAACTACTACGATTCTTTCTTTTTCGGAACACCATCTTAGCCATCGATCTTTTACAGTTCTAATCTCGGCCGTTGATCTACGATAAATGCGGAATACTTCAACTCGGGTTGTGGAAATTCTAATTCCCGCACACATTCACTTGATCGATCCTTTCCCCACCGTCGATCTTCCTTTCGGCTTTGATATGAGTCGTCCAACCTCTGTTAATGGAATCACTGCAACTCTATGAATTCCTTCGTTGATTGATCAGAGAATCGATCAATCTAGCTCGATTCTTCGTTCAGATCTAATGGAAACTAAATATATAACAAGAAAACAACTTAAGCTACTTAACGACGGTCGGTCTACAACGATTTGGGTTTCTTGATTGCAAATGGAATCACACAGATATGAAACAAAGACTCATTCACACACAAATCAAGCCAAAAATTGCACACAACTCTACCTGACAGAATCTCAAATCATTCTTCATTCAAGATGTACAGTAACCCAATCGAATAAACAAAACTTCTGATTACACTAATGGCTAGATAGAAAATTTACATCCTAACCAAAACGACCAACCCATTTCTCATTCAGCTCTACCCTTTTTATCCCTTCGGCTCCCCACAACAGAATGGACGAACCTCTCAACAAACTAACAACCTCACTCTCCCCATCACTGGAGGAGTCACTATCTTCCTACAACATATTAGCTAACTGGCTTGATCTCCACTCAAGGAGTATCAAATTGCCACTACATTCTATCTCTTCACAAACTGATAACACACTATTCGGTTACACACTTGAAAATATTTCAAATTACTTAACAAAATGAATTCCCTTCATGAAAACTCGTCCTCCTTCTAGCCACAACATGTGAACATGCAATCACATTGCTGACTCAGCATTGATGGTCCCACATCAAAACACCTCCCTACAGTGTTTCTAGTCTCTATTCGAAAACTAGTTCATCGATTGGGTTGTTTTATGTAGTTTTGAGACTTGGCATGTGAAATGTTTGAGAAAATTCCCGAGTGAGATAACTGATATTAGATATTATAATTACACTTTAAATGTATGAATAAATGTGTGGAAGAGTTCCTAGATAGTTCTATATTTGCTTATCGAAATACTAGTTTTGTTTCCATTCACTAGCTCCTTCGAAATAATTGTTTTAAATGGATTTATGACTTTGCATGAGAAGTGTTTGAAGAAATGTTTGCATGGGTTATACCTATGATAATACTGATAATATATAGTTTTTAGAGTTGGAATGGCTTCCGAATGAATCTGCAAATTGTTTATGTATTTATCTTTTTGATTCCTCAATTTCTAGCCAATTTGGAGAAGTAGATTTAGCTAATAAGAAAAATGTTTATGATAGGAGAGATACAACCATTTGGATGTAGTATACCTATGATATTATTTCCATGAGATACAATAGTCAATAATTTCTTATTGTTTTTCATTTGGAAACTAGAAATGGAAACTAGCTTCAAATCGGTGGAAATTGGTAAATAGTTTATAGATTGAATCTATGTTTTCATAATTTTTGGAATGTACAACCATATGATCTATTTTTGGGTACTTTAATTTTGTTGTAGAATTATATTTTCCATAACTTTACCCTCCCCTATGTGTGCTCTGTAACTCAATACAATTGATTGGGTTAAATTCCTAGTAGTGTTTATTAACTAGTTGCATTGATTTAGCTTGAAAGAGACATCGTTTTTGTGAAGGGATCTGACCTGTAAATGCAATTTTATTTGGATGTATGTGCATACTTAAATATATTTATAATGGTTTTAGGTTTAATTTTTGGTTCATTGGCATGGTTGTGTGTTGAATTCGTGCAAGACTATATGTTTGTGTTAAATACTAGTTAACTAGTCTCGTGGAGTCATTTTCATAATTGTTTTGTTTAATTAATTGGAAAATGACAATTATACCTTATTTACATGATATTAGGTATTAATTATCCATTGGGATTGATAAATGATGATTAGGTGATAAACAAATGAATTTATGTTAAGTGTCCTCAATTATGCGTTAAGTGGCACAATTAGTACACTAATTACTAATTAATCATGATTAAGTGAAAATGACCCTTTTAGGTGCAAGTAACTTGTGTTATGGCTTGGGATGGATGCATAATGATGTTATATAGTGTTGGATAATATTTCCCAACCTTGGTTCAATTTTCTTGATCAATTATGAATTTTATTTTAAGTTATTTGGAATTATTGATATTTTGTCATAATTAAATTGTAGAAAAAGAAATTAAATATTTATAAAATTATTCCGCTGTGCTAAAATATTCTAATTATCCCTAGAGAGATAATGGTGTGTCCCTAAGACCCTTTGATAGCCCCGGGGGACATTACAGGTGGTATCAGAGCTATGGTTCCAACTCTGCGGCTATTGGGCCTGTTACAGACTCATAATTTTATGTTTATGCGCATTGGGAATTTATAAATGTGCTTTGTGAAATAATTTTAACCTCCCTAATGTTAATGGTAGAATAAGAAGCCTCACTTCAGAGATTAGTTTGTTGTATGCTTTAGAATTACTTAATATCGCATGTTTATTGTTCAATAAATTGATTGGTAAGTACTATGTGGTGCGTATATAATAATCGAGTAGATTGATTGGTTGATGCATGTTTACCTTGCATTGCCTCTTTTGTTGTTCAGTGACTTGATTGGTTGATGCTTGTGCATTGCCTCTTTTGTTGTTCAATGACTTAATTGGTCAATGTGTAACATGCCCTTTTTGCTGAAGAACATTTTATGTTGGAAACATTATGTAAAATTTTATTGTAAAGTTTTATGTTGGACAAGTGTCTAAGGATGACTGTAATTTGCACAATATTTTATTATTTAATAAATAAAATAGGAGACAAACACCTAAGGGGACTGTTGAAAGAGTAGTTACTGACCCACTAGGTGGAATGGAATCTGGGGTAGAAGGAAATGGACAAATGGAAACATCTTGATGCAACTAACTAACTGTTGGTATGGGACAACTCCCTTGAAATGTGGTCATAGTGCCCTGGAAGGTGGGACTGGATCTTGACGCTCATTTATTCAAAAACTGACCACTAAAGACCTAGGAAGTCTATATAATAGCCATCAAATTGTGAACTGAGGTTCATCACTTTTCCTGACAAGGAAATTTACCTTGGAGTTTTGCTGTGATTGCACCCAAGAGATTTGATGAGGGGATATGCTAAGATTTTGATCATGTTGTGAGTCTGCCTACTACTGTTGAGTGCAGAAGTTACATTGTTGAGTGCAGAAGGCATATTTTGAGTGTAGAAGTTATATTACTTAGTGCCTTGCTTCTACACATATTCCATCTACTTAGTGGTTTAGTAAGCAGGCTCGGGGGTCCATAGGAAGCCAATAGTTTGGCTGCTTCTTCTGGATAAGGTTGGGAGGAACAGGCCTCCTTGAGTTTTTGTCGGCCCTATCTTCATCTACAGGTTCTATTTGTTTATCTTCCATTAAGTAGTTAAATTTTCTTATCTGCAAGTACTTAATTCTTATTTACAGAATGTATTCTTGTTTAGATGCATCTATTTTTCAGTTTCTAAACCTAATTAGAATTGTTGTATAGTAATGATAAATAGAATAGAATGATCCTCTGCATTTTTCCCCATGCAAATGGTTTTGCATCGAACTCTAGTATAGAGGAAGAAATTTAAGGTAGATAAACTGATAAGCAGATTGCCAAATAAATGAGATAGTTAATTCTGCTATGTTTCACTAGTTGTTTTTATCATTGACATTCCATATCAAATAATATAATTCTGTGTTTCTCTTTCTCTTATCAATTTAACGTTTTAAAAATTCATTGTATTTCTTTTCATCAGACTGTATTTAAATATCAGCTGCAAAAACATTTAATCTTCCCAAGTACAAAACATTTTTTACCATTATTGTTAACAAGTACATATAACTAGAAATAAACAGTTTTTCATATTCCTAGTATTAATTTTTTTTGTCAGATTACATAGCATTAAAAGAAAATTCAACAGCTGCAAAGTAAATAGCATTCTCAGAGTAGTTGATTTCATTCTATTCTGGAAGTGATAGTTTGGTCTGAGGTTTATATTGTTTTCATGTGATCTTCTAACTTTTACATCAGTTTTTCTATTTTGAATTCCTATTTAATATGTTATGCAAATATCCGAAGTATCCTAGCATTACAGTATCAGAACTTCATAGAACTAATTTATAATAGTTTTGATAAACATTCGGCAGAGAAACCCTAAAAACACTTAAACATTCTTTTATTATCATGTTTCCTTATGCAGTGAAACCATTAAAGCCCTTTTGTAAAATAGTCTCAAGGATTTGGATTTCTTTTCACATTTATCTTTCTGGTCAATCGACCTGGGGTTAACACCCTCTCGGCGAGAAACTCCTCGCTCTAAATCGAATAAAATCGATGCAAATAATAATCCACTCATTAGGAGGGAGTCATCGATTGAAAATAGATTATTATACAATTGTGGAAGAAAAAGCATCTAGTATAGATTTCATTACTCAAAATTTTTGCAAATATGAACATCTAGCAGAACGAGATAGCCTAAGACTCTCGGCTTCATCAACGCCATAGCTAAAAACCAAAGTATATTATATTTTAAACATAAAAATGTATTATTAATGTTTTCCAAATCATAACATTGTATTTCCATCATTATATCCGAGGGTTCATCCCTTAATGCTGTTACATGTAAGCCATCGTTAAACCAAAACACGGCTAGGACAGTACGCAGGACAAGTTGAGGAATTCATCCTCTGTCCTAAATCAAAACCTAACATTATATATTATTTTACATTTAAAACTCATTTCGTTTATGACCAAAACGATGCCTAGAGCTAGTATCGAGCTCTGACGAGCTTTTGTCTTTGAATATTCATGCCAGGAGAACCTTCGAGGGGTTATGCCACCGAGGCTTACCGAGTGGAGTGAGCCACCAACTCCCTTTGATATTTTAGCACTGCAACCTCCAAGACGATGTCACTACCAGCCATGAAAAACATCATGAGGTTAAAACCCATTTAAAAATAAGAAGATGTAGGAAGTTCGAACTTAAATCATTGCAAACAGTAACCATAGAGTCGAAAAACATTACCTCTTTTGCAGGAGCACGAATATGGAATGCCACTAGCACCAAGATTTAAATCCACCTAACAACCGTAGGGAAAGTCTCAGATGTTACGAATTTCACCATCGAGCTCATTAAAAGACCATAGCAGAGAACCCTGCGAACCCTCTAACAAAGTGCACAGCGAAAGCTACTGATCATGCAACACTCGAAATCCATGAGGAGAAACCTGAAACTATCACCATTATAACCAGAGATCCCACCATCGAACCCGAGCAATGAATTTCTCTTACAACTTGGTATCAAACCCTATTACTACGTGGCCTGTCAACCTCTCCCCTAGCCCAGTCTCTCCAAATGAATGCCAAGAAGACCCACAAGCGAAAGTATAGTTGGAGAAGTTAGGTCAAAACCCAAGCCCGAGGACAGAACCAGATCAACAGAGGAGATTAAGCCATCTGGGGATCACAAAGTTCTAAGCACCGGTACCTGCAAAGCGTATTTAATAACTTCTTAATGCAAAGTCCAGCTCGGAGGGGATTCATTCAGTTTTTTTTTTTTCCTCAGAAAAAATCGTAATTTTATTTCAAATAGATGATCAAAATTACACTCTGCACATGTAGTAGAATCCCTGAGATCCCTACATTGTCACATATTTTCTATCCTAGATTAACATCATTTCTATCCCATACATAAAACAATATCAATATTATTGTTGTCCATACAACCACATATATCCGGTTTCATAAAAACAAGTTCTCATCGGAAAGCTGCACTATATCTCAAAGTTGTGCCTCATTATCATCAAGAAAAGGTCTGTGATAATAGCTGAAAGTGCCCCCAGGTGCATGAATAGTAATCCTCCATGTGCCGAGAGCTAATTCCTGCTGCGTCGCTACCTTGGATAGCTGATCGGCCATCCCATTCCTCTCCCAGTAAATATGTGTAAAAGTGATGTGATTAAAGGACTGCTTTAACCTGATCACCTCCTCCAAAATTGGTAATAGTACCATAACATGACAGTCTGTTATCTCCTGTGCCCAGTCGATAACTAATAATGAATCCCCAAAAATCTGTAGCGATAGACAGCCTTGTTTAAGTGCAAATAACATCAGCAGTTTAAGAGACATAATCTCAGCATAGTTATTTGATCCTCTCCCCAATCCAGCCACTAGGTGAAAATAATGGGACTCAGATTTGTGAAGGACTGCCCCCCCTCCACACACCCTTTGATGATATGATGATGAGCCGTCAAAATAGGCCCATGGCATGGATAAATCGATCAGTTCCACTCGCACCGGTCGAGTTCTACTCGCTAGTATAGGAGCCAAGAAATGATGTAAGACCGCCACCGTGTGAGCCACCACAGACTCCAACGGAACCTTTCTGTCATGAAAAATGATCGAATTTCTTGTTATCCATATGCCCCAGGCAAAGATACATGGGAAGGCCCGGTATGGTGATTTCTTATATAAATTCCACCAACATTGAAACGCCTCTAGGACGCATTCGCCCCACCACCGCATCTTCAAATCCAAATAACTGCAAATGCCATCCCAGATAGCCTGTGAGAACCGACACTGAACAAATAGATGTGCAATGGTCTCTTCCGCATCCCAACAAAGTGGACAAAATCCCAGACCCTGGAGAAATCATTTTTGCAGGATGTCCCAGGTAGGTGCCTTATTTTCCAGTATAGCCCAGAAAAGTAACTTCGCTTTACCCGGACACCTTAACTTCCACAGATCTTTCCACCACCACACCAATTCCTTGTTATGAATTTCCACATTCAGTTGGATATATCCATTCTTTGGTGTGTATATGCCCGAGGGATGGTGATCCCAGATAAGTTCATCAATCTGATTGGTCAATCGAATATTAGTTAGTCGTAAGGTCCGCAGATAATCCACCCAAGCCCCCTGCAGTTCTGCAGAGATCTCAAGTCGTTGCGCTGATATCCACCCCTGATGCCAATGTGTAGAAGTACCTAGATCCTCAATGTCAGCCAAAAAATTACATCCTCTTGCAGCCAAATAATTCCTCAATTCCACAGGAAGTACATGACCTCCCCTGCAGCCAACCCAAGGGTCCAGCCCAATACATAGGAGACGCCCATTACCTATCCTCCAAACTAATCCAGATCCGACCAAAGAGAAATGCTGCACCACTGCTTTCCAGACCACAGAGCAATTTGCCCTCGACTTATTTCCCAGCCTAATCCATTCGAGAAGAGTAAGAGGGGCAATATATTTATGATATACCACTCTTGTCCAGAGACTATGTGTGTGGATAAGACGCCACGACACTTTGGCCCCCAAGGCTTTTGCAAACAGAAAAATATTCTTTAACCCCCATCCTCCCATTGCTTTAGGAACCACAATTTTTTCCCATCTAACCCACACCAATGCACGATGCTCACCCTTACCCTTCCAAAGAAAGGCAAAACACAACCTCTGAATCCTCTCCAGGACTCCAATGGGGATCCATGCAAGAGATATCCAATACACCGGAATAGCTTCCAAAACTGATTTAACCAGGACCAGCCTCCTAGCCCGAGAGAGCCATTTATGACTCCAACCATGTAGGCGTTGTTCTAATTTTTCAATTAACCAGTGCCAATCAGCCTTCAAATAAGCATTCGGTTTCAAGTGAAAGCCAAGGTACTTTAAACCATCATCAATATCCAAAGTCCTATATGGTAGTTTGTTAACCATGCTTTGAATCTCCTGCTCGGTTAATCTCGAGCAATTGATAGTAGATTTGTCAATATTCACTAACATACCCGCTGCTACTTGCACTAATTGGAGACCTTCAACCACCTTATCAATATCCTGTCGCGTGCCATCACAGAAAATCAGTATGTCATCAACAAAAAGGAGATGTGTAATAAACAATACCTGTGAAATAGAAATGCCTCGAAAGGATCCATCAGCTTTTGCATTCAGAATAAATCTACTGAGTCCTTCAGAAACAAGGAGAAACAACAGCGGAGAGAGGGGACATCCCTGTCGTAGCCCTCTTCCCGCCTGGAATAAAGGACTAGCAGAACCATTGATCAGTACAGCAAAGTTCACCGTTGTGAGACAGGCCATTATCCATCTAATAAATTCGTAGCAGAACCCCAGGTGAGTTAGAAGCATCCGGATATATAGCCAGCTAACCCTATCAAAGGCTTTGGAGAGATCAATCTTGATCACAGCACCCTTCTGCTTCTGTACTTTCAAAGTGTGTAATCCTTCCTGTGCAACTCCAATGGCCTCATGTATTTGGCGTCCTTCCAAGAAGCCAAATTGCTCACAAGAAATATGCTTAGACAATATATTCTTGAGTCTTCTCGCCATAACCTTAGAGATGATCTTATAGATACAATTGCAGAGAGAAATAGGTCTGAATTCATCAAAGCTTTCAGGCTTGTCCGTCTTCGGTATAAGAGCTATAAAGGTGGAGTTGAAGGGTCCATGGACAAACCCAGCCTTACGCGATTCTTCCACCACATTCAGTATCTCCTCCCCAAAGAAGTCATAGAATCCTAAGAAGAATTCTATAGGCCAGCCATCTGGCCCTGGGCTTCTGTCTTTATGAAAGGATTGCATTACCAGTGAGAGCTCAATCGGCGTCACCTCCTCCATCAACATTCTATTATCTTCCTCCCCCACAAAACGCGGAAAAAGCTGAGTCACTCGGATTACCTCAGCAATGGATACTCCAGGTTGTGCAGTGAATAAATCTCCAAAATGTCGAACACCCAAATCCGCTAATCCATCAAAACTGGAGACCTGTTCCCCTTCTTCTGTTGAAAGTTCCCAAATAGAGTTTGTGAATTTTCTCCCCTTAGCATACGCTTGAAAAAATTTTGTATTCTCATCACCGCACTGAAGCCAAATCGCTCTACTTTTCATTCTCCAAAGCTCTTCACGCTCACACAGAATCACATTCCTGCGTCTCTCCCACTCCAACAGCTCACCTTTATGTTGTTCGTCCAAATATCCCATGCCCAGACAATTAAGAATCCTATCAATGTGCATCTCAGCAGTCCGCAAATTCTGATCATCAGTCACCCTTTTGTCATGAGCCCAGGAAGTAGTAGCCTCTTTAATTCACTTTAGATTGTGATAAAAATGAGCACCTGCATGTATCTGAGAATCATGTGGTCGATGAACCCATTGATCCTGAACCAGCTTAATGAATGCCTCCTCCTTCAGCCAGCTAGGATTGAATTTGAAGGGGCTAGGAGGTTTTTTTCTGCTACCTCCTAATTCCAGGAAGATGGGGCAATGATCAGATATCCCACCTGACCCTACCCACTATCTGACAACATCAACACCCAGGGCCAACACTTCTGCCACCAAAAACCTATCCAGTCGTTTAGCCACCCTATGTTCCCCTGCTCTCTTATTCCTCCAAGTCGGAGATAACTTGGATGGTAAAATGTCAAGAAGATCCTTCCTGACAAAGGCATGAATAAAATAATCTGCTAGTGTATCCGGAGCATCCCGAGGCCCCCATACTTCAGAAGACCCCAGAGTAAGATTGAAATCCCCACCCAAAATCACATCCCTGCCGTCAAAGATATCCATACCTAACAAGGAGTCCCAGTAGCCCACCCTATTTAAGTAGGGCCCGTATATATTGAGAATCGTGATCATCCGACCAATCTCAGCATCCCAAACCTCCAAACCAAGACCAGAGGATATTCCCCAAGAATAATCACATCTACTGCTCTTAACCTTCCACCCCGAGGCCAGCCCTCCCGAACGCCCCCGTGCATCAACCCCAACAAACTTCCAACCAGGAAGTAGAGATTCTAAAGCACGTACAACATCCTCACTACCACCCAATGTTTCTTGCAGCAATAATACATCTGGTTGGTTTAAGTCTACCAGCCTCCTAAGCGACGATTTTTTAATGGGACTCGCCAACCCACGACAGTTGAAGGACATAATTTTCATAAAAAACCCCCTTCCTGGGATTTCCCTGCTCTAAGTTCCCACTCAATAGTAGATTGTGTACCCATCGCTAAATCAGCTTTAGCCCGTTCTTGAGCTTTAGACAAATGGGATTTTCGTTCCCGACCTTTCCCCCCAACACTAGAGGCCAATTCAGGAAGTCCCTTGCCCCCCGTTCCACCATCAGGAATATCCCTACTACGAAGGGCATATCGAATACTGCAACCCTCGGAGCTGGTAGAGTGAAAGGTTGAAACCATTGTCGGCGTGACAATACAATCCACATCAGGCCGTAGACAAGGAGCATCCGGGCGAGGAGGAGACTCATGGCGGCCCCCCCAAAAAACCATAGAGTCGTCTAATAAGGAAGAAGTAGGAGAAATGAAATGAGACATACCTGAGGGATTCGCAGATGAATCCCGACGAATAAAAGGCAGCTCCAGTTGCAATTCTGTAGTGGCCTGAGAAGTCGGAGGTACAGAACACAAAGAATCCCCCTCAGCATCAGGAGGCGCACTCCCAGTATTCTCCTTTCCAATGTTCACCAAAGATGGCAGCAAATCCTCTGATCCAAGCCTCCCACAATGAACTGATGGTACCACAGAATCAAAAAACACCCCCCCGTCAATAGCAGGCCCACTCCCATCATCCACCACCGCCTAAGAGTCCACCAACAACACTGGAACTGCGTCAACATCTGCTACAACTTCGGACAGAGGCTTACTAGTCCTAAACGGTAAAGGGCAGCAGGCTACAAGATGTCCATGAGAGTGGCAGCAATGACACCTAAATGGCACTCCCACATAATCCAGTATTTGAACAAAATCCCCATCCTTGGAGTGAACTTTAATCTCAGCAGAAAGTCCCATCCGAATATCGATATTTACCAATATCTTAGCAACCGTGTAGATGCCAGTCTTTATATGGGAGGAATCAGAACACACATATTCACCAAGATAATTCCCAATCTCAGCAAACCGTTTTTCATTCCACATATGCATGGGAAATCCAGGAAGCTTCACCCACAGCGGTTCTTTAGCAACCTTCTCCGTTTTAGAGTCGAAGAAGGGGGACCATCTTTTCAGAACCAGAGGGACTCCCAGCATCGACCAATGTCTACTTAATACAGCATTGACCTCCCTTTGGTTCCTAAAGATGAAGGAGAACCAACCTTTCGTCAAGACACGGACCTCAGGGGATGTAGGCACGAATTTCTTCCACTGCTCAGTCACCCAACTCTAAAGGAAACCTCGGCCAAATCTTCTGCCCCTAACATGTCCCACCACAGCAGTATGAGAAAAATCCTCCGCCTCCTCCATCGTAACATCTACCCCTAGCACTAACAGGTCTTGTCTCTTTCGTTCTTTGACCGTCTTGACTGGATGTTTAAGTGATCCAGCTTTAGCAGACATCCCTGTTCGAGGCAGGGAATCGTCATCAGGAAAAAAGTCTCTTCTCCCCGGGGCAACCATCAATGCTCCACACAACACCAAGAAACAATCCAAGAATGATCAGTATAAGCCAAAATCACCAGAGACCAGTAGACCTCACGCTCCTTCTGCCAGTGAATTGGACCAGCCAATAGAATCAAGAAATGCAAATCACAAATTTAAAAAACAGTATAGGCTGGCACAAGCAATGCTAATCAATATCCAGGCAGAGAAAACCGAATGGAATTTGGCCAAGAATTAATGTCCTGTAGCATTCGTCCAAGAAATGCAGCTACCGATCCCTTGTCTTAATTTCGCAGCAGGATTCACAACCAATCAAGACTTCATCGACCATAAACAACTGATCCCCTGTAAACATCTCACAGCCTGCATTCAATCTTGATGTTCCATGTCTGAATCAAGAGATCAATTACCGCACTACAGAAATCGCAGGTCTCCAGCTCGAATCCACCAGAAGCTTGAACATCAACAAGCAATTTAATCATGCGCTCACTCCGCCGGCCATTCCAAAATCAAATTAACACGCAGATGAGTGGAATCGATGAAGACAGGACTGCGAAGATGTTGAGGTATGCGCGACTGCTAAACATCCTAATGCCAATGGCTGGTGTCAGTGGTGCTCATCTCAGTTTACATATGTGCACAACTCTCACAGATGCACCTAACGACATTGTTTCTCCTCGAAGCCACCATAATTCTGCTCTGTAATTCCAATCTTGTTTAAACGTACTTCTTCATACAGTAAATCTTGCTCCTCCCTCCCTATAAGAGTTTTTTCCAGGGGGATTCATTCAGTTACTACCACATAACTCGAATTTATCATCAGCATTTGGTACATAAGTTCACGTGGAACCTGCCACCTAGATTGCCAGTGAGACATTCCACAAAAGGAGCGATGGGGAGCATTAAAAAAACAGCTTAGACGCGTTAATGGAAACCATCGCAGGACTAAAAAGCAGTTGAGACCTGTCAACAACCATAAAGATTTTTAATGGCGCGATTTTTTTATAATGTTATATTTAATGTTTTCAAGGTTGTATGGTTTCATAGCTAGGATTTCTATAATATCAATGTTTAATTTCATATCGCCACCATTTCCATAGTGCGCAAGCATTTAATTGTTCCATACAATGCATAGGTCATAATTCATGTGTAATATTTGGTCGTCGCACTATAGGTAGCCTTTAGAATTAGAACTCCTTATAAAGAGCATCGCATCATTTTGATATCTCTAACTCAAACTATATCAATACACTATTAATAATAATTAGTGGGGCTATTAAATAAGGGAACATTTAGTGCATAGTCAATTTATATGATGCACACGATTCCAATTAACATTAAGTCACATTCGTATGGCATGGATCTTAAAATATGGGTTAAAGATCAATACGTTTGCACATAGTAATGTCACATTATTACACTATTACCTTACTACATTGTTACACAAAAACCATAAATGATATGGGTATAAATCAAAGGATAAATTTTAGTCTCTATGATTTCTGCATTAGTATGCTCATAATATGATGGATACATTACATCGAACTCTGATATGATAGTAGTTAAATCACCATATACATGTACTTTGGAATATAAAAACTATCTAACCCTTGTAGGTATTAGAATAAAAAGTAACTTAAATTCCATGACGTAAATCAATATAAGAGTTGGAACGTCCATGTATTCAAGCAAATAGTGATAATAGTGATTTCCGCAGTTTGTACAAATAGCTAGGTTAACATTTGTTGAAATAAAAACTAAAGATCCATACCATCGATACCTTTCATGCACAGAAGCATTCATATTTATCTTAATGCATTGACGGCTAGCTGAAGCATATATCGAATTACTTGAAGTACTTGAATTGTCATAATACCTTACCTGCGGATCTGCGAAAAGAAACAGGTTCAATGCTTTATCTATCAAAGCTAAGGAAACCCCAGGGCACCCCATAGGAACCCCTTCATCAACATTCAAACATAGCTATCAGTATTTATTGTAAAAGTTGTATTGCATGAGAAATTAAATACTGTTTATAGAATTACATTTTATTTCAAGCGAACTGTTGTCTTTTTATGTGTAAGAATTATGATTTGTCATTTGTGTTAAACTGCTTTTAGTTAAGTATTTAACAAACATTTTATTTCCGCAATTAGCATTCTTAGTAATTAATGCTACTTTAAAAAAATTTAATTTTAGTGAAATTTTCGGGATGTTATATGTGGTATCAGAACACGAGTTCAAACTCTAGGCCTAAATAGGCTCACACGCGCAAAACAGAAAATGAAAATCAGAAAGTTTATGTTGCTAACTTTTATCTTGTATTATGTTTCTGCACAGAACAAATTGACCTTTAATTTGCAGGTATGGAAATACCGGAGGAATCATCAGAGGACAGATCTCCTTGTAATGAACGTATTAATAATAATAATCATGAAGGAATATATGTTGAATTAAATAATCAGTCTTCCGAACTTTTACGTACTGTACAAGATTTAAAATCTAAGCTATGAACTGTTAAAGAAGAGAATGAATGGATTCTGAGGGTGCAGGAGGAGTTAAAACAAAATCTGAGGGAGAACTGTCAAACTAATGAAAGAGGCAGAAAGTCAGAAATGAAGTCCGATTTAGAAACAATGTCCCACAAACATAAACATAAGAAAGCAAGAAAAGGTAAAAGTAATTGTTACTCTTCATCTGAATCTGATCAAAGTAGTCATCACTCTGATCATGACAGTAGTGATAGTGATTGTTGTTCTAAAAAGAGAAAATATAAGCATCATGAATAGATTACGGGAGAGTTTAAAAAGATTAAGCCACCAACCTTTAATGGCAAAAGTGAGAAGGGTGAGACAGCTGAAGCATGGCTATCTAGAATGAAGAAGTACTTTAATATTTACGACTACTCTTCTCAATTAAAATCCAAATGGCTATTTACAATCTGACCGGGAAGGAAAATATTTGGTGGCAGGATATTAAAAGAATTAAGAGTATAAAAGAAAGAGAAATAACCTGGAATATGTTTAAAAAGTTGTTTAAGAAAAAGTTTTTGTCAGAACAGTACTTTGAAGATAAGTCAAAAGAATTTTATGATTTGAAGTTGGGTACAATGAACATGAAGGATTTGTGCAGCAAGTTCCTTAGCTTGCTGAGGTATGTACCCTATATGGTCGAAGAGAAGCCTAAGGTACAAAGGTTTCTAAGTTGTCTACCTTTCAACATAAAAGATAGGATCGAGTACGATAACCCTTCCACCTTGGAAGAGGCTATGAGGAAGGCTAATTTCTATTTTGATCAAAACAGGAAAAGAGAAGGAACAACTGGCTAGAAGAGTAATAATTCTAATCATTCTGATTATAAAAAGAAGAGTTTTAATCAAAATTCTGGAAGTATTAAGAAAAAATTTAATAACAAAATTTTTTCAAGTAATAATAATTATAGGGGTAATGCACCACAGAATTTTAATGTTGCAAAGAATGTACCTAATAATAATAACAACAGCAGGTATGTTGAACATAAATGACCTTTGAAGTGTTTCGACTGCGATGGACCACACAAGAAAGCTGATTTTCCACGCAACAAAAGGACAGTCAACAATATTCACACTATGCAAGCAGAAACTACAGTTGGAGATATCGCAAGAGAAATGCCCAGAATAAATGCAGCACTGTAAAATCGTCAAGTTGACCATCAAACATCTATGGTCGAAATTGAAGGTATGATACAAAACAAATCTATTTCCATTCTAATAGATCCAGGTGCAAATTTGAGTTATATTTCACCTGCTTTAGTGAACAGTTGCAAGTTAAAAGTAGAGAAATTTGATAATGCATGGTTAGTTCAGCTTGCAACAGGTACTAAAAGAAAAGTTACAGATTTTGTCAAAGATTGTGAAGTGTTTATAAGTCAGTTGAAAACGCAAGTTAATCTGAAAGTTTTACCATTAGGTTCACATGACTTGTTGATTGTCATGGACTGGCTTGAACAACATAGAGTAATGAAGGTAATACTGAAACAGTAAAAGGAATTCATAGGAATATTTCTGTAAGACATATTTCTGCTTTACAAGTTAAAAGAGTTGCAAGAAAAGGTTGTAAAATGTTTATTGTTAATGTTATTAATGATGAATGTTCATCTAAAGAAGATAAAGTAAAACTGGAGGATATACCTATTCTTAAGGACTTTTATGATGTTTTCCCAGAAGAAATTCCAGGATTATCTCCGAAAAGGGAACTTGATTTCACCATTGAGCTGGTACCGGGTGCGGTACCAAACTCAAAGGCTCCTTACAGAATGGATATTCTGGAATTGAATGAACTAAAATCTCAACTGAAGGAATTAATAGATAAAAACTACATAATGCCAAGTGTGTCTCCATGGGGAGCACCAGTTATCTTTGTTAAAAATAAGGACGGTACCATGTGACTATGCATATACTACTGTTAGCTTAATAAAATGACCATTAAGAATCGATATCCCTTGCCCCGCATCGACGATCTATTCGATCAGGTACGTGGAGCAGAGA
Source organism: Larix kaempferi (assembly GCA_027924585.1). NCBI lineage: Eukaryota > Viridiplantae > Streptophyta > Pinopsida > Pinales > Pinaceae > Larix > Larix kaempferi. The sequence continues at coordinate 24,026,468 of BSBM01000361.1, forward strand.
TATTTACTAAAATTGATTTAAGGTCAGGGTATCATCAAGTTAGGATAAAAGACGAAGACATATTCAAAACTGTATTCATAACTCGATATGGACACTACGAGTTCGTAGTTATGCCTTTTGGGCTAACTAATGCACCGACAGTTTTCATGTGTTTGACGAACAACGTTCTGCATAAGTATTTGGATAAGTTCGTAGTTTTGTTCATTGATGATATTTTGATTTACTCAAAAACTAAAGAAGAGCATGACGAACATTTAAAAATAATTTTGCAAGTATTAAGAGAACATCAGCTTTATGCCAAGTTCAGTAAATGTGACTTTTATAAAGATAAAATACAATATTTAGGTCACATAATTTCTAAAGACGGAATTTCTGTCAACCCTGATAAGATAAAAGCAATTAATGAATGGCCTATCCCTAAAGACGTAACTGATGTATAGTCATTCATGGGGATAATAGGTTATTACAGAAAGTTTATTGAAGGGTTCTCTAGAATTGCTAACCCCATCACTTCTTTGCAGAAGAAAGGGAAGAAATGTGTATGGGATCAAAAGTGTCAAGAAAGCTTTAATAAGTTAAAAAAATTTATTAAATACGGCACCAATCTTAAAAATTGCTGATCCTAATAAGGATTTCGTTGTATGCACTGATGCATGCAACGATGGACTTGGAGGGGTCTTAAGTCAAGAAGGTCATGCCATTGATTTTGAGTCAAGGAAGTTAAAAATTCATGAAAAGAATTATGCAACTTATGATCTTGAGTTGGCAGCCGTTATACATGCACTGAAAATGTGGCACCATCACTTGATTGGAAGAAAATTTATACTAATGATGGATAATAAAGGCCTAAAGTACTTGTTGGATCAATCAAATCTTAACGTGAGACAAGCTAGATGGCTAGCTTTCCTTAGCAAGTATGATTTCAAGATTCAACACATTAAGGGGAAGGAAAACAAAGTTGTTGATGCCTTGAGCAGAAATGCCAAATTAAGCTTTGTGGAAGCAATCAACATGTTTAAGACAGATCTGGAAAATCAGATCGAAGAAGGAATTAAGCAAGATGAAAATTACCGAAAGTTACATGCTAAAGTGGCTGAAAATTTAATAACAGATTACAGCATTAATGAAAAAGGATTCTTGATTTATAAAAACAAAATTTATGTGCCTAATATGTCGAAAGTTAAGCTGTTGATTTTGGATGAAGTTCATAAGAGTCCTTATTCGGGACATCCTAGTTATCAGAAAATGATAACTATGTTAAGAAAATATTATTTTGGCCCAATATGAAGAACAAAGTGGCTAAGTATATAGCTAGGTGTTTCGAATGTCAGACTATAAAGGTTGAACACCAACACCTAGTTGGATTATTGCAGCCATTGCCAATTCCGGAATGGAAATGGGAGATTATAAGTATTGATTTTATTACAGGTTTGCCTAAGAATAAAAAACATAATGATTCCATAATGGTTGTTGTGGATAAATTGAGTAAGGCTGCTCATTTTATTCCTATCAAAACTACTTTTAAAGCTCCTAACATTGCAGAGGTTTTTATGAAGCAAATTTTTCGCTTGCATGGGATTCCAAAGGTAATTATTTCTGATCGAGATTCCAAGTTCACTGGAAAATTTTGGACAACATTGTTTAAGGGTTTAAATACTAAACTGAATTTCAGCACTTCTTTCCACCCACAAACTGATGGTCAAACAGAAAGAGTAAATCAGATTTTAGAAGATATGCTTAGGATGTATGTCAAAGATCATCCATCTAAGTGGGAAGATTACTTACATTTAGCAGAATTTGCACACAATAATCATTATCAAGCATCTGCTAAGTTTAGTCCATTTGAAATTTTATATGGAAGAAAGTGTAGCACTCCTATATCTTGGGATAATCCTGTTGATAGATTGATGTTAGGACCGGAATTGTTAAAGGAAATGGAGCTAACCGTGAAATAGGTACAAGGCAACTTAAAAGATGCACAAGATAGACAAAAAAGTTATGCAGATCATAAACGCACTGAAAGAGAATTTCAGGTCGGAGATCATGTCTTTGTAAGAGTAAGACCCCAGAAAAGTTCTTTGAGGCTGGGGAAGTGTGCTAAACTAGCACCACGGTATTGCGATCCATTCGAAATCCTATCAAGGATTAGAGCGGTTGCATATCAGTTAGCATTACCATCTAATTTCAAAATCCATAATTTTTTTCACGTATTTGTTTTAAAGAAAAATGTGGATGATGCTACTCATGTGCTGAATTGGAATGACATACAAGTGGAACCCAAAGGATATTTTCAGGTGGAACCGAACTGTATTCTCGACAAGAGGGAAATTATGCTTCAGAATCGCAGCATAGGGCAGGTAAAGGTGCAATGGAAGCACCTTAGACCTAATGAAGCTACTTGGTAACTGGAAAGTAATATGCGGGAAGCATATCCAATTCTGTTCCATGAGGAATCTGATGGAGAATAAGAAACATCGAGGATGATGTTGAGCTTAAGTGGGGGTGTTTGTAACATGCCCTTTTTGCTGAAGAACATTTTATGTTGGAAACATTATGTTAACTTTTATTGTAAAGTTTTTATGTTGGACAAGTGTCTAAGGATGACTGTAATTTGCACAATATTTTATTATTTAATAAATAAAATAGGAGACAAACACCTAAGGGGACTGTTGAAAGAGTGGTTACTGATCCACTAGGTGGAATGTAATATGGGGTAGAAGAAAATGGACAAGTGGCAGCATCATGATGCAACTAACTAGTTGTTGGTATGGGACAACTCCCTTGAAATGTGGTCATAGTTCCTTGGAAGGTGGGACTAGAGCTTGAGGCTCATTTATTCAAAAACTAACCACTAAAGACCTAGGAAGTATATATAATAGCCATCAAATTGTGAACTGAGTTTCATCACTTTTCCTTACGAGGAAATTTACCTTGGGGTTTTGCTCTGCTTGCACCCAAGAGATTTGATGAGGGGATATGCTAAGCTTTTGATCATGTTGTGAGTCTACCTATTACTGTTGAGTGCAGAAGTTACATTGCTGAGTGCATAAGACATATTTTGAGTGCAGAACTTATACTACAGAGTGCAAAAGTTATATTACTTAGTGCCTTGCTTCTACACAGATTCCATCTACTTAGTGGTTCAGTAAGCAGGCTCAAGGGTCCATAGGAAGCCAGCAGTTTGGCTGCTTCTTCTGAAGAAGGTTGGGAGGAACAGGCCTCCTTGGGTGTTTTTCGGCCCTATCTTCATCTACAGGTTCTATTTGTTTATCTGCCATTAAGTAGTTAAATTTGTTTATCTGCAAGTATTTATTTCTTATTTACAGAATGTATTCTTGTTCAGATGCATCTGTTTTTCAGTTTCTAAACCTAATTAGAATTGTTGTATAGTAATGATAAATAGAATAGAATATTCCTCTGCATTTTTCCCCATGCAAATGCTTCTGCATCGTACTCTAGTACAGAGGAAGAAATTTAAGGTAGATAAATTGATAAGCAGATTGCCAAATAAATGAGATAGTTAATTTTGTTATGTTTCACTAGTTTTTTTTATCATTGACATTCTGTATCAGATATTATAATTCTGTGTTTTTCTTTCTCTTATCAATTTAATGTTTTAAAAATTCATTGTATTTCTTTTCATCAGACTGTATTTAAATATCATCCGCAAAAAAATTTAATCTTCCTAAGTACACAGCATTTTTTACCATTACTGTTAACAAGTACATATAACTAGAAATAAATAGTTTTTCATATTCCTAGTATTAAATTTTTTTGTTAGATTACATAGCATTAAAAGAAAATTTAACAGCTGCAAAGTAAATAGCATCCTCAGAGTAATTGATTTCATTCTACTCTAACAGTGATAGTTTGGTCTGAGGTTTATATTGTTTTCATGTGATCTTCTAACTTTTACAGCAGTTTTTCTATTTTGAATTCCTATTTAATACGTTATGCAAATATCTGAAGTATCCTAGCATTACAGTTGCAGAACTTCATAGAACTAATTTATAATAGTTTTGATAAACATTCTAAACATTCGGCAGAGAAACCCTAAAAACACTTAAACATTATTTTATTATCATTTTTCCTTATGCAGCGAAACCATTAAAGCCCTTTTGTAAAACAGTCTCAAGGATTTGGATTTCTTTTCGCATTTATCTTTCTGGTCAATCGACCTGGGGTTAACACCCTCTCGGCGAGAAACTCCTCGCTCTAAATCAAATAAAATCGATGCAAATAATAATCCACTCATTAGGAGGGAGTCATCGATTGAAAATAGATTATTATACAGTTGTGGAAGCAAAAGTATCTAGTATAGATTTCATTACTCAAAATTTTTGCCAATATGAACATCTAGCAGAACAAGATAGCCTAAGAATCTCGGCTTCATCAACGTTGTAGCTAAAAACCAAAGTATATTATATTTTAAACATAAAACTGTATTATTAATGTTTTCCAAATCATAACACTGTATTTCCATCATTATATCCGAGGGTTCATCCCTTAACGCTGTTACATGTAAGCCATCGCTAAATCAAAACACAGCTAGGCCAGTACGCATGACAAGTTGAGGAATTCATCCTCTGTCCTAAATCAAAACCTAACATTATATATTATTTTACATTTAAAATTCATTTCGTTTATGGCCAAAACGATGCCAAGAGCCAGTATCGAGCTCTGACGAGCTTTTGTCTTTGAATATTCATGCCAGGAGAACCTTCGAGGGGTTATGCCATCGAGGCTTACCGAGTGGATCGAGCCACCAAATCCATTTGATATTTTAGCACTGCAACCTCCAAGACGATGTCACTACCTGCCATGAAAACCATCATGAGGTTAAAACCCATTTAAAAATAAGAAGATGCACGAAGTTCAAACTTAAATCATTGCAAACAGTAACCGTAGAGTTGAAAAACATTACCTCTTTTGCAGGAGCACAAATATGGAACGCCACTAGCACCAAGATTTAAATCCACCTAACAGCCGCAGGTAAAGTCTCATACATTACGAATTTCACCATCGAGCTCATTAAAAGACCACAGGTTCTAAATAAAAACCCTAAACCACAACAGAGAACCCTGCGAACCCTCTAACAAAGTGCACAGCGAAATCTACGGATCATGCAACACTCGAACTCCATGAGGAGAAACTTGAAACTATCACCATTATAACCAGAGATCCCACCATCGAACCCGAGCAATGAAGTTCGCTTACAACCTGGTATCAAACCCTATTACTACACGGCCTGTCGGCCTCTCCCCTAGCCCAGTCTCTCCATATGAATGCCAAGAATAACCACAAGCGAAATTATAGTGGGAGAAGTTAGGTCAAAACCCAAGCTCGAGGACATAACCAGATCAACGGAGGAGATTAATCCAGCTGGGGATCATGAAGTTCTAAGCACCAGTACCTGCAAATCGTATTTAATAACTTCTTAATGCAGAGTCCAGCTCGAAGGGGATTCATCCAGTTACTACCACATAACTCAGATTTATCATCAGCATTTGGTACATAAGTTCACGTGGAACCTGCCACCTAGACTGCTAGTGAGACATTCCACTGAAGGAGCGATAGGGAGCATTAAAAACAAAGCTCAGACGCGTTAATGGCAACCATCGCAGGACTGAAAAGCAGTTGAGACATGTCAACAACCATAAATATTTTTAATTTCGCGATTTTTTTATAGTGTTATATTTAATGTTTTCAAGGTTGTATGGTTTCATAGCTAGGATTTCTATAATATCAATGTTTAATTTCATATCGCCACCATTTGCATAGTGTGCAAGCATTTAATTGTTCCATACAATGCATAGGTCATAATTCATGTGTAATATTTGGTCGTCGCACTATAGGTAACCTATAGTATTTCCTTTAGAATTAGAACTCCTTATAAAGAGCATCGCATCATTTTGATATCTCTAACTCAAACTATATCAATACACTATTAATAATAATTAGTGGGGCTATTAAATAACGGAACATTTAGTGCATAGTCAATTTATATGATGCACACGATTCCAATTAACATTAAGTCACATTGATATGGCATGGATCTTAACATATGGGTTAAAGATCAATACGTTTGCACATAGTAATGTCACATTATTACACTATTACCTTACTACATTGTTACACAAAAACCATAAATGATATGGGTATAAATCAAAGGATAAATTTTAGTCTCTATGATTGCTGCATTAATAACCTCATAATATGATGGATACATTACATCGAACTCTGATATGATAGTAGTTAAATCACCATATACATGTACTTTGGAATATAAAAACTATCTAACCCTTGCAAGTATTAGAATAAAAAGTAACTTATATTCCACAATGTAAATCAATATAAGAGTTGGAGCGTCCATGTATTTAAGAAAATAGTGATAATAGTGACTTCCGCAGTTTGTACAAATAGCTAGGTTAACATTTGTTGAAATAAAAACTGAAGATCCATACCATCGATACCTTTCATGCACATAAGTATTCATATTTATCTTAATGCATTGAAGGCTAGCTGAAGCATATATCGAATTACTTGAAGTACTTGAATTGTCATAATACCTTACCTGCGGATCTGCGAAAAGAAATAGGTTCAATGCTTCAGCTATCAAAGCTAAGTAAACCCCAAGGCACCCCATAGGAACCCCTTTATCAACATTCAAACATAGTTGTCAGTATTTATTGTAAAAAATGTATCGCATGAGAAATTAAATACTGTTTATATAATTACATTTTATTTCAAGCTAACTGTTGTCTTATTATGTGTAAGAATTACGATTTGTCATTTGTGTTAAACTGCTTTTAGTTAAGTAGTTAATGAACATTTTATTTCCGCAATTAACATTCTTAGTAATTAATGCTACTTTAAAAAATTTTAATTTTAGTGAAATTTTCGAGATGTTACACAATGCTTGTTCATCGTGCATTGCCTCTTTTACTACTCATTGAATTGTTAATATTGAAATGCTTTTTTCCGTATGATTTATTTATTGGTACATTATGATTATTAATTGATAAGTAAATGATTGTCATTATAATAGTATGTACTATGTACCATTATCAATATTAATTTAATTATTATAAGTTATTAAGATGATATAGTTTTATTATTATTAAATATTAATATGATTTATTGATTGGCATTTATACCCTATATGGATTTTGGATTTTCTATTTAGGGTATGATTTTATAGGCTTATTTATGTTACTTGGATGGTGGTGGTTATATTGATGAGTAAACCCTTGCCTATTTTTTGAGGAAATGAGCCACTTGTCGTTAATGGTTCATATTCTGTTTTATTTTATTTATGGAGATGTAACTCCTTATCTATTGTTTTTTGAGGAAATGAGCCACTTGTCCTTAATGGTTCATATTATCTTTTATTTTATTTATGGAGATGTAACTCCTTCTCTATTTTTTTTTAGGAAATGAGCCACTTGTCCTTAATGGTTCATATTCTCTTTTATTTTATTTATGAATATGTATCTCCTTGTCTATTTTTGGAGGAAATGAGCCACTTGTATTTAATGGTTCATATTATCTTTATTTTATTTTATGTGTGTAAGTAGGTAGTATAGTAGTGTATGATAATGTTATATATATGACATAAATTTAAATATGCATAACATAATATGTGGTGTAAGATAGATGAGGGGTATACCAGCCTAGATCCAAATCCTAGGCACTATCAAGTGCCAGGAGGGATCAAATCTCCCGAGATGCAAACCTCTCCTGCAATAGCTCCTTGAGTGCGATATTTATTTTACTTCTTTTGTTTCTACTTTTTATGGCTACTATAAATATATTTTTTACTTCTTTCTTTTATTTTTTATGTTTCTACTTTTTATGTCAGCTATTCTTTATCTTTTTTACTTCTTATATTTCTAATATTTTTTTTACTTCTTATATTTATAGTTTATACTGAACAAACGTTACTCAACAAACGCTTATTAATGACCGACAAAATATTTATTACTTTTTACTTTTTATTACATTTTATTAATGGCCGACAAACGTTGCTCCACAAACGTTACAAGATCTCCATCATACTCGACAAACGTTACTCCACAAATGTTATAAGATCTCCATCATACTCGACAAACGTTACTACACAAACGTTACTCCACAAACGTTACAAGATCTCCCTCATACTGGGCTGTAGAGCGCCTCTCGGCGCAATGATATTGAATATAACATAATATAAATGTTATTTATGGTATATATATAATTGTATAATATGTGTGGTATACATATAGTTGTTAAAAGTATATATAGATATGAATGGATATATATATGTATGTATGCATGTTTGTATATACTATAATATGTATTTTAAAATATGCAATAATTATTAGTATTATCTGTATATGATGTTTTGTATATACTATATGTATTGATGTGAACATATGTAATGAAGTAAGTGTAAAGTGTTTGGAAGTGTTTGGGAGTATTTGAGAGTGTTGGGAAGTATTTTGGAGTATTTGGGAAGTGTTTGGGAGTATTTGGGAAGTGTTTGGAAGTATTAGGAAGTATAGTGTGATCAGAAGTATTATGTTATTATAAATGTTATAATCAGTACCTAATATGATAGCATTGGATTAAGTAATCATACCACTAGTATAGTTGTATGTGTATTATGGTATAACATAATAATTATACGTGTATAAAATATATGATATATAGGTTATATGACTAATATGTTGTGTATATGATTAATAATAATATGATATATGATTGAATAATTATAATATGTATGTATACAAATGGGCGTATGTGTAGAAATGATACCTAGTAATAGTAAGTATGGTGTATGGTATGAGTGTATGATGGTGTGTTGTATAGCTAGTAATTATTTTTTTTATTAGAATATTTTGGTGGTAGGATGTTTGGTTGTTTGAGGTGACTATGTATTTACTTTGGTTGATAGTATAAGTATTGTTCTACGTGTAAATAATTAGTAACATAATGTATGGTTAGTATATGGGTATTAGATGGGATTGCTGTCAATGTATAACATTGCTATTGATAGAGTATGTATGCATGAAAGATGTATGATTGTGTATGTGTTGAGTGTTTACATAAGTGCAGTATTAGTAGTGTTTGTGTGATGATTGTAAGTTTTAAAACTGTGTAGAGAAGCAAAGCATAAAGATTCTTTTAATCAAAACAAAGATTACACCACAACATTCACACATAGTACACAGAGATTTACCCTGGAAACCCTTAACCGAGAAAACCAACAAACCTTGGAGCTACAACTCCTATTTTTATCATCATCTCATTATGAATCACTCACAATACAATATAGGTATTCTACAACATCCAAAACCCTAATCCGTTAACCCAAATTAGTCAATAGACCCCAATCCCTTAACCGAGATTAAATTACATATTTTTAGAATAATCCCCCAAAATTGCATGCGATCCCCAAAAAAATTTGCTCGCTACGTTCACAAATGAAAACATATTGTTAGAACATTTTTCCACCTATGTACATTAATCATTTATTAATGATGATTAATTATCCCAAGTGATTAATGATTACATCCCTAAGTTGATTAGCTACTAAATGGTCAATTATCATGAACTAGATGGCAAATGTGAACAAATGCTGAGTCAAACCAGCTAAGTGGAGCGCTCCCCAGGGCAATTAATGCACTCAGCATGCCTAGAGCGCCCTCCTCAGGTCATTTAATGCACTCAGCATGCTTCTCTTCTACCTAGGGCGCATTTGCTCTCTTTGTGGACAATCTTGCCTTGTTTTGTCACATTTTTGACCAATTTTAGACTCCAAACCTCTAACCAACCAGTTTCTTCACATGTGTGAGGTCACATGGGCCTGTCCAGTCATTCCCAGCATTCACACTGCAGATTCGAACCAGTTTGGGATGGTTTGGGATATTTTGGTCAACCTAGGGGGGTTTGAGCTTTTTCTAAGCTAGATCAGTGTGAACACTCCAGATGGATTCGAATTCTTCCAGATTTGTATATATGAGTGTTCTTAACCTTTGTTAAGGTTGGACAGTTAATAATATTGACATTATTCACCAATTCATGTGTATTGTTCTTCATTCATTTAAATTTTTTATGCTGATTCTTGCAAATGTTGTGCAATCTTTCACCAGTGAGGAATCCACAGTAGCTAGATTCAACTGTGCTTGAGATTTTACATGGTATCAGAGCTCTTGGAGCTAGAATTCGAACCAGCAGACTGTTGTAGTGGATTGCCAGAAACAGTGGAGAAACCACATAATTCCTGAGGCCATTGCCTTGAGCTTACTGGAGAAATCTAGTGGCTCCTCTCAGGTGTGATGCTCTCCCGAATGCACCCACTATCCATACAGGGTTCGAATCTGTGAGTGTAGATCCCTCCAGAGTGATTTGAGAGTTGTTTGCAGGTATTGGAGTTCAGCATTGTCAGCAAGTGCGAATTGCAGCAGAGGAGAATGGAGCCATCTCACCCAAACGTGCTCACACCCTTCAACTATTTCGATTGGAAGGCAGAAATGGTGATTTTGCTGAGATCCAAGGGTCTCTACAGAATCACGATGGGCACTGAGGTTGAGCCAAACTCAGCTGTGGAGAAATCCAAGTTTTTTAACAGAATGGATGAGGCATTTGGCCTCCTTTGTCTCAGCATTTCGAGAGACCTCCTGTTTCATGTGGAAAGTCTAGCAACTCCAAATGAAGTGTGGCTCAAGCTTGAGACACTGTTTGGAAAGACTGATGAGATGAGAGGCCACCAGCTCGAAAATGAGCTTGTCTCACTGAGCCCAGGGAATTTCGATTCCATCCAGGACTTCTTCACCAAGTTCAAGAACTTGGTCTTGCAGATCAGACAATGTGGCATAGAGAAGAAAGAAGAACAGTTGGTGTTGTCCATTCTCTCAAAATTGGGTTCTGAATACTCAGTTTTTGTGTCTTCCTTCAACTCCACAAGGCTCACAGTTAGAGGTTGGAAGATGCCATCCTTGGCTGACTTCATGGAGATGCTAACTCAAGAGCAAGACAAGCTGGTCTTGATGGGCTCCATCAAGCAAAAAGATCAAGTGCTTGCAGCTGGAGATTCGAAATGTGGAAGAGGCAAGCAAAAACCCAGGGGGCCGAAACCTCAAGAGAAGAAGAAGAAGGATGAGAGGCCCAAATCCTCTGAGGGGGTTTCGAATCCTGTCAAGAACAAGGGAAAGAAGGCTGAGAAGACAAAATGTAGCTACTGTCAAAGAGGTTTTCATCCAGAGAGCTCATGCATGAAGAAAACCATAGACACCATGACACATCTCCTACAGAAAAATAATATTCCTCTTCCTGAAAGTTCCAAGAAGAAGGAGTGCGTTTCTGAAGACAAGGAGAGCTGCCATGCTTTGGTGGCTAGCTCATCTCATTCACCTTTGTTTATCATTGATTCAGGTGCCTCAAGGCACATGGCTTCCTCAAGAGACTCGTTTTCTGAACTTGCTCCCTACAGTGGTCTCTCAATTCGAATGGGAGATGACTCAGAAATCCCTGCTCATGGCATTGGGAAAATCTCTATGGAGAATGGCTTCTTCTCCAATGTGCTGTATGTTCCAAATCTTGCAGCAAACTTGCTCTCTGTATATCAAATGACTCATACTGGAGCAGCAAAGAAGGTGGTCTTCACTCAGGATGAAGTGGAGATATCAGAAGTTTCCACCGGGAAAATTGTTGCAAAGGGTGTTGCAGACCATGACATGAAGATGTACATGTTCTCCCACTTCCTCGAATTTTCTTCACCAAGTGTGTTGCTGTCACATGGGAATGAGACCAGCAAGCTATGGCATCAAAGGTATGGGCACCTAAACTACAGATATCTTCAAGTTTTAAGCAAAGAAAATATGGTAGAAGGGCTGCCCCAAATCAGATTTTCGAGTGGAACATGCAAGGGTTGCATGATTGGGAAACATCCTGAAAGGAAGTATGACAAAGGGAAGGCTAGGAGGGCTGATCAACCTCTTGGAATAGTACATTCTGATCTCATAGGGCAACTCCCCACACCCTCCTATGGCTGCAGCAAATATGTGCTCACCTTCATCGATGACTACTCAAGGTACTGCTGGTTATTTTTCCTTAAGCAAAAATCTGAAGTCTTTGATTGTTTCAAGATTTTTAAGAGCATGGTTGAGAACTTCAGTGGGAAGGCCATGAAGGTTTTGAGGACTGATAATGGCAGAGAGTATGTCAACAACAATTTGCAGCAGCTCTGTCAAGAGCATGGCATTCAGATGCAACACTCAGTGCCCTACACACCTCAGCAAAATGGTGTTGCAGAGCGCAAAAATAGAGCACTGAAAGAGATGGCAACTTGCATGTTGCAAGCAAGGGATTTGTCTCCTAAATTATGGGCTGAAGCTATGAATTGTGCAGCATATGTTCAGAACAGGGCACCACACAAAGCATTGCAAGGAATCACTCCATTTGAAGCTTGGATGGGCCACAAGCCAAATGTCTCACATTTCAGAATTTTTGGCTCAAGGGCTTGGGCCAGAATTCCACCTGAGAAGAGAAAGGCATTGCAGCCCCAAAGCAAGGAGTCAATCATGGTTGGGTATGCAGAGGATTCAAAGGGCTACAAGCTCTTTGATCCATCCACTCACAAAACTTTCATTGAAAGAAGTGTCAAATTCGAAGAGGAAGAATTTTTGCAAGCTAGTGAACAAGGTGATGGGGAATGCTCATTCCCTCGTCTTGATGATGAAGTAAGTAGTGATTCATTCTCTGATATTTCTGATTCTGATATTGCTGAAGATTATGTTGATATGGATTCTGAACATATCCCTCCCTCAAGGCCCAAGTGGGTAGAGAAAACAATTCAAAGTGCCGGAGACCTAGTGGGAGATCCCCAAGATGCTAGGAAAACTAGATCTCAATTTCACAATTCCTTTGCATATAATAATTCTGATCTGAGTGAGGCCTGTTATTTGATGGTTGGATCTGATCCAATGTCATATTCAGAAGCATGTACAGACCCAAGGTGGCAATCAGCCATGCAAGAGGAGATGAACTCACTCCATGAGAACAAAACTTGGGATTTGGTCCCTCTTCCTCCCAAGAGGAAACTAGTGCAATGCAAGTGGATTTATAGAACCAAAATTGGATCTGATTGCTCTGATCTGAAGTATAAGGCCAGGTTGGTGGCTAAGGGTTACTCTCAGGTCCAAGGAGTGGACTATACAGAGACATTTGCACCGGTGGCAAAGATGGACTCCATAAGACTAGTTTTGGCAATTGGGGCTTCCAAGCGATGGGAGATTCATCACATGGATGTAAAAAGTGCCTTTCTTCATGGGGATCTGAATGAGGAGATTTATATGCAGCAGCCTGAAGGTTTTATTTCTGATCATACACTTGTTTGCAGGTTGAACAAATCACTCTATGGGCTCAAGCAAGCTCCTAGAGCATGGTATGCAAAAATGGACAATTTTCTGCTATCTTTGGGGTTTGAGAGGTGTAAGTCTGATCCAAATGTGTATATGCAGCATGTTAGTGATCTGATATTGATTATTGTACTGTATGTTGATGATCTTTTGATCACTGGTAGCTGCACCAAAGAACTTGACTCAGTTAAGAGAGCATTGCACAGTGCATTCTCCATGACCGATCTAGGATTGCTAAAACAATTTCTGGGTTTGGAGATTGATCAATCTGTGAATGGAATTTCTGTATGTCAGTCAAGGTATGCTTCAGATTTGCTGCAGAAATTTAAGATGGCTGAATGTAAGTCTGCAAAATTTCCATTTCTTTCAGGAGTTAAGCTTACAGAATGGGGTTCTTCACCACTAGTTGACAGTTCGTTGTATAGACAACTAGTTGGGAGTTTGTTGTATCTTACACACTCTCGACCAGATTTGTCTTATGCTGTTGGGGCTGTTGCAAGGCACATGCAAGAGCCTCATGAGATCCATTGGAAGGCAGCCAAGAGGATCCTTCATTATGTTCAGGGTACTAAGTCTTTTGGTATCCATTATGCTGCTGGTTCATCCCTTGAACTAGTAGGATTTACAGATTCTGATTGGGCCGGTGATTGTATTGATCGGAAGTCAACTTCCGGTTATGTTTTTATGCTTGCACATGGTCCTATATGCTGGTCAAGCAAGAAACAGAGCACTATTTCCTTATCTTCAGCTGAGGCCGAGTACAGGGGAGCAGTCAATGCAGCCACACAATGTGTTTGGTTGCAAGGTATTCTTGCAGAGTTCGGGATTGTCTTTGATTCACCCACTATTCTTTGGTGTGATAATCAAAGTACAATCAAGATTTCTACCGATCCAGTACAGAGGCAGAGGACCAAGCACATAGAGATACACATGCATTACATTCGGGGTTTGGTGCATGACCGGATCATAGCATTGCAGTATTGCCCATCCAGTGAGCAAACTGCTGATATCTTCACCAAGTGTTTTACCGAGAAGACCTTCACTCACCTTAGATCTTTGCTTGGGGTGAGTGATGCATGGTGATGATTGGTGTATTTTGATATATGCCACATGTCCATTTTAGAGGGGAGGTTTTATTTCCCATGTGGTTTTCCTCCTTACCTTGGTTACATGGACAAATAAATTTTATGATGTAAAAGGTGACTTGAGCCTAGTTGCCAAGGCCTTAATTTTTGATATTTCACTAAGTCTAGCTTAAGGGGGGGTGTTAGAACATTTTTCCACCTATGTACATTAATCATTTATTAATGATGATTAATTATCCCAAGTGATTAATGATTACATCCCTAAGTTGATTAGCTACTAAATGGTCAATTATCATGAACTAGATGGCAAATGTGAACAAATGCTGAGTCAAACCAGCTAAGTGGAGCGCTCCCCAGGGCAATTAATGCACTCAGCATGCCTAGAGCGCCCTCCTCAGGTCATTTAATGCACTCAGCATGCTTCTCTTCTACCTAGGGCGCATTTGCTCTCTTTGTGGACAATCTTGCCTTGTTTTGTCACATTTTTGACCAATTTTAGACTCCAAACCTCTAACCAACCAGTTTCTTCACATGTGTGAGGTCACATGGGCCTGTCCAGTCATTCCCAGCATTCACACTGCAGATTCGAACCAGTTTGGGATGGTTTGGGATATTTTGGTCAACCTAGGGGGGTTTGAGCTTTTTCTAAGCTAGATCAGTGTGAACACTCCAGATGGATTCGAATTCTTCCAGATTTGTATATATGAGTGTTCTTAACCTTTGTTAAGGTTGGACAGTTAATAATATTGACATTATTCACCAATTCATGTGTATTGTTCTTCATTCATTTAAATTTTTTATGCTGATTCTTGCAAATGTTGTGCAATCTTTCACCAGTGAGGAATCCACAGTAGCTAGATTCAACTGTGCTTGAGATTTTACACATATTGTCGGCCATTTCTGGACGAAAACAGCTTAACGACCTGTTTCCATGAAGGTTCCAGAGGGATCGTCACCTGCGCCACTGACAAGCGCACTCTCCCCTTCACATACATTCAAATAATATAACACATACCCAACATTCTCCCACTTGTTGTTTTCTCTGCATAACAATGAGTCATGTGCTCATAAAGTCACAGGTTCAGGGCATCAATGCCCATAGATTCTCTACATCAAGAGAACTTCTCTGTACTGACATATTTTGTTAATAAGTCTGCAACATTCTTTAAGGTGTCAACCTTCTCCATCAACACCTTCATGTATTCAACCATATCTCTCACAAAGTGATATTGCACATCAATATGCTTTGTCTTAGGATGATAAGAAGGGTTCTTTGCCAGGAAGATTGCACTTTGGCTGTCACAATCTAACCTTACAGCTTTCTGTACAAACCCAACACCTGAACATAATCTTTGCAACCATACAGCTTCTTTTCTTGCATGAGTGGATTCCATATATTCAGCTTCAATAGTTGAGAGTGCAACTACTGCCTGTCTCCTTCTCATCCAATTGATAACTCCTCCAAATAGGGTAAACACATACCCACTTGTAGATATTCTATGATCAAGATCTACAGCCCAGTCTGCATCAACAAATCCATGTACATTTATTACTTTGTCTGGTCCAGGTCTTCCTTGGTAGCAAATTGCATAATCTGTAGTGCCACGCAAATATCTAAAGACCCTCTTTACAGTTGTCCAGTGCTCCTTCCCTGGTTTTGACATATATCTGCTCAATACTCCCACTGCATGAGAAATGTTTGGTCTGGTACAGACCATTGCATACATCAAACTCCCAACCGCACTAGCATATGGAACTCCTTCCATATATTCTCCATCGTCCTGTGTCTTGGGACATTGATCTACATATAAATTTACACCTACAGGTATAGGGACATTGACCAACTTACTTTCCTGCATTTTAAATCTCTGTAGTATTGTCTCAACATATTTTCTTTGATTTAACCAGATCTTCCTGTTTGCACGATCTCTTTTAATCTCCATTCCTAGTATGAAGTTTGCAGCACTGAGATTCTTCATGTAAGATTTGGAGGATAGCTGAGACTTCACCTCCTTAATGACATCTTTGTTGTTTCCAATTAGCAATATGTCATCAACATACAGTACTTATATGTTAATGAAGTGATCACCAACTTGTTTGGAGTATACACAGTGATCAACTTTGCTTCTCACAAACCCCAATTCAAGTATGTATGTGTCAAAATTTTGGTACCACATCCTTGGAGATTGCTTTAAGCCATACATGGACTTCTTTAGCTTACATACCGGATTTTTCTTTCCCTTACTGTGAACCCTTCTGGTTGTTTGATGTATATTTATTCTTCTAGATCCCCATGTAAGAATGTTGTCTTCACATCCATCTAATCTACTTCAAGATCAAAAGCAACAGCAATAGAAAGAATAAATCTGATGGAAGTTAATTTTGCAACTGGGGAAAATATTTCACCGAAAACAATTCCCTCTACCTGAGAATATCCCTTTGCTACTAAGCGGGCTTTGTGCTTCTCCACTTTACCTTCTGCATTTAACTTCTTTTTAAATATCCATTTGCTGCCAATGACTTTTCTTCCAGTAGGTAACTGAACTAGATCCCACGCTTCATTTTTGTCCAAAGCTTCCATTTCTTCAAGCATGGCCTTCTTCCATAGATCTCTATCCTCTGAATCAACAACTTCCTTCACATTTATAGGATCAGCATTAGTAATAGATAAAGCAAAACTAGACTGAAAATTAGGAGGGGAATACCTTTTTGGTTTCCTTCTTTCTCGAGATGATCTCCTCAGAAATGGGGTATGAGGTTCTTCTTCTTCTTATTCATTTTCTTCCATTGAGTCAGATCCTTCATCTTCTAACTCAAACTCTATCTTCTCTGCTTCCTTTTCCATTTGAGTCACTCCCTGTCTGGGAAGTTCTTTGACCTCTCTAAACAAAACATCTCGACTGTAGACAATCTTCTTAGTTACAGGATTCCAAAGCTTATAACCTTTCATACAATCTTTATAACCAATAAAGATACAATTTTCAGCTTTATTGTCCAGCTTACTCCTTTTCTCCTTTGGAACATGTACATAAGCATCACAACCAAGAAAATTTAGATGTTTAATAGAGGGTTTCTTACCAGTCCATAGCTCTTGTGGAGTTTTGTGAACCGAAGCTGATGTGGGTGATCGATTTACCAAGTAACATGCTATCTCCACTGCCTCTACCCAGAATTCTTGTCCTATACTGACATTGCTTAGCATGCTTCTTTCCTTTTCCATCAACACCCTATTCATCCTTTTAGGAACTCCATTCTGTTTAGGTGTGTATGGAGTAGTCTTTTGCCTTTCTATACCACACTTCTTGCAGAATTCCTCGAATTCAATCCCACAGAAATCTCCACCATTATCTGTCCTCAATACCTTTATTTTCTTTTCCGTTTGATTCTCTACAAGAGCCTTAAATTATTTGAACTTAGAAAATACTTCAGATTTCTTTCGAAGGAAATAAATCCATGTTTTTCTTGAGAAATCATCTATAAATGAAACATAATATACAGATCTACCTAGTGATGGAACATGCACCGGTCCAAACACATCACTGTGTATTAACTCTAAAATTCCCTTTACTCTTGTAGCGCCAGATGCAAATCTTACTCGATTATGTTTTCCATATATGCAATGTTCACAGAAATCAAAATCTAGAGCACAATCAGTCATACCTTCAACCATACTTTTACCGTGTAATGCGTGAAGGCCCTTTTCTCTGATATGCCCCAATATTTGATGCCATAGCATTGTCTTTGTTCCTGATGCAGTCAGGGTTTTGTCTTCTGTATCTCCCCCCTTAGGGATAACATAACTGTTACATTCACCAATGATGGTTCTTTCTAATAGTTTGTACAAAGTTCCATACCGAATTCCCCTCATCAATACCATTGATCCTCGAACCATTTTGCAACCACCATATCCACACACAATCTTTACACCTGCAATATCCATCTTTCCGATAGAAATCAAATTTATTGCTAGATCTGTAATGTGTAGTACTCCAAGGAGAGTTCTAATCCTTCCATCCTTTAGTTTCAACTTGACTTTACCACGCCCAATGATACTGGCTAGTGAGTCATCTCCCAGAAACACGTCTCCTCCATTGTAGTCTTCATATTCACCGAACCACTCTCTGTGAGGGGTCATATGACGTGATGCACCTGAGTCAATCAACCATATATCATGTTCTGAAGGATTACCAGTAGACGATAGGTACACATCCCATCCTTCTTCTAAGGAACTCTTTGCCTCTGCGGTAGAGGTATCCTCTGAACCCTTTCCTTTATCAATATTCTTAGATCTACAATCCTTTTTATAGTGCCCAGATTTACCGCATTTCCAACACTTCCTTATAAATTTTCCTGGGGATTTAGATCTAGCCTTAGATTTAGATCTCCCCCTAGATCCCTTATTTTTTGTTTCTCTCCTGGGGGTGACCTCTCATAGATAAGGAATCCATGCTATGATTATCCATGGCTTTTCGCCTCATCTCTTCTGATAGCAGGGATGATACTATTTCATCAAATTTTAGAGTTGCTTGATTAACACTCCCTATTGCCACAATTAGATTGTTCGAGAAATTTGACAAAGAACACAATAATGTAATACATTTATCTTCTTCAGCCATTGTAATGCCAGCAGAGGTTATTTGACTTACTAGAGTATTGTAGACATTTAGATGCTCTGTCATTGTGTCATTATCATCCATTCTGAGGTGATATAGTTTCTTTTGCAGAAACAACTTGTTCACAAGGGATTTTGATTGATACAAACTCCCTAGTTTCGTTGAAAGATTTAACGTAGTATCTTCTTCGGATATGTTCAATAACACAGAGTCTGATAAGCACAGTCAAATTGTACTCCTCGCCCTTTTATCTAATTTCTCCCAATATTATTTCGACGTTCCTGTGGGTTGTGTACCCGGATCCACATCAATCCACTGATCTCGATCTACAAGAAGATCCTCCATTTTGAGCTTCCATAACTCAAATTTCTTCCCGTTAAACTTCTCGATCTCAATTCTTGAACTGCTCGCCATTCTCTTTCAATGCACAAATCGAGACTACAAAGCTCCCACTGAGCCCAGGTTTATCACATACCCAAGATCTATCAACCGCGTCGAACCCTTAGCAACAGAGGCGCCCCCCTGAAACCAAATAAATCGAGCTCTGATACCACATGTAAGTTTTAAACCTATGTAGAGAAGCAAAGCATACAGATTCTTTTAAGCAAAAGAGAGATTACATGTATGATATTGTCATTATTGTATGTATGGCTATTATTGGTTGTTCTTGGTTGTTATGGTTTTTGTGTGTATGATTGATGAACGATGGTTTATGTTGAGCGGATGATGTATGGATGATACTGTTATTCATATGGTTTCTATTGGTTGTTATTGTTTTCATTGGTTGATATTGGTATGATTGTTGTGCTTGGGTGATGTTATTGAGAAACTAATCGATGTTTATTAGATGTGGGATAGATGTGATTGTTAAATATTAATGTAATTTGATTAACGTATTATATTTGATGTATCTTGATTTGATTGATGTATCCTAAATTTGATTGATGTATTATGATTGAATTATTCTAGTTGATGTATTCTGGTTGATGTATTTTGCTTCCGGTTGATGTCTTCTGATTGATGTGTTCAAGTTGATGTATTCTGGTTGATGCATTTTTCTTCTCGTTGATGTATTCTGATGTGTTCTGGTTGATATGTTGTGGTTGATGTATTCTATTGGATGTATTCTGGTTGATGTATTTTGCTTCTCGTTGATGTATTCTGATGTGTTCGGGTTGATGTATTATGATTGATGTATTCTGGTTGATGTACTATGATTGATGTTTGTATGGTTAGTTGTTGCATGCATGATTGTCATTGGTTTATATTGGTGTATGATTTGTATATGATCGACATATGATTGATATATGGTCGAGGTATTATGAATTGATGTATTTTGGACCAACGTTTGTATGACTGATGTATGGATGATATTGGTTGATGTTACTGGTTGACACTAATTACTATTATTTGATGACATATAATGGATTTTTGAATGTTATCTAAAGAATAATTATGCTTTGTGTGGAGATGAAAGGTAGTATGTTTAACTACTAGTCGTTATGGCCCTTTTTGGTTTCTTAGTTAGATTTGAATTGTTACATATAAGTTCGCTTACCTGTTACATTAAGTGCATAAAATTTTTAGGTGATATTTGCAATCTTTGATATATTTGTGATATTTATCTTTGTGATATTCGTTAGAAAGGTATCTTTGTGATCTTTGTTGAAAGGTATTTTGGTGGTATTGATGAGTCCCTGATATAGGTATTCCTTAGACTACATTATGCCACACCTTAGCAATGGAATGATAAGAAAGCACTCCTTTATGTAGGGGAGAAGGAAATTTAGTTGATAATGAGATGAAATGATTTAGTTATTATTATTTCTTATGTTTTAGCATATTTTATTTAAACTAATCATATGAACAAACCATGTGTGGACATAGCGCGGGAATAACAAGGATAGTGGCAGTACCGAGCTCCATATTGAAGACCACGAGAATCACTAGAGATGCAACACTCTTATTTTCCCTGATTTGTAGGGGTTAATCCCCTAAATTTTGGTTCGTGGTTTCCAATGCGAAACTAGAGTAGAAGCTGTAATAAATAGAGACACCTGAGTAGCAGGGGGTTTGCGACATATTTTGGAGAAACAATCTTTTATCATTTCCGTAGCTCAGACATTTTAGTTTTACAGTTTTTACAAACCATGATGGATTTATGAATTTATAATGAAGCTCTAGCATTTTTCTAATTTCGTGAGTTTATAAGTTTCCCTTCCTCCTATGGTACGCATTGGGGAGGCCCCCCTCAATACGTAGCTCATGAGTTCTGCGTTTTGTTTCAGGTATTTTTCATGCATTTCAGTTATTTATTTCTAGTATAATTGCGTGTGGATTAATTTCAACATTTCATTCAAATATTAGATTTTAGTTTCAGCATGAGCATTTTTCCTTTGTAGTTATTTAGTATTGCGTCTGTAGTTCCGAAACACACTGTTCGTAGTCCTGTAGATACCATCCGCATGAGCGACTTTTAGATATTCATTTCCATTCTTTTTATACAGCATTATCATATAAGATCAGATCTATATTTTTGTACTGCGAAAATGATGGTTTGTGATTACAGTTAAATGGATCTTTGCTCCTTTCATATTAGATTTATGTTCATTAGGTTAGCCTCTTACATGCTTTCATTTCCTGCTTTCATAAAATATATTTACATGCTTTCATTTCATGCTTCGATAAAATAGATTTACATGCTTTCATTTCCTGCTTTGATAAAATATATTTACATGCTTCCATTTCCTGCTTTGATAAAATAGATTTACATGCTTTCATTTCCTGTTTTGGTAAAATAGATTTACATGCTTTCATTTCCTGCTTCGATAAAATAAGATTTACATGCTTTCATTAAATAGGATTTACATATCTTCGTTCCTTTCTTTTACAGAATACTACATCCAGCTTTCTTAGGTCATTTCATGCTTCCCAGTTTTCATAGAACAATACTTCCTGCGTTCTTAGAGTATCCATTAGAATACATAGGACACTTAGAACAACGAAAATTATCTCATAGTGAACATACAGTGCTGAGTACCTCTCAATTTTGTACGCTCCCTGATCAATATTTAAAGTATACTTCTGGTATATATACCTCAATAAGGTACACATTCCTGGAGTCCACCAGGTATCTTGGTGACATTTCATGTGTAGGTATCGTGGTAATATCATGGTGGTATTTTGCATGTCTTGTTGAAAAGTATGTACTAAATGTGTGACTGATTAAAGAATGATTCAGGTACCTCTTTTGAAGATGTACTTCATGTATTCTTATATATATCCAATGCTAATACAAGTATCCTTGTTAGAAAAATATCCTTCTGATATTTGCTGAAAGTATCTTGTTAGAGTATCCTTATAGTATATCAAATACCTTTGTTGAAAGGCATCTTTGTAAAGTATCATGGTAAATATCATGCATCCTTGTAGGGAAATTATTTGGGTGATAAATCATGTAAAAACATCTTGGTAATGCATCTCATGTGATTGAATGATTGGAATACATTTCATATATCTTAGATGCATTTCATGTATCTGTAGGTAAAGTATATGCATGCCATGTGATTGATTGATTGGAATGCATTTCATGAAGAAAGAGTACACACTTAATGCACTTCATGAGATTGAATGGTATACTTTATGCACTTCATGAAATTGATTGATACACCTGATGCATTTCATATGATTGAAATTGATTAGAATAAGATTCAGGTAGATGCATTTCAAGTATTTTGTTGAAGAAGTATCTATATCTCATATACCTTGTATATACTGATGTATTTCATGTGATTTATTTCATGTATCATGTATATTGAAGATGTATTTTATGTATCTAGATGAACAATATATATATATGTTTGCTGCTAACTGTGTGTTGTTGGAATGTGAAGAGTATTTATGTAGAAGAATATCTTTATATCATGTATCACACATTTCTTTTATATACCTGATGTTAATCATATGAGTGAATGAAATATGATTTTTAGGTAGATGTATCTTTGTTGAGGTTTGAAGGCCTTGTAAAGAGGATTAATTATTGACACTTGCTTCCTTGATTCCACCGTACTAATCCCAGTTCTCCCATAGGTAGTGGAAATGGACAGGAAAGTAGGTGGTAGTGGAAAGTATTGTGGTTAGAAAGATGTTATCTTTCTGAGACATGTATGGGAATGTATGTTAACCTTTTGTAAAGGTATGCATGTGTATGCATCGAGGACGATGCATGGTTTAAGGGGGGGTTGTAATGACCCTCTGGTTTATCCCTTGGACATATTATTATTGTTGTTATGTTGGACATAGTGGCACAAGGTGTCTCAAATATGGTTTGCACATTATTATTATTATTATTATGTTGAACATTATGAATTAATAAAATAAAATAATTGGATCAACCGATGCCATGAAAAAGAGTACAAGGAACCATGATGTTACGAGCAAGGGGTTGTGGGAAAAGTGTTACCTTGTGTTTTGACATATGTGGATGCGATACACCCTTCTTGTGGACTTGGTGGAACCTCTTGATTTATGCATCCTCATGTGTTATGCTACCCCTTGGTTTTTATTTTATTCCGAGATTAATTTTATTTGGAGTTAGAGTTTTTCCCTCACCTAGTGTGCCCCTCATGAAAACTTGTAACTCCCACCTTGATGAGGACTCTTCCTCTCCCATCTAATGCACCCTCTTGAGAAGTGTAACCAGAGTATTTTTTAAGGATTATAAAAGTATACTTAAGTATAGTATTCTAGGCGATTATTTTGGATTGAAAAAAACATATATATAAATTGGTAGGCGAATATTAAATATGAAACATACAATTTACTACTGAAACTTGTAAATTTTAGCGAATATTATGATAAAAAAACATATTTTATGTAAATATAGGCGATATTAGAGTCTAAAAATGACCAAATCGCGAATTTATTTTTTGAAAAAAAGTCCAAAAATAGCCAATTGACGAAATTTTGCCCCTAAAAATTTCCCTGAGTGTAACTCCCATTTTTTCTAATTTGGGAATGTAACTTCTCCCTTGTGTCTCCCTCTCTCCTCGACCCCAATTCGATTTTCTCTTGGGAAATGAGATTTGGGTGGATGGGAGCTAGTCTCTCTTGGGGGTGATGCATGCTCTTGGCTCTTGCTTTTGCTATTGTATTGGTGTGATTGGTTTTGGTTTCTCTTAACATGATTTTTTTCTGGTCGGTGTGCCCTTAATGAGCCTGTGCCCAAGTTGAGTTACTCTAGAATTGCCACTGCTTTGTCCTGGAATTGCCTCTAGATATTTTGGATTGAAAGTGATGTGGAATCCACTTGCCATTGGATTTGAGGTTGGACTGATGTATTTCTGAATCTTTTTTCATGGAGTCACTGGAATTTCCCTGGAGTGGAAGTCAAGGAATACTTTCCATTGGGTTTTGGTTGGACTGATTTCTCCTGAAACATTTGTCCTGGAATTGCCACTAGAGATCCTGGATTGGAAGTGATGGGGAATCCACTTTCTATTGGATTGTGGTTGGACCAATGTTATATGGTTTTTTTGGTTGAGTGCACTCTTTCTTGTGGCATCATTGTTCCAGCTTCGGGGTGATCATTGCAAAGTGAGTTTTGGCTTGCATTGTGTCTATCGATTGGTGGAATGTTGCAGAGTCGATTTCGGTTGCATATTTTGCAAGATAAGTACTTTATTTCATGTTTATTTGAATTAGTTGGCTCTGATATGATTCTTATATGGATTCACATGAAATATATGATCTAATTATGGAAGAAATCTCTCATAGATTTTAGTTACATTATGCTACTAGTTTTGGGGAAAATAGATAACTAGTTTTTGGTATTTTTTGAGCATGTGCTTGAGAATTTTTTTTATTTGGAACCTATACTATAGATATGATAATTGTGCCTCTGTTATTTATATTATGTGTACTTTTATTGTGCAATATCTTAGGAATGATTGGAAACACCTCCCTACAGTGTTTCTAGCCTCTATTCGAAAAACTAGTTCACCGGTTGGGTTGTTTTATGTAGTTCCGAGACTTGGCATGTGAAATGTTTGAGAAAATTTTTAAGTGAGATAACTGATATTAGATCTGATAATTACACTTGAAATGTATGAATAAATGTGTGTAATATTTCCTATATAGTTCTATATTTTCTTATCGAAATCCTAGTTTTGTTTCCATTCACTAGCTCCTTCGAAAGAATTGTTTTAAATGGATTTATGACTTTGCATGAGTAGTGTTTAAATAAATGTTTACATGAGTTATATATCTGATAATAATAATAATAATACATGCTATTTATAGTTGGAATGGCTTCCGAATGACTCTGCAAATTGTTTATGCATTTATCTTACTTGATTATTCAATTTCTAGCCAATTTGGAGAAGTAGATTTAGCTAGTTTGATGAATTAATAAGAGGAATGTTTATGAGTGGAAAGATACAACCATTTGGATGTAGTGGACCTATGATATGATTTCCATGAGCTACAATAGTCAATACTTTGCTATTTTTTTGAATTTGGAAACTAGAAACAAAAGCTAGCTTCAAATCGATGGAAATTGGTAACTAGTTTGTAGATTGAATCTATGTTGTCATATTTTTTGGAATGTACAGCCATATGCTCTGTTTTGTGGTAATTTAATTTTTCTGTAGAATGATATTTTCCATATTTTTACCCTCGCCTCTGTGTGATCCAGAAATTAGTACAATTGATTGGGTTAAATTCCTAGTAGTGTTTATTAAATAGTTGCACTAATTTAGCTTGAAAGAATCATTGTTTATGTGAAAGGATATGATACGAAAATGAAACTTTATTTGGATGTATGTGCATGCTTAAATATATGTATAATTTCTGTAGGTTCATTGGCATGGTTATGTGTTGAATTCGTGCAAAACTAGTTGTTTGTGTTAAATACTAGTTAACTAGTCTTGTGGAGTCATTTTCGTAATTGTTTTGTTTAATTAATTGGAAAATGATAATTAGGGCTTATTTACATGATATTAGGTGTTAGTTATCCATTTGTATTGATAAGTGATGATTAGATGATAAATACATGAATTTATGTTAAGTGTTGTCAATTATGCACTAAGTGTCACAATTAGTACACTAATTACTAGTTAATCATGATTAAGTGAAAATGACCTTTTTAGGTACAAGTAATCTGTGTTATGGCTTGGTATGGATGCATAATGATGTTAGTTATGGCTTGTTATGGATGCATAATGATGTTAGATAGTGTTGGATAAGATTTCCCAAATTTGGTTCAATTTGCTTGATCAATTATGAATTTGATTTTAATTTATTTGGAATTATCGATATTTTGTCATAATTAAATTGTAGAAAAAGAAATTAAATATTTATAAAATTATTCCATTGTGTAAAATATTCTAATTAGCCCTAGAGGGCTAATGATATGTCCCTAAGACCCCTTGATATCCCAGGGGGACTTTACAATAATGTACCCTTGGGCTATCAGAGTGTCTAAAGAACATCATTAGCTCTCTGAGGCTAATTACTTGATTTTTAGTGCAACGGATAAACCATAAACATTTAATTTCTATTTTTCCAAAATTAATTGTGACACAAAATCCAATAATTAACAATAATTTAATATAAATTCATTAACACATCCAACATCTAATCTAAGGGCTGGGAAGGCTTCTTAAAGTCATATAACATCATCAAACCTTCAATACAATCCCTATCAGAGATGATAACCACTTCTAAAGGCTAATTATTCTTAATCACGGTTAACTAGTAATTAAGGTGTTAATTATGACACTTAATGACACTTAGTGCGGAAATAACGACACTTATCACAAATACAATTGTTTAAAAAATAACCATCGGTTATCAATCCCAATGGATTAATAACATATAATTACATGTAAATAAGACCTAATTACCAAAATTACAATAATTAATCACGGTAATTATGAAAGAGAGTCCACAAGACTAGTTAACTAGTTCTCCAATATAAGCAGCTAGTATTGCACAAAATCAACTTGTAACCATGAAATTAAACCCATAAAAAATTCTACAACAATTAACAACATATTTAAGCATTAACCTGCAACCAATTAAATGTTTATTTGTAGATCATTCCAATTGCACATAAGGTGATCTTTTCCATCAATTACATTGAAACTAGTTAACATTCACCGCAAGGAATCGATTCTAAATAAATGAACCAAAATTACATGCATCCATAAGTAAAGTATCACACCTTATAAGTAGCCACCTACAACACAAAACATGTTATAAATAGAGAACATGGCTATAGCATTCCGTTTTTACGAAAACAGAGATTTCAAACCACAACTAGTTATCAATTTTCACCGCAATGTACCTAGTTTCCAATTTAATTTTACAAATTAGAAATAAAGAGAAATATATGAATACTGTAGCTCATGGAAATCATAGAAGGGGTCACCTACATTCATATGGCTGTAGCTTTCATCCCACATACAGTCCATTAAATAATTCACAAAACTAGCTAATTCTACTCATCCGAATTAACTAGTAAATCTAGGAATTGCTAGAATAATTAAATCCACAGCTCATAGAATCATTCAAATTCCATTAAAAATATAAATAAATTTTTTTATCGGTCATAACAGAGTTATATCTCATTCAAACATTTTTTCAAACGCTTCATATGAAAAGTCACAAATCTACTTAAAACAATTCCATTGAAGGAGTTAGAAATTGGAAATTGATCTAGAATTTCAGGAGAAATTTCCCAAACACTAGAACGAAGATTTACCCTCACATTATCACACACATTTCAATTGTATTTATTATACATAATCATAAAAATAACACTCAATCATTTTTACAAACACTTCATGTGCCAAGTCTCCAAACTATGCAAAGCAATCCAATGGAAGAACTAGTTTTCGAATAAAAGGTAGAAGCATCAAAGAGAAGTGTATTAAACCATTCCAAGGATATTGTACCATCAAAATAACAATTATATAATGAAAAATGGAAGAAATATCAGTTATGTAGAATAGGTTCCAAAGAATCATTTCCTCAAACAAATTGTGCACAAAATCCCCAAAACTAGTTTTCAATTCCTTCACAAAATTTACTTGCATAAATAGATTGAATTCCGTGAGGAATTTATTTCACAAATAGCTCATACATTTATTCAAACATTTCATGTGAATCCATAAATAAATCATATCAGAGCCAAATAAATTAAATAAACATGAGATAAAGCACTTATCTTTGCCAAATACTCAACCGGAATCGACCGTGTCACGTTCCACCCAGTCGTAGACACGATACAAGCCAAAAATCACTTTGCAATGGTCACCCCCGAGACGGAACCGTAAAGCCACAAGAAAGAGCGCAATAAACCACAAATTCTCTCAAGAAATTGATCCAACCACAACCGAATAGAAAGTGTGGCCTCTAATTCCACTCCAGGGAAATTCTAGTGGCTCTAGGACAACGGTCCAACCACAACCTAATGGCAAGTAGCACTTCTAATCCAGGGAAATTCTAGTGACTCTAGGAACAACTCACATCCAAGGCAGTGGAATTCACCCCTGCTGCCAAACTAGGATCTGCAGAGGAAATACACAACCCTTTCCAACCTCAAATCCAATGGTAGTGGACTACACCCATGTTGCCAATCTAGGATCTTCAAAGGCAATTCCATGACATACACCAGTGGCTCCAGAGTAACTCAGCTTGGGAACAGGCTCCACAAGGGTGCAATGAACAACAAGGATCTCATACCAAGACCACTAAAATCGAACCACAAGTTCCAAACATAAGCACAAGAGCAAAACAATGAACCAACACACAAGTGTGACTATCCAACACAAGCAAATCAAATTCCTTCATGAGCAATTCAAATTGGGAGAGAGAGGGACACAAGCATGAGAGTTACATTCCTAGAATAGTAAATTGGATTTACACATTAGGTGGATACACCAAGAGACACACTAATCCAACTCATGAGAGAACACTAGGTGAGAGAGGGACTCCAATCATAAAATAAAAAATTAATCTCGGGGTAAATAAAACCAAGGATTGACATAACACACCAGGGTGCATAACCAAGGGGGTCCATCAAGTACATAAGCAGGGTGTATGAAATAAACATAGTATCAACACACATAGGTAAACACTTTTCCACAAACCCTTGCTCGTAACATCATGGTTCCTCATACTCTCTTTCGTGGCATCAGTCATCCGATTGTTTTTATTTTATTAATTATTTTATAAGTTCAACATAATAAAAATAATAATAATGTGAAAACCATAGTACATGAACCTTGTGCCACTATGTCCAACATAACAACAATAATAATATGTCCAGGGGATAAACAAGAGGGTATTACACAAAGATGCAACTTAAAATGAGCTGTAAATGCATATCTTATATTCAAAAGAAATAAAAACATCACCCAACAATATAAAAAAATCATTTATTATTTAAAATATTCATAGGTTACATTTAATCTCTCTCGTTCTTGAATGAGGCAATGAAGGTTCTCATATCAATTGATTGATCTATTTTATACTTAAATCTTTCTAGATTGCACGTATCATATCACTCTCTTCCTTAGATTAATATATATTGTAGGGCTGCATCAAAATAGAGTTTTCAGATGGATGTACTTGCACATCATCACCCTCCAAAACAAGCATTGATGTATTACTTTTTGAAGATCTCATTGGGAACTCTTCCCACTCTTGAGATTCTAAGATCTTCCAATGTCCATGAGGTAGTTGTAACCCCTATTTAGAGAGCTTGTCTGCAATCAAATTTATCTCCTTGTAAACATGATGACATGTAAACATATCAAAATCGGACACAAGACGTTGCACCTTCTCTACCAAAGAAAGTAGAAACATGTTATGAAATTTGTGTGCTTTGTTTATCCAATTTACAACATTCATTGAGTCTAAAAATACTTGCATGGATGTAAATACCTTTTCTTTAGCAAAAAATATCAGAAATTTTAAGTCCAATAGATATGCATAGTTGTTTGTTCCATTCTCCAGTCCCATTTGGATTTTGAAGAAAGAGGATTCTGTTGGTCACCCTATATGCTAATTAATTACAACTAACACACATGATGCTCAATATAAATTGTCAACCTAGGAAAGTCTTTTATTTAAATGGCAATAAGCACAATCTATGCATAAACATTTGAAGTAGTTGATTAAGTGAATGGATATCAATAATCCTACCTATCTGCTCAGCCAAACTCACCTCATGACTAAAACTAATCTAACTTATCCATCTAGGAATTCAAAGTACAATTACCTTCCTACAGATATCAACCCAACAGTTACTGATCTAAGAATAAAAATGAACTAGATTACTTTTGCAAGAAGTTAAATCCTATAATTATCAAACTACAGTATTCAATCTCTACTGAACTGATTCATCTAGCAGCTACTGTAACTCAATCACAATCTGTCTAATCTAATGAATTCAAGAAAGATACAACAACAACCAGAAACTAGAAATAAGCTTGAAATCTGATTTGATTAATATTGAAATCCTAGAAAGAATAAATGACTGAAAGGAATTAAAGCTGAGCTTGGCTGTAACAGCTAATTCTAACACACCATGCATCAAATAAACTAACCTACACAGTCAACTCTCACACCACACAATTGCAGCTATTCAGGATGCAATCACAAACTACCAGAAAAGAATGCAAGTATCGATTTATTGTTGCAGCTTGCAATAACACATCTAATGCAATTCCACACCACACAACCTACAAGGAAATTAACTACCTACTTAACTTGGCTATCTCTATGAGAAGGCAGGCCCTGTCCTTCTAACATAGATGTCGTGAACTACCACAAATTAAGACACATAAATATGAATAACTCTGCTCTTTTATTAAAGATGGTAATACACGGTCTCAACTCTCTGTTACAGCCCGTACAAAATGATAATTAACCAACCCAGACTTTGAAATCCTTCCCATATTTATACATGAAAAATACAATTCATGATCCACTAAATTCATGCAGCAATGAAGATCTCTAATCTTCATGCTGCGGAGTTACAATTGAACTATTATAGCCGTATTGAATGAGGTCGTTGGACATGAAGGATGTTGTTACTCTAGAAATCAATGGATCAACGGATTAATCAATTGGGAGGCATCCTGTCTGTTGCAGCGAAATCCTGTTATAGCTCCACGTGGAGAGGTGCGTTGTTCACTATTAATGTGAGGAACTGAATCTGAAGAGTAACAATTGGCACCACGTGTGATTCTTTCCCAAGGCTTAGCGCCTGATACACCTATGTCTCTTAATGCTTTGATCTTGACTTAAGGAAATCAACACAAGTTAGTATAAATCAAAGGCTAAAATTCATAACCATAACAATCTTAGGCATTAAATAAATGAAGCAATAATGAATTATACCTTGTCAGGATTCATGATTGATCTGGAAGAAAGGCATGTATATGGTTTATGGAAATAGGGTGTAACAAGGAAAAATGATGTAATAAGTGTGGTAAAAAAGGGGCAATTCCAGGGCCCAACATCTCCCCCCAACTATCCAATTGCATGTCCTCATGCAACAACCGATTAGTCTGAATCTGAATCTGATCCTCGTTCATATTATGTAGATGAATTGAAGTGGATAGCAGGTTCCTGACCTGCACCCCGTGATTTCAATAAAAACAAGCGTAACAGTTTCTCCTCCCGTCACTATTGTAGCAGCCTCTGTCTATCTTTCATCCTTGACAATCAATCGTTGGAAACGCTGGTTCTTGTGTAACAACATCCCCTTATCCTCAGCAGGTTCAGCCTATGTTGGAATTCAACAGTTTTTTCAATAGTGTTGGTTATTATGTAAAAACATCTTTCCTTTGTATCTCAATCTCAACACCTTCTATCTGAGTTGCACTTCCAACAACTTTTCGAGGACGCTGGTTCTTGTGTAACAATGTCCTGTTTCTCAATTATTTTTAGCCTGTTGAGGTTGATTCAATGTCCTCAAAAAAATGAGACTGATCCCAGAAATGGTTCCTCTGATTGTTTTAATCCTGCAGATTTTTGTACCGCTAAATCCAACAATGTAACCTTATGCTTTGCCAAATTAAATATATCTCCACATTCCGGGCATATCATTTCTTTCTGTCCTTCATTCCCCAAAACAAAAGATGAATTCTCCACCTGGTCTGCAGCTTCCACCATTGTATTCACATGCTTCTTTGCCTGCTTCCTGCATGTTTCCTCCCGTCTCTCTAATTCTTCGCGAAGCATTTGCACCTCCTCCTTTAACAACTCATTTTCAAAAAGAAGATTCTCTATTTGATGTTCTTCTACAGTAGGTTCTTTTGTATCAGTAGGTGATCGATGTTTTAAGATGGGAATTCCAATATTTGCCCCGATCAAGTGACCCGCTTCTGCGGTAGTAACAGTTTTAATTCTTCTCTTTTTTGTTGGGTTGGACGTCTAGCCCCTGCTCATTATCCCTTCCTTTCTACTTTGTAACAAGGAAACTATTATCACTTCAGGAACAGGGGCGAATACCTCCTCTTGAATTAAAGTTCTTCTTATTTCAGGGGAGGATTCAACATTCAGAACTTCTATGCCGCTTCCTACCACTGCTCTTGTTTGATGTTCCTCTTCTACTATTTTAGTTTTAGCTGCTCCAGTTTCAGTCTCCTCTATATATATCTCCTCTTCATCCTCCAATCGAATTTCTAGTGTTCCAACCCTCCCCCCAACTGACTTTGAGGAACCCCAATCCTCATCCACTATTTTTAAAGAAGGTTCATGGGGTACCCCTGGACGAACCATAAATTGTTCCCATGTCAAATTGTGGTGTGCAAGGGCCCGTAAGACTAATAGTTTAATTAGCCCATGATTTGTGAGGGATGATAAGGGGTGTTGAGCACCTTTAGCATAGTAAACCATGAATTGCAGAGATTTAAAAAGATAGTATGGCATATGTAACAGCCTGTGATGACGTAAATGTGATAGGAGGAAAAATTCATAAATGTAAACAACACTATACCTCCCCTCACATGTGATGTATTTCTTCAAAAAGAGTGCAACTTGGTCCCAAGTACTTGGAAGGGTCTCCAACGTTGTTCCTCTGCCTTGTGGTCGAACACTTTCTCCTGCTACTAGAAAATATTCAGTTGCAGTCAAATGATGGCGCTTCCGACTAAACCAGCGCTGCCCAGTTCTAGGCAATCCCGTTACCTCTACTAGGATTGCCTCTGAAACATCTATCCTTATACCTCGAACCTCTGAATGGGTTCAAGTCATATTTTGAGAAAATTCAAGGGTTGTTTCCTCGTGAAAACCATTCAGACGTTGAAAATAATCTGTCCACCCTACTTCCTGAAAGATAACAAATAATTCTATGTTCTTATACAGAGATTCTATTGTTAGAGGCTCATATTTCACAGGGATACCCATACTGCTAAGCTTCTACAAAATATTCTAGTGAGTGCACCAGTTATAGTTTCAAATGTCGAGCTGACTGCATGTAAACATGGTTGATGGATAGTCAAAGTTTGAATTGAGAATTTTTGGAAAGGTAGCACAGTTAGTTTTGGAATAAAATCTGTGGAAGGATTATTGCACAAGTCGGGTAGAATGATGGTCATAATCATAAGTACGAGTAACAGCTTAAATGTGGTTTCAGTTCAGTTGATTGGCTACGGATAGATGAAAGGGATAAACAACCAATATAATCATTATTGCTTGCGACGTCAGTGTATGCCCAATCATGATTATAGTCAGAACCCGTACCTTTATAATTAATGCTCAAACCGTCATTCTGCCATGGTGGTTCTATCTCACAATCGCATCACTGGTAAAATACGCACATGCCTCCATGAGTTGGCTATCGTCGATTGGACAGATAAGGTATGTCAATGTTGATGTCAATCAATAAGAGGGTATCGTGATTGTCAAAGAAAGCTAACACGGGCTGGAGAAGATAAGTTAAAATTGTGGGACTAGAAGAGTCTGGAGAAATATGGCGGAGTCACAGCTACATGGAAAAGAAAAAATGGCAAAATTTGGCGGAGTCACAGCTATGAAAATTGGCAGAGTGGGCAAATGTAGCGTAGTCAAAGCTGTGGGAAAAATGTGAAGTAGATGAAAAAAAAATAGCGGAGTCACAGCTGCAGGAAAAAGGAGAAATGGATGAAAATAACGGAGTCACGGCTGCTGGAAAAAGCCGAAATGGATGAAAAATAGCGGAGTCATAGCTGTGAAAATTGGCAAAATGGACAAAAATAGCAGAGTCACAGCTGCATGAAAAAGGAAGAATGAGCAGGGTATGGAGTCACAGCTGCGCAAAATGGAGTAACAAGTAAATGCTCAGCTGGCTGCTAAAAGCTGACGAATCATCCATCTTCTTCAAGGAGTTTATTTGATCAAGAAAACAAGATAAGGTGCCGACAATCGTCTGGCCCAGTCACGATTGTTGCTCCTCAAGTCAATTCCTGTACATAGTTCTTCAAAACAAACCTGATCAAGCGTAAAGGAAAAATAAAATAAAATAAAGAAAACAATTTATTTATATACAATTCATGTATGGAAATTGCAGTTTTAAAAATTCACAGGGGTTGAGAAAAATCCCCGCCCTGGCATTAATTGATAATCTGGATTAGCTGCAACATGTGAAACGAAGGCATTCTTTGAGATCAGTTTGTGATACAGTCGCAGCCGATGACCATTGGAAAATAATGGTGTCTTGTTTTCATCAATGGTGATCAACCAAACTGTTCCATTATCAAATACTTGATCTATCTAGTAAGGACCCAACCAACGGGTGCACAATTTTCCTTTGAAAATCCCTCTTAAATCGTGAATCGTACAGTAGAGCCTAGTCTCCTTCACATAAGACTTTCTTCTTTATAAATCTATCATGCCATTTAGATCGCTGCTGTTGGATTAAAGCTGTATGATGCACTGCGGCTGTGTGCTTCTCATCCAATTCATTAAGCTTATTCAGCCGATTCCTCTAAGCTTCTGATAAATCAAGGTTTGCTTCTACAGTTGTCTTCAAAGTTCTGATTTCAAATTCAATCGAGAAAACAACATTTTTTCCATACACCAATTCATATGGGGAAAAACCAGTGGTGTTGCGCCATGTAGTGCGATAGGCCCATAGGGCCTCTGGAAGTCTCTCAGCCCAATGTTTATGGTGGATTTTCACTGTTTTTGTTAAAATAGCCTCGATGAACTTATTTGTACTTTCCACTTGGCCATTGTCCTGTGGATGATATGGTGAGGTTATTTTGTGCTGAATGTGAAACTTCTGTAATAGGGCTTCCAATTTGTGAGACACGAACTGTGGTCCACCATCTGTAACAATTTCCTTGGGTACTCCAAACCGAGTAAAAATATCTTCATATAGGAAATCAATTACATCCTGATCATTAGCTTTGACCAAGGCTACAACTTCCAACCATTTGGTCATGTAGTCTGTGCAAACCAAGATGTGAACTTTCTGTTTTGAGGGAGGGTTGATAGGCCCTACGAAATCTAGATCCCATTTGTCAAAAGGTTCAACTACAAGTTGTGGCTGAAGAGGCATTTCATCTAATCTGTTGGGTTGGCCCATTCTCTGGCAGCTATCACATGCTTGAACATACTTCTTCGCATCCCTGGACAATGTAGGCCAAAAATATCCCATCCTTAAAACCTTATGACTTGTTCTTTTGTCAGCAAAGTGTCCCCCACAGGGCTCATCATGGCAAACTTTCAGGATACTGAAGATTTCATCTTCTCTTACACATCTTCTGATTTCTAAGTCAAGCCCTGTGTAGAAAAGATGTCCATCAATCCAGCAATACCTAGCACTCTGTTGTATGATCTTTCTTTTTTTTCTCTTCAACAGATGTGTTGGAAGCTTACCTACAGCCAAAAAGTTAGCAATATCTGCGTACCATGGGGAATGAGCTGATACTGCAAACAAATGTTCACCAGGGAAGGAATCTTCGACTGGTAAATTGTCATCATTGTTAGTAAGTCAAGATAAAAAAAATATGCAACAACATTTTCCTTCCCTGGTCTATCAATAATTGTGATGTCAAATTCTTGTAATAGTAGCAGCCATCTAGTTACTCTAGCATTTGTGATTGTTTTATTCATTAAATGCTTGATGGTTGAATGATCAGTGTGCACAAAAGTGGAATATCCAGTAATGTAGTGTCTAAATTTGTTGATGGCGTAAACTATGGCAAGTAATTCTTTCTCTATGATAGTGTAGTTTAGTTCAGCAGGGGATAGGTTCTTACTAATGTAATAAATTGCATATGGGGCATGACCTTCCTGTTATCCTAAAACTGCTCCAATGGAAGTGTTTGAAGCATCTGAAGAGATATGAAAAGGTAGAGCCCAGTTGAGCCCTCATAAGATGGGTGTTGTAGACATACTTTTCTTAAGTTCAGTAAATGTTGTTTGGAATGCATAATTCCAAACAAACTGTGCATCCTTCATCAACAAGGTGAACAAAGGAGAAGCTAGTTTGGAAAAAATTTCTATGAATCTTCTGTAATAGCTAGCATGATCTAAGAAGCTGCGTACATCTTTTTGTTTTCCAGGAGTTGGTATGTTTTCAATTACCTTAATTTTGGATGGGTCTACCTGGATACCATCAGAAGAGATGAAGTGCCCTAGAACTATGCCTTCACTCATCATCATATGGCTCTTTTCAATGCTTAAAGATAGTTGGCTTTGTTCACAACATTTCAAAACCTTTTCTAAAATTTTCCATGCTTCTTTGTAACTACTACCGTATGGAGTAAAGTCATCCATAAAAATTTC
The DNA here is from genome assembly GCA_027924585.1 of Larix kaempferi. NCBI lineage: Eukaryota > Viridiplantae > Streptophyta > Pinopsida > Pinales > Pinaceae > Larix > Larix kaempferi. The sequence goes on from BSBM01000361.1 coordinate 24,063,356, forward strand.
CATGCAGTCATTTACCATCTCTCAAAAGATTCCAATCACTGCTCTTTGAAATGTGGCTGGTGCATTGCAAAACCCGAAAGGAAGTACCCTGTATGCAAAAGTGTCTCAGGGGCAGGTGAAAGTGGTTTTGTCTTGGTCTTCTGGAGCAATTTGGATTTGGTTATAGCCACTAAAGCCATCCAGAAAGGAAAAATACTTCTTCCCAGACAAGGTATCAAGGACCTGATCAATAAAAGGTAGGGGGAAGTGGTATTTCTGCGTTGCTTTGTTCAATTCTCTATAATCCATGCAGACTCTCCATTTCCCATTCGTTTTTGGCACAATCATGAGTGGAGAAACCCACTCACTATCTAAAATTGGGTATATAAATATTGCTTCCATTTTTTTTTGGATTTCCTCTTTCACTAAGTCCCTTAGGTTCGGGTTCATCCTTCGTTGTGGTTGGCACACTGGCCTGGAATCGCTTTTAATATAAATGTGATGGGTACACAGATTAGAAGGAATCCCCTTCATGTCTTTGTATTCCCAAGCGAAAGCTCCTTTGTGTTTTTTCAGCAAAGTGATCAGTTGTTCCAGCTCATTGGGCGCAAGGTTTGGATTGATGTTCAATGTCTTTCCTAGCTCAATTTCTACTGGGACACTTTTCAAATTTTTAAGTACTGGAATTATATTGGCATCACTGACTAGAGTTTCTTCCGTAAGATTTTCGTGTTCTTTCTCATCTAATGTACTGTCCAAAATCTGGTAAACATGTTTATTGACGGACATGGGCTCACTGATGAAAATGTTAATGGTATCGTCCTCTATTTCATCCTTAAAATTTAAGGCTCTCCCTACAGTTAATAATGGTTGAACGCCTTCCTCCTCCTCCAAATCCACCCAAAGTGGAGTTTCAGCTTCTAAGCTTGGTTTGGTTGGAGGATACAAAGTCGGGATTTTAATATCGGTCCCGTCTGAGATAGTCATGGACCCCGACTGACAACTGATACAGGCATCCGCTGTGGCTAACCAAGGTCTTCCCAGGATCAGCGGGTGTCCCCCCAACTGAGACTTCGGCTGTAACACCAAGAAGTCTGCAGGGTATTCCCACAAGTCAACAGAGATTACTAGGTCGTCCAGGATTCCCTCAGGCTTGATTATAGATCTTTCAGCAAGTTCTAAAATGGTAGGGGTTGGCCAAAGGTTAGTGAGTCCAAGTTTCTTCACAGTTTCTATGGTCATAACATTGATGGCTGCCCCTAATTCTACCAATACGTTGGGGATTTGTGTGTTTTCTATGTGAACTGTAATAGTAGGATTTCCAGGATCATCATATTTTTCCACAGGAGTCTTCCCCATTATTAATTCGGAAAGCTTTCCCAATACATGGACAGTGGGAGGATCCCTAGGCTTCCTTCCTGGTTTCTTGACACATAGATCTCTAACGGTCTTGGCATAAATGGGGACATCATGGAGGGCTTGTAACAGTGGGATTTTGACATACAAAATATTCAATTCTCCTAAGAGGTTGAATTGAGGTTGTTCCACTGTTTTCTACAAGGCCAATCGTTTAGGATATGGAGGTTCTCTCATCGATTGTGTAGGTTGTTCTTTATCGTGTGTTACTTACTGAGTTTCAGCTACTGTTTCAGTAGGAATGTCAACATCCTCAATGATGGGGATTGCTGAGTTGACTATATTCTCTAAGTGCTGATTCACTCCAGTTCCAGTCACTGGGGATGGAACATCCTCCTGATCGTAATTATATGTCATTGCAGGGAATTTGGGAGATGGAATAAGCAGGCATGTTGGCAATCTCAAATTGATGAACTGCTTTATTATTCGGGTTTGGGTTAGGTTGTTCAGGTAGTTATGGTCGAAGTGGTGCATTCATAGGTGCGGCATTGTTTTGAAATTGGAGTTGTGGCTGCTGATATGGTTTGTGAGGATACTTTTGAGGAGGGTACTATTGATATTGAGTCCGGTGATGAGGAAACTTATTTCCTTGGTAAGAATTTCTTCAGTTGGGATTCCAAGGAGCTTGATGGTTCGATTGTTGTGACCATGGTGTCCAAGAGTTAGGATTTTTCATTGCGTTTTGAGATGGATGCCACTGGTTATTAGAATAATGTGAAGGGAATTGTGTATTCATATTATTCATACCATTCATACTATTCAAGAAAAATTATGGATTTGGATTCATACCTTGATTTTGAGGCTGCCAAGGTTTCTTCTGTGCAATAAAGTAAGCATGTTCCACATCTGAAGTGGATTCCTGCAGGACTGCTTTGACTTTGGGTAATGAAGGACATTCCTTGGTATCATGCTCCAATTCACATATCCTACATATCTTTTCCTTGTCCAGCAGACATTCTTTCAGTGGGTGCTTTTTCCTACATTTGGGACAGAATACTCCAAGTGTAAGATCTTCTACTGCTTGCCTTTGTTTTGATCTCAAGACATCTAACTCTGAAGAAATGGAGCTCATCATATATGTTTTGAATTTCTCCAGTAAGTTTCCTATTTCTGCTCGAGTGGCTCCTCCACTAGCTGACTTCTGTGTCCTAGTGAAGACATCCTGATCTCGATCTTTGTCCCTTTTGTTAGTTCTAGAGAATCCCCTTGAATACCTTCGACATAATTCAACGATCTTCTCAAAAATTTCCTTTGAGATATCCCCTTTCCCCAACAAATTCAACATATCAAGGCAATCTTCTCTAATTCCCTGTAGCAAGATAATCTTGAGTACATCTTTTCCAATCGTAGTGTGGCCATACCTCTGTAAATTATACAACAATCTTTCAACAAAATCTTCCAAGCTCTCCTCTTCCTTCTGAACCATTTTAAAAAACTCTTCCTTTCTATCTCTGGTTCTACAATATTCTTGATATTTAGAAAGAAATGTCTGTTTCATTTGAGCCCAAGTAGTAATGGTCTCCCGACCTAGACTCATGAACCAACGCAGAGCATTTCCTTTCAAGCTGGCTGGGAATAGTTTCAGCTTTTGAGCACTGGAGGTATAGTCATAACTGTGACAGAGGATGTTGAACTCAAAAATAAATTCATCGGGATCTTCAAAGGACTTACCATGGAAATTTAGGAGAATCGATGGTGAAATATTTTTCATAGGAGATGCCCCTGGTGTCTGGAGGATAGGGAACTCAAGTGTGACCATAGTGTCACCAGGATGATTATCTTCCACTTATTCTTCATGGTTATCATGGCATTCATTCTCTCCTTCATGTTCTCTATTAGCCATGTTGGTCCAATATTCAATGGATTTATTTATTCTTTCTTCCTCTTCTTTTGCTTCTTCTGCTTCCCTCCTTTCTTCTTCTCGCCTTCTCTCTTCCTCTGCTTCTCAGCGAGTCTCCAACCACACTTATTTAGTAACTTTGGTCCCGTTAATATGATAGATCTCCTCTCTATCCGGTGCACCCACAACGCTTCCCTTATCTTCAAGAGGTTTCTTCTCTACAATGGGAGTAGATGGTCTCATTGCATTCTCCACAGTTGATGCCGAATTCTCAAGATTGGGAGGAACATAATTTCCTCTTCCTGTAGACGCCCACGGTGGTCTAGTGGAATAATAAACTCTAGCAATTATATCGTTAATAAATGTTTGTCTTCCCAGACCTGTATTACGACCATGACCTCTTCCACCTGCAATGTTAGTATTCAAAGGGGGTTCCCAATTTGATTTTCTTGTATTCATGCATGCTGTAAATAATCAAACCAAAATGAAATCAATAAACCAACTACTAACTATGTCTATCAATTATCAGCCCCGACAACAGCGCCAAAATGTTGGTCACCCTATATGCTAATTAATTACAACTAACACACAGGATGCTCAATATAAATTGTCAACCTAGTGAAGTCTTTTATTTCAATGGAAATAAGCACAATCTATGCATAAACATTTCAAGTAGTTTATTCAGTGAATGGAGATCAATAATCCTACCTATCTGCTCATCCAAACTAACCTCATGACTAAAACTAATCTAACTTATCCATCTAGGAATTCAAAGTACAATTACCTTCCTACAGATATCAACCCAACAGTTACTGATCTAAGAATAAAAATGAACTAGATTACTTTTGCAAGAAGTTAAATCCTATAATTATCAAACTACAGTATTCAATCTCCACTGAACTGATTCATCTAGCAGCGACTGTAACTCAATCACAGTCTATCTAATCTAATGAATTCAGGAAAGATACAACAACAACTAGAAACTAGAAATAAGATTGAACTATGATTTGATTAATATTGAAATCCTAGAAAGAATAAATGACTGAAAGGAATTAAAGCTGAGCTTGGATGTAACAACTAATTCTAACACACCATGCATCAAATAAACTAACCTACACAGTCGACTGTCACACCACACAGTTGCAGCTATTTAGGATGCAATCATAAACTACCAGAAAAGAATGCAAGTATCGATCTACTGTTGCAGCTTGCAATAACACATCTAATGAAATTACACACCACAAAACCTAAAGGGAAATTAACTACGTACTTAACTCGGCTATCTTCGTGAGAAGGCAGGCCCTAGCCTTCTAACTGAGATGCCGTGAACTACCACAAATTAAGACACAGAAATATGAAGAACTCTGCTCTTTTATTAAAGATGGTAATCCACAGTCTCAACTCTCTTTTACAGCTCGTACAAAATGATAATTAACCAACCCCAGACTCTGAAAGCCTTCCCATATTTATACATGCAAAATACAATTTGTGATCCACTAAATTCGCACAGCAATAAAGATCTCTGATCTTCATGTTGTGGATTTACAACTGAATTTTTACAGCCGTATTGAATGAGACCATTGGACATGAAGGATGTTGTTACTTTGTCAGTCAATGGATCAACGGATTAATCAATTGGGAGGCGTCCTTCCTGTTGCAGTGAAGTCCTGTTACAGCTCCTCGTGGAGAGGTACGCTATTCACTATTAATGTGAGGAACTGAATCTGAAGAGTAACAGCTGGCACCACGTGTGATTCTTTCCCAAGGCTTAGCGGATGATACACCTGTGTCTCTTAATGCTTTGATCTTGACTTAAGGAAATCAACACAAGTTAGCATAAATCAAAGGCTAAAATTCATAACCATAACAATCTTAGGCATTAAATAAATGAAGCAATAATGAATTATACCTTTTCAGGATTCATGATTGATTTGGAAGAGAGGCATGTATATGGTTTATGGAAATAGGGTGTAACATGGCACAATGATGTAATAAGTGTGATAAAAAAGTGGCAATTCCAGGGCCCAACAGATTCTGAAAGGTATATGATAGCCCCTCCTCCACACTTCTGGTTTTGTGATGCACCATCGGAGTAAGCCCAATAGATGTATTTATTTACCATCTCCTCCCAAATGATTCGTATGGATGGAGCATCCTTTTTTCCGAGGAAAATGAGATAAATGTTTTGGAATTGCACTTCTATAAGCTCTGGGATGAAGGCTTGTCTTGAAAGATGGATCAATTTCTAGCAATCCATACCCCCCAATTAACAATTAGGTTTAGGGATAAAGTATTTTCAAAATTTGAGTTCGATACCCAGTTTTTCCAAGCGGATTCTATATTTATACCTGTCCAGTCAAAGTTGATGGCCAATCTCTTGTAACATTCTTTCCAAATCTGGATAGTGAAAGAACAATGTATAAAGAGACGTGTAGTAGTTTCATCTTGAGCTCAACAGAGAGTGCACCAGCTTGGTCCTTCGACAAATCTCTTGGCCATTTTATCCCATGTTGGAACCTTATTGTCAATCAGGAACCACATACTAATATTCATGCTTTCTACGGTCATTTGGATTTCCATACACCCTTCCACCACCACTGTTGTTCCTTTTTATGTATGTCTGCAATTAATTTGATGTATCCCAATTTTTGAGTGTATCTTATGTGGGGTGTAGAGATCCAAATTAGCTCATCCAGTCTATTTGTAAGTATGACATGGGATCATCGAAAGGAATTTAAATACATATTCCAGGCATCTGCTTGGGCATCCACCAAAACAATTCTGGGAGCTTCCATCCAGCCTTGATTCCAGAGTGTTTTTGACATAGGGTCAATGATTTGGTATAGGTGATAAATACATTGTAAATGAATCTATTGAATCACAAGTTGTGGTAGTAAATGTTTGTTTTGACAAATTGGCTAGGGTTTTCCCCCAATTTGGATTCTTGAACCTCTTCCTTTCCCTTAGTAAATGATATATTCGATGAGATGAAATGAATTTATTATAGCCTTCCAAATAACTGATGTAATTCGCCTCTTCTTATTTGGATTTTGAACCCATTCTTCTATAGATTCAAGGTATATCTACTTATGGGAAACGACTTTGGACCACAGACTTTATGAAGAGATGAGTCTCCATCCAACCTTTGTTTCTAAAGCTTTTGAAAATATGAAGATATTTTTTAGTCCCCGTCCATCCAAGATCTCTAGTTGTGCAATTTTTTCCCATCTATCCCAAGGTAGTACAAATGTTTCATTTTTACCAGCCCACATGAATTTGAAATAAATCTTTCTATGTTTTTCCAGAACTCCTTTTGGGATCTAGGCCAAATACATCCAATAAACCAGAATAACTTCCAGAACTAGTCTTCCTACTCTAGATAGGCATCTGTGGCTCCAACACTTTAATATTTTCTCCAATTTTTCTAAAATCCAAGCCTGTTCTTCTTTTTTGTAAATATTTGGTTTTAGCATGAACCCTAAGTACTTTAGGCCTTTGTCAAAAGTTTTCAATTCATTAGGAAATATATGGCTATACCTTTGAATCTCGTCTTCACTCATATTTATGGTTGAAAGAGAAGACTTTCTTGCATTTATTTGCATTCCAGTTGCTTTCCCAAATAAATCCAGGATTGCCAAACGTTTCTCTGCATCCCTGATTGTGCCATTGCAGAATTAGAACATCATCCATAAACAAAAGATGCATTATTCCTAGAGTGGATGAAATAGAAATTCCAGAGAAAGAGCCAACCCTTAATTTTGCCTCACTCAAGGCCTTGCTAAGACCTTATGATACCAATAGGAAAATAAGTGGATATAAGGGGAAGCCTTGACATATACCTCTTTTATAATGAAAGAAAGCAAAGCCTGAACCATTTATGATCACCGTGAAAGAGACCATAGTTATACAACTCATTACCCACCCGATAAAAGGATATTCAAAGACTAAACGAGTGAAAAGAAGGCATATGTATAACCAATTTACTCAATCTTATGCTTTAGAAAGGTCAATATTCAATACTGCCCCTTTCATATTCTTTGTTTTTAAATTGTGCATACCTTCCCGGGCCACGCCAATTGCCTCGTGTATTTGTCTCCCTTCCAGGAATCCAAATTGTGCACAAGAAATAGTTTTAAACATAACCTTCTTTAGTCTTCTAGTAATGATTTTGGCGACCACTTTATATGTGATGTTGCAGAACGAAATTGGCCAAAAATATTCCAGAGCTTGTGGGTTATTTGATTTTGGGATCAGATCTATGAATGTTTTTTTCAAGTGGATATGCATGAATCCCATGGATCTGGATTCTTCAACAATCCTAAGGAGGTCCCGCCCATTGGTGTCAAATAGGGCGAGGGAAACTCAATCGTCCAACCGTCTAGGACAAGACTCTTGTCCTTTTGAAAGCTATGAAGAACCTCTTTTAGTTCATCTTCTAATATTTCCTCAATTAGATCCCTTTTATCCTATGGAGTCACAAAGCCTAGGAAAAACTGTGCCATCTGAACCAGTTATGCAATTGATACTCACTCTTCAAATTTAAAGAGGTTCTAGAAATGTGATTTTCCCAATCTAGCCATACCTTCGAAGGAGGAGACCATTTCATTACTTTGGTATTTAAGGCCCCAAATAGTATTCTGCATCTTTCTCCCTTTCGCATAAGCTTGAAAAAACTTTGTGTTTTCATCACCACATTCTAGCAAAACAACTCTTCTTTTTATCCCCCATATTTCCTCCTATTTAGCTAAAAGTTTTATCCTTTTAGCCTCTATCCTGCTTAGAATATATTTTGAATCTTGAGAAGAAAAACCCTCTCCCTTAGAATCATAGATGGCTTGGAAAGTTAGACTCAATATTGCTTAATCCACATTCATAATTAATTCTCTTGGTGTTTTCTCAACTTTGAACTTCTTTCTTGATTCTCTGCAGGTTTTGTGTGAAGTGAAGTGCAGTCGGTCCCCCCTTCATTCGGATTGTAGGGTATCCATGAATTTTTAATTAAGTTCAAAAAATATTCATCCTTTAGCCAAGACACATAGAATTTGAAAGGGCTTGTTGTATTTTGAGAACCCACTTGAATTTCTAAAAAAATAGGGAGGTGATCTGACTCTTCTCCTGAGCCTATCCATTGCTTGAACAAAAATCTTTGATCTATGAGATTTTTAGTAATTAAAAACAATCCAGTATTTTGGCTATTCTATTTTCTCCCACCCTTTTGTTGTTCCAAGAAGGCTTCATTTTGTCAAGTTCATTATACAGCAGACCACCATCACGTAATTTTTCGGGAGAAATAATCGGCAAGGGGATCAACCCTTACCCTAGGCCCCCAGATTTCTTGCACACCCAGAGTGAAATTGAGATCGTCTCCAATGATAACGTTTTTAGATTTAATGAGGTATTTTTGGAAAATCGAGTCCCAGAAAGTGAATCGCTCATCGTAGGTCCCATAGATGTTTAGTATGGTGAAAGAAGATCCCATTTCACCTGAAAAAATTCCATCCCTAAGCCATAATCAAACCCCCATGAACTTTGATCTCTGATACATCGCGTGTTCCAACCAATGGCCAAAACACTAGATATGCCTCTTGTGCCATGTGTAATGAAATCCCAATCCTTAAAAATGTTTCCCAAGGTTTTCGAAACCATCTCTCCACTACCCATCATTTTTTGAAGAATCAAGATCTCAGGTTGATGAAAGAGAACCAACCTCTTAAGGGAAAGTTTTTTGGAGGTACTTGCCAATCCCCAGCATTTGAAAGAAAGAATTTTCATGGGGGAACCCCCTTCGGGGATTTCCTCGCTCTAAGCACCCCAACAATGGATTTTTGTTTTCCATTAGCTTGTTCTTTGCGGGCACGTTCTTGTGCCGATGCAATATGAGAGGATCTTCCTTTCCCTTTTCCTTTTATAGGTGTTGAAGGGTTTTTTCCTAACCCTAGATTTCCTTTATGGAGCCCAGAAAGGTCTGGAATATCCCTAGATCTAAGATATAAGTGAATAGGGACTTCGTCCGAGCCTAGGGAAGAGCAATCAACCATCCCTATTGAAAACGATGGAGATGGATCAAGTGTATTTTTTATAGGGGAGAGTGGGCAATGAACATGGGGATGCATCACTGTGGAGTCAAGAGATGTATGAGTTGTGACCTGTTTTGTGGATTTCGAGTCAAGATCCTTCCAATCATTTCCCAACAAATTAACATAATTTTTTAGAGAAATAACATGAGTGGAATGGGGAGGATCCTTACCCAGAGAAGCCACCACATTCTCTTCAGTTGGATGGTCGATCAATCTAGTTCCATCGGCCACATCATTCTGAATCTGCAATTCAGTTGATCGATCTATAGTTTCATTCTAAGACAACTGGTTCGATTGAGATGCCTCTACCTCTCGTTGGAGAATTAGGGTTGTTATTTGTAATATTTTTGCTAACACTTCTACCGACTTTCCCAGGAATGCCTTCGGAATAGCTTCCATTCCTCGTGGCAAACTGCTTTCTTGTCATTGTGGAAGTTTTGGAGAAAGGAAGTGAGCATTGACTTGCAATATTTCCATAGACATGGCACCTATGACACCTAAAAGGGATTCCTTTGTAATCCAATTTTTGGCGATGGACCTCCTTGCCCCAAACGAGCTCAATTTCCTCATGGAGCCCTTCCTTGAAATTTAGAGAGACCAAAATATGTGCAACAATCATCCTTTTGGAGGCCAAGAAGGACATATCTGCATCAATGAAATCCCCAAGGGCATTCCCGAAGTCCTTGAAACAATCCATGTTCCAAAATTCCATCAGAGACTGGGGCTACATCCATCCTTTAATTGACTGCATCAAACAAGGGCACCCATTTCTTAAAAAGTATGGGTGTGGAGTCAATAATCTAGTGTTGCTGCAGAATACGATTTGTATCCTCCTTTTTATCAAACTTGAACACAAACCATCCTCTCAACAGAACCCTTGCCTCTGGTACATAATTCAATAATCCATACTATTTTTTTTCCCTCATTCTTCCAGTGTGTTAAGGATGAAATACCTCCCACTCACCTTTCCAACTACTGTAGCTTCTTCCATGTCCACTGACTAAGTGATCGATACATATACATCGCACACCATCCAGATAGAAACCTCGATAGACTTTGCACATTTTTTCTTTCGACATTTCTGACTTGCTATACCCCTAGCCCCATGGTTGCTTTATGAGGTGGCTCGTCCCTAGATATTCCATCACTTCTGCTTTTATCAAAGGTAGACTCAACCAGGTCCCATCGTTGATCAAACGCCCTTAATAAATAATCGATAAATCTCACTGATCCAAGGGGAGAATCAATTCCTGGATTCAAAACCTCCTACGCATTTCCAGGTACCGCAACAACAGTTAGGGGCCATCACGGCTCCAAGAACTCATATTCATCTATCTGTCGTATGACACCAAAGGATATGGAGTTTTGGAAAAACCCAAGATCCTGCCCCGCAAGAGTAGAAGAGGTTTCCACCATCAAAGGAAAGCCCAATATGGTTTGGATAGGGTTGGAAAAGAAAGAGAAAGGATTCCCCTCCAACCCCTTTGTTAAACCTCGTTCCCACAAAGGAACTGTAGCGATTTAGAGATAGTCGTAGTTGTGTTTCTGCTAAGAGATCGGAGCAACAAAAAATCATTATCCATGTCTGTCGGGTTTGGGAAAAAACCTCTAGCTAGCTGGCACTTTAGAAGCTCCCACATCCTCACTATCGCATGGATCTACTTGGTGGTCCGCCATCTTCCCACCAAAGTCGAAAACAAAAATGGATATACCTTCGTAAGGGTCGGGCATATAGTCAACAATGTCTACTTTGGGATAATCCATGAGCTAAGATTGACCCTAACATATAATCCCGACACATATTTTTTTTTTTATAGGAACGGTTGAATAGCTTTGATTAAAATATAGGAGGAAAAAATTACATAGTGGAGAGGACAGATTGCTCCCATAGCAGAGTAGCATCCATCACTCCCAATTCATCTTTTACAAGTTCATAACTGATATGATACCTTCCAGTTCTATGAAAGTTGTAGCACCTAACGAACTTCTGAAGAAGTTTAACACAGAAGAAAAACATAACTACTAAGCTGGCTTATACAAAAATTGTAGAGTGGAGCTTTCTACAAGAGTACCAAACCTACAATACCTCCCAACCTGAGGAATACAATGAAACAGAGCAGAAAAACATATAGACTTATGGAAACGCATGCCAAAACCAAAAAAGCACAAGGGCCAACCATAAATAGTTAAGGAAGTCCTGTGTTCATGACTGCTCCAGCAAACTCTGTTGTCCCATTCCTGTCTGCACTGAGGTCCACATAGTTCCCTGCATGAGCCATGTACTGCTTCAGTTTATCCATCTATCTTCCAAGAGCCGCCATTTCACTACTAGTGGCACCAATTTTGCGAGCTTTGTGAGGGTAGCAGAGACCCAGGGTCTCCTCCAAATGCTCAATATTTTCTGACACCTTACTATTCTGAGTCTTGACCTCAGAATTAGTTGTTTGTGCCAAAGAATAAAGCCTGGTCAAGACCTTATTAAACTCCAGATTTTCATTGCGTATCAGGCGAACCTGAGTCTCGAGCTCCAGCATACGATTCTGCATATCCATCTCATGATTCATATGACCATGCCTCCTATCCAAACCCTGACCATGGTCAACGTTCCTGTGGCAGGATCCAAGCCCAAAATTATGAGAAACCTATTCACCCAAAGCATCGTCAACCAACGAGATAGCCCAACTGTCGGCACCATGCGGGTTCCCAATGGCCTTATTGCACCGTAAACACTTCAGATAAACACCAGACCCTTCCTGCTGGCATCCAACCATGTGATGCTCCATATTCAATAGAATCAACGTAGAGATGAGGCCAAAACAATTCCATACAGTGAGATAACATAAATTGGCGAGGACCAACATAGAAATGAGGGCACACCAAATCCAAACAAAGAGGGAACGAAAACCGACGAGGATACAAACAGGATCCATCCCATATGTTCTTAAACCATTCCAAGGGCATCGCATGCACACCAACTGCAAAACCGGCATGCGACCATTAATGCTGGAGTGATAGGAAATCCAACGAGAATCGAGGTGGTTGTTGGAATTTCAAAACCCAAAAGTTTTCCAAACCTATATTTTGTAACACAATTAAAATGAAATCTCCTTATGGCATAATGAGATGTCATGACACAAAGAAGAGACCTGAGACTAGGGGATCCAAATATTTTCATATTTTTCATTGTCACATACCAGAAATCCATAGGGGAGCCCAACGCCTTTGTTTTCCATGGCATTTGCTAGCCCATTTAGGTCTCACAAGACATGAAAGAAGGTAATATCATTGAATTATTTACTAAGACTGCTTAGAAGATGGTGCATCTTGTTGGAGGGGTTCTTCCTGCTGGTGATGATGTTCCTAGCTGCTCTAATGACGATTAGCGAGTCTCGAATGACTGTCAAGTTCTCAATTCCCAGGCCTATAGCTATCTCCAAGCCTTTGATGAGACCGAGCCATTCTGCTTCATTATTGGTCTTCCTCCCAATGCCCCAAGCAAACTCTTTCTTTTTGTATCCTCTGGAGTAAAAAATTACTCCCCCTGCACCTGTCAACCCTGGATTGTCTTTCGAGGCATCGTCGAAAAAAAGAGTACTACAGCCCGTCATTGACCACCATATGTGGAAATATTTTTTGTTCATTCTCAAATTCCATGCCAGAATACCTAGCTTATTAGAGGGTTTGACCCAAGAATGAGAGGGGGTATGCTCCAGAAAATATGCCATCCAATTCATTTCTTCAGTAGTCAGGGGTTCTTGCTGAATGTTTTCCATTCCACGCAAAGATAAAGCTTCAAGCCAAAGGGCCTTAGCTGAGGATAAGACCCTGCTGGGAGTTGAGGGAGTGTCTTCGAAAATTTCTTTGTTTCTAGCCGTCCATATTTTCCAACAGATGTATCTGGGAAGGGTTTCCCAGGTGTCCTTCTAGTACCCGTCATATATTTTTTTCGAAGCGATTTTTTCCACCAGGCATCCTTGTTCGTAGCAATTCTCCAGAGGATTTTTTCTCCGAGAGCAAGGTTCATAATGAAGGGTTCGTTAACTCCATCCCCACCACAATTGTTTGAGCTCCAGACCGTGTCCCAGTTTATCAGATGGAACTTCTTAGTGTTATTTTCCTTGCCACCCTACCAGAGGAACTTGCAAAGTTCTTTGTTGATCTCCTAAATGATCTGATTGCGAGATGGAGAAATCAAGCAGGCGTAGATTGGATAGGCAGACAAGATGGACTTAATCAGGGTGATTTTCCTAGTAGGGTTAAGCCATCTAAACCCCCGAGAAGTAATATTTTTATTTATTTTATCAATCAAGCCAAGCCAATCTGTCTTCTTTTTTTCCCTTTGAAGATAGGTATGCCCAAGTAATTGAAGGAGTTACAAATCGTGATCCCTTCGAATCCGAGGATTCTTGAAATCCTGGCCATGGCTCCTGGAGGGCATTTCCATCCATACACTTTAGACTTATCCTCATTCACTTTTCCATCTGAGGCATCAAGAAAGGTTGTTATAGCTCTTTTAAACCGTTCAACGATGGTAGTGGAAGCTCCCCCAAGAAGAATAATGTTGTGGGCAAATTGGGCATTGTTTGCAGCTCAGACCCCTTTGGCGATTTTCAAACCTTTTAAGTCTCCAATATCCTGCAGGTGTTGAAGCTTTCGACTCAGAGAATCCACAACCAGAATGTATAGAAAAGAGGAGAGGGGGCACCCCTGACGAAATCCCCTTGAGGATTTGAAAAAATTGGTTGGTCTACCATTGACTAGGGGAGCAATCCAGGGACTGTTTATGCATGCCTTAATCCACCTAACAAATCTATTAGAGAATCCAAACTTTGACATAATTTCAAAAAGGAAGAAGTGGTTGACTATATCGAAGGCATTTTCCATGTCAAGTTTAATTGCCATACCTTGTTGTTTGCGCTCCAGAATGGAGTGAATGGCTTCTTGGACAATAATGATATTGTCAAGAATTTGTCTGCCTGCAACGAAGCCTCCTCGAGTTTCAGAGATGATATGACCCATGAATTTCTTCATTCTGGTGGCTGGGATTTTTGCAAGAATTTTGTAGGAGGTGTTGCAGAGCGAGATAGGCCTAAATCAATCAATAGATAGAGGATTCTTGTCTTTAGGAATCAAGGATAAGAATGAGGAGTTGGTGGCTCCCCCGACCTTATCCTTTTTCCGCGTCTATTTTAGCATCTTCTTCAGATCATCCTTGATTATGTCCCACGCAGCCCGATAGAAGTTGATGGTAAAATCATCTGGACCTGGAGCTTTGTTGGTGTGTAGTGACCATATGGCTTCTTTGATTTCAAACTCCAAAATCGGTTTAGAGAGGTCTCTATTTTCACTGTCAAAGATGAGGGAAGGAATTTCAGTGAGAAGATCAGCCTGGGCCATGGGATCAGCCTCATTATTGTCCAAATAGAGCTCTTGAATGTGTTGAAAAATATGGGCTTTGATTTCTTCTTGATCAATCATTTTAGAACCGTTAGCAACTCTGAGCTCCTTAATCATATTGTAGCTAAGTCTTGCTTTGGTTTGCTTGTGCAAGTAGGTTGTGTTGCTGTCCCCCCCTTTGAGCCACATCTGTCTAGACTTAATTCGCCATTCCTCTTCCTCCTTACATGATGCACTGAGAATTTTTTTATTTAGTTCTTGCTCGTGACTTAGAAGTGCTGGGGTGATTTCTGCAGATTCCATGTCAGCTTGGAGAGAGGCAAGGTCAGCTTACAAATGTTTCTTAGAATGGCCAGGATTTTTGAACTCTAGTTTAGCCCAATTTTTTAAGGCATAATGAACATTTCTGAGTTTGCTTTCCTAGATAAAGCTGGGAGAACCGAAACAAGGAATGTTCCAAGCGGAACTGATTAAGGACAGGGTGTTCTCAGCTTGCAACTAGGAAGGGTTAAAACGAAAGGGGATAGGGCTAAGTTTGGGTGGTGGGGAAAGGGAAAGAGAGATAGGTTTGTGGTCAGAAACAGCCAAGGGCACTGCAAAGGAGGCGGGAATGAGGTTTTTTTGTAGAAAGGAGGAGCTGACAAGGAAACGGTCAAGCCTGGCGGCAATGTGGCCAAAACCAACCCGTTTATTGCTCCAAGTAAACTTGCCATTATTTAAGGGAGGGTCTAGCAAGTCAAAATTAGAGATCAGGTCTTCAAGATTTTCTCCAAAGGGGTCTCTAACTCTAGAGCCACCACGCTTCTCCTCCTGCAACTTTGTAGTATTGAAATCACCAGTAAGGATGAGATCCTTCTCTTTGACAACATCCTTCAGGGAGGAGAGGTTATTCCAGAAAGCTTGTTTATCCTTGTAATGGGTAGGCCCATAAACATTGAAAACATAATAGACTTCGGGGTCATCCTTGCTATAAAATTCGTTAAGAATCCAATGCTGAGATTCCTTGATAACTTTGGTAGAATACTTACTTGAGAAAAGAGTCGCTATACCCCCAAAAGCTCCTCTGGAGCTAATCGTGTTTCCATGGCAGTCTTTCCAAAAGAGATGTGAGAGTGCCATAGCCTCCACATCACTCATTTTAGTCTCTTAGATCAGTAGGATATCCGGTCTGTCAGAAGTAACGATATCTTTCATTGCTTTAACTTTGTTTGGTCCTCCAAGACCCCTACAGTTCCAAGAGACCAGCTTCATTATTTCTTCCCTTGCTGCGGGCCAGCTCGAGCCCTACCTTTAGGTTTGCTTGAGCTTTTGGCGGATTGGAGCAGCTTTGTTTCCTTTATACTTCGTTGTCTTCCCAGCTCCATTTCTCTTTCTGCCTCTTTCTCATGGAGATATCTTTGAGATTTTCTACCTCTTGTGTTTGTGGGAGGCCCTGATTTGAAATGCTCTTGTCATCCTTTCGAAGATGATTCAGGAGAGACGGAAAAGGGGGATACCTTGCTTTGCTTGACCATCTCAGCCCAAGAGCTTCCATGATGTGGGGAACCTTCCTGCGCAGGTTCTATTCTTTCTGCTTCGATAGAGGGGTTGATAATACTGGAGAGAAGTGCATTATTTTGCTCAGGACTCGATTCAACCATAGGTATTTCTGATTCAGCAATCTCGCCTTCCTCAACAGCCAGAGCTGCAAACTGATTACTTGTTGGGGTTGTCTTTACAGCTTGGACTTGATCGGGTTCTGCGGTGGCTTGCTGCTTTGTTGGTTCATGGCTTTGGACCGCCATTTTTTTCCCTCTCTTCACCTAGTGCATTCCTCTTCTTACATTTTTCCAGGGATCTCTTTTGCTACTTTTAGGCAGTTTTTGACAAAGTGTCTGTATTCATGGCACTTGTTTGCATTTGAAGGGCAGTTGTTCGTAGTCCACTTTCTGTGCATACTCCCATCCATCCATACAAAGGCTTACAATCTTCGGCATACCCTTTTCCAGATCCACTTCTACATAGATTCTTGCACAGGAGAAGAGAGGGCCTTTTGGTTCTGCTTTGTCAATATAATTCTCAAGGGAGTTTCCGATAGCCTAAAGGGATTCGTCATTCCAGCAATGCAGTGGGAGATGAGGCAGACGAACCCGAACAGGGACAGTAGAAGGCACATCCCTTTCTAGATAAAAGGATAGACTCCAACGGTTGAGATAAATCCCCCTAGGCCCCATGAAGTAAGGACCACTACAAAAAATGAGATCTCTGTCTTCTTTAACTTCAAACAAAAATGTAAAAAATCCTTTTCCACAGAAGCAGTCTTGGATGCCCCCTGAGATCAATGGCATCCAGTTTTTCTTGATCCAAATTTCCATGGTCTTAGGTGATGGCCAGATCCCGGTGAACTAACCAATCAAGCCTCTTTCACTCAAAGCAAGAGCCTTCAACCTTGAAGCAACCGACATGAGCTGGATCTTAGGAGCTTCCGAGCGCTTGACAAACCCATCACCAGAGGAAGGCGCAGGGGGAGGAGGTTGGGGGGTGGAGGCCACCAACGCCCTGAAGGCCGTGTCTAGGAGGGATCTGCGGGCCTCCGGGACAGGATCCTGCGGCGGATCCATCCCCAAGCACAGGGGCAAAACAGAAAAAACCCTAACGGAGGAGGGGGCTCACAGAGCAGCGCGAGGGCATCCGTAAAAAAATTTAATGCTAGTTGAATTTTTTACTATCTCGACACATCTTTCTACCAAGTGGAAAGTCTTGAATAAAAAACAAAAAAGGGGGAGTAAGAACAGGGCTATTGCTGCAACCCCTAAACACTGCGCCCTCAACGAGAAACTCTCATGTCTCTGAACCATAGAGTCCCCAATAATAAGAAGACTTATAATTATAATCATAATGATTAATACTAAGGTCAATAATAATAATAATAATACCTACACTAATATTAATAACAACAATAACAATTACTACTACTACTAATTGCACTAATATTAATAGGAATAAATCCCTATAAAAGGATAATAATAAAAATCCCTACAAAGAGGAGAGGAATTAATATTGAGATTTAAAAATAAAATAAATATTAATTAATAATTTTTAATTAAACTAATAAGAATTAACCTTGATAAACTAAAATATACCATAATAAAAGAATCTTAGAAGCCGAGAGAGGACCTAAGGCTAAATAATGAAAGAAAGGAAGAAGGAAATTCTCATCCCTCGTCATAAAAACCAACTCTCACTTATTTCAAGACATCCAAGACATCCATCCTTGTGATGATTCATAATTTCAAGTACTTCTCTTATTTTTCTTTTATAATAATATTTTTTTTCAAAGATTTCCATATTTTCCAAGCACACATGGTGTGTTTTAAGAGAATGCTTTTTTAGTGTTGATGTGAGAACAATTTCCTTATCATTGATGTTCCTATTGTTTTACAATCACAATTCATGTAGAGTAATACATTATTTCTCTATTGTATCATAGAGTTGGTGAAATAACAATGGGTATCATAGGGTTGGTGATATAACCATGTGTATATTAATATAGGTATATTTTTCATAATGGTTAGTTTGTTGGTTATAGTTTAGGTGGTTGGAAAAGATGATTGTTATTCTACCCATCCAAATTTTTCTAATTTTTTTTTTCTTTTTTCTTTTATATATTTATTTGAAGTTCATAAAGTAAGTAAAAACATATATTTTAATATTTTCTAAAACCGTTTATATCTTTAGTTTTTGGACTTCAGTAAAACTAGTTGACTTGTTTCTAAGTAATAACTTAGGTTTTATTCTTATACTGATTCTTATATTTGTTTACTATTTTTTCCACAAACTTTAAGTGTAATGATCTTCATTTATAGTGATTCATCGTACCTTCTCTATTTCAGATTTATTCACATGTAACAATACTCTCTTTATTCATCGTACCTTCTACGTTATCGACAAACATAAATAATAAAATCTTTTAACCAAAATTTAACTTTTTTTTTATATATCAAATTATTCTAAGGTGTCATTTTGTAGTTAGGCTTGGGAACGCCATTCCATGTAGGTTTAAAACCCTTATTGGGTTATTAACAAAACTTCTAAAATGGATAATTGGTCGGCATTTTGAGGTTAGGTTATGTTTTCACTTAATCATGCTCTTAGGGTTTTGTATAGTCCAAAATGTATTTTAGGGCTTTTTCCTAAATTTGATTCTAATAATCTATTTTGTTTTTTTTATTTAATTATGGGTTTTTACTCTATGTTAATTTTATTCAGAGTAATTGTAATTATGAATATAGAATTACAGGGGTTTTAACATGAAGTTAAAATTTAATTAAGTATTTTGTTATGCATTTAAGACATTAATTTATTTAATGGTTTTCATTAAATATATCATTATGTAAATTTGTTAATTTTTCCTTTTATATAGTTCTAAGTCTATACGAATAAAGGTTTTTATTATTTACTTTTTATAAAAGGAATATTACATGGAAGGTTGATATTATATTTAGGTTATTCCAATGTATTTTCATTTAATATTATGGTTTGTAATAAATAATGTTAAGTTTATTTAGAGTAATGACATAAATCCTATCACCCCAAAGCTTACCTCCTCTAGTTATTAGCATTTATTTGATTTTTACCATGTTTTATCTCTCTATTAATATTCATTTTTCAAAATCTATTAACATTCTATGTATGTATAATATCAACCAAACAAAGAAATTTCCATAATAAACAAATAACTTATAAACATAATACATATAACTTATAAGCATAGTCTAAGATTTACTTCATAAATGTTTTCTTCTGAACTTTTATAACATAACATTTATATACAAGTAACAAGAAAATAAACTTATATGTTTTTGTAGAGTTGTAAGCATTCAGGGCTTGGGTAGGTCCATTAGCTTCCCAACCATAGGATACCATAGACTTGTATTTTGTCTTAGAAACCACCCTCGGCCCAAACCATGATACCATTAGGGTGAAGTCCACCCATGTGTTCCACTATATTTTAACCAGACACTCACATTTCCTTACTTATATAACACCTTCAAGTTCTCTTCAATATTTTAACAAGACACTCACATTTCCTTACTTATATAACACCTTCAAGTTCTCTTCAATATAGTCATAGATAATCCTATAACTTACAATCCAATTAGACATAAAACTAAAGTAGTAGCTCTCTGCTACTTTGGTTCTTGGTTGCTCTAAGGTTACCAAAATATTCCTTCAACTATTCTTATTTTCCTTTCTTTTTACTCTTTCTGGTTTCCTATATTTTCTTTTCTCCCTCTCAAGAAAACCCCTCTAGCCTATTCGAATCCCTCCATTTTGAGATAGTTCTATTTTTATGGAATTCTCTTCATCCTACACATTAGAATGACACCTCTCACTACAATTTTGGAAAGAATAGCTATATCTTCTCCATTTGTGGTATCATGGTTCCTCTTTATCAGTATCCTTCCCAACTAACTTTGAATATTTTATTGATAAGGATAATAAATAATTACAATTGCACTATTGTTGCAATAATGTTTCATGGTGCATCAAAATCATTGACTACTAATTCAAAAATAACAATTTATTTGTAAGGTGTTTGAGGAATATTACATGAGCAAGTTAAATTCCCAGCTAGAGAAAAGTTAAAAAAAAATAAAAATTCAACTGCAATAGACTTCTCCCACAGTCTCTACAATTTAAAATTCCCTTCTAATTCCTCCCAAACCTACTTGGAGAAAGAACAAACAAAACATGCATGTTCATTTGTTTCCTCTGCTTTCCCACAAAGTAAAGAAATACCTAGGCCATGTGTATTTTTTTCTACATTCTATTTGTAAGAGATCGCTTATTCATCACCAACCAAAGAAAGAGTGCTATTTTCGTGGTGGGTGGGATCTTACAGATTGGTGGGGGGGATCTTCCAATTTTTTCCCACCACTAGAGAGACTCTCTATTATTTTCTGCAAAAGTGGATATATAGCTCAACCGAGTTGAGTAGTTCCCCCCCGAGTGATTATAATTCCAAATCAATTCATCCTCTTCTTAGAGAGGCAAATGTGAGATCTAGATAGCTCTTCTGCATAACCATCCCACAATTGATCGTAGTTCCCATGCAATCCAATGTCCCTCGAATTTGACCACCCCCGTGTCCACAGATTGGTTGTCAAATGGTTGGCCACCCTTTTCACGGAACCAACACCTCTCTCCAATAAGGTCACGACCAATTCCTTAGGCAAACACATTTGAGATGAGAATCCCATTATTGAGTCCCAACCCACCTTGACCGTGGAGCCCGAACACACCTTCCGTGCTAGTAATCTACTCAACATGGGAAAATCTATTGTGATATTTTTCCATTGGTTAGAAACTAGATGTATATTTTTCCTTCCTCTCCAAACCCAATTCATTATCAAGTCTAGAGCAATGTATTTCTCAACTAAAATTCTTTTCCAAAGGCTCTCCAACGTGTTAAAGGCTCTCCAATGTGTTTGAGTGCCAATACCAATTGGATCTTGTCAAAATTATATATCTATATAAAATCTTTAGAACTACAAAATGCCAATAATCTTAACAATTCTTCTAAATTTAAAATTAAAATTAAATAGTAATTTTTAATTATTACTATTATTATTATTGTTATGGATATATTAAAATCATATTAATTAAAAACATATGATTAAACAATAAAACTATTCAAATGATAACAACTTTGGAAAATTGTACATACTTTCAGGTTGCAAGAAATATAATAAATAATCAATCTACCTTTTTTCTATTATATTGCATGAAATCAATGCTCAATGCCTTTTTAATAGTTAATAAATAATTAATTGAAGGAAAATATTAAACCAATGCTTTTGCATCAATAAAGATGCACACAATAAAATACAAGTCTTTTTATGCTTACAATAAAATACATTTTTTTTTCATCATTAAAGATGCACACAATAAATTAAAATCTATAACGAGTGGGCATAGATTGGTTTCAAGATCTTTGTAGAATCAACCAAGAAACATCATATATATGGAATGAAGACCAAATTCCAATCTTAACCAATCATAAGTCTTTGAAGGTACAAGTCAAATATTAGTTTCTTTCACCGCCTTCATGTAATGTCTCAACGAATCTTTAAAATTTCCCTCATCATTATAGAATTTTTAATTTTTAATTTTAAAGATTTGATGTGAAGGAGAATAATAACAAAATAACTTGAAAATCTTGTAAAGTATATGTATCTTTTTTAGTAGCTATAAAGCATGTCATATTTAGAGTATATACCACCTTGATTTCCGGGGCTTCCACCAACAAAACCTATTGAAAATGCTTCGTTGAGAGTGCACGAGCAACAAGGAATAATAACAACCTAATGAGAGGGGCCAACATGCTTCCTTATACCCAACCTTTTGGCAATACATTTTATCCAAATTTGATATAAAGTAATAATGCATTTAAGCTTCTCATTGATTAGAATATTAAATATTCTACAATATCATATTTTAATGGAAAAAAAATATTTTTTTTATATTTTAATAGAATAAGTAATTAATAAAATAAAATTATATATATATATATATATATATAATTAATTTTATTAATAAAATATTATTTAAAAAGATAGAATATATATAAATATTAAATGGTACATCTTTATGATTTAACTAAGGCATAACTCATTAATCATTATGACTAGTCAATTTTCACATGATGAATTTACAATTTTATTTATTATTTATATTATTTATTTTGTATGGAATTTATGTTATTTTAAATATTTAGTAAATGTTTTTTTTTGAATTCATTTTTAATAAAAAAAATAAAAAAAATTAACCATTCTTTATATATTAATGAAAATGAACTATAATAAATAAAACACATGTATAAGATAAATATACTAAAATATACATATTATTGCATAACTAAAGTATCAGATAAAAATATTATGATTTAATGATGTTAGAGAAAACTCAAAACGTAACATATTTATCAAAATTATAAAATCTTGTTATGCCAAATTTTAATAGAAATATTTTTTCAAGAAAGTTTTTGCAAAAAATTGAAGGGATGCTTCTCCATATTTGTAGATAAAATTTATAGTAAACCCATTATCGTGCATTGTATTTAAGGGGATTCATGGAACTAGCCAAATGTCTAATAACATGGACAACCTATTGAACTAACCCTTTAAAGTATTCTTTAACCAAGACTTATAAATAAAGCTATTTCTTTCTTTATCGATTCCCTGGCATCTTATTAATTAACTAATATTTTTAAACTGTGAAATGAAGACAAAGATGTTTGCAAGGAAAATGGACTTTTTCTTTGTACTTATAAATGCAATTTGAGATTAAAATAATTTAAGTTAGAGTAACATAGATGATTAGCTTGGTGGGATAGCTTGAGTGGTTAACTACTTTCAACTTTATGTAGGGGATCTCATGGTTGATCCCTTGCATGTCCTTACTAAGTTAGGCATTGTGGATCAAATTGATCCAATTTTGGTGAGTATATCTATCCACTTATTCTCATTTTGAGTCTAATAAGTTTTAGAGTTGCCATACTACACCCAACTCCAACTAATTCAATATCGATTGGAAATCAATCAATAAAGAAAGTAGCCTTGGTCGCCTTACCATAATGGGGAGCTATTATGAAAACTTACCCAAATGAATTAAAATCAACACATTTATACTAAATATTCTTAGGGTCCCACCCTACCCCCCTACTTTATCAATGTACAAGGACATAAGGCCCATTAGATAGTTAGTGGGTATTGATTTAATGTAAAATATCCCTCTTTATTGAATAAAGGCCCCTAGGTGGTTGACCCTCATAAATAGTGGGGCCACAAGTAGTTAGGTTTGTGGCTATTGAAACACTATATATAGAGTAGCAAGCTATGTAATGTTTTGTCAAGAATTCTTGTTGTATTTGGAGCTTTGCTCTTAGAGGTTTCCCCCGAGGCAAGTGAACTTAGCTCTCTATTTTGAATATCTTACATAAAAAAGCATATTTTTCTTGTTTTATCTATTCTCTCTTGTGTTTTTTTGTCTTTACTCTAAATGTATTTGTTAAGTATATTGCAAGTGGTATCAGAGGTCTTTCTTGGGCCAAAAAAATGAAGAATTCTTAATCCTAGTGTTTGGCTCCTTCAAACGAGTCATTTTTGGCATTTTAGCTTCAATTATTTTCCATGTTTTTTTAGGGTTTGGAATTTTCATGTCATAGAAAAGAAATACATGTCAGAGATACACTCTATGTAATTTAAGCATTTTAAATAACCCAAGAACTTGCTTTAAATAGGTGTTTAGAGTAAAACAATTATATTGGCAGTTTGGAAGATCCAAGTGCCACTAGTTTCAATGGGAAGAAGATAGAACATAGTGTTTTTGGTACACATTTCATACTCATAATTGAAATATTATATGTGTGGTAGGTCGTACATTTTATCTCTTCTGAGAAGGTCAAAATCAACAAGTTTTGGGAAAACTACCCTAATTTTTTCTTAGCACATTAGAATTCAGTAAAACCTATGGTATTGCAGTGTAGACATATAAAACTACTAAAAAATGTTAGACTTAGAAGTGCAAAGTTTTTAGATTTAGAGAAGCCTCAACACCATCTCCATATTAGGGTTTTATAAGCATTTGTGCTTATTTCAAATTTCGGCCTCAAACCCTACCTTGAAAAGTAATTTATTTTCCAATGATTGTAGATATATTTCTATGGTTAGTGAGCTCCTAAATTTTTAATTTTTTTTTAGAGATGTGTTCCAGTATCTTGTAATAGCACAGATATATGTCGTTCAGTAGGTAAACCCGTGGTTGGGGAAGCATACATGCATAAAATACAAGTGGTACTAAGTCACATTGTTGGACACCCTTGTAACCTTTTTTGATACCCATTTGAGTAGTATTGCATCAAACAACACCTAGATATGAAATTTCACTTCCATTTACCTTTGGGTATATTGGAAGTCCCTTGGGTATACTTGGAACTAGCTTTAGGTAGACTGCTTGACCATCTTGTTGCTATAGTAAACTAAGAAAATATTCAGAATCCATGGGATATCACTCTCTAGTACATAGGTAGTTGAGTAGTATGACTAAGGGCATAGTCAAGACTCTATAGTTAGTGCCTTGAGATATTGGTCCAAGTACTAGTGTTGAACCTCACATGTATATCAAAGAGCTATAACACTTGACACTCCATCATATTCAGAACCCTAAAAACCTTACTCTTACCTAACCATCCCATGGTGGATAGTCCTCCTCCCTATAGACCACCTTGTAAGACCTTAGACCACATGAACACCCACTCTAATGCCATGAATATTGACACCCTACAAGAACAATACAATACTCTTTAGGCAAAAATCTAGGACACCGATGATCGATATACATAGATATTTGTCATCTTTGGGTGGAAGTAAGAAACCTATACCATAAGATGGATGAGGAGTTAGATCAAAATCTAGCTTAGAAGTTGATTGGTATACATGAAGCCTTGTCTTGGCTCAATTCATGGAATCTAAGAAGAAGTATATTGGAATACATAACATAATGAGCCACACCAGGAAGAAACATATCACTTGGTATTATTCAGCCACTAACAACCCCCTTTGGGTCCTAATAGAAATGACCAACCCTACATGGATAATAAAACATAGAATAGTTTTCCTAAAGTGGACTTAAACAAGTTTGATGGTTCTAACCCATTAGGATGGGTCATCGAAATGGAATATTAAATTTCCCTTCGTGGCATTATTGGTGACTTGAAGAAACTTAGTGTGGGGGTCTTGTATCGAGATACAAAATGATGGAAATGGTGGGAGTGGCATAGAAGTTCCTATGGGTTCTAGATAACATGGATTATATTTGTTAAATCTATCCATGCCTATGTGGCTTACCAAGTTATGCCAAATAGTCTTAGTCACACCATTTATCTCAACCTTTGAGAAATTAACCATCCATCCATAGAACTTAAAACATTATTTATATGAAGAATGTTTCATTAGTGGCTTTAAGGAGGTTATTAAAGCACGAGTCAAAATGCAACATCCTACTACCCAATTAGATTCATCTCATAGAAATCTAGAAGTAGAGATAATGATCAATGCAAAAACCAACAATCCCTCTTCCATTTCCCTCTCATGCCTTATACAGGTCCATTCCTCAAGCACAATTCCTTCTATTCCCTTGAAAGTATAGAGGTTATTTCCAATAGAAAAGGTATACCAACAAATATGGGGACTCTACTATATTCGTGACGAAAATTATGCTACAAGTCATAAATGTTAGGAGCAAAAGCTATTTCAAATTGATGTGACTGCTCCTACCCATTTCAAGGAATTTATTACATAATATAACCCTAAGTTTGAGGATTCTAACAAAAAATAATCTCACGCAAGAGGAAGTGAAAACCAAATTCCATTAAGAAGAACCAATCGTATCTCTTCATGCTTTATCCATTATTTCATCCCCGCTAACCTTGGAACTTTTGGGTTTCATCAAGAACTACAAAGTGCTAGTCTGATTTGAAAGTGGTAGCACCCACAAATTCATTCATTTGAAAGTGGATGAAGAAATCCATTGTTATGTGCACCCAGTTCCCAACTTTCAAATTTTGATAGCCAATAACAGAATGATGAAATGTGGGTGGTGTTGTGAAAATGTGAGACTCCAATTGGGTGACTATCATCTCAAAAATATTATGTTGGCCATAGATATGGGTGTTTGTGATATAGTTTTATGGGTAGAATGGCTACATGCATTGGGGTTAGTTACCATAGACTTCAAGGAATTATAATTGGGTTTTACTCAACACTCTCATACACACACCCTCAAAGGGATCCAAGCAACCCCCCTTGAAACCATAAGTTCTCATTGGATGGAAAAATTATTGAAGAAAGGTCACTCTAGAATTATTGCTCACTTCCATGCCATCCAAGATCTAGATATCACTACACCAGAAATCCATCCTGACTTGTAGAGGGTTTTGGAAAAACATCAACATGTCTTTGAGACACTAGCGACTTTACACCCATCCGTAGGAGAGCATGATCACAATATTCCCTTGATTATGGGAATTCAATAACCAAATGTATGACCATATATGCACCCATTTGAAAAAAATAATGAAATTGAAAATATCATTTAGGAGCTACTAGAGGCAAGAGTCATTTGTCCCAACACTAGCCTATATTCATCCCCAGTGGTCATGGTTTTAAAGAAAGAAGGAACTTGGTTAATGTGTCCTGATTTTCCATGCCCTCAGTAAGTTGACCATCAAAGATAAATTTCCCATCCTAATCATTACTAATATTTTGGATGAGCTCCATGGTGTCAATTTTTTCACCAAACTTGACCTTCACTTAGGATATCACCAAATCAAGATGAAAGAGGCTGATATTTTGAAGACATATTTTTACACACAAGAAGAGTATTATGAATTTTTGGCAATGCCCACTATACCTTTCAAAGTCTCATGAATAAAATTTTGAGGACATGTATTCATTATTTTGTGTTGGTTTTCTTTGATGACTTCTTGATTTACGGTAAAACTTTAGATGCCCATGTATAACATGTTGATAAATCCTCGCAACTCCTTAGGGACCATCAATTGTTCATTAAACGCTCCAAATGTGCTTTTGGGGTCTCATAGGTCGAATACTTTGATCACATTGTTGGAAAATATGGGGTGAGAGTGGACCCCAAGAATATCGTGTCAATGAAAGAATACCCTTATCCTAAAACCTTAAAGAGCTTACATGGGTTTTTAGGCCTTATGGGATACTATAGAAATTTTGTGAAGAACTATGGTAAAATTGCAGCCCCGCAGACAACCATGCTCAAGAAAAATGCCTTTACATAGAACAAAACGATAGAAAGAACATTCTTAGTTTTAAAGCAAGCCATGTGCACCACCTCGGTCTTAGTGGTGCATGAATTTACTAATACTTTTGCATTGGAATGTGATGCTTCCATAAAAGACTTAGGTGCAATTTTAATGCAAGATTGAAGACCCTTAGTGATGGTGTACATACACATCCATTTTACATATGTTTTGATCTTATAGGAGACAAGAGCACTCCTACAATATTTATCCCCTTATTTTTAGGTTCACAGGTGCACTTGCATGGCCAAGCTCCCTTTTTAGGGTTAAAGACACCCTTATAGCCAATTAACCACTTTTTTTAGGGTTTTGTGCACTTAATTTAACAATTATGGTTCAATTAATCTCCTAATGTGTCCTAGTTGGATATTTTGGATTAGTTAATTTCCTAATGCACCCTAGATGGCTAATTTGGGTCGGTTAGACTTTAGTTTCACATGCATAACCAAGTTAACTACCTCATGAGGCAGTTCAAGGGTTAGTTAACCCTATTTACTCATGCATGGCCAAATTTACTCCCTAAGTACGACACACTTGTCTAACTTAGGAAAAAAATACCTGAATTGGTTGTTCTTGGTAGTTAAACCCTAACAACACATGTGTGGTCAACATAACTCCCTAAGGAGGGAAAATTTGACCATTCAGGGTGATAGCTCTTGAGTTGCACTTTCTTTTATCCTTTTACATGTACTTAAGCTTAGCTTGGATACCTATATATGTAAGATTGCATCTCACTTATCAAGCACTTATGTAATTCATTCATTGATGTATTCTATTGAGAATTCAATTGATTAATGGCGACTACTTAGCTTATAAATTTACTTGAATCCTCTCTTGATTTCTATGCAATTGTATTGAAGTCTCATATTTGATAAGCTCTCTTTGTTAGGTTATTGAACATTATGTTTACTCTAATACCTTATTTTTATCTTCTATGGATTTATAGTTGTATTACTGCTCCATTTATCGTTTGAATCCATTGGTTCAAAATATCACACTTTACATTCACTACTAAGTAGTTGGGTGATAGGAATTTTGGCAAGTCTACCTATAAGAAAGAAATGATGGCCATCCTACATGTAGTTGACACATAGAATCTGTAACTCATAGGGAAGTGCTTTGAGACCAAGACACATGATCACAAGTTGAATTATTTTTCGGAACAAACATTATCATCCCTAGAGAAACATAAATCAAGATGCTTGGATATGATTACAAGATCATCTACAAAAAGGAAAAATACAATGTTGTGGCAGATGCATTATAAAGCAAACATGAGGTAGAGGGATCCCTCTTTTTCTTATCCTCTCTTGTACTTAAATGGTTAGAGGAAGCATGAAAAGAATGGATAACCAATTCTTATGCATCTCATCTCATCAAGTGACTTCATCAGGATCTCAACCCTCCCCATGGTTACACTTGGTAGCAACATACACTGTGGTATACATGTCACTTTTTTATGGTACCTAACTTTGCTTTAAAACAAACAATATTAATAGATTTTCATTCATCTCCTTTCATAAGTCACTTGGGATTTCATAAAACTCATGCATGTACTAGGAACTCCTTCTTCTGGGAAGGCATGAAAAAGAATATCCTTACTTTTATAGTGGAATGTGACACTTGCCAAAGGAACAAGGGTGAGACAATGAATACTCCTAGAGCACTGAAACCATTGTTAATACCAACCACTATTTGGACTAGTATTTCCATGGATTCTATTGTTGGTATTCCAAAAGTAGATAAAAAAATAATCATCCTGGTCATAGTTGATCGAATTTCTAAATATGCTTATTTTTGTGCTCTCCAACACCTATTTACCCTAGAAATGGTCATCCAAATTTTTCTAGACCATATTTTCAAAAACCATGGCATGCTTAACTCCATTATGTTAGATCGTGATCCCACATTCACTAGCAAATTTTGGCAATAGCTATTTAAACTACAGGGCACCTAGTTGAAAACGAGCACATCTTATCACCCCCAAATAGATGGATAAATAAAATCAATCAACAAGTGTCTTGAAACCTACTTGCAATGTTTTACATCCAAAAGCTTTGCATCTTAAAAGCAATGCCAATGGTCACAATGTTTACCTTTGGTAGAATGATGGTGTAATACCACTTATCATGAGGCTATAAAAAATACAACATATGAAGAGGTCTACGGCCAACAACCACCCTCCATGGTTTCTTATCTATTAGGTACTTCCAAATTACACGTAATCAATACTTTTTTTCATA
This sequence comes from Larix kaempferi, assembly GCA_027924585.1. Classification (NCBI taxonomy): domain Eukaryota; kingdom Viridiplantae; phylum Streptophyta; class Pinopsida; order Pinales; family Pinaceae; genus Larix; species Larix kaempferi. Next base: position 24,093,182 of record BSBM01000361.1, read on the forward strand.
ATTGTAATGTCACTCTTTGCACACTTAAAAGGAAAATTTGGCAATGGCTCAAAATCGCATGAAACAATAGGAAAACCAACACCACTCAAAGTGTTCATTTGTAGAACATGACCATTTTTTCCTTTGCCTCCAACCTTATAGGAATACCTTTCTCAAATTTAAAGGTCATTAGAAGCGTGACACCAAAATTTTACAACCCATATCAGATTGTTCAATGCATTGGTCAAGTGCCCTACAAATTATCTCTCCCAACATACTCTAAGGTCCACCCAGTTTTTAGGTTTCCTATTTGAAGAAGGTTGTGGGTCAGAATTGTTGAGTTCAAACTATATTATCATAACTGGATGAAGACGGCTCCATTTGGCTCCAACCAAAGAAATTTTGGACACTAGGAAACATTAGCTACGCCAAAGCACTATCCTTGAAATTTTGATTCAGTGGAAGGATACCTCACCAAAAGATGCTACATGGGAACTGTAAGCCATTTTCAATCAATTTCCCCGCCTCCAACCTTGAGGAGAATGTTTCTTTTGAAGGAGGAAGGTATGATAGGTTCCTACACTGCCCCCCTACTTTATCAATGTACAAGGACATATGGCCCATTAGATAGATAATGAGTAGTGACTTAATGTAAAATGATTCTCTTTATTGAATAAAGTCTGCTAGGTGGTCGACCCTCATTAATAGTGGAACCATAAGTAATTAGGGATTTGGCTATTGAAGCATTATATAGAGTAACTTAAGCTATATAATGTTTTGTCAGAAATTGTTCTTTTATTTGGTGCATTATTGTTGGAGATTGTCCCCTTGAAAAGGCAAGTAAACATAACTCTTTATTTTGAATATCTTTTATACAAAAAAATCTTTTTCTAAATTTATCTATTCTCTCTTTTATTTTTCAATTTTTTTTTATCTTTATTCCAAATTTATAAAAATTCAAAAATGTAAAAAAGTAACCAAAGATTTCCCCTTAAATTAAAAAACAAACAACCACTATAAAATGTTTTAAAGGGAAGCGAACTTAATCTTTATTACTTATAAAGATAAGTACACACCAAAATACTATAAAATGTTTTAAAGGGAAGCGAACTTAATCTTTATTACTTATAAAGATAAGTGCACACCAAAATACTTTAAGTGGCACTAACATGAAAGAGCATTCCTTTAGCTTTTTAAAAAACATGAACTTTTTGCAATATATTAATAAAATTGTAGTTCAAAATACTTTAACTAAGAAAATCATGAAAGAGCATGACACGTAGGGATCTCCTTTACCTTTGAAAATACTTTCACTTTTTCTTACACATTAATAAAATTATAATTACACTTATACTCTACATAACTTATATTCTTTTTGAAATCAAAACTTAAAGTTAATTATAGCCGTTTAGTTTCCTCATACCATGATTAGGGTACTGACCATTTTGGACATTGCAATTGATTAGGATGTGGTTGTTTAGTTTCTCCTGCCATGATACTCTCCACCTATAATTCCAATAATGTAATGAGATTATACCTTCTGGAAGGATAATCACTATGGTCAAATAAAAAAATATATCCCCTCCATGCCTAACATGAGCCTTATAACTAATCATTACTTAACTTTAAGTACACGAACAAAACTATGAAGTGACCGTCATGGGCAAATTGCAACCTTTCAACTTATTCTCATTGTTACTTCATGATTTTGAATATATAATTTTTGTTCGTTATGGATTTTAATTGTTACCTCATGATTCGATATATAATTTTTTTTGTTTATTGGTAATTGCAATGCATTTTTAGTTTTATTTTTAAGATGGATATTATAATAGAATTTTAAATAATGAATGATATACAATTAATCAATTTATATCGATGCATTATTTTTGCAATCAAATAAGTGGGAAGCAAGTTTTTATTTTGATTTTGATTAGTTAACAAGTTATGAAGATACTTTTTGTTATACATGTTTTAAAAATCAAATAGAATGTATAAAGAGAATGAGTATTTCGAAAAAAAATGTTTTTTTATTAGTGTCGCAAATTTTACATATTTTATTTTTCTAATGCGTTTTGAGTCTTATTCAATTTTAGAGTTCACTATGAACCTTCACGTGCTTATTTTTGCAACATTTATTTTCTTCATTATATTGACTATAATAAAAATATAATTTTGGCCTTTTTACTTTGAAGTAGTAATTTATTTACAATAAACCAACTTTCTCTTATTTTCATTTTTCTTATTATATCACATTTTTTTCTTTAAACTTAGTTATAGTAACACTTTCAATGGTGTGGATACTTTTAAGAGTGTATTATTCCACTATCTACCAATGATTAAGCCAATAAACAACATATTTAGCTCATCCTCACTTAAGTTTTGAGTGACTTTTGCCAATATATGAAGCGATGGAAAAAAATTTGAGTGACTTTTATGGATATATGAAGCAATGGATTGAATTCTTTCTTCCATCACATGTTACTTAACTTGAGCTTATACATTAATAGTTGAATATATGCCTACTCTGAATAGGCAAAATCCCAACTTCTAGAAAGGGAATTAAGTAAGGTGTCTTCCCTCAATTTTAATATTATTGATTATAAAACACCTTTGGATTTTCTCTTTTCCTCCATGTTTCTTTACAAATGCTTCCAACAAACTTCCCAACTATATAATACCACTGAAGTAACAAGTGTATTAAAGATGACTTTTCTTTTTCTCTTAAAACTAAAATTATGCTTATCTAAAATTCTTCAAAGGGCCAAAATAGACTTTCCATGCTCCACTAATTCTCCATTCAACACTACAATTAGGATTTAGCTTATTGCATTGAGATAACTAAGGTTAATTATATATGCCAATATGAGCAAGATGTGTAATTTGTATGTGGTTAATGTTGACTTGACACATGGCATAAGTTGTCCTAATATAATATTTTTTAAACAAAAAAATCCAATATTTTTAAACAAATCAAAACTTCTTCCTTGACGCTATTAAAGCTAAAATAAAATCATAATAGGATAATAGGATAAAGAATATGGACTCTTGGCATCATTGATAATTAGGAAATCTCCCTTAACATGGGTTTTATTACATATACCTTTCCTCCAAATCCTACAAAATGAAGATATAAAGCTATTCTCGTTGGAAAGAAAACATTTGCACCTTTCCAAATAGGAAAGTAGAAACTCTCAAGTAATTTCATAATCCCATAAATGATGAAAGCACTAACTATTTGATATCCTCCACTAGGGTTTTCCTTCAATGGATAACACTATGGAGAAGAGAATAAAGCTACATTTGAACTTGTTGCCAACAAACTATGGTTATTTGACATTGCCACAAAATGTGCTTCAAAGATGATTTTTTATCACAAACTGGACACTGAACATTCATACAACCACTTTTCATTGGGTAATATTTCAACGACATATCTTGGTAGATAACTAACAAAGTAAAGATCATCATTTGTAGCACATGTGAAAATACTAAACATTATGTAACCTATGTATCCACATGATAGTTATAGATAATAGGTTTTGTAAGACAAAGGCCAGAGGGTGTAATGGATGCAACAATGAGTAGAGCTTGTCCATATCATATTTTTGGATTGGCTTACCAAAGGACCAACTCCAATCCTTCAAACTAGGGCCTTACATTTGGATGTTCATATTAAACAAATCGTAAGGTGGGATTGGATTTTGGTAACCTTTGATGATCAATCTATTCAAAATAGATCTTTATGATGAGCTAAGACCCTCTAAGCCACCCTTGATCTAGAATCTAAATCCCATAAAACCTTCCAAAAATAATTCCCTTCATGCTTAGCTTGTGATATTGATACCAAACTTGACGAAGTACTAGATTGGTCATAAAGTAAGTCCCAACTTCATTATCTAGCCATGTAGTTCCAACTCACATACTTGTCCACACGCTTCCAATTAGGCCATATGATTCTTAGGATATAAAAGCCTCTATCTTAGAAAAGGTGTGGTAGAAAAGACCCTAAATCCTATGCACCTATTGGGCCTGCAAATTCCTATATATCAATAAAACATGCCAAGGAATTGAACCCTCCAAGCACCTCAGTATCCATTTTGTTGCTATATTTTTCCCCTAAGTTGTCAATAAACGTCCATGGTCTCTACCATATTTGGACCATGAGAATGTTCTCAATATATTTTTCAACCTATTAAACTAAGATTGATTCAATAACAAACAAGAAATGTAGTAAATATGATAGGATTATAGAATTTTGGAAATTCCAATCAACTTACCTACTAAAAAAGATTCTTGAATTTCTCGTAGTGAAGCTTCACTTGAATCTTTTGTAAACACCATTCCCACATGGAAACTAGTCTAGCAAGACTCATACCAAAAGGGATCCTTAAACAATGAACAATTACCCCAAGTTGGATTTATTTATAAGTAGAAGGAATTGAACATGGGGAGTCATCCAAGCCAAAATTGCATTTTAATGGTATGGATATTTTTAAGGGTGTATTAATCTTCCACTATCTGCCAATGATGAAGCAAATAAACAAACCATCCTTGCTTAAAATTTGAGTGACTTTTAATGGTATATGAAACGATGGAATGAATCCTTTCTCTCTTCATGTGTTACTTGCTTGTGGTTATACATTAAGTATTTCATCATAGCCTTACTCTCAATAGATACAAGCCCAACCTATAAAAGAAGAGGTGGGTAAGGTGTGTGTTTCCCTTAATTTTAATATTATTTACTATAAAAACCTCTATATTTTTTTGTTTACCTCCATATTTATTTATAAATGTTGCCCCCCCAAACTTTCCAACCATGTAATATCACTAGAGTAACAAGTGGATCGAATATTTCTCCATAGCAAAATTATGCTTCTTGTAAAATTATTCTCAAAACCACAATATACTTTCCAACCTCCAATAATTCTTATTTCAACATTATAATTATGTTTTAGCGTATCACACCAAGATAATTGAGGTGAGGGAGATGTGAAATGTCTATGGTTAGCATTGACATCACATATGGCATAAATTGTCCCAATATAATATTTTTAAACTATTAAAAAAACAGTATGGATGAGATGTGTTGTTGGAATATTCACACCATCATTTTTATATTTTGCATGCCTGCATGCAAATCTACATGTTGCATGCATTTACATGCCACTACATGCATCCAGTCATCATGTTGGTAGTCCTATCAGCACCTAGAGCTCACTTTCAGCTCCCCAAAGCCTATCTTCAGCCCCCATTTGGCCTCCTACCTACCTAATGCGCTCTCCTTGACTGTTCTGCATGACAAGTGCGACTTTGCTCACCTACCACCAGTTATCTCTCAGTTAGGGCGCCTTATCTTACCTACCAGGAGTTATCACTTAGTTAGTGCATTGATTTAGTAGTTCTTCCACTGATTTCTCATGCTGACTGCTTATAGCTTCTAGTTAGCTATTTCTGGAGTTCCACTTGACTATTTGAAGGCCTCATGTGCCCCCCCCTTGAAGTCTCCATTCCTTGATTTATGCCTAGATGGTTCTGTTAGACTTAGTTAGACACACTTGATTGACTATTACCATTTATGACTGATACTACTGACTGGATGATGTCTCCATTGTTATCCAAGCTAGACTTTGAGCTAGATTCGAATGGCCTACTTGGCTAATTCGAATCCTATATGATGCTACATCACAGTTTATTGTAACACATTCATTACTTTCATTGATTCACATAGTGCTAGCTTACAGCTGATGTATGATACTAATATTGTCCATATTCTGTGTTTATGAGTGATTATTAAGTGCATTCTTCTCTTCTTCTTTGCAACATTCTTGAGAGTTTGATTGTGAGTTTGTTACAGTTGCTAGATCCCCTGCAGATTATCACATGGTATCAGAGCAGTCGACAGCTATTCGAATTGCATCCGTTGCAGCAACAGCAGTTGCAACATTTCTTTGAGCAGTTATCTTTCACTTGAGCACCAGAAGCCTCTGAGTTTCCACAGCAAATCCCGGTGCTATTACTTGAATTCATTGGATAAATCTAGTGAGGTCTAGCCAGGTGTGAAGGACTTAGTCTATGTGCTCAGTGTTCCTAAGGCAGTGTTCATTCGAAGTGTAGCATTCTCCATCAACAAACTTTTCTTGTTTTGTAGTTTTATTCATCCTTTTGAATCCATCCTCAACAGATTCAAATTCAGCAGCTATAATGGATCTCCATTTTTTTTGCAGGTTATTCAAAATATTATGCACTGGTGATTCTACACTAGTGATTCTGCACCAGTGATTCTACACTGGTGATTTTACACTAGTGATTATGCATTGGTGATTCTGCACTAGTAGATTCAATTTGAACAACATCAACTATGTATCTGGAAGGAGTTCCTTCTCTCACTCCATTCTGCACATGGTCTTTTTGATGTGTGTACTGGTATTAAGAGAGATTTTTCTTCCGATGGAGAGAAAGAAGATTGGCTTGATGCTTGTGACGAAGCCTCAGGAAGTATATGTATTACTATGTTTTCCAATATGGAATACCTCATCGATCTTGATGAACATCCAAGTGATCTATGGACTAGATTGGACAGATTATTTGGAAATAAGGAGGAAGAGGTTGATGCTAGCCATTTGGAAAACAAGCCCAGTGATACTTCCTCCAGTGCTCTCTCTATTCATGATTCGACCTCCATCATCTCCCATGATGAAGTTGTTCAAGATAAAGTCGAAATACAACACATGGTTTTAGTTGATCCATCTTCTGATCTGAATTCTAAGCAAAAGATGTCAGTTACTACTCTAGAAGTTGAAGAGATATTTGAAATCTCTACTTCCCATGAGCTTGCTGATGTGTACGATAATGACCTACTAAGCATTTTGGAAGATTTGGGAGGAAATGCATTCACCCTCCTTGATCAAAATCTTCCTATGGACTCCTATTTGGTCATTGGCACATGTTTTCAGAGTTTCACCGAAGATGGAAGATTGTATCATTCACTTGAGTTCAAGTCTCATGCATATCCTTGTGATTTTGGTTTAGATCTCACCACTATTGGTTCAAAGAAGATCATAAGAAGCTATCCTCAAAATCATGGATCTGATTTGAAGTTCAATACATCACCATTATGTCATAGTTCTTTTGATAATGATCTCACCCCTGTTGGTTCAAAGAAGATATCAAAGAACTACATACACTTTCATGGAGTTGATGCACCTGTTGATGTGCAAAATGATGACCTATTGAGTATTTTGAAGGTAAAATCAGATTTGGAAGGCAATGCATTCGCTCTCCCTCATCAAATGCTTTCTTTGGACTCCTATTTGGTCATTGGCACATGTTTTCAGAGTTTCATCGAAGATGGAAGACTCTGTCATTTGCTTGGGTTCATGACTCATGCACCTTTTTGTGATTTTGGCTTTGATCTCACCCCTGTTGGTTCAAAGGAGATCATGAGAAACCGTCTTCCAATTCTTGGATCTGATTTGAAGTCCAAGATACCATAATCATGTCATAGTTCCTTTGGTTATGATCTCACCTATGTTGGTTCAAAGGAGATATCAAGGAACTATCTACACATTCATGGTTTTGATTCTACCTCAGTTGGTTCGAATCACATGCTCCATATTGATATTCATATTATGCTTTTGAAGCATGATCCACTTCTTCCCAAGAGGAAGATACCTCCTTTGATTGATGATCAAGAGAGCGATGCATCTTCACATGATATTTCAAATTCAGAATCTGAAGATGGAGATGATGATGAGGGAATGCTAGACCCAGATCCACAAGAACCCGAAGGTCTATCAATTGATGATGAAGATGAGCGAATGGGAGATCCAGATCCACAAGAACCTGGAGATATCTCACCTGTTTGTCCTCTTCTTCCTCGATGGGAAACCACTGCTCCCCGATCTGCCAGATCATATTTTTAGCATGGAAGGTTTCATCCTTCTCACATTGCTGATCCTCTTCCTCGATGGGCAGCCACGGCTCCCCTATCTGCCAGACCAGATTTTCAGAATGGAAGGTTTCATCCTTCTCACATTGCTGATCATCTTCCTCGATGGGAATCCATTGCTCCCCGATCTGCCAGATCAGATTTTCAGCATGGAAGGTTTCATCCTTCTTACTTTACTGATCCTCTTCTTCGATGGGCAGCCACTGCTCCCCGATCTTCCAGATCAGATTTTCATAATAGAAGGTTTCATCCTTCTCACATTCCTGATCCATTTCAAATCGATCGATCCTTCTTCGAAAAAGAAGGGCACTTACCTCCTTCAGGGGTAAGTGATGATATGCTACATTAGCATCCTTCAGTCTATTTTGAGGGAGGTATTTCTTCCCAGTGGGTTTTCCCTCTTTCCTCACTTAGTTTATTTAGATTGATTGTACGGGGTGACCTTTGGTCTTAGTCACCAGGGCCCTATTTTACTATTTTCAATTATTTCCTCATAGTATAGCTTGAGAGGGGGTGCTGGAATATTCACGCCATCATTTTTATATTTTGCATGCCTACATGCAAATCTACATGTTGCATGCCACTGCATGCATCCAGCCATCATGTTGGTAGTCCTCCCAACACCTAGAGCTCACTTTCATCTCCCTAGAGCCTGTCTTCAGCCCCCATTTGGCCTCCTACCTACCTGATGTGCCCTCCTTGACTGTTATGCATGACAAGTGCACCTTTGCTCACCTACCACCAGTTATCTCTCAGTTAGGGCACCCTATCTCACCTACCAGGAGTTATCATTCAGTTAGTGCATTGATTGAGTAGTTCTTCCAATGATTGCTCATGTTGACTACTTATAGATTCTAGTTAGCTATTTCCAGAGTTCCACTTGACTATTTGAGAGCCTCACGCGCCCCCCCTTGGAGTCTCCATTCCCTGATTTATGCCTAGATGGTTTTGTTAGACTCAGTTAGACACACTTGACTGACTATTACCATTTGTGACTGATACTACTGACTGGATGATGTCTCCATTGTTATCCAAGCTAGACTTTGAGCTAGATTCGAATGACCTACTTGGCTAATTCGAATCCTATATGATGCTACATCACAGTTTATTGTAACACATTCATACTTTCATTGATTCACATAGTTCCAGCTTACAGCTAATGTATGATACTGATATTGTCCATATTCTGTGTTTATGAGTGATTATTGAGTGCATTCTTCTCTTCTTCTTTGCAACATTCTTGAGAGTTTGATTGTGAGTTTGTTACAGTTGCTAGATCCCCTAAAGATTATCACATGTGTAACATCTATTCTTATAAATAGATAAATAATCCAAATATAATAAATAAATATAGGAAAATAATACCAAGACCCCCCCTATATTTATTTATTATATTATGCATTATATATATATCAAAGTGATAACTCGATTAGTTTGGTTCTTTCTATTAGGGTGTAATTGTCATGGAGGTCACATGATCCATTCTCATAAAGTCTTGTAGTGTAATTAGATATTATTGTGGTTAGTGGTTCATGCCACCCTCCATTCAAGAACCCAAGAAGAGGGGGGAAATCCGCGAGAATTTTTCAAGGTAACAACTTACTCACTTTGAACTCTTATGTGTAGAAGGGTCGGGGTAATTATTTCTTATAATAAATAAATAAATAAATACATATTTCTAGAGCTAAGCTCAGTGGGTTAGATTGAGTATTTGAGTGCCATGAATTACAAATAGGAGTTTGCATAGTCAAGTCCCTAGGTTGGTTACCTCTATGAATATTGTGGGCCTCACTTGATATCCCCAATGGGTTAAGTTGTTAAACCTACAACATGTATGTTTACACTAGGTACCATCCTCAAAATGAGGAGAAGGGCTCGATAGGTTTCTCAATATGTGCATTTCATATAAAAAACAACAAATCTAGAGATATTAAGATGGATTTATGGTGGATTTGAAGAACAACTCAAAGATATTTTTATGAATGGACTTCATGTTATTTACATAAATAAAATTAGGATAAATAATTTAATTACTTATAATTTACAATGTTATGCTTTTCAAAATTTAAACATGAAAATATCAATATGGCAATGTATCATGTTGACCACTATACCACACTCCCACAAACACCAATACATTCATATCATCACTAATTTCAATCACATTGGTAACTATGATATTTTGAACCATTGGATATAGAATCTAAATGGAGATGTAATATAGTTAGAAATCCATAGAAGAGAAAAAGAAGGTATTGAAGTAACATAATCTTCAATAACCTAACAAAGAGAGCTCATAAGAGATGAGACTTCAATGCAGTTTCATAGAAATCAAGAGAGAATTCAAGTAAAGATCAAATCTATGTAGTGTTAACAATCTAATTTTTCTCACCTACCTTATCACAAGTTCTATCACCATTATACATCATCAATGGTAGTATTAGCCCCATATTCATCTCATTCATATCCACACGACCTTAGAAATGTGACTGGAAATCGAAATAAAAGTAAAAAATTGACCATATCAAATAGGTTGTGACTTTTACCTCAAAACCCGCAATTGGGTTGACCTTTCCCTCAAAATCCACGACTTGATCCAAAAAGTTAAAATTCAGTTATGAGTTATGGTTCTATGCTTATAAAGAGGAAATGGTGGATGAAAGTGGACAAACCTAACCAATAAGGTCCAAAATAGATAGTTATTTATTTGGTTTTTCAAACTCTAACATCCCCACTAAATCATCAATGAAATGGGGATTATTCTGATTGGAACTAGATCTTAGTTCTATATATACAACCCTCATTATCACCATTTTCATATACCATACATCTACAATATTGTTATGATGTTGAAATTCCACTAGAAAGAAAAAGAGAACCACTATCTTCCTTCTTTCACCATTATGGAGTTAACCATATAATCAGTTGGATAGAGACTTGGACATAAAGGATATCGAAAAATCTCCCCTTAGATCAACTATGGAGATCCTCTACCATCAAAAAATAGTGCCAGGGTGTTGTACACTCATATTCTTTGTAATAGTAAAAACAAATTATTCTTTACATGTTGCATTTTCCATTTATGGCTAGTTTTGTAATGCATGTTGCATGCATGATGACAAATTTATTTCATTTAGTTTAGTTTTATTTCCATTTATTTGATCTTCTAATAGAGATTGCACAACCCTCTAGTAGGTTCCTTTTGTATGGGTGAGTGGGAAACCACACACAACAGATTTGACAACTCCACTAGGAATGAATCCCTTTATTCATCCTTGGTTGTGTTGAAACCATTTTTCTAGCCTCATCCATAGCTGATTAGGGTAGTTTTCATGTTGTGTAGCTTGTTGTTTGTTGGTATATGTTCGCTAGTAGGTAACATGGGTGAAAATCCTTAGTTTTTTGTCATGGTTGTGAGTTGAATTTTTTTTCTTCTAAATTTCAACTTAGGGTTTCACCTTTTATTAAAAAAATTATGACTCCGAATCACAACTTTGCCTTCAAAAAATGCAACCATGCCGAAAAACATAGTGTTTTACCTGATGAGATAAATCATGTTCTTCATTCTCTTGGTTTGATTCAGATTTGTATTTTAGACTATCATTCAATTTCACTTTTTTGTTGGTGGCCTGATTTGCTTTGTATTGGTTGAACTGTGAATCCTTTTAGACAATGTAGGTGGAGAAAGGATTGAAAAATCTTAGTATCTATTGCCTTTAGGGCTTTATTTTGGATTTCCTTTCAACCTCTTTTCCGTTTCAAAAAATATTGTTGAATTAAGCATTTAGTTGGTTTCCTTGATTTGCTTAAAGTTGCTTTGTATGGTTGGTTGAGAGCCTTCTTTTCCCTTCTTTGTAAGTTTGTTGGAGATTATATTTATTTTTCCTTTTTGCTTGAGAAAAAGTGATTGAGAAAATGATCCCTCTTTGATTCCTCAATATTTATTGTTGTTCCTTATTTCATTCACTTTGCTTGTCTTGCTTGAGATTGTTATTTGCTTGCAAACTTAGAAGCGATTCATTTCTTATGAAAGAAATTAATAGATTTTATTTCAAGAAAGAGCATCATTTGTTTCTAGTATTGATTACCATCTCTATTTCTATTTTCTATCTTTATTTCGAAGCATTTACAATTTCATTTAATTGTTTTACACACCACTTGTGCACACACCTCCACACCTTTAATTCAAGCATCACTTGGTTCATGACTCCAAGTGGAGCCTAAAAGTAACCTATAATCTAAAATCACTAAAATACCTCACTTGAGAGACAAAAAGAATAATGTATTTAGGTTAGGAATTTGACAATAGGAATCCAAATAATTCCCCTTAGTCATCTTACATTCGAGACATAGATGTTATTCTTTTAGGGAACTAAAACCCTTTTGTAATGGCCACACTAGAGGCTAGTTTACTAGAAATCTCATCCTTTAAGGGTGGTATCTGCTAAGACTAGGATTAGAGGTATAATTGGGACACCTTTCCTTTTCAGTACTAAAGATCCCATGGATTGTGTATTTCAACCGAAGGTATAGAAACCTACTGGACAAGTTTATGAAGATAGAGTAGTATCTTTTCTATTAGGAATATTACCTAGAGGTGGCTCTCACAGGTGGGAGGGCAGCTGATGTAGATAATAAGGTTGAATAGAGTTACTCCCATTGTCTTTCTCTATAATTGTCTCATTTACACCTTCATGCACTTTCTTGGCGGAGTTGAGATCCCATCAAGTTAAGTGTTTGCAAGGACCTTGTTAGAATTTATACTTGTTTGTCAGTGGTGGATGGCACTTCCATTTGTTGGGGAAGATTTGAGAGATTTTTTATTTTCAAATCATTGTTTTTTGGTAGTTCTCGTTTTAGGACTAGTGGGTCTTTTATTTTTCCAGGGTTTTCACTTCTTTTACATTTACTCTTTGCTTAGTTAGGTCACTTGTGCCACCCACTTTACAATTTTTGTTTGAATATGAATTCCTCTCATTAGTCTTATTTTTAGCTATTACTCGATTTAATGGTATTTTTTGTGCCACCATTGATCCTTTTAGGTACTCCCGTAAACTTCGAAGACGCCCCCCTCTCTACGGGATTTACAATTGGACCATTATTCCACCTCAATATGTGATAACTGAAAACCATCCTACCCTCATAATTCCCCTTCAAGTTATCATATTCTGGATCCTCACAAACCATATCACCACCTTCTTCTAGCACTTATATCTTATTTGATTAAAATCCAACTTCTAAAATGTTTAGTGCTCCTCCTCCTCCTCCTCCTAGAAGAAACCCATTTGGTGGAAACACCAAATCGAATGTTGGTGCGAACTCTTCCTCTATCATTATTATCACTAGCCTCCCATTCATAACTAGTCTAAACCTCTCCGACATGGCCAAATTAACGAATTATCGCATTTAAATTTACCCCACATGGCCTCAAATGCCCACCAAGTTTCCTTCGAACATCCCAACATTTGAAGGTAAAGTAGGTGAGGATCCCTAGAACCATATCATGTCCTTTCATCTATGGTTCTCCTCCAATAGCATCATTGATGATTTCATTCATTTGCTCTTATTCCATAGGACCCTTACTAGAGTTGTTGCTAAGTGGTATATCGAGTAACACTCCATGATACATCCTAATTTTGTATCTTTAGCTTCTACTTTCATGACCTTGTTCCAGTTACCTATCCACTACGATGAGGGCATATAGATCCTTTTTCCATGTTATTAGACATCATCCACCCATATCATGGACCACATCCATGAGTGGAGACAATAAAGGAGTCTTTGTAAGATTAAACTCAATGAATGGATCTTCTTAGACTACTTGAATTTTTTACTCCCCTCCATTAATAAGGATGTTGCTTCCGAGCATCCACAAATTGAAGATGAATCCATTTTGAAGGATCAACAATATGAACTTATTTATGCTCACTTTGGTTACGTATACACTCTCATCTATGATGCTCCCTGTAGTGACTCCATTCGCTGAGATTATCCACGGGCACCCCATTCCACGGATGGTGTGATTGGTGTCGTGGAATCCAACCCAAACCCATATAATCAATTTCCTCCCTCTATGAGAAATGATGGAATGTATTTTCCAAAAGATATATATGTTATTTATTGAATAATGATATTACAAAGAATATTTGTGGCTTAAATACAATTGAAGAGACACATTTGAATGGTGTTTCCTTCTAATGCTGATGCTTAATTAATAATAATAACAAAAATAATATTTAAATTATTTAATTTACTCTAGTTCTATTACAAGCCATCCCTCTCTGAGATAATTCATCCTTGAAGTATTGGTAAGGATAGGTGACGCGAACACAAATATTCGTTCTCCCAAGTAGCTTCATCATTTGGTAACTTTTTCCATTTGACTAGGTATTCACTGACTGATATGGAATGAAGTGTTCTGGTTTTAATGTCTAAAATGAATTTAGGTTCTAGCACCAATTTCCCTTCATCATCTAACATAGGAAATTTTATTTGTATGTGAGTAGTTGGACCAAATTTCTTCTTTAGGCAAGACACATGGAAAACGTCATGTATTTTTCCTTTGTTTGGTATGTCCAGAGCATAAGCCACTTGTCCTACTCGCTTCCGTACTTGATATGGACCATAAAAATTGGGCACAAGTTTATTATTTTTGGATTTTTTAAGTGAAGTTTGTTTGTATGGTTGGATATGAACAACCATGTGGAGATGGGCAGTGGAGATGGACATGAAAGTAGGTGGTAGAGCAAAGTATCGTGGTTACAAAGATGTTATCTTTCTTAGGCATGTATGGGCATGTATGTTATCCTTTTGTAAAGGCATGCATGTGTATGCATCAAGGACAATGCATGGTTTAAGGGGGGAGGGATGTAATGACCCTCTGGTTTATCCCCTGGACATATTATTATTGTTTTTATGTTGGACATAGGGGCACAAGGTGCCTGGACGATGGTTTGCACATTATTATTATTTTTATCATGTTGAACATTACTAATTAATAAAATAAAATAATAAGATCGACCGATGCCATGAAAAAGAGTATGAGGAACCATGATGTTACGAGCAAGGGGTTGTGGGAAAAGTGGTACCTTGTGTTTTGACCTATGCGGTTGTGATACACCCTTCTTGTGGACTTGGTGGACCCTCTTGATTTATGCACCCTCATGTGTTATGCTACCCCTTGTTTTTTATTTTATTCTGGGATTAATTTTAATTGGAGCTAGAGTTTTTTCCTCACCTAGTGTGCCCCTCATGAAAATTTGTAACTCCCACCTTGATGATGACTCTTCCTCTCCCCTATAATGCGCTCTCTTGAGAAGTGAAACTCTTATTTTTCTAATTTGGTAATGTAACTCCTCCCTTTGTGTCTCTGTCTCTCCCTCCAATTCGAATTTCTCTTGGGAAATGGGATTTGGGTGGATGTGAGCTAGTCTCTCTTGTTGGTTATGCATGCTCTTGGATCTTGTTTTTGCTATGGTACTGGTGTGATTGGTTTTGGTTTCTCTTGACATGAGTTTTTTCTGGTTGGTGTGCCCTTGCTGAGCCTATTCCCAAGTTGAGTTACTCTGGAATTGCCAATGTTTTGTCCTGGAATTGCCTTTGGAGATCCTGGATTGGAAGTGATGTGGAAACCAATTTCCATTGGATTTAAGGTTGGACTGATATATTTATGAATCTTTTGTCCTAGAGCCACTGGAATTTCCCTAGAGTGGAAGTTGAGGAAGACTTGCCAATGGGTTGTGGTTGGACTGATTTCTCTTGAAAACTTTGTCCTATAATTGCCACTGGAGATCCTGGATTAGATGTGATGTGGAATCCACTTTCCATAGGATTGTGGTTGGACCAATATTAGATGGGTTTTGTAGTTTTTTGCACTCTTGCTTGTGGCATCATGGTTCTAACTCGGGGGTGACCATTGCAAAGTGAGTTTTGGCTTGCATTATGTCTACGGCTGGGTGGAACATGGCACGATCGATTTCGGTTGTGTATTTTGCAAGATAAGTATTGTATTTCATGTTTATTTGAATTAATTGGATATGATATGATTCTTATATGGTTTCACATGAAATGTATGAGAAAATATATGAGATAATTATGGAAGAAATCTCTCATAGATTTAGTTACATTATGCTACTAGTTTTTGGTATTTTGTGAGCAAGTGCTTGAGAAAAATAATTATTTGGCACCTGTGCTACAGATCTGATAATTGTGCCTCTTTTATTTATATTATGTGTACTTTTATTGTGCAATAGCTTAGGAATTATTGGAAACACCTCTCTACAATGTTTCTAGCATCTATTCAAAAACTCGTTCACTTGTTGGGTTGTTTTATGTAGTTTCGAGACTTGGCATGTGAAATGTTTGATAAAATGCCTAAGTGAGATAACTGATATTATATCTGATAATTACACTTTAAATGTATGAATAAATGTGTGGATGAGTTCTTAGATAGTTCTAGATTTGCTTATCGAAATCCTAGTTTTGTTTCCATTAACTAGCTCCTTCGAAATAATTGTTTTAAATGGATTTATGACTTTGCATGAGAAGTGTTTGAAGAAATGTTTAAATGAGTTATACCTATGATAAGACTGATAATACATGGTATTTAGAGTTGTAATGGCTTCCGAATGACTCTGCAAATTGTTTATGCATTTGTCTTACTTGATTCCTCAATTTCTAGCCAATTTGGAGAAGTAGATTTAGTTGGTTTGATGACTTAATAAGAGGAATGTTTATGAGAAGAAAGCTACATCCATTTGGATGTAGTAGACCTATGATATGATTTCCATGAGATACACTATTCAATACTTTCTTATTGTTTTTCATTTGGAAACTAGAAACAAAAGCTAGCTTCAAATCGGTGGAAATTGGTAACTAATTTGTAGATTGAATCTATGTTTTCGTAATTTTTGGAATGTAAAACCATATGCTCTACTTTTGGTACTTTATTTTTTCTGTAGAATTCTATTTTCCATATCTTTACCCTCGCCTTTGTGTGCTCCGTAACTCAGTACAATTGATTGGGTTAAATTCCTGGCAGTGTTTATTAACTAGTTGTTGGCTTGAAAGAATCATCGTTTATGTGAAAGGATCTGACCTGTAAATGAAAATTTATTTGGTTGTATGTGCATATTAAATATATGTATAATGGATGTAGGTTTATTTTTTGGTTCATTGGCATGGTTGCGTGTTGAATTCGTGGAAGACTAGTTGTTTGTGTTAAATATTGGTTAACTAGTCTTGTGGAGTCATTTTCGTAATTGTTTTGTTTAATTAATTGAATAATGATGATTAGGTGATAAAAAAATGAAGTTATGTTAAGTGTCCTCAATTATGCGCTCAGTGTCTCCAAGTGTCACATTAGTACATTAATTACTCGTTAATCATGATTAAGTGAAAATGACCTTTTTAGGTGCAAGTAACATGTGTTATGGCTTAGGATGGATGCATAATGATGTTATATAGTGTTGGATAAGATTTACCAACCTTCGTTCAATTTGCTTGATCAGTTATGAATTTTATTTTAATTTGTTTGGAATTATCGATATTTTGTCACAATTAAATTGTAGAAAAAGAAATTAAATATTTATAAAATTATTCTGCTATGCTAAAATATTCTAATTATCCCTAGAGAGCTAATGATATGTCCATAAGACCCTTTGATAGCCCTGGGGGACATTACATATACCATCATGATGACATAAAATTATTATTAATGTTGTGAAATAAGAGTAAATTGTGGCAAGATGGATAGATTTGTCAGATTAATGAGTGGAATTGATTGTCGAATGGTATAAATGTTGGAATATTGTGGAATCTTAAATATATTCTATGAAATAATCATTAAATGAAAAAAAAAATATTAATTCCCCTTCTTGAGTTATCCTTGGCTTAGTATGGGTTTTGTTGACATAGCACCAAGGTGCACTACATGTGGTGGTGCACTACAATATCCAACATTAGAATTTTGAGAATATCTCAAATTGCTATAATAATAAACAATAGTCTCACTTTCCTATTTTTATGAAAAATAATACTCCTTTTGAAAGAGGTCTCCTCATCATCATTGCAAGGCTCCTTTTGTTAGGTGATAGTGATTTCTAGTATTGGTTCATCTTCGTAGTCTCTCAGCTACATGCCTTATTTCATATTATTTCATTTCTACTTCCTATTTTTGGATCCCTTCTTCTATCCCTACATTTTATTTGGATCATGTCAACAAACGTATCATGCCCTAGCTAGGATTGTGATGAAATGGGATCTTCCTTATGCCTCAAAACCATCTAGATCTCCTAACATATTGAAACCTCTAGTATTTGAAATAGGTTACTTATGTCCCTTGACCTAGATATATCTTAGAGGATATTATCAAAAAAATATTGGGAAATATTTTCAACAAAGTCTCTATATACCTTTCCTTTTTCCTATAGACCATGTGTTTATCTAGACCCTCAATGGTCCTTTCCTTTAAATTGATTGAGGTTTTGAGTCAAATGCAAGAAAAAAAGGTCATAATATCAAATAGGCAGTTCTTCACATTCCAATACATTTAATATTATTCCAATTTCTTCAAGTTACCCTTTACATTAGTAGTAAGTCCATATTTTATTTATATTTTGATTATGTAATTGAATTTATGCTACCTTTGCATGTGCATTTGAATAATGTTTTGAAGGATCCTTAAACAAGATCAAGTTCAAATATGCAACATAGTCCATCACTCTAAAAATGCCACAAGCTCTTATCCAAAGTAAGATACTATAGGTAGATGGTATATGAAAATAGAGAACCACTTTACCTTTCCAATTGTAACATGCCGTATCTAGAAACCATCATGGGCTAGTGGACTTCATCATGAAATAGATCTCTTTTATGACACCCTAGTAGTATGCAGTTTCTCAAAATGTAAATGGTTGAAGGTGAAACCTTCATGTGACACCATCCTATTATATTATTAATGATTTAATAACCACAATTGAAAATCTAATACCTCCCACTATGGTCAAGGGTCCAATAGGTGATATAGAGAAGACACATAGGAGCACTTCCATGTGATCATTTTTTGAAAATTTGAAAGCCAGATCAACTATGTTTCATCCAAAATTAACCAACATGCCCCCTTCTATTGAGTCAACTAAAATTCCAAGTTATCCAAAGTATGATATCGATATTACCCAAAACAATTCTACCAGGAGATCCAAAATGTGTCGAGCTTAGAGAAAAAATGTCCAAGTGCATACAAAGTTTAGTTCAGTTGTTAGAGAGTGGCGATGAATTCTCTCTTCCTATACATATGCAAAGTAAATACCAAAATTGATACAACCATTATTTATATGGTGCTCAGTTGTATTCCCTTCCTGTGTCCCATGTTAGGATTGGATTATCATGTTGTGGTAATAATTGCATAATTTCAAAACCTAAAATATATGTTCCAAATCTTGGGTTTTTTTATCCTTGCACATGTATGCATTCCTCCCAAATAGTCAGTAGAAATTATGCCATTTTGTGGTCCTCTTTATAGTCAACCTGATTACTTGAATATTTTTAAATACTAACATATCATTTCCATGTATAATATGTGTATGAAGGTTATGATTCTAACAAATTTAACAAGAAGAACCTATCATATATCAATAGCCACCCACACACTCATGTGAACATTGCAAAGTTCATAAATAGTTTTAGGTGCTTATTGTTAAGTGGAAATTGTTCATTTGAGGAACACTCTAATGAAAAAGATTTCTTTAGGAAAGGAAGGCATCCAAATTTGTTCTTGTGCATACATTATGTAGTTTGTCTCCTAGTGACAAGTTGTTGATAAACTATACCTTTCATAGACCACCAACCTCTCATCAAAGATGACTTGCATTGGTAATACCTTTAGATGTCCACTTGGGGCATAAGAAAAAGATTATTGACTAATTGTACTTTTATTTTTATTTTCAATGGATTTAATGTAAATATATTGCTTAATTTGATATTTTTTTTTATAAAGTTGTTGATTTCATGTGTACTATTGGAAAATAATTCCTTGCTTCTAATAAATGTTTTGACTAATGTTTGAACATAATAAATGCATTGTGTTTACTAATATAATCAATTTAATGTTTAATGAGCACATGTGGGAGAGGAAGCATACCAAGAATGGTTGTATCAACCACCTATTCATTTCCCACTATGTCCCAAGTCACCAATTCTAAATGTCTACAATAGCATCATTTCTTCACATGTTGAGGACAAAGACAGTGATATAGAGGTCAGTATGGACAATTTATTATGGGAGACCTATGCCATGGAGGAAATTTTGTCACATTCATTCCAATAAGATGAGCTAGGGGATGATCATTATATCACTGATGTCTTCTTCGAAATCCTTAAATATTCTTCCACCATACCTCTCTCTGGACATGGGTAAAGGTTTACCCATCTAGTGATAACAATGGCAGTATAAAACTTTAAATAAATGTATGGTATTTTAGATGTTTCTCAACACTATTGAGGTGACTAATGATTAAGAACTGTATATTTTAATGAATCTTAGCACACAATCAACGATGTAAATGGATTTCATGCATGAAAGATGATGGTACATTTCTATTTCCCACTAATTGCAAGTTACTGAAAGATAAGGTACTTACAAGTTATATTGTCCCACGCAACGACTACAAAGAGGCAAATCAATGACTTCTAAAAGGGTTAGGTGTTGAGTACATATCATATCATGCTTGTCCAAATGATTGCATTCAATACATAGGTCAATACATGGACAAAAAGATATGTCTATAAGGTGGTCACAACTTGTATGATAAAAGAAAAAAGAAAAAAAAACAAGGGTAATTAGGTACATGGTCCTACTCATAAGATATTGAGGCACATGCATATAATCCCAAGGATTCAAAGGCTCTTTCATTGCAAATAATTATCCGTGATGAAGGCCTGGCATGCCTGCAATAGAAGTGAACTAGGAGTTATGTGTATCCCAGTGGATTTGATAGCCATGAAGTATATGGAGGATACATGGCTTGGTAAATTCAAAGATGAGGTATGAATCCTTCTATTGAGCATAGCCATGGATGGAATTGGCCCTCTTCCCTCCAAAACACCAACTATTCTATTTGAAAAGTGGCAGTGGTTAATAATAATCTGTCCCCATGGTTGACTATGAAAAATGAACATGTTATGTTGGCTATTATAGTCCTTGGTATAAGATAAATGAAGAGAATGGATGTCTACCTCCAACCTTTAATCAATGAATTGAAGTATTTATGGGAAGGGATACTGCATGTATATGATGTCTCAAGACCCATCCTAGTGTAGAGGTCTTTTACACTATATGGAATATGTGTTTACACCAAACACATGATTATCGAAGACTATTGGATTATGTAGGTAATTATGTTGATTAATTTTCCTATATCCATAATGTTATTTGGCATACTTGCTTTTGTGCAATTGCCTTATTTATTGCTAACACATTTCATATACAATAACAACGCAGGTCTTGTAACAAAAGGGTATCATGGATGTAAACATTGTGGACCCTCTATAAAGGCTAGGTGGTCCAACCACCTAGTAAAGCTAGGGTATCACTGCTCAAAGTTATTCCTCCCTAAAGACCACCCTTATAGAAGAGAAATATTTTCTTTCAATTTTAAAATAAAGAGAACTCAAAGACCTATAACGTTGGAACTAATAAATTGGCTTACAAAATATGAAATAGATTAGAAGAAGGAAATTCAAAAATTATTTGGTTCTAATGGGAGACTATGTTCTACAATCATTAATTTGTCAACATCTATGTTGAAAAAATGCCCATTGGGATGAAAAGGAAATCTATATTTTATGAGCTTCCATATTGGGAGCATCCTAAGATACTCCACTTACTAGATACCATGCATATATGAAAAAATGTTTCATTTTCTTTATGGAGGAAAATGCAATCAACAAAAAATACACATTGGGTGTTAGGGGAGACCTTATTTATTCAAATACTAAAAGGAAATATTGGCCAAGAAAATAAATTAGAGGAGAGGCCAATCCCTCTTGGTCTTTTAAAGATGGTGATGTCCCATGGATTTTGAATAAATATGATCTTTCTCTAGTGAAGGATGCTACATTGGGTGTGGAGGTACCTTCTTTATGTAGTTTAAAACTATGACACTGCTTCATTGTAGAAGAATATTTTTTGTGTAATATCCCGAGATATTACCTCTTAAAAATGGCCATTGATTGAAACAATTATTGTTTGTCATATATTTTCCTTTCGTTAAAATTGTGAGTATTAGAAAAAGGCATCATAAATTTTTTTATGGTGCATATGCAATTAATTTGAACATATGTAGTTAAAAGACAAATTGTTTAATTTCTTAATATAATTCCAATTGGGGAAGCCACAAGGAAAGACGGTTTGCTACCATTGGGAGAAAGGGGGAAACTTCCAATATTTGGATAAGTGGATTGGCCAAGTGTCACCACTGAAAGAACACTTGTAAACCTTTAAAATTCTCAAGAGACAAAGGACTATGAGATTATTAGCCATGTCCCAAGAATCCAAGGGATGGCTAATCGTAGTATGAAGAAGAGTCTAAAGGGCCCAATACTCAACTAGAAAGGGGGGGGACCTGGTAGAGGGGAGGACACAAAAGGAATGAGAAATTTCTTATGTAATGTTTCCCTGAGCACTCAAGGGATGTGTTATCCATGCACAATGGAGATTTGAGGAAATACTGATAAAGAGAAAGAGGATGAAAAGGTTGATTCAGTGTTAACGATGGATTGTTAACTTCCTTATCTTAGTGGTAGAAATCTGGCTCAAGGTGGTCATTACAGGGAACAAATTTAACTGGAAAGACCTAAGGTTGGGTGGCTCATGGCTCACCCATTTTTTTTCCATTACATTTACGAAATATTCTAGATAAATGATATTATAATGATTCTAATTTATTACTTTTATTCTTAAGAGTTTATAAGAAGTATTGTTTTTCTTTTACTATCTACACATGAAAGGATATGTTTTTACTATTATACTCATTTATAAAAGAAAGTAAATATGTGTACTATTATGTTTAAATTACACAATTAAGTATATAGTTTTATTGTTATTACTTAGTCAAATAAGTAAATATACCTGGGAGATAGTCTTTAAACTCAGTTTTTATTTGTGAATGTGTAAAAACCTCTCTGAATGTATATGTTAATAAACCGATGGAAAATTCCTATAAAACACCAATAAATTCCATCTGTCACCATAATGTAACTATTAGCAAGAAGTATAGGAAAAAGAAGGAAAAGGGGAGAGGGGATGCTTTGGACAAGGAAGAGTCTCATCAGAGGGGGGATTACATTCCGTTATCATCTAGAATTTAGGTTACAAAAGAGGAGTTACTAGAAAAGGAAAATGATTTGGGGGCCCTTAGAGATTTGATGCCCTCTAGGAGTGTTCCTTAATGTATTGCATCTCCTTCAATGTTAGGGGTTTAGGGGGAGGCCCAAAATTTAGATCCCTTAAAAGTTTCTTTGAATCCAATAAATTTGATATATATTTTAATTAGGAAACAATGTATGTGGCTGTGAAGGCATGTGAATATTTTCTAAAGTTTTTGAAGGATTGGGAGGTCTATACAATTGATGAAAATGGTCAACCAGGAGGACCTTTGGCTAAATGGAATCCTCTGGTTTGTAAATTGACACCTTATAAAACTTATGTTGGAATTCTGCTTGAAGGAAAAATTAAAGGTTTTTTCTCAAGATGTCAATTTACTGAACATTTATGCTCCGTATAAAGACAAAAGGACCTTTTGGGAGAGAATTGGTTCATGTGGGCTTCTAAATTGACCCAACTTGATTGTAGCAGGTGATCTAAATTTCACATTACACTCTTTTCAAACTTGGGGAATGATGTCTTCTGTGGATCCATTGGATTTGTACTTCCAGGACCTCTTCGGTAGGAATAATTTTATTGATATTGTTCCTCACAAACTTTGTCCCACATGGAAAACTAAGAAATTGGGAGATGTTGGAGTAGGTAAAAGATTGGATCAGTTTTTTATGTCTGAATATTTATTGAGTTGATGCTCTAGATACAAATCGTGGAACCTGGTTTCAAATATTTCTGACCATATACCTATTGCACTTCAGATTGATGGGGAATATGTTCCTTCAAAATTCCCCTTTAAATTTAATCAAGCATGGTTGAAAGATGCGAATTTTTGTAGGATGGTTATAAATTTTTGGTTAAATCTGATAGTGCCTGAAGGTTTGGATGTGATAGATAGTATGCTTTTTAAGCTTAAAAATATCAAACATACAATGGTCTCGTGGATTAAGTCGAAAGAGGAGGAAGAAAGAAAAAAATCTATGTTTAATTGATCAAATTCATGAGATTTTATTAAATAATATGATTGACAATTTTTCTAGAGTAGAGAGGGCTAAGTTAATTGAACTGGAATGTAAGAAGGATTCTTTATTGAAAAAGGAAGAAGAAGCTTGGAGGTTTAAGAGCAGAGTGGTTTGGATATCTTCTGGAGATAATAACACAAGAAAATTTCATATATATGCCTCTTATAGGAAAAATATGAATATTATTTGGGACACCACTTCACCTTTTGTGAATTGGGTTAATTCTCATATGGATGTTCAGAAGGCAGATGTGGATTTCTCCAGTAAGCATTTTATAGACTCTGGAAAATCAAATATAGGTAATCAGATGAAAGTAATTAGTCATTATCCTTCTTTTTTCAAGAGAGGAAGGTTTACAGCTTGGGAATCTTATTAGTTTGGAGGAGGTGGAAAATGTGTTGTCAAAATTTGAAAAGGATAAAAGTCCCAGTCCAGATGGTTGGCCAGTGGAACTTTTTACAAATCTATTTAACATTATGGGGAATGATCTGTTGGAGGTGGCCGAGTTGTCTAGAAGATGGGGGTATGAACTCTACTTTTATTTCTCTTATTTCGAAGAAGGATAGACTTGAATCCTTCTTTGATTTTAGGCCAATTTCTTTGTGTAATTTGGTTTATAAGATGGTTACCAAAAGTATTGCAAACCGAATAAAACCAAAGTTGTAAAAAGTGGTCTCTAAAGAATAGTTTGGTTTTATATCCAATAGAAAAATCTTGGATGTTATTGGAGTCTCACAAGAATGTCTTAATTCGGTAAAAGTTAAGAATCTAAGTGACTTAATTTAAAAAATGGATCTTGCAAAAGCATATGATAAATTTAATCGGGTTTTCCTCAGGCTCATTCTGCTACAGATTGGAATTCCAGTTGAAGTTACAAATTGGATCCTAGCTTGTGTTTCTTCTGCAAACTTTGCAGTACCTATTAATTGGGCTCCTACATGTTTTTTTTGTAGTTCCATAGGTCTCAGGCAGGGCTGTTCCTTATCCCCTTTGCTTTTGTTGTTGGTTATTGAAGGCTTGAGTAGAATGATTACCGAGGCAAAGCTGAAAGAGAAACTCTATGGTATAAAAATATCATCAGCCCTGAAGATCACTCATCTTATTTTTGTTGATGATGTGATCATTTTTGGTTCAGGGAATTTGGAGGAATGGAATATTCTTCATGAGATCTTAACGGTTTTTTGTAATGCTTCGGGTATGGAAATCAGTATGGAAAAATCATTTTTTTATCAACATAAAGTTTTTGAGGATGTGTTGGCATAAGTCAGCTTTATTTTCCTGTTTAAAATAGAAATATTAGAATCTGGTTTAAAATATCTTGGATATATGTTGAAGCATGACAATTACAGGAATGAAGATTGGATGTGGTTAGTTAAAAAAATTGAAAAAGGGACTGGGAACTGGGCCTATAGATCCTTGTCTTTGGGTGGAAGACTCACTTCAATTCGAGTTGTACTTCAGGGTATCCTGGTATATTGGTTCTCTTTAGTAATGATTCCTCAATCCATTATCAATATCATTCGTTCCACAATTTTCCATTTTCTATGGGCTGGTTCAGGTATAGAGCACAAATTTCACTTGGTATCTTGGGAGAGACTTGCATTGCCAAAATATTTAGGGGGTTGGGATATAAAAAAATTGAAATGGTTTAATACAACTCTATGTATGAAGAGTATGTGGTGCAATATTTTTGATACGGGTTTATGGAGTTTGGTCACAAGATCAAAATATCTCAAGCGAATTTCTTTAGTTAGATGGTTCAGATCTGCAGAGTATGTGCATATGGGATATTCAATCATTTGGAACAATTTTCTCAAAATTATGCACTGGATCAGGAAGTGGTCTTCATGGGATGTTGGGAATGGAAAAAAAATTATATTGGCATCTACCCTTTCATAGGGGACAATGGGGACTATCAACTGCCTCAAGAAATTCTGGATCATAATGTTGATCTTGAATTTTATACTCTTAATCAAATCAAGAGGTCGTGGTGGTCGATTATTGATGGTGATTATTGGCTTAATTCCATAGATATTGGCATGTATGGTAGTTGGGAAAACATTTGGGACAAGTATATTAACTCTCTCAATTCAGTTGGTATAAGATTAAGAGATTCACGTGATAGATTAACTTGGGTAGGGAATAAAGCTACAGGTCATATCGCTGCAAAGGATGCATATGAGGTCATTGTATCCTCTCAGTATCAGTTTTACAGGAAATGGTGGCATGTTAAGCTCTGGAAATGGTATATTCCTCAGAAACTTAAATGTATTTTTTGAATGGATTTAGAGGACAAACTTCTTACTTGGAAAAACCTTTTGAGGCGGGGTTGGAATGGTCCTAGTTATTGTACTTCATGCAAGATGGAGACTGAATCAATTGAACACTTATTCCTTTTTTGTGTTTTTAGTAAGAATGTTTGGGATATGGTTTGTGAGGATTTAAATATTCAGACTACTTGGGGGGATTCATATTTTGATGAATGTTTCAGGATTTGGGGTATTAAGGAAAGAAAACATAAACTTTTACCTAACTTTATTTGTTGGATGATATGGAACATGCAAAATAAGGCTATTTTTGAAGAAAAAAAATCCAAATATCCAACTTTGTTGCATCAAAAGTATCAGTTTATACAAGGAATTTTACAAAGAAGGGAGGAAAAAATTGCCAAATGGTCTTTCTGCACCTATTTTACCTGACTCTTCTGTAGTTGGTTTTTTTATGGAGCTTGTGTTGATGGATGTTGTGGAAGTGGTATGATCATTATGATAAAAAAAGAGCATATCTTTAAATTATGGATGGGAAGTGGAAAAGGCAACAACACTAGAGCTGAACTGATTGGTTTATGGGGTGTTCTTTTTGTTGCGGCTTCTATAGGTATTGTTCTATAAAAAATTATGGTGATTCAAAGGTGATAATTGAATGGGCTATGGGCAGGTATAAGCTACAAGTACTTCAACTCAATCTTTGGTGTTCCAAGGTGCAGGATTTGATGAACTCTTTCTCTCATATCTACATTTCTCATATTTCCAGATCTTTCAATATGGAGGTGGATCAGCTTTCCAAAAAAGGTGTATCCAACTTTGAAGGTCAAATTTTCTTTGAAGAATTTATGGAAGGTTTAATTATTAGGGAAGAGATAGAATATATATTTTAAAGTTATATTTCCTGGTAATTTTTTTGTGGGATTTCAAGTCTGTTCATGTTAAGGCTGCATTTTCACTCCTGTATTGAAGACTATTTTGGTTATTGTTGGTGCTTTCTTATGATACATCCTGTATTGAAGACTATTTCATAAGTATCTGTTAAATTAGCTTTGGTAGATAGCTGAGAAAAAGTGATGTTAGTATGGAGATGTATGATGTAATTTGATTCTTTTTCTTTGATTCAATGAACCGCAAAAGAAAAGTTTTTTTTTTTCTTTTGAAAAAAAGACAATTGCTAATAAATATAATTACAAAATTTATAAATAATAATATAAAACAATGTCATGTACAATTTCCTTATTTACAACTTTTTTTTAAGTGCATTATTCTTCTTCAATAAAATTACATATTTTTATTTTTATTTTTTAAAATACTTATTTTACACCATACATATCACACCATTTATTCATAAATTAATTTCAAACAACATATTATATTATATTATATTATATTATATTATATATATATATATATATATTGATATATTGTTTCACATATAGTGAATCTACAAAATATATATATATATATATATTGTTTCACATGTAGTGAATCTACAAAATATATATATATATATTGTGTCACATGTAGTGAATCTAAGTCGTTAAGTATGTATATTATTATTTCACATGTAAAGAATTTGAATCATTATGACAAATTCCCTTCCCTTTCTTTCATAATGCACTTTGATAATGATAGCAAAAATACATCATTTCGATACACAACCTAAACATATTAAAAAACAAACCTTTCAAAAATCTTCCTTATTTACAACTTTATTTTATTAGGCGTTTTAATAATGATACTATAATTTTTGCAAAGAAAGTAATGAATTGTGCTATGACAGAGTAATTACTAGTTCAACATGTATTAAGTCTATTTTATTCAACTTTGGAGCTCGAAGATTTTGAACCAACCATTTGGTGTAGACTTTTTTTAATTGGGTTTCTTAAAACAGGACTTTATATTTTAATTTCTAAAAGTAATTATAACTTTACATTCATTAAAAAATATATAAATCTTCACTTTTTTAAATTTAACATTAATATTTTCTATAATATTATATTACTCATTTTAATACTACATTAAATTTTTCTATAATATTATATTACTAATTTTAATATAAAAATATAATATAAATTTTATGTATTAAATTCTTAAAAATATAATATAAATTTAATGTATTAAATTTTTATATATGCACATTCCCTAAATTTAAAAATTGATATCCCATACAATTATTTTGTAAAAGTAGATTACTACTTTATTATCACAAAGATGTTATATAGGAGCTCTAAAACATTTTAGGTTTTGAGAGTTGATTACATAAACTATTCAAGGCGGTTACACTTCTTTTCCTAGCCATCCTCCCCTTTCTCTTCTTACTTTGAGTGGCGACTGGTATATACTAGATCAAAAGTTTGAGCAAATCAGGTGGCAGGTTCTCCAGTGGTGAGGAGTTGGCTCCCTTTGGTGCGGTGACTGTGGGGGCAACTGTGGCAAGGCGTTGCTTGGCTCAGGAACGATTGTGGTGATAAATGTGGCACAGGGCTAGCTCGGTGGCGGTCCGTGGAGTGCGCGGTGGCAATAGTGCCCTATTCTCACAACAAGTGGCTTAGATGGAGGCATCCAATGGAGCGACAGAGTGCGTGGTGGTTCATGGTGGGTGCCCTCTCGCAGAACCTTTTCTACATTCAAATTTTTGCAACAACAACACAATATTTATGGGAACTACTCTGAACTTGCTGCATTCTAATGCTCGCGAAGGGAAACATGGTCATCTCTAATTTGTTTAGTTTCAGTTGGCATATACCTATGGCCTCTTTATATTTTTTGCTCTCTTTGAACAGTTTTTTTTGTAAAGATGCTTAACGCATAGTTTAATTGTCCCATAATACAATTGTTTTGGTTCTTAGTAGTTCTTTGAGCAGTGTTTTTATGTGCTTTTGCACTTGTTAACCTTCAAGGGTCAATAGGTCTCTGAACAATGTGTTTTACTTTCATTAATAGAATGCGATTTATTTTATAAGGAAAAATCATATAATTGTTTAACATTATTATTTTCTTGCACACTTTGTTTCTTTACTAAAATATTATTTTTGATAATACTTTTATTATTCAATACATTTAACATAAAATATTCAGTCTTTAATTTTCCTTAAAAACAATTATTTTAAATATTAATTTAATAGAAAACTTTAATTTAATTTAATATTTGCATGGTACATAAATCTGGGGTCTATATAAAGTGAACATAATGATACTTATCAAGGTTCCACTTACATCTAACTAGACTCAAGGAAGATATATTTATATAAAGTGAAGATAATGATACATATCACGGTTCCACTCACACTTACCTAGACTCAAGGAAGATATATTTATATTTGGCGAGATTCTTACAACGTGGAGATTATCCTTCTTGAACATTTAATCTCACTATATTAATGAAACCATCAAGATGCC
The DNA here is from genome assembly GCA_027924585.1 of Larix kaempferi. Taxonomy (NCBI): domain Eukaryota; kingdom Viridiplantae; phylum Streptophyta; class Pinopsida; order Pinales; family Pinaceae; genus Larix; species Larix kaempferi. The sequence goes on from BSBM01000361.1 coordinate 24,123,179, forward strand.
CATAAAGTCTAAGTTAGCATATAACCTAGGAAAGTGCGACTTTTGGTGGGCACTTTGACTTGAGGGTCACCATTCTCAACTTTCACATGAAGCGTTGGTTGGGTTGTTATTAAAATAATAAGAATATTAGAATACATTGAGTCTTAGTTGGGCCGTTGTTAAAATAAAATAATAAGAATAGTAGAATATATTAAGTTAAAAAATGGATTGGTTTATTTGAAAATTTATTTTTGTTTTGTTAAAAATGTTATAAGAAAATATTTATAAATTTGTATAGTTGTGATAAGTAAAAAAATTAGAAAAATAATATTATAATAAATATATTGAAATTGCAACTTAATGTGAGTGTATGCAAGATATTTTAAGAGAAAGTTTTTTTCATCTTCAATCCTTTCAGTGTCACAAAGATAATAAAATTTTCAGCTACTACATTTTAGGAACTGTCCAAGACTCTATTTCACTACAAAGCTAATAACAACTTGTTTTAATTTTAGCGATGTTGATTTTCTTCTTTATGCTAGTTAAAAAGTAGAATACTTTTTTATATTTTAAATTAGTGTTGATCACCTCATAGTATTTTTTTTTTTCTTATCATGTAATTCTTTATCGTACAATTGCAAAAATCTAGGATAAACCTGGAACATAGATAGGTCTCGACATGATAAATAATACAATAATAAATATTGTATTTTGCTCTCTTGTACAATACAAGAGATCACCAAAATATATAACAATTTGGTGTAGTTTTACCTCATAATTCGTTGATATGTCAACTGGGAAAACAAGGTGTACCAAGCTAATAGATAAGCATACTAGCCTGGTGGATAAGTTAGCCTATTAAGCTTAACCACTTGTACATACACTAAACCACCCCTTAAGCAAAACATAGGGAGTAAACATAATCAAAATAGGGTCTCTACAATAAGGCCTACTTAGACACCCAAGTACAAAAGTCTCATAAGTGGAGAAAGGAGAAAAACCCATATGATAAAAACTCCTCCTCAAAAAAGAGACAAACATCAAAGCTGAAAAAGACCTTGGATTTGAATCTGAAAAAGATACCATAAAGAACTCAAAGTAGAAAATTTCAAACCCCGAGGAAATAAGAATAGAATGCACACCACCTCCACAAACTATATTGATCCTCCAAAATGAGTCCCATCACAAAAGGATTGAATAGGTAATCATGTACAATCGAGAAAAACACTACAAAATGAGTGTCCCTATGGACTCCAATCCATATTGTCGGAGTGCATGGGTTGCTAGCCACCTAAACCAACCAATCAAAATATGAATTAATGTTATATATGAAGTTCACTCTAGAGAAGGTTGATCATGATTAAAATGGTGCATCATAAAAAATTACCTAAGGAAGCATTGCACACCAACCCCCTACAATGTTGAACTGGGTGGACACTAGATGATGGAAATGGATGTCATAAATGATGGCAAAAGTATGGAGTTACAAGCTAAAGGTGGTAATGACTGCAAAACAACGTTGGCCACATTATGGAAACAAATGTCTGGTGATACTCTAAGATTATCTACACAAGTGACATGCAATTCATTACTCAAGATGTAGAATGAGAGGTACCATAAATAAACTTGTCATGGAAAACAATACTCGATATCGGTCCCGAAAAACAAGGACATGTTAGGTGCCTATGTACAAATGAGGAATCAAAAAATGTAATACACAAGGGGGAAATCAATGTGGTTTGAAACCACCTATTGGAAAGGGAGTGTAATACTCTTTGCAATGCTTCAAATGGAACAAAAATTGAAGACTCCAGTAATAAGATATGGCAAAAACTTTGTCAATAACCTCTAAAATACAATAAATTGGCAAAAAAACTATGCCAATGAAGCTCCAACAAACCAATTCCATTAATTTAAATGAATATTTGTTCATAATTAAGGAAACCTAGGGAATTGATCCTTAGTCTCTTTCATCACGCACAAACTACATACCATCTCCTCGTGATAACACATGCACATTGGTATACCTTTTAAGATACAAATATAGGTAACTAGAGTTAACTATACAAGAGGGTCCACCACACAAATAGGCCCATCCACATTAGATTGAATGGTGGCATGGAAGGAAAGGCCACCTACTATTCTTCTAGTGAAAGAGTGGCCATGGATTTGTAATAATTCAAACACCCACTATGATGGCACAAAGAGCCAAAATTCCCAAGTCACGATCTACAAAGAGATTGCATTCCCACAGATCATGATCTAGATCTCTAACAAATATGATGTCTAGATCACTTAGTATCCCATGGGTTGTTGTAGCTCTACCGTTGTCTCCTATTATGTCAATTGCACATGATTTAAAGAGAGACACCAACAAAAAATGGCAAGGAGTTCCACAATTTGATGGAGCACTGCAATCTGAGTATGAAATTATTTTTGAAAATAAGATCGACATATGGCTACAAATCCGTGGAAACAGAGCTAAGGGCCAATCAATATTTAGGAGGTATCATTCAACTATGAACCAAAATGTTATGGTTAGGACCATTGATGAGGAATGTAAAAATAATAAAACCAATATTATGTGTTTATGTGTTGAGTTTAGAAAATAATTTGACATAGTGCCCACAAATAACCTTTGAATAGATTAGAAGAGCTAAAATTCCCTTATGAGTTGAGAGTTTTTGTGATAAGGTTGTATGGGAAGGTTATTTACAAATTTAAGAACTTTGAGGAATGGTCAAAAGAAACCAATTGTAATATGGGAGTCAAACAAGGTTTTCCCCTGTCCCCTACCATTTTTGGTTTATACATTAACAAGTTAGAGGGTTGTTTGGAAGATGCAGGTTGTGTCAGTACAACTTTGGTGGGTATAGTCATAATCCTTCTTCTTTATGTTGATGTGATATTGTTCTTATGACAAAGAGTCCATATGATCTTGACAAGCAACTAAAAATTCTTAAGGATTTATTCTCTAGTATGGTTATGATTGTTAACACTGACAAAACAAAAAGATCATGATACTAAAATCCCAAAAGATCACTTATGTTGATTTGTTGTGTGGCAATAACAACTTGGAGGAAGCGACTTCATACAAATATCTCATAATGCATCTTCATCACAAGTTTAATTGGAACTATAACATTGAGAAAATGATTAATGAAGGGTGGAAAGCTTATTATTAGGATTGAAAAGAGTTGTAAATCAACAAACCTTTGGCTTTGGGATAAGAAGAAACTTCTCTTTGATACTCTTGCCACTCTTGTTATCTTATAAGGTTGTGAATGTTGTGGTTGTGACATCCCTAGAGAATTGTGGAGAAGGATAGAGCAAATCCAAAAGCACTTTATAGCATATAATCTCAAAATTAAAGGCAATACGACCTATCCTATCCTCATCATAGAAGCTGTATGTTTTAAACCTATGAAGTGAAATAATGCATACAGATTCTTAATAAAAATAGAGATTACACAATGGAAAACATACAATACACATATATTTACCCTAGAAACCCTTAACAGGGAAAACCAACAAAATTTAGAGTCGTACCTCTATCTTTCTCAGTGTGTTTCCAAAACCAGCAATACAATATTTAGGCATTCCAAAACATCCACAATCCTAATCCATTAACTTGGATTATATTTAGACTAGAATCCCTTAACTAGGATTAATACATATTTTTTGATAAAATATTAATTATGCAACCCACATGCAAAGAACATAACACATACCCAACATTCTTCCACTTGTTGTTTCCATTGCAAGATATTGAACCATGTACTGATAGGGTCACAAGTTAAGGGAAGCAATGCCCATATATTGTCTACACCAAGAGAACTTCTCAATATTGACAAACTTCGTCAATGAGTTTGCGACTTTCTTCAAGGTGTCAACCTTTTATAGCAACACCTTCTTGTATTGAACCATATCTCTCACAAAATGGTACTGTGCATTGATATGCTTTTTTTTAGCATGATAAGCAAGGTTCTTTGCCAGAAATATTGCACTTTGGATATCACAATCTAACCTTACATCTTTCTATACAAATCCAATACCTAAACACAATCTCCGCAACCATACAACTTCTTTACTTGCATGGGTGGATACCATGTATTCAACTTATGTGCTTGAGAGTGCAATTATAGCATGTCTCTTGCTCATCAAAGCGATAGCTCCTCCAAATAGGTTAAACACAAAAACACTTGTAGATCTTCTACAATCAATATCTCCAACCCAATTTGCATCAACAAATTCATGTACATCTATTACTCTATCTACACCAGGTCTTCCTTGGTAGAAGATTGCATAATCTGTGTGCCATGCAAATATTCGAAGGGCCCTCTTTACAACTGTCTAGTGCTCATTTCCTAGTTTTGACATATATCTACCCAACACTCCCACTACATGAGAAATGTCCAGTCTAGTACATACCATTGCATACATCAAATCACCGACAACACTAGCATATAGAACCTGTGACATGTCTTCTTCCTCTTCCCGTATATTGGGACACTAACCTACATATTACTTTACACCTACATGAATAGGGGACCTTGATTAGCTTAGTTTTCTACGTGCTAAATCTATGTAGTATAATCTCAACATATTTTCTCTTATTCAACTAGAGTTTCTTGTTTGCACAATCTCTTTTAATATCCATTCCCATTATGAATTTTGCAACACCAATATGCTTCATGTCAAATTTGGAGGATAGATGTGATTTCACCCCCCTTATGACCCTCATGCAGTTTCCAATCAACAATATGTCATCAACATACAATACTATAATATTAATTAAGTGATCACCAACTTGCTTGGAACATACACAGTGATGAGCTTTGCTTCTCACAAACCCCAATCCAAGGATGTATGTGTCAAACTTTTTGTACCACATCCTTGGATATTGCTTTAGACCATAAAAAGACTTCTTTAGCTTATAGACTAGCTCTTTACTTCCCCTTACAGTAAAATTTTTTGGTAGTTTCATGTATATTTCTTCTTCGAGATCGCCATGTAGCTACAATGATGTCTTCACATCCATCTACTCTACTTCAAGATCAAAAGCAATAGCAGTAGAAAGAACGAATATGATAGAAGTTAAATTAGCAATTAGAGAAAAAAAATCACCAAAATCAATTCCCTCTACCTGGGAATATCCCTTTGCTACTAAGTGGGATTTGTACTTCTCTACTTTACCTTCTGCATTCAACTTCTTCTTAAACAACCATTTTCTACCAATAGTTTTTCTTCTAGTAGGTAATTCAACTATATCCCAAGATTCATTTTTATCCGAGGCATCCATTTCTTCACCCATGGCATTCTCTCAAAGATCGCTATCCTCTAAATCAATAACTTCCTTCACATTTCTAGGATCATCATCAATAATAGATAAAGAAAAACAAGACAAAAAATCGGGAGGGGAATACCTTTATGATTTCCTTCTTTCTCGATATGATATCCTCAAAACTGGGGTATGAGGTTCTTCTTCTTCTTATTCAGCTTCTTCTATTGAGTCAGATTCTTCATCCTCCAACTCAAACCTTGTTTTCTATGGTTACCTTTCCATTGGAGTGACTTCCTATTTAGGAACATCTTTAACTTCTCTAGAAACAACATCTTGACTATAAATATTATTCTCAGTTATTGTGTTCCAAAGTTTAAAACCTTTCACACCATATTTGTAACCAGTACATTTTTCAGATTTATTATCCAGCTTACTCATTTTTTGTATTGGAACATGGACATAAGCATCACACCCAAAAACTTCCAAATTTTTAATAGAGGTTTTTTTACCAATCCATACCTCATGTAGATTTTTGTCAACCAATGTTGATGTGGGTGATCGATTTACCAAGTAACATGCAGTATCCACTACCTCTTTCCAGAATTGATGTCCTCTCCTTGCACCACTGAGCATTCTCATTTCCTTTTCCATTAGTGTCCTATTCATTCTTTTTGAAACTCCATTATGTTGAGGTATGCATGGAGTATTCTTATTCCTTTCTATTCCACACTTCTTATAGAGTTGTTCGAATTCATTCTCGTAGAACTCCCCACCATTATATGTCCTCAACACCTTTATTTTCTTCTCTGTATGATTCTCTACAAGAGCCTTAATTTCTTTAAATGTATCAAATACTTCAAATTCCTTTTGAAGAAAATAAATCCACCTGTTCCTTGAGAAAACATCTATAAATGAAACATAATACACAGATCTACCTAATGATGGAACATGCGAATGTCCAAACACATCACTATGTATTAACTCTAAAATTACCTTTGCTCTTGTAGAAATAGATGCAAATATTGCCCGATTTTGTTTTCCATATATTCAATGTTCACAAAAATCGAAATCTTATGTGCAATCAAACATACCTTCAACCATACCTTTACCTTGTAATACTTGAAGGCCCTTCTCTCCATAATGCCTCAATATTTGATTCCATAACATTGTCTTTCCTCCAAAGACAATAGGGGTTTTTTCTTCTTTATTTACTCCCTCAAGAACCACAGAATTGTTACACCCATTGAAGATTGTGCTTCCCGGTAGTTTGTACAGAGTTTCATTCTGAAATCCTCTCATCAAGATCATTGATACTTATCAATTTTGCTTGTTTCTTTTGCAAACATAGTATGTATTCCTGCATCACCCATCTTTTCGATGGATATCAAGTTTCTAGCTAGATCTAGAATGTGTAAAACCCTTAGGAGAGTTTTAATCCTTCCATCCTTGATATGCAACTTAACTCCTCCACATCCAATGATTTTGGTTATTGAACCATCTCCTAAGAAAATATATGTTACAAACATAAATAAAATAATAAATATATATAAACTAACAATTAATTAATAATAATTATATTTATAAGAGGACACGACTCCTCTCAAAGGCTGCCTAACAATATATAAAAATGGCTCTCAATGTAATATTATTCATCACAATTCAATTATTATTCAATATGTATTATTTATGAAGATGGATCTCTTCTTTATCCAAATACGGATTCTCCATAACACACAGATTCGGTGTTACATTGGTATCAGAGCCCCTTCTTGGGCATTTCGTTTATTTGGCTTTTGGCCAAATAATTTGGGAGTTTCACCAAATTAGGTCTTTGACCTAAAGAAAATAAAATGAAAAAGAAAAGAAGTAAAAAAAGATAAAAAAAGAAGAAGAAGAGAAAATAAGTAAGAATAACATTCATGAAACCGCACATGGTTTTATGAAATTGCACATGGTTTTGTGAGCCCTTGGTTTTATAAAACCAACTCTTAGTTTTATCAAGAACCCAACTCACACCCTTAGTTGGATATTATTAAAAAAAACCTTATAATAAATACATTTAATAATATTATTATTTACAAATAATAATAATAATTATTATATTGTTTTTAGTACTTATTATTATCTTGATTTCATTAATAATAAATTATTATTATTATTAATTCATCAAGTTCCACATAAATCACTAGGAAAACTATTACGTTGGCCATGAGGTCAAAATGGGAAGAATTGGATATGCTTTTTGAAGAGCAAAAGAAAAAGATGGACGAAATGCTTGATCGTATGGAACAATCAATTATAAAAGCTACTCAAAAAGCTATTGTCGACACCTTCAATAAAATAAGCCAACAAAGCAAATTGAAAGCTTCTCAAGACAATGACTCAAAACCTAAATCTAAATCTAACATTCAAAGCCTCGAAGAAGAACCAGATAAAGAACATAAAAATGTCGAAAATAAAGAAGATATAGAAAATCATTATGGAAATCAAGGTGAGATTAATAATATTAATCAAGATACTAAACAAGACAAGGATGCCGAACATCATAGTGATGACAAAAATAACAATGATATATATGCTAAAGATGGAGATGATATTGACCAAGTTTGCGAGAAGAGCCAAGCCAGTGTTGTGGACAATAACAATGATCAATGCAACGATAAGGGATGGGTCCCACCGTGTGCAAAAGAAATCAAATCAGAGAAATCAAATGTTTCAGATTTAAACTATACCTTGACTATCCTCTCACCTCAAAAGAACATCAGTGAGAACAATTATAAGATTAATCAGACACAAGATAAGGTTGGAATCAAGTATATCAAGTCTCTCTCGTTGACAACAAGAAGAGTTAAGATCAATAACCAAGCAAGCAGTAAAAGCATAAATGAAACTTTACCAAATATAGATTTAATACAGATTCCGAAGCAAAAGAAACAAAAGGAAGTAATGGTCATAATCAAACTTGCATGTCTCAAGTCATCAGTTCGACATAGAGATAGAATAAAAAAAACGACATCAACAAACTAAGCTTTGAGGACAAAGCTTCCCTTAAGGGGAAGGCAATGTCACAAACATAAATAAAATAATAAATATATATAAACTAACAATTAATTAATAATAATTATATTTATAAGAGGACATGACTCCTCTCAAAGGGTGCCTAACAATATATAAAAATGGCCCTCAATGTAATATCATTCATCACAATTCAATTATTATTCGATATGTATTATTTATGAAGATGGATCTCTTCTTTATCTGGATACTGATTCCCCATAACACTCGGATTCGGTGTTACAATATATCCTCCATTGTACTTTACATATTCACAAAACCACTCCCTATGAGGAGTCATATGAAAATGTGCATTTGAGTCATTTATCAATTCATCACGATTTGAATGAGTACCTATAGAGGCCATATACAAATCCCCTCCTTCAAAGGAGGCTCTCACCTTTGTTGAATGGGTATCATCATATCCCTTTGCTTTTTCAACATTTTTAGCTCTACAATCCTTCTTATAGTGCCTAGTTTTATCACATTTCCAACATTTCCTCGAATATTTTCGTAGAGATTTAGATCTACCCTTAGATTTAAATCTCCCCCTTGAAGCCTTATTTTTATTTCTTCCTGGGGACAACCTATCAGAAACAAGGAATCCACGCTATGAATATCCATGGTTTTTTGAATCATTTCCTCTTATATAAAGGATGCCAATATTTTCTCAAACTTTAAGGTGGCTTGACTAGCACTACCTGTTGCTACAATCAAACTATCCTAGGAATCTGGCATAGAACATAATAATGTAATGCAATTATATTCTTCATTTTTTTTAATACCAACATAGGTGACTTGAATAACTAGAGTATTGTAGACATTTAGATGGTCTGTCATTGTGTCGTTATCATCCATCCTTAGGTGATACAACTTCTTTCAAAGAAACAATGTGTTTACTAGGGACTTTGATTGATACAAACTCCCTCACTTATTCCATAGTTTCAATGCAATGTTTTTTCCATATACATTCAACAACACTAAATCTGATAGGCAAATTCAAATTTGACTCCTTACCCTTATTTCCAACTTATCCCACACTTCTTTTGTTGATCCAGTAATTTGTGTCCCTGGATCCATAGCAATCAACTGTTCTTGATCTATAAGAATATATTCCATTTTGAGCTTCCATAACTCAAAGTTTTGACCATTAAATTTCCCAATCTTGATTCTAGAATTGCTCACCATTCTCTTTCAACACAAGAATAATCACTACAACACTCCCACCAGAACCAAGTTTATCACAAACCCAATATTTATTAAACGAGTCAAATCCTTAGCAACAAAGCCACCCCCTTGAAACCAATAATCGAGCTCTGATACCACATGTAATTTTTAAACCTGTGAATTTAAATCATGCATAGAAATTCTTAATTAAAATAAAGATTACAAAATGGCACACACACAGTAAACAACGATTTAGTACCCTTAACGGGAAAAACCATCAAAACTTAGATCTGCACCTATATCTTTCTCATTGTGTTTCTTAACCATTCACAAAACAATATCTAGGTATTCTGCAACATCCAAAATTCAGCAAAGAATATAACACATGCTTGGTACCTAATGTACAAGAACAACATAAAAAACATGGGAAACAAGAGACTTCCTAAGATCGTGTTATAATCTAGTCAAAACAACCTATGACTTGAGCAAGGTTGGCATAAATATTTTGTGTCTTGTCTAAATCATTAGGGATTCGAAGAAGAGGTCAATTTTTAGAATAGAGATAATATTAAGAGTATCGTTACATATAAATTTAAGGAAAGGTTGTGGTGCAATAAAGAATTAGTGGATAAAATAAAATGAAGATATTATAATGATGTGTTGCAGCTACAACCTCTTCCCCAAAATTTTCTTAAAATTTTAGGGCCCCCCTTTTTGTCTTAGATGCATCCTTAGATTTCATCTTCTTTTATCCTTTAGATTTCAAAAGTTTGTAGGGTCAGTTGACATAGACAAAATTTTAACACTTAGAAATTTTTTAAACTTTGATGTTTCGAAAGCAAAGATCATTTTTCCCTGAAACAGTCTAAAGCGAAATTCAATTTGCCCCAAAACAGTTGGGTGAAAAAACAATTCTGGTCCGAAACGTTCAGAGACAAAAGCAGTCCGACACTGATCATATCGGAGAAAATCGGGATTGACGCTGAAACAACTAGGCTAAAAGTTACTTTTGCTCCGAAATTGTCGGGAGAGGAGTCGTTTTTGCGCCAACTGGAGGACTTTATTTTTCTTCCCCAAAACAACCGAGGCTAAACCCGTTTGTGCTCCAATATTCATCGGATCCCTTTGTACTTTAGCGCCATCGTTTTGTGTTACAAACCAGGTCGGCCTATAATTTAGTTTTCAAATGATAAAGACTCAGTGCAAGTTTAAGCAGTAGCCCAAAATAAGCTGGAGTAAAATCATCAGTCAATCTGAAACACGTTGGTGGTAAATCTATTTTGTCACCGAAATGCGTCGCATCAAAAGTTTTTTTTTTCATCCGATGAAGTGTCGCGTCGTGTGAAGAGGGTTGTTCCCACCAATTAATGAATCATTAATGTTTTTGTGTTTAGGTTTAGGAAGTAGTTTAAAAGGGAAGAGCTCGTTTTATTTGCCACAATATTTTCAGACGTCATTTGCTTCAACCACCCGGAGCGATTTTTTTTCTACCAACTCAACGCCACTTGGAGCATCCCTTCTGCTGAGTCACGTTTTCAACATTTCCAGATAGTTATCACTGCATACCTTGGTATTTTTTGTTGGCTTTTGATTGGAGAAATGTCAGGGTTGTGTTAAACCATTTTTTTTAGTTGCCCTATTATTACGCCCTTTCTTTGCTTGAAATGGAATATTCTCCCATGCCATGGCCATGAAGGCTTGTGAGTAAGCTTAGTGTCGAGCCTTTACCATTGATGTTTGTTGTTTTGTTAAATTATATTTTCGCGGTGTTTCTCCTTGCGAGTTTTCTTGAGCATGCCCAAGAAGAGGAGTCGGTTTCATTTAGTTTCAGAACAAAGGCTTACTTGTTAAAGAACTATCGATATTGTATCCTTTGGAGTCTACCTGGGTCAAAAGGGGGAGTAAAACCCTACCTGTTTGGATTTAGTCAGTTGGGAAAACAGTCAAAAATTGCACAACTTTGGTCCCTTTGATATTTTTAGAATGGTTAATGAAAGGACTTTCCCTCGTTTTCATATAGAATGCATTTTAGCGCTTTCTGGTTTTGAAAATAAGGTATATTTAAACTAGTTTCACAGTAGTTTGAATGCTTGATTTTGGGGTTAACATAAAGAAAATAATTTTACTCAATATTTGATGCAATATGAAACCCTAACACCTGATAGAACATGCTTAGAAAATTATATGAACTATCATCAGAAAATGGTCACCTTAATGAGTTTACTGGTTTGATAGAACAAAATAATGTATGATTTTCAAAAAAAATTATAGATATTGTTGCAAGCACACATTATCTCCATAGAATGACTTGCATTGAAAAATTAAATTGCTAAATGAATTAACAACTTAAATAAGTTAATTTTTTTATAATACATGGCCTAAACTATCTGAACTTTTTCATGTTCTTATAGGCTTTATTGTTGCCATGTTAATTTAAACAATGTAGAATCTTGATATTGTGTTTTGTTACAGGATTCAGATATGTATAGAAGTTTTCCAAGCGCAAAGTCAAAATTGTAGAATCTAATTCGGACATTGAAGTAGTTCCAGAAACTACCATGGAAACCTTGTTTGAAGATACCAGAGTTATCACCGGAGTAGTCCTCGAGAACAAATGGGGAGAAATATACCAACTTATTAGAGATCAATATGTGCTTGATGCCTCTATTGAGGAGATGGTAATTTATCAAAATATAAAGAAATCCGGTCTCCACAAAGTTGCAACTCGCCCAGAATTATTCCCATGCTCCAAAATAATAGGTTGTATTTTTCCGTATATAGATGTTAAGTTTAGAATCATTGTAGGAGCTAATGGAAATGGGTTCACCTCATTTCAACAGGCACATATAGGCACATCTTACAAATTACTTGCTCCCAAAGTACTTCTAACCGATGACTGGATTAAGAGCATCAATATGGATCATTCATAATACTCCAATAAAATGCTTCTCCCGGGAAAACAACTGAGGCAAAGAGCTAGTGGAGAACATGATTCATAGAACTTGAAAAACCCATTCAGAATTATGGTTATGATGTTGAGCAGAATATTTGGGATAGAAAATGAAAACATATACAATATCAGTTGGGTTCTGATTATGTATCATATTGCCACTCATGGTATGATTTTTAACTGGGCAGATATTATTTCGGAGAGCATGGTCGCAGCAATATCAGTAGCCTGCTTAAGGAGGGTTGACGCGGAATAAAGAATATTTTTACATGGCATCTTACCTAATTGATTGCATCCTGATTAGGAACCGATTTCATAAATTAGGATGTTATTGTGTCCCATATGAAACCCCCATCTAAGTAGCTTACTAGATCATGTGGGCCCATAAGTGTGCCAACTTTTACAAACTCATCTATGAAGAGTTCATAATACCCCTGTATAAACTAATTTTTAATAAAGAGCCTAATTGCATGTTAGACACTGCATTGGAGGTGATCAATGAGTATGGGGATTATTATTTTACACCAGAAGGTATTGATATTCGGATGTACGGAGGCACCAAAATTCCTTCTTTGATGCCAAAGTATGTCACATATTATACAGTTCACAAAGAAGAAGTAAGACATGTATTCATAAACGGAGTCAGACATTTACTAAATGAGAATAAGAAAGCATCTTACCCTCCACTCCCTTTTTCTATCAGAGCATATAAATTTACTAAGGTCAAAGGTGCATAAAAGTTTGTGAAATATCTAGAAGCATACCACTTTGGAGAAAAAATGTTTGTCAGGAATGATAAATTACAAAAGGCGGCTAAATATTGTGCCTCATGCAGGATCAAATTTGAATATACAAATAATTTGCTTAAAGATGAATAAGTGTATAGAAGAGAAAAGAACATGTCATACTTGAACAAGTGATTTGGTAGGAAAGAAGAAACAAGTTCAAGCCAGACAAAAGAAACCTCAAAAGAGGTAGATCAAAGGAAATCCCATGAAGAAGCCTTGGAGGTAGAAAAGGAAAAGAGGAAATAAGAAGAAGAAAGAAGACAAAGAGAAGAAGAACAAGAAAAAGCAGATAAGGAAGCTGCTGAGCAGGAACAGAAAAAATTACAAGATGAAGCAGAGAATAAGAAAGAAGAAGAAGAGAAGATCAAGAAAGTTGTGGAAGAAAAGCGAAATCAACAAGAAATCATAATCAAAAAGATATTGAAGTAGACAAACCTGTCGACCCAGAAATACCTCTTACTGGAGGCCATCTCCCATTAGTTGTGCTTGGGCTTACACCATTTACTCCCTCAAAGAAACATTATGTTTCCAAGCTTGAAACATTATGTTTTCAGAAAAGAGACTGAATATTGGTACACAACCTGATATTGTGATTGTGCAGGAGAGTACTCTAGTAGAAGGTATTAATAAAGATCTGAAATTCATTGCTTCTGTGAATATTGCTGCAGCGCAAGATAATGCAGAAAACGTGGACAAATTATTGGATGATTTAGAACGCATCAAAGAAAAAATGATCAAGTTAAAGGATAACTTAGTGCAAGATCGAAGTGAAGTGCAAGATCGAAGTGAAGGAATTGAGATGAAAAGAAAGCGGGACGCCATTGAAGTAGAGAAAGAAATACTTTTGCTAATATATCAATGCCTTGAAGATGAAAAGGATTCTCTAAATGTACAGCTGGTAATTATGGAAGTAGAAAGAAGTGATTTTCAATCTCGAATCAACGAATTAGAAGGAAAGGAAACCCAATTAAATCAACAGGTAGAATCCTTGATGGTTGAAAAGGGATGTCTGCAAGATCAGATGGATGAATGGATGAAAGAAAAGGAGTCCTTGATGGAGCATCTCAAAATTGCTCAAGCATAAAAGCATGACATGGCACTATTTTGTGAACATGCTTGTGAATTACAAAAGCAATTTTTTCATTCCTAAGAGTTATTGACAGAGGAAATTTATGAATTAAGAGAAATGATGGATAGAAGAGAAAGGACAAAAGTGTGGAAACCAAAGGTTAAGAGGGAATGTGAAGTGATTGGTCACATAGAGACAAATTTTTGTAAAGATAAATAGGATGGATTAGAATGAGAAAAGGGATTTTGGCTAGTGTAATAGCATGCAAGTACCATTTTGTATGGAAATTACTTTTCTGCTAATGAGAAAGAACTATTTTACTAGGTGAAAGATTACATGGAGTTTGCATGGAATGTTATGAATTAAGGCGCATAATTACTTCTTCTCTCATATATTTCTTACTTTATTGGACTATTCTAATGGCATATGAATGATTTTACTGATTTATGTTATAAAATGAAAATGTCTGTGTAGAAATGAGTAATGAATGAAATCAATGAGTATCGGAGCTATCTTTGTGTAATAAGTTTACTGTGATTGTGAATATTTTATTTCAATCGGTTAACTGTTGTATTTGTACTAGCAATCTCAGATTACTCATTGCGCCGAGAGGTGCTCTACAGCCCAGTATGAGGGAGATCTTGTAACATGTGTCAAGTGTTTGTCGAGTTTGTTGAGTAACAAAATAATACAAAGTAAACAAAAGAGATTAATACAAAGTAAAAAGTAATAAATATTATGCCAGCCATAAACAAAAAAGAATAATACGAAGTAAAAAGTAAATATGAGGGAGATTGTGTAATTTCTATTTCTTATGTCAGCTATAGTAATTTCTTTTTACTAGCTCTCTCCTTGAGTGCAATACTTGAGCCTAGGATTGCACATGGGGAGATTTGATCCCTCTCGGCGCTTGATAGAGCCTAGGATTTGTATCTAGGATGGTATTTTAAAACTCGCTCCTTGCAAGGATAGATTCATTTAATTAGTTAAAAGATGTATTTTATTAGGATATCTTTAGTTGATCGATAAGGTAGAAGTGATAATACGAGAGGTAAGAAACTGCGCATCACTTGCGAGGCTTCTACCTATCAGTCAAATTTATTTTAGTTAGGATCATGCATTATTAAAATTAGATCATTTGCATTTGCATCCCCAAATATAAATATAAACGATGGGCCGGGCTGCAACCAGTAAAGCTAAATTCAAACTACATCTACGGTAGTCAGACTGTTAACCGGATGGATTCCCCATTCCAAACAGTGAATAGTCTAGTTGGGACTTTTCATTGGGGAGAATCCCTACTTTCGACGCAAGAATTTTTCCAGGCGTCAACAGGATGGTACCAACCCTAATCTAGAAGAACAAAACTATCTCTATGTTTTAATGAGTGTAAATAAGAAATTCGACATTGCTAAATAAGAACAAGCTCACACAAGATCCATAGTGAAACAAGGTGCTGGGTAATTCCTAAAACAGCATGGGATGAAATAATTTGTCATCTTTGTGATACTAAGACGGTTGAAGATGAAAATCACTTTCTCAGAGAATGTCATGCGTACACCCACTTTAGAGCATAATTAAAAAAATGACGCAATATTGACCTTCCTAACCTTTAAATAATCACAACTATGGTGATCTAGGACTACTTCCCTTAACGATTTTTTAGTACATAAATAAAATTGTAAAGAAAACCAAGTGATTCCTTACCTTTTTAAAGGCTTGATAGACAAAGTTGGTTTTAGTAGACATTAATAACCATCATCATCGTCGTCATACCGAAGCACCCATCAATCGAGAAAGCACATAGATCTTTACGATAGTATTAATGTCTCGATTGATTGAGGCTCCACGTGTAGTTGAAGCAATGGTTGTAGGTGAATTGGGAGAAATTACCGATAATTACAAATCTATAATAAAGGTCTATGAGTGTGAAATGATCTCCCAAACTATGTGTGTTTGATCTTCAATGATCCCACAATCAATGATATAAGAGTGATTGTTGGAAATAATACGGTATGTACATAATACCTCTAGCCAAGCCAAACCAAAAGATAAAAATGCACAAAAGGTTATATCCCAAGGTACCAAAACAAATGATCTTCAATGCCAAAACTAGGTATTGAAACAAAATAGATAAATACATTTATTTAAAAAGAGGAAGGTTACACGCACTTAAGTAGTGAAACACGCACTTTGATACCATGAAAAAGCTTGGGATCAACCCGAATCATAAATAAGCCTTGACATGATAAAGAAAACAATAATAAATATTGTATATTGCTCTCTTGTAGAATATAAAGATATCACCTAAATATATAATAATTTGAAAGAGGTTCACCTCATAATTTGTTGAAATGCCAACTAGACAAACAAGGTGTACCATGCTACTAGATAAGCATACTAGCTTGGTGGGTAAGTTAGCTTGTGTAAAATTAACCAATTGTATGTACACTAAAACAACAATTTCTTTTCAAATTTAAATGTAATAATATTAATAACTTTTAAACTTAAAATATTAAATAATATGATTTTATTATTATTATTATTATACATATATATATACATATATATATACATGTATATATATATACACATACATATATATGTACATATATATACATATATATATACATATATATATACATGTATATATATATACACACACATATATATATACATATATATATACACATGTATATATATAGATGTATATATATATATATACATCTATATATATACACATGTATATATATATATATATATATATATATATATATATATTATATGTGTATATATATATACATGTATATATATATATGTATATATATGTACATATATATGTATGTGTATATATATATACATGTATATATATATGTATATATATATTTGTTTTAGAGCGAGAGACAAGGTAGAGGAGGATGACACCCTAGAGGTTTCATCCTAAAGATGGATGAATATTTGCAGCCGGTGTATTATTCAGAGGATACTCTCTTCGAGGATCATATTTTTGTATAATAGCCTAGTTTTACTCCCCTAATCAGAAAACATTCCAAGTCCTTGGGGGCTGTTGCAGACCTAGGAAAACTAAAAATCGTCGTAAAACCGGGTCTATCAATGGCCGAACTATTGGTACATGCGTTCTTTTAGGTGATGGTACTAGAAAATCATCCAATTATGATCTTGCCAGTACTCCACTAGATGTGACAATCTATTTGTGGGCATGTGGAGTTAATGTTACTACACAAGTAACTACTGCAAATCCATTGTTGGCAGAAGACTCTAGGCCTTGATCGGGGAAACCTAACTCTTCTTTATCTTAGTATGGTCCTGAGCCTTTTTTTTATAATCCTAGTTTGGGTTTCACGGTGTAGATCCTTGATTAAATTCATCTACAAGGTGGTGGTATTCCACATAATGGATTGAATCCTATGAATAAGAAGCAAAAGATGGTTAAAAATCATGGTGGTGGGGTATCACTAGCGGTCGATGAAGATATCCATGTGGACCAAATACTTGATATGTATGGGAAGATTCTTGTTGGGAATTTTCTTGGTAGGAGGGTAGGGATGGAGTATATCAGGTGGTGCTTATTGGATTTATGGTGCCTTGTTTTGGGTTATAGTCGTACCTTCCATTATTTGACTTCGGGATGGATGGGTTTTCTATTTCAATTAGTGGAAGATGCTAATTTGATTTTGAAGGGAAACTTGTTCCTCCATAGTTCCCTACTATATTTTAAGCCTTGGAACCCACTCTTTGATACAAAGAGTGAATATGTTGGGAGTATCCCCATCTATATTAAACTCCCAAATTTGTGCATGGATTTCTCATCTGATTCAAGTATACAAGCGATAAGAAATGTGTTAGGTAAGACTGTTCTTGTTGATGACAAATTTTTAAGGGGCTCCTTTTTTTTCTTGCTCAAGTTCCAGTTGAGGTTGATTTTAGTCAGTAACTATTTGAATCTTTGGAATTTATGTGGTATGGATAAAGACATACTTAGATTTAGGCTACCTTAATATTCCTTTCATATACTCTAGGTGTCATGAGTACGGGAATGGTTTTAAAGATTGCTCTAAGGCTCTTGTGAAGAATATCTAGCATAATAAGTTAGAGGTTAAGTGTGAATTGGGTGATGAGAAGTTTTATATACTTTTGATTATATCATGGTGGTGTTGACTATAGTTTGATTGGGGTTTTGGATGAATCAGTTATTAAAAAAATTTATTGGGAGGCCATTTTTATTGGGGGGATATCAATTCCTGTAATCATTAGTCAATGGTCGATATTTGGTTTTGCTATGGAACTTGAGAAGATGGTGGACGAGTCTACCCATACATAGGTCCCAATTATCACCACATATGTGCATGAATTGGTTGATGAGGCATCTACTTATTCAAGTAATATATTTACTAAAAACATTGTTTGTTAGACTTTTGAATGTTTGGGTACTTTGTTGGTTGACTCAAATAATAACAAAATTTAGTTACGATCCACTAGCAGGACCAAGGGTAAAACTAAAGTAACCAAGGTAAATTCAGAACTAAGGTATCAACCAAGTACCTCTAAACCATCTATGGATTCTATGGATATTGCCAAGGACTCATACCCTTCCTTTCTAGGGGGAATGTAACCCTATAGTTTGGCAAGTTTGTGATTATACTTCCTCATATACTCAAGGGAGTGGACATTGCCAATTACATTCTAAAAGGGGGAATTTACTTAATGGTTCACTACAATTTGGTACTTTGGATATGGACCATGTGAAATATGTGGGACCATCAACTATAGGCCATAAATATGCCCTTAAACGAGCACAAGAAATTGCTATAAAGGAGGTTGGTCAAGGGAGAAAGAAGTTAATCACACAGGACCTTAAAGCGGGAAAAATACCTTGCTCTGGTCCTTGATGACAATACTTCCCCTTAATATTTGAGGGTTGGTGATCCATGCCAAGAAGTTGGCCTTGAAAAGACTGTTGGATTTAGATTGACCATATAATCTTTTGATTCAGGAAACAATGGGGAGCGATGACCTATTGATATCGAATCTGTAAAATGTTTTGGGTGGTTGGTAATTTCTTGTTGTTGATGCCGATAGCTTATTAGGTGGTCCTGATTATCACCATATATGTGCCTGAATTGGTTGATGAGGAATCTACTTATTCAGGTAAGATATTTACTATTAGCATTGATTGTCATACTTTTGAATGTTTGGGTGCTCTATTGAATCAAACAATAGAAAAATTGTGTTACGATCCACTAGGAGAGCCAAGGGTAAAACTGAATTAACCAAATTCAATTTAGAGCTAAGGTATCAACCCAGTACCTCTATCCCATCTATGGATTCTATGGATATGGCTAAGGACTCATACCCTTCCTTTCTAGGGGGAATGTAACCCTGTAGTTTGGAAAGTTTGTGATTAAACGTCCTCACATATTCAATGGGTTGGACATTACTAATTACACTCTAAGAAGGGGAATATACTTAATGGTTCAATACAATTTGGGACTTTGGGTATGGAATCTGTGAAATATTTGGTACCATCAACTATAGGCCATAAATATGCCCCTAAACGAGCACAAGAAATGGCTATAAAGGAGGTTAATCAAGGGAGAAAGAAGTTAATCATAGGGGCACTTAGAGCAGGCCAAATACCTTGCTATCGTTCTTGATGACGATACTTCCCCTTAATATTCGAGGGTTGGCAAGCCATGCCAAGAATTTGGCCATGAAAAGACCGGTGGATTTAGATTGACTATATATTATTTTGATTTAGGAAACAATGGGGAGGGGTGACCAATTGATATCGAATCTGAAAAATGTTTTGGGTGGTTGGTAATTTCTTCTTGTTGATGCCGACATTTTATCAGGTGGTTTGATAACAAGTTGGAAACCAAATATTACTATAATGAATTCTTTTTTTATTTCTTCGGGACTCTATAATAAGATATTTTTAAAAATTTTGGGTTTATACTTTACTATTCTCGATATTTATGGTCCATATGAAGGTAAGCATTTTTTGGGATAAGCTATTTAAACTTCAGTGTTTGAAGATTGTATACAACTTCATTATGGGTGGGGGACATGAAATTTACCAAGGAATACTCACATCTATTATGGATTTTTTATGTAAATGTTTGTTACTGTACATAGTAATAGAAAGCACTAAGAATTGTGCATAAATTAAGGTGGAGGGGAATGCAACACCCCATTTTACTCAAGAATGTAAATGTGTGTGTAATGACACAGTGGATAGAAGCCAATCATATATGGTTTAGGATTACCAAAGATATTTTAATGATGTACATGTATCTATAATATAAAAACCCTAATTGTTGCAAATGAAGAGGGGAAAAAAAGAGATGGGGAGCTATGGTTCCACAAGTGGGGGAAGTTAAAGGGGGCTAAGGGGAAAGGACATTATTGAGTTATTAACCTAATCTCTTATGCTTTGAGGGAAAACCTTAGATAGTGATATATCCCAAGTTCCCTAAACTCATAATTATGAGGGTTGATTTAATTAACATTTATGGATTAAAAGTGAAAGGTCGGATCCTCACGAGGACCACGTGGAGATTTATGATCATAAAAATATAATGTTTGGAATTGGAACATCCATTCATTCATGATGCTAGCTTGTATGAACTATGGGGAAGAGTAAATGACAACAATTTCCCAAAACTAAGGATTATACTTCCATGCATACTTATCTGATTGGTAATGGAATTGATGTTAATGATTATGGTTCCATTTAAGAACCTGGACTACAACTAATAATCCTTGGAGTCTTAGCACTTATATTTCTTGGCCATCATATGCTAGAGAACTACAAGGGAATGGGGATGGCCTGGGGGACTATTCACAACATTAATAGTGTTGTGTAGGCTAAAGGGGTGTTGGAATATTCTAACCATCTCATCTTGGTTTTGCATGCATTCCATGCAGTGGTAGGTGAGTCTCCTAGCACCTAGTCCTTAATTTAGGCCCACTAGAGCTTAAATTTGGTCATCATTAGCCATGTTATCCACTCAGAGTGCCTTGGTTACATCACTAAATTCCAAAGGTTCCCTCATTCATGATTTTAGGAGTCAGTACAGTCAATTCCATGATTTAGGGCGCCTTGTCCCCTTGATTACTCAGTTAATTGATTATTACACCTAGTTTCACTGCTATTGAGTGTAGGAGTGCCTATTTTGACCACTACAAGTCAATATTGCACCTGCTTGGAGTCACATCCCCTAATTTATAGCCCCAATTACTCATTCATGCTCCAATCCACCTCAATTGACTAGTCATTCATCATCAGTGGCCACTGGACCTTATCGGGAGATGTTTCCAACACAAACTAAGCCTGCCACTTGTGTGGATTCCAACTTCCTCTTTGGGCTCAATAATTTCTCCATTGGAGATGTATTATTTATGTACACATTTTACTAAATAATAGAGGTAATGGAATTTTTTCCAATTGTTCTTCATTCTCTTGTGTTGTAACACAGTTTTTTCTTCTCTATTTTTCCTGCTCAATTCTTTTGATCTCTATTAAACTTAGTGTCAATTTTATATTTATGACAGGGAAGAGTGACAGTTGATTGTAATAGTTTCAAAGGAGGTTCTAGCACCTGATATCTTTATGATTTCTGGTCTAAGTAGGAAAAATTCAAACTAAACCTCAGGAACTTTACCCTTGTGGAATGATAGCCTCAACTTGGGGGTAGCCTCTGTCATAGAAAGATCAAGTGTGAAATAGACCCTAAGTCTAGCAAGAAATTCTCTCATTTGCAACCAATCAGATATTATGAAATATACTTAAATGTATATTACATTTATTAAATATTTTGTATTAATTATAATTAAATGTAATTCTGATAATTCAGGATCATTATCAAAAGGACATGACTTATCCCATTCATTTGTATTTATACATTATTGTATCTTATTCTCATCATCAATTTATCAATAAAATATATTGTTATTTGGAATTATCCCTTCCAAGTGGCATCAAATATTTTGGTTGTTTCCAGGTCTGCGTGAAGGTTTTCGGGTTAAGATGAAACTCTCCTCACTTGTGTCCCCGTCTCTTCTTTGCACCCACTCATCTTTCAATATTCCAATTCCTTCCATCCCTCACATGTTGCTATTTGCGGCTCTCTCCTCTTCCCTCATGCCTCTCCCTCACACACTCTTCCATTCCTCCTCTATACATTCCCTCATTATCCATCCCACCCCATCCTTCACACCCACTACTACACACTCTCCCTGTCCCATTCCAATTCCTTCCAACAACCCTCGCTATCTCTCTTGGACTTACGCACTCCAATAGCCCTCGCTCTCTCACCAATTGCTTTCCACACACCATTCATAGCTCTCTCTTGGCCTTACGCATTCCAACATGCCCTGCTCTCTCACCACATCCTTCCCTCTCAACTTATTCCCACCTTCACTGCTACCTCGCATCCTCCATGCTCACACACCATGCATCCATATCCACTCCAATTCCTTCCATTTCCATGCATGTTCTAGCTTTACGACCATTTCTCCTCTCCTACGCTCCCTCGCTCCACCCACTTTAAAACCCTATGTTTCATCCATTTCAAAAGCAATAATAATAATAATAATTAATATTATTATATTTTAATTCCCTAAAAACTATTAAAACTATATGCACATATAACAATAAAATTATTATTTTTATAATAATAGTTATTATTATTATAATTATTATTTTTTAATAGTAATTCTTTCATAAGCCTCTAAACCCTTCCAAAGATGAATACAAGAAATCATGAGAGAAAGACTATTGCTGCTCCTGAATATTCAACAAAAAATAACGAGAGATAAACCGAATCCAAATTCTCACTACAATACAAGCTTATAGTTAGGATATGGCCCAAGAAATATAAGGTTATCGTCGGGACATTCAAGTAGTCACCAAAAGACTGGATGAAGTCCTATCATTTAAAGATAATTTTGAGGCCTC
Source organism: Larix kaempferi (assembly GCA_027924585.1). Lineage (NCBI taxonomy): Eukaryota > Viridiplantae > Streptophyta > Pinopsida > Pinales > Pinaceae > Larix > Larix kaempferi. The sequence continues at coordinate 24,146,450 of BSBM01000361.1, forward strand.
CAAAAATGTTAACAATGGTATGAGCATCCCCCACTCATCATCGCGACTACATTACTCATCAAATATAGGTATGTTCTACAATGCTATACACAAAGTAAAAATTGACATACTAAAGTTTGATGGCGAAGACAATCAAGAAGGCACACGATGAATTAGTAAAGTTGAAAAATATTTCTCTATGCACCAAAAATGTGATGAAGATGAAAAAATAAACATTGTAGCAATGTGCCTGGAGAAATCGGCTTGTGATTGGTTTCTGTGGTGGGATTTTAAATGTGGAGGAGGACTAGTGAGAGATTGGGATACCTTCAATAAAAAAAATTAAATGATTTCAAGATATAGAAGAGGGAAAACTCTACACCAAGCTCACTTGTTTACAACAAAATGGGATAATGGATGAATATTTTAAAAATGTCCTTATGTTAGCTACTTTCATCAATGACGTATCTAAAGAGCGCATTCTACAAATTTCCATTGGTGGTTTGAAACCAAGTATACAAAAAGAGATTAAAGTACTAGATGTCAAGGATGTTGAACATGCACATCAAAAAGCTAAACTGGTTGAAGAAAAACAAAAATCATATCGACCTCCTTCTTATATCCCCCCCACCTAAAAACAAATGCAAAGAAATACAATAATATGTGCCATAAGTGAAATGCTCCTAATTGGCATCCAGGACATAAGTGTAAAAGAAAGAAATTCTTCTTATGTGAAAAAAATGATAATGACAACGATAATGATGAGGAGGTTGGCGATGTATCTTCTTCAAACACAGGAACAGATGTCGATGAATCCAACATTAAGGAATCCAATGTCACTCCAACATTCTCGATGACTGCAATGACCGGTATCTCTCAACCCCAAAGTCTCAAAATGTTTGGCTACATCAAAAATACTAAGGTGACAGTGTCGGTTGATAAGTGGAAGTACACACAATTCTATAGAATATGGGGGAGCAAAGAAATTAAACATATTCATCTACCCTACATCTAGCTTCCAAGTCTCAATATTGGGGAACAAGACTACCTCGTGTGACAGAAAATTCCATAAGGTATAATTAGCTATAAATGACTACAAATTAAAATCGCCTATGTATGCAATGGAAATTGGAGGGGTCGAAGTTCTATTAGGAGACCAATGGTTGGAAACACTCAATACGGTAGGGTTAAATTTACATGAACAATTTATAAGGTTCTTTTAAAATGGGCACAAGTACAAGCTTCGAGGTATCAAATTCCCTCCTCCCCAAATTGTTTCATCCAATAAAATGGAAAAATAATTAAAAAGGGAGCTCAATCCTTTTTCTTACATTGATATTATATGGAAGGCATTGCTAATGAAAGTCAAAATGTTGATCCAATAAAATTAGAGAGACTCCTAGGGAAACATAGTAACATCTTCCAAGACCCTCTACGTGGCCTTCCCCCACCGCATTCTAGGGATCACATACTAGAGTTGATTCCAGGTTCAGCTCCAATTAGGAAAAAATCATACAAACAATATCACAAACATAAACCATAGATTGAACGGTTGGTACAAGAATTATTAGACTTTGGCGAGATTACACATAGTAAGAGGCCTTTCTTATTCCCAATCGTACTTGTAAGGAAAAGGACAGATCGTATAGACTCTGTATTGATTATCGAGCATTAAAAAGTTACCAAAAAGGACAAATTTCTCATTCCCTTTATTAAAAACATTATTGGACGAGTTCGAGTTCCATGTTGCGAAGTATTTCTCTAAGTTAGACCTAAAAACAAGATATTAGAAAATCATAATTCGAGAGGAAGATATTCCCAAAACTACTTTTTGCACCCGTGAAGGCTTGTATGAAATTTGGGCCATCCTTTTGGACTATCCAATGCTCCTGCAACATTCCAAGGTGTAATGAATGACTTATTCCGTCCCTACCTGAGAAATTGTGTACTTGCATTCTTTGATGATATCCTTGTTTACAACAAAAACTGGAGCTCACACCTCAAGCACATAGGGATAATATTAAATCTCCTTGAAGAAAATAAGTTATATGCTAACAAATCTAAATGTATTTTTGGGAAAAAAGAGAGATATTTTTTGGGACATATCATTTCAACAGAAGGCATCAAGGTAGACCCAAATAAACTTGTGAAAATTATTGAGTGGCCTATCCCTAGATCAATCACATCATTAAGGAGATTCCTAGGTCTAGCAGATCTTTGTAACTATACATAGATTGTGGCGCCGCTAACATCACTATTAAAAATGATTCCTTCAAATGGGATAAAGATGTTGAAGCATTATTTAAAAAGTTGAAAACTTTAATGACATCCACTCTGGTCTTAGTATCCCAAAATTTCACAAAAAAAATTATCCTTGAATTTGATGCTTCGGGAACGGGTGCAAGAGTCGTGGTCATGCAAGATAATCATTCCATTGCCTTTGAAATTCGAAAGTTAAAACCAATTGAGCAAACAAAATCTACTTATGAAAAAGAAATGTTGGAAATAATGCATGCCTTGGTTAAGTGGAAGCAGTACTTGTTGGGAGATAAATTTCTCGTTAAAATAGATCACAACAGTTTCCAATATTTCCTAACCCAGAAGAATATTTCATCAGAACAACAAAAATGGGTGATAAAAATCCATGTTTTTTATTTTGACATCCTTTATAAAAAGGTGAAGGAAAATCTGGTTGCATATAGCTTGTCTACAAAACATGAAAATGATGCCACACTCTGTGCCATTTCCATAGTAATTCTTGATTGGATCTCAAAGGTCCAAACTAAGTATGTCAAAAACCCATAAATAAGGAAGTTAATAGAGGAAGTTGAAACTAAAAGGGCAGCAAATTCCAAATACTCATGGGAGAAAGACATATTGTTGATAAAAACAAAGGATCTATTTACCCAACTCTTCAAAATCAAAACTCAAGTTTTAAAGTAGAACCATGATTCTCTAAAAGCATGCCATGTTGGATTTTCCAAAACATACCATAATATGCGACAACCCTTTTTTTGGAAAGGGGGTGTGTTACAAACATAAAATAATAAAATATCTAATAATAAATATCGTTTATAATTTATGAGGAGATCTGACTCCTCATAAAGGTGCCCAAGTTATATTTAAGCAGGCCATTCATTGTAATGTAAACATCATCCATTATCAAATATATTATTATTATCAAAATGTGGGATTTCGAATATTTGTGGGCATTTTAGAATTATTACTGGTGTTAAACCATTATATTAGGGTTTCCCTAAAAAATATGACCTTGTCCTAAAAAGAAAAAGAAAAAAAGTAAAAGTAAAACCACACATGGTATATTCTCCAACGACAAACAAAAAGCGAGATTTGAACCTGGGTGGGGAAGGTAACAATCATTCCTCCCAACCACCAAATATACATCATTTTACAAAAATTAAGGGGAAAATAAGAGTAGAAGAGCATCAAAAGAAGTTTTTTTACAAGAAGATTCATATTGAATATTATTTATTATATATTTTGTTCATTACATTGTGGGGAAAATCTAATTATTGAAGATTATTACCCTTTGAAATTGAAGACCAAATAAGAAGACATAAATTCAAGTCCAAAGAATAATTTATTTTTAAGTCGAAGAACATTATCATTTAAGCATTTGAGGTCAAAAGAAGACCAAGTAATCATCCAAGAAATTGACTTATGGTGAATTCAAAATCAAAATTGGAGGCAAAGCTACAAGCGGCATTGGACGAATTAGAGCAATATAAAGCGACCAATAAAGATATTCAATTCGAGATTATGAAGCAAGAATTGCGTAATCATTTAGTAGAACATGAGAATTGTAGCTTAAAATATCAAAAGCGAGATCTCCAGAAAATGTTATCAGATAAGGATAAGAAAATATCACATCTAAAAAGTCACAATCAAAACCTTGAAGACAAAATCAAAAACTCAAAAAATGTCGAGGAATCACCTTATAGAAGCAATAATGATTTAGAATAAGAAATAAATCGTTTGAGCAAAATCATCAAGGAGAAGGATGACGAAATCGGGAAAATTCAGATAAAAGTAAGATGCCTAGAAGCCGAGAATTACCACCTTCAGCAACAGATTAGTGAACTCCAGCAGAAAGAGAACGACACTAAAAATACTCACAAATTGTAGATTACAGATGTCAAAAGCACATTATCAAATAACGCTGAAAAAATATATTGGTTAAGAAACCATAACAAGACATTAATTGGAAAAATTAGGAAGTTAAAAAGTACTAAGAGGACAAAACAATCAAACGAAGAGACTGAAGGAAAACAACGAGATAAAGAAGAAGAAAACTAGCACCTGAGAAATTTTAATCAAGAACTAGAGGAACAAATCAAGAAGTTAAAAGAGGAAAAAAAGTCGCAAGACGAAAGGTTAGATAAGATTCAGAGTGCACAAATCCAGAAGGAAGCATCTAGACTCTCCGGAAAACAAATTCAAGTTGAGGAGGAAGAAGAAAAAACAAATTCGGTCCTCATCATAGTTCAAAAAGGAGTCAATCCACCAGAAAAATGAACAATAAAAACTCCTTATCGACACCCCAATTATAAAAGTCATTTTGACCAACGACAAGACCAAAATGAACATAAACAGAGAAGTTATGATTTCAGATGTGAAGGAACACAAAATCTACAACCTAAACAAAAAATAGGAAGATTTACCCAACAAGGCGACCGACATTCAGTTCCGATGAAGGTAAATCTTGGAAGGATAACTTCCCAAGAAATGCGACTTTTCAGTTCAAGGATTCAAAAATTATATCGCCATGTTCATCAAGTATCAGAGTTAGAATTTCAGAGGGACATGAAAAGATGTTATGAACAAAAATAACTGATAAGTCCTTCACTAAACAAATCTTTGAGGACAAAGCTTCCCTTAAGGGGAAGACAATGTTACAAACATAAAATAATAAAATATCTAATAATAAATTACTAATAATAAATCTAGTTTATAATTCATGAGGAGATGTGACTCCTCAATAAAGGTGCCCAAGTTATATTTAAGCGGGCCATTCATTGTAATGGAAATATCATCCATTATCAAATATATTATTATTATCAAAATGTGGGATTTCGAATATTTGTGGGCATTTTAGAATTATTACTGCTGTTAAGAAGTTTTTACACTTTAGGGTAAAGACTAATATTTATAAATATGTGGAAAAATGTGATACCTATCAGCGACAAAATTTTGAAACAATTTCTCCTCCAAGGCTTTTCGAATCCCTTAATATGCCAGCTCAGAAATGGTCTGAGATATCCATGGATTTTATTACCGGTCTTCCTACTTATGAAGGGAAAGATAATATATTTGTAAGAGTAGATCGATTAACCAAATATGCCCATTTAAATGGGATTTCATCAAAGGCCAAAGCTAGTCAAGTCATTGATAGTTATGCATAAATATAATCAAGCTCCATGAGTTTCCTAAAGCTATTGTCGATGGTAGGGACCCCAAATTTACTAGCGATTTCTGGAAGGAATTGTTCCACCAAGTTGAGACATCATTAACTATGAGTACTTCTTACCACCCCAAGATGGATGGACAAAAAAAGTGGTTAATAAATGCCTTGAAGGATACCTTTGGAATTTCATGAATAACTACCAGACACAATGGATAAATTGGCTACACCTTGCAGAATGGTGGTACAATAGTACTGATCATACCTTGACAAAAATGACACCTTTTGAATCCTTATATGGGTATCCACCTTCGACAGCTAAATAATATGTTATCAACAATTTCAAGGTTCCCCTAGTGAAAAATTATCTAGCGACTTCCGATGAGGTCATACGTATTATGAAGAACCATCTCGAACAAGCAAGGAATCGTATGGATCAACAAGTGGATTTAAAGAGAACTAATCATGAATTTGAAGTAGATGATTGGGTGTTTGTTTATCTTTAACCATACAAATAGACCTCACTATAAAATTCCAAAATCATAAACTTGCGCCCAAGTTTTATGGTCCTTATTAAGTACGAAAGTGAGTAGGACAAGTGGATTATGCTCTAGATATACCAAATAAATGAAAACTACATGATGTTTTCCATGCTTCATTCTTAAAGAAAAAATTGGGTCTAGCAATCCACATACAAATAGAGTTACCCATATTAGATGACAAAGGGAAATTGGTGCTAGAGCTTGAATGCATTTTAGAAGTTCAAACCAAAGCACTCCATTCTAGATCAGTCAATGAGTACCTTGACAAGTGGAAAATTTTGTTAGAAGATGAGGCTACTTGGGAGAATGGATATTTTAAATTGAGACACTTATCTTTACCAATACTTTGTGGATGAAGTATTTCAGGGAGGGATGACTTGTAATATACTTAAATGTATATCACATTTATTCATTATTTTTGTATTAATAATAATTAAATGTAATTCCGATAAGTCACAATCATTATCAAAAGGACGTTACTTATCCCATTCATGTGTATTTATACACTATTGTATCTTATTCTCGTCATCAATTTATCAATAAAATATATTATTATTTGGAATTATCCCTTCCAAATTATTTTCTCAAAAAGATAAGTACTCTGAATATGTGATGAAGTGCCATGTCTTATATGTTTATGTTTGGCATTATTTATTTCTCAGTTGTTCAATTCTAAATGTATGGATTTGAAGTACATATTATGGATGAATTCATGGTAGGATTGCATACATGATTTGGATGTAAATAAAATATTTAAGCTATGGTAATTTTTTTTTCCATTTTTGAAATGTTATACCCAACCAAATAATTTAATTTAAGTATCTGAAGTAAATTTCTATGGTGAAATTTAGGTACCCCCATGGCCTAAATAGTGCAAAGAGGATACTAGGTGCATTACATCCATAAACTAAGAAATCAAATTGTTGAGTGAAGGGGGTCCCTTTTCCCACAAACAACGGGCCTCATACATCGATTTGGTGTATGGATGGGTTGTGACTTTAAAACTAGATTATTAATATACTCTAACAAATGTGAACCATCACTAGAATGGATAGGAGGAACTTGGTGACATCATAAATTGGGTATTTCCTTGCCATTGCATGACGATGACTGCAGATATATATACTCTAATGCTTATGTGTATAGTCAATACAAAGTGTGAAAACTATATGCTACATGTTCCAAATAACACTTAAAGAGAATTTTGCATTACATGGTGATTTTTAAAATTATGCATGGCCTTCATTCTCTTCGTCACGTACCTGGTGACCTCACAATGACTTTGGGGACCTGGAAACTGAATCTCCTAGCTGAATTTGCCTCTGATATGCAATTTTATTCTTCTAATGATTTCAATTATTCATTTACATCAAAAATAATTATGTGTATAATTACTAATAAAAAATATATAATTGTTTCCATAAGAATGCATTTACATAGCCATTATTTTAGTTCCATAATTCATATGATGGCGGTGAGTAATATAATTAGAAATAAATACCATGACTGCAAACCAAGGACGTGCCTCCCAGCCGTAGGTTCTGCCAAGACATATGTTTCTTTGATAGAGCCACCCTTGATCTAGGGCTACCCATCCACAAGAATATTCTGAGTTTCTGCTATGGCTACCCAATCCTCTATTCTCGGTCTGGCCCCAATTCCCTATTCTGGTGATGGTATTACAACCATTAGTGGTTTAGATCTGACAACAATGATGGTTTTTCCATAGAAGAGTGATGAAACAATGGTCTAGTATTCAAATGGGTGTCTCTGATAGGAAGTAATGATGGAATTATGGGCTATCTCTCTCTTTTTATATGCATGGTTGAGACTATCCAAGTAGCACCAAGGTTGATAGGAACTAACCACTTGGAATCCATGCAGTTGGATTCTTTTCCCCCTTTTCTAAGGAGAGTTGGACAAGTGGCATATTTGGAATTGGACATGTTTTCCCCCTCTAATCCCCGGGCTTAGGATGATCATCTCCCCCTTGTGGAAGGATATCCCCCTGTCTCATATTCATCCTTCTTTGTCTACAATAGTCATGTTCTTTGTATTAAATATAAAAGTACATAATTACATCATTCATGTCTGGATTCTAGCCATATCATCCATATTTACATTATTATATTCTAGGGTAAAAAACAAGGTGTTACACTCTCCCACCTAATGGATTCAACTGTATGGTATAATCACCATCACCATGACTATAGCATACATGTGACATATACACATGGATGAATGTTATTAGAGGTTGAGGATCGAGGATGGAGGAGAGTACTGATACCAAAAAGGAGTTTCCTAGTCGAGGCAACACTGATAAGATGGAAAGTAGCCAGCTAAAAATAATTTCCATGGAGAATCTATCTAGGTATTATGTAATGTTCACAAACCCTTAAATTTAGAACACAACTAGGTATGCAGAGATTATAAATGAAAAATAATAGATACAAGAGGCAATTCAAATGAAATAATGTGAAATATATGCTTGTATTATGATAAGCAAAAGAGATAAAAACAATGTTCACTTGCCTCTTAAGGTGGGGAGACTCACTTTCAATTGAGCAATGTTCACAATACAACAATATTTGAAGAACATTCCTTATCCTCCTAACTCCCTAAATAAATTCTGACTAGCACATATCTAATTAGTGGTACTATCATTAATGAGTACCAACTAGCGAGGGGGGCTTATTTAGTAAAGAGGACCCTTTTACATTAAATAATTTTCCACTATACATAATGGTCCTTTATTCAAGGAAGGTGATTGCATACATTAATTGAGTAAATACGAAGTAGCCTAAAGTAGGGAGGATAGGATAGGACCCTAACATGCCCTCCACCTTCAAAAGTAGCATTGTCCTCAAGGTTCAAGGAAAGGATTTTTTTTCAAAATTGCTATTGGTTCCCATGTGGCATCTTCTGGATGCATATCTTTCCATTGGATCGTCACATATTAGACCATGCACTAGCACAATTAACACTCCTACCCAATATTGCTTTTTATTGGAGCCAAATGGAATCCTCATCATCAAGTTCCAATAAGGTTTTTCTCACTTTGCAATTTGATCCCATAACCTTATTGAGACAAAACACATGAAAGACCAATTGAATCTTGGTGTGGTCTAGAAGAGCTACCTTGTAGGCCACATGCCCAATGTGTTGGATAATTTAGTAGGTTCCATATAACTTTGGGGTCATTTTCTAGTGAGGTTTATCTTTGAGTGATGTTTGTTTACAAGGTTGAAGGTGAAGAAACACCTGAGGTCCCGAACCCCTCCCAAAATAATGAGCACTTATCTCTTTCATAGGTTTTATGAAATCCCAAGTGACTTGTTGTAGGTGATGAATGAAACTCCTCAAAGACCCTTTGTTTTAAGGCATAGTTCTTTTCTAGAAAATTGCACTCTGTATACCTCATGTATCTTGGTTCCATGTATATCTTTTATGCGGGTTTAGATATTCGTGAAGCCTTTGGATGAGTGGAACTATAGTGGCATATTCCATCCATTCTCAACAAGCTTCCTCAAGCCAACCTTCCTCGATCCAACCTAGAACAAGTAAGTGTAATGCAAAGAAGGATCCATCCTCCTCAAAGCGTATGGAAAAAGAATCAACTACCGCATTTTATTTATCCTTCTTGTATGCAATCTAATAATCATACCCCAACATATTAATGACCCACTTACACTACTCAAGTGATGACAATCTTTGTTCTAAGAATACTTTAGACTACGATGGTTAGTCTTGATCTTGAAATAGATCCCTATGAGATATGGGCACATGTCTCAACTACATGAATTATGGCCATCATATCTTTTTCATATGTATATTTCCCAATTTGTGGTCACTGGTGAAATCCAAAGGGTTCCCTTCTTTCAATAATACCTATCCAAGACATTATCTCCCCATGGAATCACATTATAGGACAAATATCTTAGTAAAGTTAGGTATTGTTAATATTGGAGTAGAGTACATGGCATTTTCTAAAGCTATGAAGGCATGCTCGGTTGCTTCACATCATACACAAACATTATTTTTTAGCAGTAAAGTGAGGGAGCCACAATTTTACTATTCATAACCTTCCTATAGTATCCAATAAATCCTAATAACTCTTACAATCTCTTCAGGGTATTGGGGTGGGGCCAATCTAGCATAGTTTGATTTTTTTTAGGTCTACTCGTACTCCTTCCTAACTCACAATGTGACCCGAGTATTAAACCTTTGAAACCCCAAAAGAACATTTGGAACATTTCACAAATAACAAGTGGTCCCTCAATAATTGCAATGCATAATTGATGTGCTCTAGGTGGGATTCCCATGTTGTGTTTTATATCAAGATATCATAAAATTATACCAACACAAAATTGCATAAAAAAGGCCAAAAACTCTTGTTCATGAGGCTCATAAAGGTGGATGGAGCATTGAAAATGCCAAAGGACATCAATAAAAGATCATAATGACCATCATATGTGTGGAAAGTTGTCTTAGGTATGTCCACCTCTTTTGTCCTAATATGGTGGTATCCTAAACAAAGGCCAAGTTTAGTGAAAAACTTGTCTCCATGAAGTTAATCCAATAGATCATCAATGAAAGGAATGGGAAATTTATCCTTGATGATCAACTTATTCAGAGCCTAAAAATTAGGACATGTGCACCAAGTTCCTTCTTTTTTTAATACCGTGATCATCAATGATGAATAAAGGTTGGTACTTGGATGAAGTACTCTATCCTCCAAAAAATAATAAATGATATTTTATGTTTCATTCTTTGTACAAAAAGGTTCCTATAAGGATGGACATTGGGTGGTTAACTTCTTATAATTAGTGGAATAGCATGGTCATGCTCCCCAAATGAGGGTGGTAAACCCTTGGGTGTTTCAAATACCTATTGGTGTTTAAAGAGAACCAACTGTAATCTAGGGTGAATCTCTTGTGGGATGGTATCCATTACTAGTAGGGCATTAAATTGTGCAATAATGCTCGAGTGGCCTTTCTTCAATAACTTCTACATACGATGTGAGAGAATAATTTTAGGGGAACTTGAGGTGAGCCCCTTGAGGTTATGTTTTTACCCTTCCTTAGTGAACCTTATGGAGATCTCTTTGAAATCTATGGTGATAGGACCCAAAATACATAGCCATTCTAGCCCCAAAACTACATCACAACCACCCATTTCAACAGAAAACATGTGTTTTTTGAGATGGTAGTCACCCAATTGGAGTTTCACATTTTCACATCATCCCCCACTTTTCATCAGACAAACATTTTATATCATAATTTGGAAATTTGGTATAAGACGGGTATAGCAATGGGTTTCTTTTGTGACTCTCCTATGAATAAAATTGTGGATACATCCATTGTCAATTCGTACAATTACTTTGCGATGCTTGATGTAGTCAATCAACTTCAATGTTTGAGTTCCCCAAAATCCTGATAAGGCATGGAGAGATATTTGGGGTTTCTCACTAGGAGCTTGCGAGGTGGTGTCTTCTTCCATGGGTGGAGTGGAATTATCTTCTTTTGGTTTCAGAGTGTCTTCAATTGTTATGTGTTTTAGGTGATCTCTTATACATACATATGGGATATCTTCTACTCTTTCCATTTATTCTCTTTGAAATACCATCCATTGAAATTATAGAAATCCTTAAGGCATTATAATTTTGAAATCTCTTCCGAAGACAACTTTTGGATTCTCAATGCTAAGGGTTAGAGGTGTTGGTAGTATTTTCCATGGGGAAAATTGTGCGAATAGTGAATGAAACTCTTTTGGTTTGGGAAGTTTTTACCATCTCAACTTCTCTAGATTTGTCACAAGCTTCCGACCATGTTTTGGGGCACTGCATTATGACATGTTCTCTAATTTTCTCTTTGAGGCCACTTATGAAACATTCTCTAAAAAAAAGAATTGGGATGTCCTCTATGTGTATCTACAATTACTCTAAGGTTGCAATATGGCCCATAATTGTCATGCAAAAATTTCCAAAAAGTGCATGAAAAGAGCAGAAATAGATTAGAATGAGTACTCCACAACTTTAATGTATAAAATAGATTAATAGCAAGCCTCTTCGAGAGGGAAAACTCCTTGTGCAATGTATTAAGTACCCCAGACAAGACAAGACAAGATAGTCCAAATGAAAAGGTCTCCTTCCTATATATAGAAGACTAAGAGGTACAATTCCAACTAATTGACCCAAGCTGATGTAACTAATATAACCATACTAATGATAATAACAACTAATGGACCAATCTAACATTATAACTAATATAATGTGACCCATATAAGGGGAATGTGCCCACATTTAGGGCTTAACAATAATTGTGCCTCTCTAGTGTAATATTGTGAATCTTCATAGGTAGTGAGTGTTAAATGTACAGCATCACAAGTCATTCTCCAAGCCAATCTTGTGCAGCCAAGATTGGACCTCATGTGTTGGGGTAGGGATCCTGAGTTGGACTCAGGAACTTGGAGTAGATTCTTGAGTTGGACTCAAGAATGACTAAGCCTTAAGTTGTAAAAGGTTATTCCTCATGTGTTGAGGTGAATGCTTTGATGTATCAAAGTGATGATGTTGTAAAGTCTTGTTGGACAAGGCTCAGGACTTGTGTGTCAAGTCAGATTCTCACGTGGACCTCCATTTATAGTAGGTACCCATGGGTGTACATCCAGTTATAGAGGTAGATGCTTTGCATGTTGAAGCATTAATGTTGTGTGATGTATTACTAACCATGGTCACTGATTTCTATTAAGTCTCCTTTAGAGATTGGCTAACTCTAGAGTGAATTACTTTAGCATATGATCATTTGGTCCGAGAGCAGGGTATTTTTTAAGGATACTAATATTACACTTAAGTATAGTATTCTAGGCGATTATTTTGGATTGGAAAAAACATAGATATAGATAGGTAGGAAAATATTAAATACAAAACCTACAATTTACTACTAAAATGTGTAAATTTTGGCGAATATTATGATTAAAAAAAAACATATTTAATGTAAATATAGGCGATATTAGAGACTAAAAATGACCAAATAGCGAATTAGTTTTTTGAAAAAAAGTCCCAAAAATAGCCAATTGGTGAAATTTCACCTCTAAAAATTACCTTGTCCGAGAGTAATATAATATGCTCACAACATCTAACAAATATTCTAAGTATAATCTGATATTATAGATAATTAAAGTTAACACATATTGACCATGCAGTAAAGATAAGAGATAAATATAAATGCATAGAGAAAAAAAGAGAATTCAAATTTCTCATGAGATAACTAAGTGAACTTGAATTGTTAAGCTTCAGTTAAAGCCACAATGTATGCCTCAATCAGTTAGAGAACTCGAATTGATCACTACAGTGATGTTAACAAGAAAGAATCAGTTAAAGATAGTTAACTAAGTGACAACAAAGAAGAACTAGTTAACTAAGTGTTATTGCATGATGACAAGTTTATGTTAAACTAAAAGATGACAATTATGTTAAACTAAAAGACGACACTTGAGTTGCGACACTTGCATGACGAAACTTAAGTTATCCACCTAACTAAGTGGGAAAGATTTCAATTAAGGGGGGAGTTCATCATGAAGTCAAAAGATAAAAATAGAATCCAATGCATGTGAAGAATATAAATATGTTATATAGGATTGATGAATTCAGTGTGAAGTGAATTCTCTTTTCCCTTGAAGGAAAGGCACTTCTATTTGTGCAGGATTGAAGAAACTGATGCACAGGATAATTCTCCAAGAAGGAAATTCATAGTTTTTCATGTGATTCACCATTACCCATGAAACCATTTGCTACGGCTTGCATGGAAGTAAATATTGGTTGTTATTAATGTGTCGGGCAAATGGCAAGTTGATACCATTGATCTCTATTCTCTATTGCTCAGTATTCTCTCTTATCTAGCACCTAAGGTGCCGAAAGCAATCTGCTACTTTGTAAAAGACATTATCTATTATCTATCATAATTATACTTTGAATATTTGTTTGGGTTTTTCATCCTCATTGTTTTTAGGGTTTTCCCCAGAGTACATCTTGTGTTATGGTTGAGTGTTTCATGTGATTGATTGGTTCATTGATTCAGGTATTCAGTATTTCCACACTTAAAGTTTTAAAGTTCAAAGCTCATCCTATTTGCTCAAAACTTAACATGGTATCAGAGCTCAAGGAGTGAAGGAGATAAGATTTTTCAAGCAAAATTGAGCCTACGTAGATCCTTAATACTTGAGCACAATACTTGAGATCAATGGCATTGATATCTACTCGGTCAGAAGACCCTCTTGAGCGCACTTCGAATTTCAATACTTGGAAGGTGAGGGTGTTGAACATCTTGGAGGAACATGACTTGGATGGCTACATATCCACTGTGGTGGAGGGGCCTACATCTAATGCAAGGTGCATCAAATTTAAGAAGAACCAAGCTAAATCCAAATGGATCATCTATGATTTGGTAAAGGACAATTTGATGTATGTGATCACTTCGTTGAAGACCGAAAAGGAGTGTTTTGATACATTGAAAAACCTATATGAGAAGAAGGCCCCGATTAAAAGAGGGCATTGAAGGATAAGCTTTGAAACCTAAATATGGAGAAGGATGAGATAGTGGCATACATATTCACCAATATCTCTTAGGTAAGAGATCAACATGCTAGTATTGGAGTAGTGGTGGATGAAGGTGATCTTCTCCAAACCGCTATTGATGGTCTCCCATCCTCATGGGAGACATTCTTGGCTACGATAAATGGACGAGAGGTAAAAACTAAATTCGAAAGGTTGTGGCATGAATGCCTCTGATAGGAGGGGAGAATCCAGAGCAAGTTAGTGTGTATTAAAGAAGAAACATTTCCCTCATGGAAAGGATGAAGAAAGGAAAGAAGAAATTTTCTCAAAAGAAGGTTTCCCATTCGAAGAAGAAGGTATAAAACAAGGAATTTGACCAGTCAAAGATTAGATGCTACAACTGTGACAAGTGTTGATGTATTTGTAACTTCGGAAGATATTCACTTGTATATTGGATGTATTACATTTTTACTTTATTTGTATCCCCGATGAATATGTATTATTCCTCCGATTGGAAGTGTCATCATTTGTATTTGCAAGTGTCGCAAGTATTATTGTAAGTGTCGCAACTTATATTTGATGGGTTATTAGACCACCTTGGTGGGGTCGGCCCTGTATGAGTTGTGTGGGTCAAAGGGTTATTAGACCACCCTAGTGGGGTCGGCCCAGCCAGCATTATGTTAAGTGGTTAAGTTGGGGCCGACCTAGTTAGAGTTAAAATTCAAGTGAATTAAAGTATAAATAGAGAGTGTGACTCTCTCATTTATTCATTCACACACTCACTCACTTCGCATTAGTGAGAGAGAGGAGGAATGCGCACAAGTGGAGGAGGAGGAGCTGCTAGGAGAATATCTCTTGTTGTGGAGTTTTATCTTTGTGATCTTTGTATTGATGCTCATTCTATCTCTGAGAAAGTTGCATGGTTTTTCACCTTCTTGGTTTTCCCTGGTGAAATGCTTTGTGTCTCTTGTCTCCTCTGTTTGATATGCTGTACATGTTGTTCTCTCAGTTAAAATCATAGATCATACTAAATTAAATTCTGAAAAACTAACATGGTTTCACAACTAGCCTAAAGGAAGGCATGGTATGGCATTTATGACACTTGTTGCACTTGCGACAAATTGGAAGCTAGGGCTTGGTATAGTAAAAACCAGTCATCGTGGCTCTTTCGCTATAAATCTATTTTGGAGAAGGTTCGGGATCTGAAACTTCTACAGGTTGAAGATGAAATGTCCATGTACCTTGTGCCCGAAGGACAACCTCATATTCGTTGTACTTTGTGAGATATAATCCATACAAGTTAGGGTTTCTGCCTCTTCCATAATGCAGTCCTAAACAGGTGACCTAGGAAAACTGGTCATATCTTGGGCTAGGAAGATCCAAATGGAATTCCTTAAAATTCAAAATTTAGGGCACGGACTTTAGTTTCACAGGCCCAGGTTTCAGAGGCCGAAGTTGAAACAGTGACACGTGGCATGACGTACAAGTTCACTATATTTTTTCATCCCATAAACAGGTCACGTTGCGACACTTGGCATATATCCCTCTCATAGAATCCATTTGAGCTCTGATCTGTGGGGTTGGAAAGATGACAGATCATCCTACCACAAGCCGAAGTTTCAGACCCCGAGGACCTGAAATTTAAGAGATACATCAGAAACAATATGGCATATATTTCTGTCCAAACATAATTGGATTCTGGGCACTTTCATTTTTTGTTTTGTCACTAATGCAGGAAATTAGGGTTTCAGAGAAAGTTGGAATTTCTTGAATCTGAGACCACGGCTGGATGCTCCTCATCAAAATCAAAATTTAGAGACCAAGATCGAATTTTTTGGTTGGGTAGAACCCCGGGCTCTATCAAACCCTAGTTCGATATTTTGACAAGAAAACCAGATTTTGACAGAAGCTGCAGATCCAAAACTTTCAAAGTTAATTTTGAGGGGTCAAATTTTGGAGATTTCAAAATTGAAGTATACCATCTTGATCAACTCAGCAAAGCGCATTTTTTTATCCAATCACAAGTCTGAATTCAAAGTTTGAATTTTTAGGGTTTCTCTGTCAAACCCTAGCCAGCTCCATATCCAGCTTCATCAAATCAAAGTGGATTGGGTTAATCCTAGAAGAGAATGATTTGGACACCTACATAAGTGAATAGATTCCAATTCCAGAGGGAGATGAGGCTAATGCCTTACATAAGAAGACTACAAGCAATCCCGACAGGTATGACTTGAGGAGATTCAAGTATGTTTTTAAATATGTTCATGATTAAGTTTATGATATGTTTGTATTCATATTATTGAGGTTAGTACAATCTTGATTAATTTTTAGACTTGTATTATCACCTTAGTAAAAATATGAATGCATGTGAATGATAGAAGACATTCATTAATTAAGGTTATGACACTTATGTACTAATGGACCGTGGTGTTGTATGAGGATGATGTTGACCGCTAACATGAACGATACATCAAGAAAGACAAATCAAGTTCTAGATCAAGAACATATGACCATGGTGACATGAAGACAAAGACTCATCCATAGCCATTGATCACACAAAAGCTCTATTTATGAGGTATGTATAATTTGGTTCTACAATGCTTAACTTATGAGATATGCAGGTTACTAGCACAAATCATGGACAAGAACGAAGAAGACATTGTTTGGGTATGTTAGACATAACTAAAAAAACATGATAATCCAGGTATGTTTTCCTATATCGAGTTATAATCCTACCTTGTGTTAGGATCTTATATAAGTATACTTTTTGTATGATTGATAATGATTATTCATGAAGTTATAAGTTTGAGTAATCATGGGTTTATGCATATTATGCTTCTTAATGAAGAGTCATATGGTCATATAAGAATATGCATGAGTAAAAGAAGTCCTCCCTGACACCTTGAATACTAACGCTTTTGATAAATTACCTGTGTATGAAATGACCATAACCATACATGTTTAATATTATTTAGAGTCATAATGTTTTGATAGTATTGAGATTATACTAATGCATGTATGATTATGTATTAGATCTTGAGGATGACACTAGTGCACACTTAAGCATGCATAGAGGTCCAGGATGGATATAAGTTCAAAGACAGACAATCCAGGCAGCAAAGATCAAAAGGGAGATAACTCCAGTAGTTCCTGCAAGGAAGCAAAGATTGAGAGGGAGTCCACCCAAGAAGCAAACAAAGATAAGTATTTGAATTGTCATTTCTTATTACTTAAATGATGTTGTTCATTCATGTACATATTTATGTTCCTAGATTTAGGATGTATATTATGCATTTTAGAAAAGGTTGCATTAATGAACAAGATACTACTAATTTATAGTAATGGGTAAGTGGCCTATGGTACTGTACAACATTCCATTGCTACCTATCTAGAATGAAACCTATTTGTTGACATGTTGGGAGTTGTGCACACTCTTAACAATGTTCTGGTAGAGATGGAAGGAATCTAGAAAGTTACGGGATATGGATAAATGTTGTATTGAAGCATTAGTTAAGATAATTGCATGACTGTATGACATATGTCATTATGTGTAAGAATTTGTTCTTAAATCTATGAGATGTTTCTAATCATGCAATTGAACTTGTCTTGTAGGAAAGACCGTGTACCATCACCTACAAGAGAGGATTGTTTCAAAGAACAAGCGAGGAAGACTCAACTACAACATTTGTTCTAGCAACGAAGTTCAAGAAAACTATCTATTGAAGATATTGAATAATCTGAAGTTATTAGGATCTGAGATGCAGTAATGGAAGGATGACATGATCGAGGAGTACCAGTCGATCATGAAGAATGATGTTTGGAATGTGGTCCCAAGACCAAAAGGGAAGTCTATTGTGACTTCCAAGTGGATCTATAAGATCAAGCATGCTGCAGATGGTAGCATAGAAAAATACAATGCAAGGTTTGTAGCTCGTTGCTTCTCCCAGAAAGAGGGGATAGATTATGAAGAGACCTTTGCTCCTGTAGCCAGATACACTTCCATCAGAACAGTACTTGCTCTGGCTGCAATGATGAAGTGGAAGATACACCAGATAGATGTCAAGAAAGATTTCTTGAATGGTGTAGTCGAAGAGGAAGTGTATGTGGAGCAACCGCTTGGTTTTGAGACACATGACAGGGAGTCATATGTGTGCAAATTGAAGAAAGCCTTGTATGGCTTGAAGCAAGCTCCTAGGACATGGTATGGCAGGATAGATAGCTTCCTATCCAGTTTGGGATTTAGCAAGAGTAAAGCGGATTCCAACCTTTACTACAAGGTTGAGGAAGGCAATCCAGTGATACTCCTATTGTATGTGGATGACCTGTTTGTGACAAGTGATGATAGATTGATTTCTGACATGAAGAGGAAGCTTGCTGCCAAGTTCGAGATGAAGGACTTGGGCATGATGAATTACTTTCTAGGTATGGAGGTTGGGCAGAGTGCAGATGGAATCTTCCTTGGACAAGGGAAGTATGCAGTAGAGATCCTGAAGCAGTTCGGGATGATGGACTGCAAGGCCATGGCCACCCCTATGGCATCGAACCTGAAGCTATTGAGTAATGCTTCATCAGATTCGGTTGATGTCACAGTGTATCGTCAGATGATTGGGTCCTTGATGTACCTGATGAACATGAGACCAAATATTTTCTTTTCGATGAACACCTTGAGCCAGTTTCTGACAGATCCTAGACATGTTCACCTGATTGCTATAAAGCATATTCTGAGGTACCTGAAGGGTATAATTGATTATGGGCTCAAGTATGATGCGAATCAAAAGTTTAACCTGGAGGGTTATGTTGATTCAGATTGGGCAGGCAGTGCTGCAGATAGGAAGAGCACATCAGGGTGTTGCTTCAGTATGGGATCAAGTGTGATCTCTTGGTTTAGCAGGAAGCAATCCTCCATAGCACTGAGTACAACCGAAGCAGAGTATGTCGCAGCTTGTTCGGCTAGTTGTGAGGCAGTATGGCTTAGGAAGCTACTGTCTAAGTTATTTGATCTCCCGTAGGATGCTACCTGTATCTTATGTGACAACCAGAGTTGTGTGAAGTTGTTTGAGAACCTGGTGTTCCATGACAAGTCGAAGCACATTGAGATCAAATATCACTATATCAGGGATATGGTGCATAGAGGAGCAGTGAAGCTCCTGTACGTTGCGACTGATGAGCAGATTGCAGATGTGTTGACCAAACCACTAGCTAGAGTGAAGTTTGAGTACTTCAGAGAGAGGCTTGGTGTTCTTCAGATAGAAGATACTTCGAGGAAGAAGTGATGGGACAAATTTGCAGGAGCCATTCCAAGCATGGTGGTAGGAGGATCCTCCCATGGTCGTGGATTTAAGCGCTATGTGATGAGCATCAGGAAGATGCTCCAGATGATATGCATCAGGACGATGCTGTGACAATGATCAAGTTGATCATGCGATGATGATATGCATCAGGATGATGTTGTGATGATGATCAGGATGATCATGTGATGATGATGAGCATCAGGACGATGTAGTGATGATGATCAGTATGATTATGAGTATCAGGATGATACTCCGTGGCCATGGAAAGATTATGCAAGTAGCATGTAATAGCTCCCTGGGAGATCCTTTAGTCTGTGCTAGGATGCTCTTGCGAGGTTTTGCTACAGGTTGGCCGTGGACAGGTTGTGCAAATAAGCATATAATAGTGCCCTGAAAGATTTGCAGATACTATTGCTAGGTTTTTCCTATGGCATATAATAGCCCCCTGGGAGATCTGGAAAATTCTCTTTCAATGTTTTGCTTGGGAGGACATATAATAGCGCCTTCAGATATTTGCAGATACTCTTGCTAGGTTTTTCATATGGCATATAATAGCCCCTGGGAGATCTGGAAAATGCTCTTGCTAGATTTTGTTCTATGGCATGCAATAGTGCCTTGGGAGATCCGATAGGTTGAGCTGTGTGCTCGTAATCAGTCCTGGGATGCTCTTTCGAGGTTTTTCCATGACCACATGTAATAGCGCCCTGGGAGATCCGATAGGTTGAGCTGTGTGCTCGTAATGAGTCTTGGGATGCTCTTTCGAGGTTTTGTGGTGGTCACATGTAATAGCTCTGTGGAATATCGTGTCGATCATGCTTAGGCACATAAAGGATCCTGGGATACTCTTTCGAGGTTTTGTTAACGCACGTAATTAGTCCTGGGATCCATAGTATGGCCAAAGATGATGAAGACCTACAGGAGGCTATGCCTACATCCAACATGAAAAATGGATGGCTCTATAGAACTTCCTATGATGAGAAGAATTGAGAGATAGCCCAATGATCGAGATGACGAGTACAACAGCAGTGACGATGATGCTCCAGTTATCCAGTGGTGATGATCCAGCTCCAGTATTGAAGACTTGTGTCTATATGTATTGATGACTTGTGTCAAGAGAATACCTTCCTAGTTAAGAGGGAGTGTTGATGTATTTGTAACTTCGGAAGATATTCACTTGTATATTGTATGTATTACATTTGTACTTTATTTGTATCCCCAACAGATATGTATTATTCCTCTGATTGGAAGTGTCATCATTTGTATTTGCAAGTGTCGCAAGTATTATTGTAAGTGTCGCAAATTATATTTGATGGGTTATTAGACCACCTTGGTGGGGTCGGCCCTGTATGAGTTGTGTGGGTCAAAGGGTTATTAGACCACCCTAGTGGGGCCGGCCTCAGTCAACATTATGTTAAGTGGTTAAGTTGGGGCTGACCTAGTTAGAGTTAAAAGTCAAGTGAATTAAAGTATAAATAGAGAGTGTGACTCTCTCATTTATTCATTCACACACTCACTCACTTCGCATTAGTGAGAGAGAGGAGGAATGCGCACAAGTGGAGGAGGAGAAGCTGATAGGAGAATATCTCTTGTTGTCGGGTTTGATCTTTGTGATCTTTGTATTGATGCTCATTCTATCTCTGAGGAAGTTGCAGGGTTTTTCACCTTCTTGGTTTTCCCCGGTGAAATGCTTTGTGTCTCTTGTCTCTTGTGTTTGATATGTTGTACATGTTGTTCTCTCAGTTAAAATCATAGATCATACTGAATTAAATTCTGAAAAACTGACATGGTTTCAGATCTATCCTGAAGGAAGGCATGGTATGGCATTTATGACACTTATTGCACTTGCGACAAGTTGGAAGCTAGGGCTTGGTATAGTAAAAACCAGTCATCGTGGCTCTTTCGCTATAAATCTATTTTGGAGAAGGTTCAGGATATGAAACTTCTACAGGTCGAAGATGAAATGTCCATGTACCGTGTGTCTTAAGGACAGCCTCATATTCGTTGTACTTTGTGAGATATGATCCGTACAAGTTAGGGTTTCTGCCTCTTCCATAATGCAGTCCTAAACAGGTGACCTAGGAAAACTGGTCATATCTCGAGCTAGGAAGCTCTAAATGGAATTCCGTAAAAAGTTTAAGTTAGGGAATGGACATTAGTTTCATGGGTCCGGGTTTCAAAGGCCGAAATTGAAAAAGTGACATGTGGCACTCCGTACAAGTTCTATATATTTTTTCATCCCATAAACAGGTCACGTTGCGACACTTGGCATATCTCCCTCTCAGAAAATCCATTTGAGATCCGATCTTTGGGGTTGAAAATACGACAGATCAGTCTACCACAGATCGAAGTTTCAGACCCCGAGGACCCAAAATTTCAGAGATACATCAGAAACAATATGGCATAT
Organism: Larix kaempferi; assembly: GCA_027924585.1. Classification (NCBI taxonomy): domain Eukaryota; kingdom Viridiplantae; phylum Streptophyta; class Pinopsida; order Pinales; family Pinaceae; genus Larix; species Larix kaempferi. Next base: position 24,168,642 of record BSBM01000361.1, read on the forward strand.
ATTTATGTCGAAACATAATTGGATTCTGGGCACTTTCATTTTTTGTTTTGTTACTGTTGAGGGAAATTAGGGTTTCAGAGAAAGTTGGAATTTATTGAATCTGAGACCACGGCTGGATGCTCCTCATCAAAATCAAAATTTAGAGACCAAGATCGAATTTTTTGGTTGGGTAGAACCCCGGGCTCTATCAAACCCTAGTTCAGGATTCTGACCAGAAAACTAGATTTTGACAGAAGCTGCAGATCCAAAACTTTCAACGTCAATTTTAAGGGGGTCAAATTTTGGAGATTTCAAAATTGAAGTATACCAGCTTGATCAGATCAACAAGGCGCATTTTTTCATCCAATCAGAAGTCTGAATTCAAAGTTTTAATTTTTAGGGTTTCTCTGTCAAACCCTAGCCAGCTCCATATCCAGCTTCATCAAATCAAAGTGGATTGGGTTAATCCTAGAAGAGAATGATTTGGACACCTAAATAAGTGAAGAGATTCCAGTTCTAGAGGGAGATGAGGCTAAGTCCTTACATAAGAAGACTACAAGCAATCCCGACAGGTATGACTTTAGGAGATTCAGGTATGTTTTTAAATATGTTCATGATTAAGTTTATGATATGTTTGTCTTCATATTATTGAAATTAGTACAATCTTGATTAATTTTGAGACATGTATTATCACCTTTTTAAAAGTATGAATGCTTGTGAATGATATAAGACATTCATTAATTAAGGTTATGACACTTATGATTGTACTAATGGACTATGGTATTGTATGAGGATGATGTTGATCGCTAACATGAAAGGTACATCAAGAAAGACAAATCAAGTTCTAGATCAAGAACATATGACCATGGTGGCATGAAGACAAAGACTCATCCATAGCCATTGATCACACAAAAGCTCTACTTATGAGGTATGTATAATTTGGTTCTACAATGCTTAACTTATGAGATATGTAGGTTACTAGCACAAATCATGGACAAGAACAAAGAAGACATTGTTTGGGTATGTTAGACATAACTAACAACATGATAATCCAGGTATGTTTTCCTATATCGAGTTAGAATCCTACCTTGTGTTAGGATATTATATAAGTATACCTTTTGTATGATTGATAATGATTATTCATGAAGTTAAAAGTTTGAGTAATCATGGGTTTATGCATATTATGCTTCTTAATGAAGAGTCCTATGGTCATATAAGAATATGCATGAGTAATAGAAGTCCTCCCTGAAACCTTGAATACTAACGCTTGTGATAAATTACTTGTGTATGAAATGACCATAACCATACATGTTTAATATTATTTAGAATCATAATGTTTTGATAGTATTGAGATTATACTAATGCATGTATGATTATGTATGAGATCTTGAGGATGACACTAGTGCACACTTAAGCATACATAGTGGTCTAGGATGGATATAAGTTCAAAGACAGACAATCCAGGAAGCAAAGATCAAGAGGGAGCTAACTCCAGTAGTTCCTGCAAGGAAGCAAAGATTGAGAGGGAGTCTACCCAACAAGCAAACAAAGATAAGTATTTGAATTGTCATTTCTTATTACTTAAATGATGTTGTTCATTCATGTACATATTTATGTTCCTAGATTTAGGATGTATATTATGCATTTTAGAAAAGGTTGCATTAATGAACAAGATCCTACTAATATAGTAATGGGTAAGTGGCCTATGGTACTGTACAACATTCCATTGCTACTTATCTAGAATGAAACCTCTTTGCTGACATGTTGGGTGTTGTGCACACTCTTAACAATGTTCTGGTAGGGATGGAAGGCATCTAGAAAGTTACGGGATATGGATAAATGTTGTATTGAAGCATTGGCTAAGATAATTGCATGACTGTATGACATATGTCTTTATGTGTACGAATTTGTTCTGAAATCTATGAGATGTTTCTAATCATGCAATTGAACTTGTCTTGTAGGAAATACCGTGTACCATCACCTACAAGAGAGACTTGTTTTGAAGAACAAGCGACGAAGACTCAACTACAACATTTGTTCTGGCAACGAAGTTCAAGAAAACTATCTATTGAAGATATTGAAGAATCTGAAATTCCCAGGATCCGGGATGCAGTAATGGAAGGATGACATGATCGAGGAGTACCAGTCGATCATGAAGAATGATGTTTAGAATGTGGTCCCAAGACCAGAAGGGAAGTCTATTGTGACTTCCAAGTGGATCTATAAGATCAAGCATGCTTGAGATGGTAGCATAGAGAAATACAAGGCAAGGTTTGTAGCTTGTGGCTTCTCCCAGAAAAAGGGGATAGATTATGAAGAGACCTTTGCTCCTATAGCCAGATACACTTCCATCATAACAGTACTTTCTCTGGCTGCAGTGATGAAGTGGAAGATACACCAGATGGATGTCAAGACAACTTTCTTGAATGGTGTAGTCGAAGAGGAAGTGTATGTGGAGGAGCCACTTGGTTTTGAGACACATGACAGGGATTCATATGTGTGCAGATTGAAGAAATCCTTGTATGGCTTGAAGCAATCTCCTAGGACATGGTACGGCAGGATAGACAGCTTCCTGTCCAGTTTGGGATTTACCAAGAGTAAAGTGGATTCCAACCTTTACTACAAGGTTGAGGAATGAAATCCACTGATACTCCTATTGTATGTGGATGACCTGTTTGTGAGAAGTGGGGATAGATTGATTACCGACACAAAAAGGAAGCTTGCTGCCTAGTTCAAGATGAAGTACTTGGGCATGATGCATTAACTTCTAGGTAAAGAGGTGTGGCAGAGTGCAGATGGAATATTCCTTGGACAAGGGAAGTATGGAGTAGAGATCCTGAAGAAGTTTGGGATGATGGACTGCAAGGACATGGCCACACCGATGGCATCAAACCTGAAGCTATTGAGTGATGCTTCATCAGAGTCGGTTGATGTCAAAGTGTATCATCAGATGATTGGGTCCTTGATGTACCTGACGAACACGAGACCAAATATTTGATATGCAGTGAACACCTTGAGCCAGTTTCTGACAGATCCTAGACATGCTCACCTGATTGTTGTAAAGCATATTTTGAGGTACCTAAAGGGTACAATTGATTATGGGCTCAAGTATGATGCGAATCAAAAGTTTAACCTGGAGGGTTATGTTGATTCAGATTGGGCAGGCAGTGCTGCAGATAGGAAGAGCACATCAGGGTGTTGCTTCAGTATGGGATTAGGTGTGATCTCTTGGTTTAGCAGGAAGCAGTCCTACGTAGCACTGAGTACAACCGAAGTAGAGTATGTCGCAGCTTGTTCGGCTATTTGTGAGGTAGTATGGCTTAGGAAGCTACTGTCTGAGTTATTTGATCTCCCGTTGGATGCTACCTGTATCTTCTGTGACAACCAGAGTTGTGTGAAGTTGTCTAAGAACCCGGTGTTCCATGATAGGTCGAAGAACATTGATATCAAATATCACTATATCATGGATATGGTGCAGAGAGGATCAATGAATCTCCTGTACGTTGTGACTAATGAGCAGATTGCAGATGTGTTGACCAAACCACTATCCAGAGTGAAGTTTGAGTACTTCAGAGAGATGCTTGGTGTTCTTCAGATAGAAGATACTTCGAGGAATAAGTGATGGGACACATTTGCAGGAGCCATTCCAAGCATGGTGGTAGGAGGATCCTCCCATGGTTGTGGATGTAAGTGCTATGTGATGAGCATCAGGAAGATGCTCTAGATGATATGCATCAGGACGATGTTGTGACGATGATCAGGTTGATCATGTGATGATGATATGCATCAAGATGATGTTGTGACGATGATCAGGATGATCATGCAATGATGATGTGCATCAGGACGATGCGGTGATGATGATCAGGATGATGCGGTAATGATGATCAGGATGATGCGGTGATGATGATCAGTGGTATCATGAGTATCAGGATGATACTCCATGTCCATGGATAGATTGTGCAGGTAGCATGTAATAGCTCCTTGGGAGACCCTATAGTCTATGCTAGGGTTCTCTTGCGAGGTTTTGCTACAGGTTTGTTATGGACAGGTTGTGCAGATAAGCATATAATAGCACCCTAGGAGATTTGTAGATAATCTTGCTAGGTTTTTCCTATGGCATATAATAGCCCCCTGGGAGATCTAGCAAATGCTCTTTCAAGGTTTTGCTTGGGAGGACATATAATAGCACCCTGGGAGATTTGCAGATACTCTTGCTAGGTTTTTCCTATGGCATATAATAGCTCCCTGGGAGATCTGGAAAATACTCTTGCTAGGTTTTGTCCTATGGCATGTAATAGCACCCTAGGAGATCCAATAGGTTTATCTGTGTGCTTGTAATCATTCCTAGGATGCTCTTTCAAGGTTTTTCCATGACCACATGTAATAGCACCCTGGGAGATCCGATAGGTTGAGGTGTGTGCTCGTAATCAGTCCTGGGATGCTCTTTTGAGGTTTTGTGGTGGTCACATGTAATAGCTCCGTGGGAGATCTTATCGGTCGTGCTTATGCACATAAAGGATCCTGGGATACTCTTTCGAGGTTTTGTTGACGCACGTAATTAGTCCTGGGATCCACAGTATGTCCAAAGATGATGAAGACCTATAGGAGGCTATGCCTACATCCAACATGAAAAAGGGCTGTCTCTGTAGAATTTCCTATGACGAGAAGAATTGAGAGATAGCCCAGTGATCGAGATGACAAGTACAGCAGCAGTGACGATGATGCTCCAGTTATCCAGTGACGATGATCCAACTCTAGTATTGAAGACTTGTGTCTATATGTATTGATGACTTGTGTCAAGAGAATACCTTCCTAGTTAAGAGGGAGTGTTGATGTATTTGTAATTTTGGAAGATATTCACTTGTATATTGTATGTATTACATTTGTACTTTATTTGTATCCCCAACGGAGATGTATTATTCCTCTGATTGGAAGTGTCGTCATTTGTATTTGCAAGTGTCGCAAGTATTATTGTAAGTGTCACAACTTATATTTGATGGGTTGTTAGACCACTTTGGTGGGGTCGGCCCTGTATGAGTTGTGTGTGTCAAAGGGTTATTAGACCACCCTAGTGGGGTTGGCCCAGTCAGCATTATGTTAAGTGGTTAAGTTGGGTCCGACCTAGTTAGATTTAAAAGTCAAGTGAATTAAAGTATAAATAGAGAGTGTGACTCTCTCACTTATTCATTCACACACTCACTCACTTCGTATTAGTGAGAGAGGAGGAATGCGCACAAGTGGAGAGGGAGAAACTGCTAGGAGAATATCTCTTATTGTGGGGTTTGACCTTTATGATCTTTGTATTGATGCTCATTCTATCTCTGAGGATGTTGCGGGGTTTTTTACCTTCTTGGTTTTCCCCAGTGAAATGCTTTGTGTCTCTTGTCTCCTGTGTTTGATATGTTGTACATGTTGTTCTCTCAGTTAAGATCCTAGATCAGATTGAATTAAATTCTAAAAAACTAACATCAAGAAGGTCCATTATGCAAGGGAGTGCAAAGCAAATAAAAAGGGAAAAGGAATGTTTCATGCTTCTACTGCTATAGAAGATGAAACTACTCAAAAGAATGCACCCGAAGAAAACGAGACAAGGAGGGAGTATTACTTAATCTTAACACTTTTCAGATCCGACATCATAAGTGAGGACACATGGTTTGTTGACAATGGTACATCCAAACATATGACTGGCTATAAGATCACCATCACCAATCTCAAGTAGAAAATTTTTGCATTCAAGGTAGATTTGGGAGACAACACAACCTACTCGATCCAAGGATTTGGATCCACCTCCTTCCAGCTAAGTTCAGGAGATATTTTACATGTGGAGGAAATTATTTATGTTCCAGGATTGAAGAAGAACCTCCTATCAGATTCAGTTCTTGAAGATAAGGGATTCTGAGTTATCTTCATGGATAATCAAGCACTATTATGGCCGAAGAACAAAGACTTGAAATATGCAGTAGTGATTGGAGTTAGAGAGGGAGGTCTCTACAAGGTAACCAAGAAGTACATTCAAGCTATGGTTCACAACACTATCATTCCATGTGAGCTATGGCATAGGAGGCTTGGTCACCAACACTACAAAGCACTACTAGGATTACAACAAATGGTGAAAGGTATACACGTATTTGATTTTGAACATGATAGTGTATGTAGGGGTTGTGCACTTGGGAAGAATGTTAAAAATAGTTTCTCTAGCAGTACTAATAGATCTAAAGGGATTTTATATTTAATACATTTTGATGTATGCAATCCCATGTCATTTCCTTCCCTGAGTGTGTATTCATATTATGTATTGTTTATTGATGACTTCTCTAGAAAGTCATGGGTTTATTTCCTAACGGCTAAGAGCGAAACCTTTAGCAAGTTTCATGAATTCAAATCCCTAGTTCAGAATCAGACAGGAAAGCACATCTTTGCTTTGAGATATGAAAATGGAGGTGAATTTGATTCACATGAATTTAATGAGTTATGTAGTGATGCAGGAATTTGTAAACAATTAATTGTACCCTACAACCCTCAGCAAAATGGGGTTGCCGAAAGGAAGAATAGAACCATATGTGAGGTTGCAAAATCCATGATGCATGATCAAGACTTGTCTACCTCATTATGGGTAGAGGCCACCTGTACAAAAATATATATCTAGAATAGAAGTCCTCATGCCATTCTGGATGAGAATACACCCGAAGAAGTGTTCACTAGTGAAAAACCAAATATTTCACACCTGAGGATCTTTGGGAGTCATGTATACATTCATGTGCCGAAAGAAAAGAGGACAAATATGGATCCATTAGGAAAGAAGGGAACCTTTGTTGGTTATAGTGGATCATCCAAATCCTACAGAATATATGTACTAGGTGAAGGACACATTGAGGTCAACCGAAATGTGACCTTCCATGAAGAGGCAACATTCAAGTGATTGTATAAGATTCAGTATGATACAGACACAAAGGAGCATGCGAATCCTATGATGGAGGACCCAAATACTAATTCTCCCCATTCATATGTTTAGAGGGATAATCCAACAGAGTTATCAGATTCGCCAGCTCCTGATGAACCAGTAGAACTGGTCGATGAACCTCCTTCCAAGAGGAGGTCTGCATGGTGCCGATATATACTACAAGATGCAAAGAGGCATGGAACACCATTAGGCTCTTCCAGAGAGAGAGAGAAACCTAACATATATTTAGGGTATGTTGCATAGATGAGTAACATCAGTGACTCAGAGCCTTCCACCTATGAAGAAGTTTCAAAGCAGCAAGTATGGAAAGGTGCAATGGTAGAGGAATACAAGTCTATTCTGAAGAATGATTTTTGGGAATTTGTTCCTAAACCTAAAGGGAAGTCCATAGTTACTTCCAGATGGATTTACAATATCAAGCATGTTGCTGATAGCAGTATTGAAAAGTTTAAATCCATATTTGTTTCCCGAGGTTTCTCTTAGAAAGAAGGCATATACTATGAGGATAGATTCGCTCCTATGGCCAGGTACACCACTATTCGAGTTGTGATATCACTTGCATCTGTTCTATGATGGAAGCTTCACCAAATGGATGTGAAGACAGCCTTCCTCAATGGTGAGGTTGAGGAAGAGGTTTATATTTAGCATCCTGAGGGGTTTTTGGTTCATGGGAAGGAGTCCCATATGTGCAAATTGAATAAAGCATTGTATGGGCTTAAGCAAGCTCCTAGAGCTTGGTAATCGATAATCGACAACTCATCCTTAGAGACTGGGATTCTCTAAGAGCGAAGCTGATCCAAATTTGTACTTCAAAGTAGTGAAGATCCAACCATTGATATCGGTTCTATATGTTGATTATTTGTTCCTTACTAGAGAGGAACAATTGATTGCTTGGTGCAAGAGGGATCTCACTTTTGAGTTTGAGATGAAATACTTAGGTCTTATGCACTAGTTTCTTGGCCTTGATATTTGGAAAAGAAAAGATGAGATATTTCTTTCTCAAGGGAAGTACACTATTGAAATATTGCACAGGTTTGGCATGATGGATTTCAAATCCATGAGTACTCTAATGGTTTCCAATTTGAGGAAACTACATGAGTCATATTCTGGATTAGATCCAGTGGACCTCACTTTGTATAGAAAACTTATTGGTTTGTTGATGTACTTGGTACACTCAAGACCATACATATGTTATGTTGTGAGTATTATGAGTCAGTTTATGTCTGATAGAGACACAGACATTAGGTTGCTACTAAGCATGTGCTTAGTTACCTTTGAGGTACAATTGCTTATGGACTCAGATATGCCTCTAGTGGAAGGGTGTTGTTACTTGGTTACAATGACTATGATTGGGGTGGTAGCATTGTGGACCAAAAGAGTAAATCCGGCTATTGTTTTAGCTTGGGTTCAACGATGATCTCTTGGTCCAACGGGAAGAAGGGATCTATAGCCCAAAGTACTACATAAGCAGAGTATATTGCTGCTAATACTGCCTATTGAGAAGTAGTGTGGATTAGGAAGCTACTTACTGGGCTTTTCAATGAGAATCTTGAGTCTACAGTGATTATGTCTGACAATCAAAGTTGCATCAAGATTTCCAAAAACCATGTGTTTCATGATAAGTCGAATCACATTGAAATGAAGTATCACTTCATCAGATACATGGTGCATAAAGGTACAATGAAACTTCAATACATTGCTACTAATGAGCAGATTGCAGATGTGTTAACAAAGCCTTTTTTAGTGACGAAGTTTAGTTACTTCCGAGACAAGCTTGGTATGGCAAAGAATTCCTCCCTCGCTGAGAGGGAGTGTTAAATGTACAGCATCACGATTCATTCTCCAAGCCAATCTTGTGCATTCGGGATTGGGCCTGATGTGTTGAGGTAGGGATCCTGAGTTGGACTCAGGAACTTGGAGTAGATTCTTGAGTTGGACTCAAGAATGACTAAGCCTTCAGTTTTAAAAGGTTATTCCTCATGTGTTGAGGTGAATGCTTTGATGTATCAAAGTGATGATGTTTTAAATTATTGTTGGACAAGGTTTAGGACTTGTGTGTCAAGTCATATTCTCATATGGACCTTGAGTTATAGAGGTAGATACTTTGCATGTTGAATCATTAATGTTGTGTGATGTATATGGTCATTGAGTTCTATTAAGTCTCCTATAGAGACTGGCCACCTCTAGAGTGAATTACTTTAGCATATGATCATTTGGTCCGAGAGTAATATAATATGATCACAACATCTGACAAATATTATGAGCATAATATGATATGATAGATAATTAAAGTTAACACATATTGACCATGCAGTAAAGATAAGAGATAAAGATAAATGCATAGAGAAAAAAAGAGAATTCGAAAATCTCATGAGATGACTAAGTGAAATCGAATTGTTAAGCTTCAGTTAAAGCCACAATGTATGCCTAAGTCAATTAGATAACTCGAATTGATCACTATAGTGATGTTAACAAGAAAATATAAGTTAAAGAGAGTTAACTAAGTGATAAAATAGAAGATCTAGTTAACTAAGTGTTCTTGCATGACGACACTTATGTTAAACTAAAATATGAAACTTATGTTAAACTAAAAGACGACACTTGAGTTGCAACACTTGCATGATGACACTTAAGTTAGCCACCTAACTAGCTGGGAAATATTTCAATTAAGGGGTGAGTTCATCGTGAAGTCAGAAGATAAAAATAGAAGCAAATGCATGTGAATAATATATAAATATGTTATAAAAGATTGATGAATTCAGTGTGAAGCGAATTATCTTCTCCCTTGAAGGAAATGCGCTTCTATTTGTGCAGGATTGAAGAAACCAATGCACAAGATAATTCTCCAAGAAGGCAATTCACAGTTTTTGCATGTGATGCACCATTACCCATGCAACCATTCGCTACAGCTTGCATGGTAGTAATTCTTGCTTTTTATTAATGTGATGGGCACATGGAAAGTTGATACAGTTGATCTCTATTCTCTATTGCTTAGTATTCTCTCTTATCTAGCACCTGGGGTGCCGAAAGCAATCTGCTATTTTCTAAAAGACATTCTCTGCTATCTATCATAATTATACTCTGAATATTTGTTGGGGTTTTTCATCCTCATTGTTTTGAGGGTTTTCCCTGGGGTACATCTTGTGCTATGGTTGAATGTTTCATGTGATTGATTGGTTCATTGATTCAGGTGTTCAGTATTTCCGCACTTAAAGTTTTAAAGTTCAAATCTCATCATATTTGCTCAAAAATTAACAGTGAGTGTCCCATTCAAAGCAATCATGAAGGATATTCACAAACTGGGTCCAAAGATTAATGCAACCATTATAAGATTTCTTATACCATTTCCGATTTTTAGAATCTAGATATAAGACTCTCACTTTGAGTTTCTAGAAGTCATAAAAAATTCTACAGAGAGAAAAGGTGTTCCATTTGGGTAACCCAACCCAAGAGATTTCACCCATCAAACTTGTTCATATTTAATCCTTTGAAAGTGGTTCCATGAATTGTGATCCTAAGAGGGTGGATGCTAAGTATTTGGAAAGAGAATGTGAGTATATTTCACTTCATTTGCTAAAACTTAATCTTTGGTTGAATCAATATTGGTATTTATGATACCCATACAAGGACATATCACTTACACTATCTTGTGATGGCCATTCACCAGTGTCATGAATTTTGTGACTACATAATCAAGTCAAGGAACCTAGCCTTCTTATTTTATGAATTCGGGTTTTGGTTTTCTAGTGGTGCCACACTATGAGTATCGACCATGAGAACATTGAAGCTACTACAAAATTTTAAAGTTGACTTGTCTCAACATGACCAGTGGTTCAAGACAATTCTTTTGAGATATACTCCACATACCGTATTGTTGGTTCCATAAAAAAGGTTGTTGGAGAGCTATACCAACGGAATCAATGGATTGCAAGGATGATTTTGAGATATAAGGTCTCCCACAAGTGTGTCGGTTGGACCCATATTTTTTTATGCTCTAATAGGAGTAGTATACCTATTGAATATTATTGTGCTAAAAAAATCCCAAATTCATTTTGAATGCAAAGATGTGGGAATTTTGTTGGCTAGTTGCAAAGGCTATGGTTTACAGGGTCCTATGGACAAAGGAATTCCAATTTCTATAACTCTCTAATATACCGAAGGGTTATCAATAATACTTCTCAGATGAATCTTTCACAGCACCAAATAAGGAGGATAGACCATACCCTTAGTTGTACTACTCGATAATTTAGTACAATGGAGTAATCTTCCTGAGTGTTGTTCGTAGTGTGCTATAGCAAAAATATTTTCATTGATTTATATAAGGTTGGTATTAGGTGAACTATCACATACCCCAATTTTGTAAAAATTATGTAATTGTTTTATTATATTCCTGAGACATTATGTTAAATTTAATGCTAAGTAGGGATTGATGACTCAGCAGAGTCAATAGAAATGGAGTGTAATTCAGAATATTTTATTATTAATAAATAAATTGTGGAGACAACAGCATGGGAGAGCTGTTAAAAAGAGGTTACTGGTCAAACTGGTGGATGGAACTAGGTGGAAAGGAAAAAAAACAAGTGGCAGCATCCTCAAACACTTCCTAAGTTGCATGTGGCAACTTCCCTATATTTGGGGTCATGATTCCCCAAGAAAGTGGAATCAGAGCAGGTGGCTCATTAATGACAGTTAACCCAACAAAGACCTAGGCAATCTTTTAAAAAGAACTCAATGAACAGAGCTGGGGGCTCGAATACTTTCCAGGGAGAATTCATTCAGGTGAATGTTATTCAGGAAATCCATTGAGGAAGAGGGAAATACAGTAAGGAAGTTGTTTAAGGAGGATTGTTGCAGTAACTTGGTTCCATTATAACTTTTGGGCTGAGAGAATTGATTTTGCTGCACCTAGTTCCAGCCAGGGAGACCAGAGCAAGCTCGGGGGTCCTGAGAAGTTGTTGTCTGGGCACTCTCCAGGAGTTGGTAGGGAGGAACGGCCTCCCATTGTTGTTGTTGTCCACAGCTTAAGCAGGTTTTGTCACTTACTTCTTTCTGTTTATTGAGTATGAATGGACATCTGTTATGTTTATTAATATGTCTGAGGAGCTTGTTAGTTTAGTAAATTGAGTATCTTAGAATATCAGTAGTTAAAACTGTTAAGAGTTACTGTGTTATTTTCCGTATCCCTAGTAAGAAGTAATATCATTATTGCATTACTAATAATGTATCTATAATGCATTCAATATAATAGTATTACTTTAAGTAATAATTTGTTATTGCAATTATAAACCTAGTTATTTATACATGACGAAGAAATGAATAAGAATTATGTACCAAATATTTATACTCTGCGTATTACAAGTTAAATAAACAATCTTCGAAGGCAGTAGTAAAATACAACAAGTTAAACTACAGTATTGATATCATTATCAAGAGCAATGCAGGAGAATGGTAGTCACAGTTAGGATAATTATATAAGGATATAAACCCTAATTAAAATTTAACAAATTATTACATTGCAAATAAATTAAGGTACATAACCTTATCAGAAATTTAATTATAATAGTTAAATAATCTAGTTATTACTTTAAAAACAAAAGAAATAACAAAATCGTATCTAGCTCAATCATCGAGCTGAACCAATATGGTTATTATCATTCACTTAACTCTCATTTACTAACAGAGTTATAAACGTAATGACAGAATAAGCAACCAAACATATTATCAACTGTAAAATTCGGGATGAATCCTATCATTCCAGATTTTACAAGTAAAATAAATACTAAGAGTTAAAACAATGGTTTCACCTACGGCCGCATCTTAAATAGAATTTAAAAATGAACACACAGGAGAGCTTTTTAATAAGTCATATTACCAAACTCTGGGTAAAAACCCTGAACAAAATTAAGAGTACAGTAAAGGAACAATATTTCGGGACCGTAATCTCATCTACAGGCAGGTTACAGTCAATGTTCTCCTATTCTTATACACAATAATTCTTCTGCAGAAAACCCTAAATACCAAAAGAAAAATGAATGATTAAAATATAGACCGAAGCCGTAACCTCTTATGCAACACAGGGTTAAACCTGTAAAAATACATTTTAACATACAGTTCAAAGACTAAACAAAGCTGAGGAATCACAGAGTCACTTCACTCAAACCTTAACCATCCTAACAAACCAGCAAGGAGGAAACGCCATGGTAAAAACCAGGCTTACCAGGTAAAACAACCAACTGCTGAAGCTTGTGCCAGCCATGCCTTAAGTGGAGCCAGGGCCTGCAACGAAAGAACAGTATCAGTTAAAAACTTTAATCTTTTCTTTGGTTAAACTATTTCTTTTAACTAGAAAAACGAAGGAGTAATCATGTAGCTTACCGGTGAATTGCAAGAAGTTCAAACACCGTAAATAGCCTGATAACCATGAGCAGAGTAAGTGTAAACCCCTCCCTTGTTAGCGAAATGAACGAGCTGGCAGAAGCAACAGGTATCTTCCACAATGGGAGCTTTGACAGAACCAAGTCGAAAGATACACTCACACCATGACAGGGTCAGTAATGGTAGCAAAGGGAAAAAACCTAGGTTTTCAACAACCTTATGGCCGCCAACAACAAAGTATAATGACTTCAACACGATGCAGTAGACAAGCACGAAGAAACTGGAATAGCATTGAAGCTGCTACCAACAGTGTATCAACAAAGCTTGGACCAGGAGGGTTCATAGAGTGACCGAGCCCGAAGGCGAGGGGGAAATGGCAAGATAGGGTTAAGTCAACCATTTTATATTACCAACGCGTGGCTCCAGAGTGACCACGTAGCATTTTAATATTTTCATGCAGTGGTTCGACGTGCTAAAGTTCTATGACGAGTTTCCCATCATTTGTTTTCCAAACAAAATCATAGTATGAATATCCATGATAGTCGCAATACCATAGTTTCCCTGCCACACTTTTCATGTTAGAACAATGCTTTGGAACTTTGCATAGTAAGAAACAAAAAATTTAACACTTTTCCCTATATTCAATAAAACCATGCTTTGTCAATAGCGTTCAAGATTAAGTCGTGAAGTCTATTTTAGACATAGAGAATTTGATAATTGTTATAAAAATTATAAGGATGTAGGTATCAAGTAAGTTATATGTTGTTTGTAAAACCTATCACTATATTGCCATTCACCCTATTCTCATGTGACAAGGCATAGATCATTTCTTTTAAGTCTATAAGATAATGTAATGATATTGGGTTTAGCTGTTTACAAATCTGCTACTATAATGCTTTTTGCTATAACTCTGCACAGATAGTAAACGACTTGTCATTCTTTCCCTTATATGACTGTAACTTGTAGAATTCAAGTTATATAACTCACAAATTTTAGATTTAAGTTACTCTAGTCCATTTTACTTATTGTTACCAATATAATAACAATCTCTTAATAATCTCAGATAGATTGTGATAACAAGTAGACTTTTGTTATCCTTAAGGCTCGACAAGTTTAATCATGATAGCTTATAGTTTTTATTCCATTATCCATCATGGAAATAGGAGTAGTTTTTCAATCCATGCAAATCCTTAAAATATTAAGAGGAGGCATGTATCTGACAGTACACCTTGTAACTGCTAGAAATAAGAAAAGTATATATTTTGATAACTCCAGATCCTTTACAATTGAAGTTGTAAATCAAAATATATTCTAACTTTAAACTTGGCTTGATGCAATAACAACGGATGAGTAAAAATTGGTCTGAATATGGTAACCAGTCATATTTTAAAGTGCTAGTTAAGAAATTATTGCATTTCAGTAATCTCATCAATAGACCAATACTCCATAGGAATATTTAATTCTTTTATTATCAAGGGAAAATAGCTATCATTTTCTTTCCAACTTTCTATCAGTAATATCTTGAGGAGATCATAGGAAGAGTTCTACCTTTACAAGCTTGATAAACCTGGCTAGCATGCTTATACTTTTACTGAATGATTTTGTACAGTAATTTGTTTTATAATACTTTAAAGATTTGGTTGCAATGACCCGAACATTACCTGTATATCTGTAAGAGAAAGAAAATCTACTGCATTAGCTCGAAAGCTAAGTAAGCCCAGTCTGTTATGGCAATTTCCCCTTGTGGTTGCAAACAGAAAACAATCAGTAACTGACAAGAAACTCATCTTAAAATTTAAGTATAATAAAAGATCATTCAGATACAATTATGATCACATAAGCTAATCAAACAGCTAATGACTGCATTTAATAAGATTACATGCTATTTAAAAAAAAAAATTAAATTTTTCGGAAAATCTGGGTGTTGACATGAACCTAAATGGATTCTAATATACTCAAGGGTATATGGAATACAATTTCATATACATGTGTTGTCTAATGTAGTACTACACAAAACAATACCAACAGATGTCACAAGGGTGTCCAACTAGGTGATGTGAGTTGTATTTTTTTCATGTATTCTTCCTTGATCACAATTTTACCCATCGAAGGGCATATCTCTATGTTGTTTAAAGAATTTGGAGCATATCTCTAGCTAATGAAATATGCTAAAATTTTAAAGCATGTTAGCTTAGGAAAGAGCTTTGAGACCACTTGTAATGTTCCTTAACCCTTAAACTTACAACACAACCAAGTATACAGAGATTATAAATGCAAAAAAAGCAGATACAAGAGACAATTGAAATGAAATAATATGAAATATACCATTGTATTATGATAATCAAAAGACTCTAAATCAATGTTAACTTGCTTCTTAATTGGCAAGGAAACCTTTCACTGAGCATAACTCACAATACAACAATATTTGACAAGCATTCCTTAGTCTCCTATATCTTGAAATACATTTGCATTCGCATACCTTTAACTATTGTTGATCCATCATTAATTACTACCAACTAGCTAGTGGGCCTTATTTAGTAAAGAGGGCCCTTTTACATTAAATAAATGTCCATTACTATCTAATGGGCCTTTATTCAAGGAAGATGGCCACATAAATTAATTGGTTAACTCCTAAGTAGGATAAAGTAGGGAGGTTAGGGTAGCACCATAATATATTAATTCACTCCTTCCTAATCTGACTAAACATATTAAAGCAAGTAAGTAATTCCCCATGGTTTGGCTCATTGAGCTCCCCATACCTATGAACTAGTCATCTTGATTTCAATACCACATGCAAGAACATGTGAGAAATGTGTGATAATCTACAAGGGATCTAGAAACTGTAACAAACACACAATCAAACTCTCAAGTATGTTGCAAAGAAGAAGAGAAGGAGACACTCAATAATCACTCATAAACACAGAATAATGAACAATAACAATATCATACAATGAATAATGAATGTAGAGAATGTGTTACAATAAGCTATGAAGTAGCATCATATAGGATTCAAATTAGCCAAGTAGGGCATTCAAATATGAGATCAAAGTCTAGCTTGGATAACTATGGAGACATCATCCAATCAGTAGTATCAGTCATAAATGGTAAGAGTCAGCCAAGTGTGTCCAACTAAGTCTAACAGAACCATCTAGCCATAAATTGGGGAATGGAGACTCCAAGGGGGGAGCATGAGGCTGTCTAGCTCAAAGTCTAGCTTGGATAACAATGGAGACATCATCCAGTCAGTAGTATCAGTCATAAATGGTAATAGTCAGTCAAGTGTGTCTAACTGAGTCTAACAGAACCATCTAGGCATAAATCAGGGAATGGAGACTCCAAGGGGGGTGCACGAGGTTGTTAAATAGTCAAGTGGAACTCCAGAACTAGCTAACTAGAAGCTACAAGCAGTCAGCATGAGCAATCAGTGGAAGAACTACTCAATCAATGCACTAACTGAATGATAATTGTTACACCAAAATATCATCACCCTTGTGCAAGTGTCGCAAGTGTTGCAAGTGTCGTCATCATGACCTAGTGTCGTCACCATGACCATTGCAAGTGTCGTCATTATTACCAAGTGTCATCATCATGACCGTTGTGATAATGTTGTCATCTTGACCACTGTGTAAACTCTTTGCTCTAACTCCTAAACTCATTCTGGGCTAAAACACATCCAACTAAGAGATTTCCCTGCCTAGTTGACCTCTTTGAGTAGGTTGTCGCACTTTGTCTTCCTACAAGGTGAGACAGACCCCCTCTGTTGCAGTTGTTGGTCAGCTAGGGTGAGACACTGTCGCACTTTGTCTTCCTACAAGGTGCGACAGACCCCCTTTGTTGCTCTGTGTCCTCTACCAAGGTGCGACGAGGTTGGTTAAAGGCTATTTTGGAGAGTCTCGAGGTATTTCTAGAAGTTTGTTGAGGTGGAGACCTATCCCTAGACTCTAGGTGAGGTGGCATTTCGGTTCCTAACCTAATGGGAGAATCCCTTAACCATCTCCCCCTAATCCTCAACCTACCCTATCTCTTTAGCCCTATATAAGTGAAGCTCCTCTCCACTACAAGGGAGGAAGTCTATAGTACTTCCATGCTGGTGAAATTAGCTTAGAGATCTCTACTCATCTCTCGGGAGATCTATACTTCCTTTGGAGGATTTGGAATTGGCTTGTTGGAGAAGGATTGCTACGTTAAGCCTTGGTTGTAATCACTTCCTTCTATGTACTTTCCCTTTATATACACTACTATAAATGCTTTCCACCAAATGTTGTTGCATTGATGATGTTTGTGTAGTTTGCTTGCTTAACTGCTTACTTAGATATGTTATTGTTTAGATGCATTTTACTACTTATGTTGTTTTGTATTGCCTTGATAGGTTTTGCAGCTGAGATATGAAGACCATAAAGCTTGGAGCAACATCAAGGAGAAAGGATCCGCGATCTGAAAGGTAAAGCATCTAGCCACTCAATCTCTAATTACATCTAGGAAAGTTATTTCTATTCTGTCTCATTTGTTCTAGTCTTGCATTAAGCTAGGGAGATCATGCCTTGAGTCCGCTCTTGGTAGATTGTTCGTCAAACAAATCTGGCGACCATACTGGGGAAAAACATTGTTTTTAGTTTTCAATTTGAATGCCATTTTCTTTTTTTCTTTTTTGCAAGCCATCTTATTTGCCTCCTAATCCTTTTTCACCATCAAATCTTCACCTTGAAGAGTCTATTGTCTTCCTATGAGTCTGTACTCACAATTTTTGGACCATTTTATTGCTCATTTATTGGGGATCTGTTGATCCTTGAATTTGGATCTCGTCCGTCGCACCTGGGCAATAGAAACAGAGCGACGATCTGTCATTTTTGCACTTTGCTTCACTGTCTTCTGAGTTATCGTCGCATTTTTCCCACTAGTGTCCTGCGACATCGTCGCAAACCCCGCACTAGTGACCTACGACGATCGCTATGTGCGTGAACACATACTGCGCCGATCTATTAATTTTGATGCAAGGGCATCCCCCCTCCATTTTTTTATTTGAGTTTTGATTTGGTGTGCAGACCCCTCTATACTGCAAGATCCAGTCAGAGACCCTTTGTTGGTTTGTGTGTTGAAAGTGTTTGGATTTGTATTGGGTCCCATTTTTTAACAAGCTTAAGTTTGGTAGTGGTGGACACTTTGGGTTACCCCACCTTCATCCACTTGACCTTGTTTTCCCTCCTTTCCCCACCTAATCTGATCTTTGCATTGGATTTGATCCCAAACTTCTTTTTGCACTTGTCATTCAACTTTGTTTGCATTCAGTTGTTTGTTGAGTGTTTTCAGTTCACATGAGTGCTTGTCATTTTCTTGAGATTTCCTGAGTGTTTAGAGTGCTGCAAATCAACTTTATTTTCAGTTTTTCATGCTTAAAAATATCATTGTTATCAAGTTGTAATCTTGGCATGTCATTGGAAAATTAAAGGTGCATCATTTTTACCATTTTCACGTGCATTTGAAAATCGTTGTAGAAATTGGTTCCTGCATTGGAATTGGTCATTCATTAGTCTTTTGGAAAAGTTTGAGAGAAAAAAATTAATCATTTGTGCTTTTCAGGAATTATGAATCATTCATTTTCTTGAAAAATTCGAGTGAGATCAAGTTTTTACAAAAGTGATTCCATGATTGAGGAAATTGTATGCATTCTTGGTTTTTTGTGCTTTTAAGCCACTATAGTGAAATTGAAAAGTTAGAGTGCTCTAGATAGGAAATTTCTCTCTTTTCATCTCTTAGATTTGGTTGTGATGCTAGTTTATTTTTTGTGTTTTGCTTGGAAAAATGGAAAAGCGAAAAGAGTATTCTTGTTGTCAAATTTGATAGATTTGGGATTGTGTTGCATTTGGTTGCTTTGGTAAAATAACTTGGAAAGAAATTTCTCCCTCCCATATATAGAGTTCATCAAAAGAAAAATACATTTTTGCATGTAGTTAGGGCTTGCATTATGTTTACATTTATGTACTCACCTCATGCATCCACCTAACCATACAAGATAAAATTAACTCTAGCTTAGGTTAAAATCATTTAGTAATGGGTGTGTAAGTTAGAGACGTGTTCCGGCATCTTTAAATGTGGCAACTGTCGTTACTTGCCAGCACTGTATCCCGAGGGTATTGTAGTCTTCCACATACCAACCAGTATATTGAATCTCTTTCATGTACCAACCAAGTATATCGAAGCTCTTTCACGTACCCACCAAGTACTTCGCGTACTTGGCATATATCGAAAGGTGTTTCACGTACTTGGCGTATATCGAAAGGTGTTTCACGTACTTAGCGTATATCGAAAGGTGTTTCACGTACTTTGTAGTATATAGGAAGGTCTTGTGCTGTACAATTGTGCATTCGATAGCACCACTAGGGATTTGAGATCCCATGTACCTTGAGTATATCAGGAGACACCATTAGGATTCCTGTGACCAGCTGAGTTAACCATTTGGCCGTTTTGGAAGAGCAATACACCGAGAACAGTACTCGGGGAGATTACTATGCATGTATTGTCCAGGTAGTCGGGTATTCAGGCAAGGGTACGGTCCCAATCCTCCTTGTCACGTTTTACTATTGGACCCTGTGGTATATAGCGAGTTGCGAAGCCTTGATAATCCTGTGAGGATCCTGACTTTTCATCCACTCCTATTCACACAGTTTGCTTGTTGCTTTTAGACTTGAGTAGTGTTTGAATTGTGTGGTACTTTAGAGACTCTTATGGAGTTCAAATATGGAATATTCTTCCAGGACTACCAACCAAGGCGCCCCTTTCCAGGGTGTGCCATTTGTTATTCCCCCTTGTGGAACTGTTGGTCCTCCCTTTATGGATATGTTGAGTCTTCCTGGCTAGACGATAGGATTACCAGTATGGTTATTCTCCAATCCAGTTACACCAAGTGCACCAATTGTGTCGGACCTAGGTCCTTCATCACATGAGCCTCAATCTCATGATGACCTTTCTCCTTCTTCCTCAAAAATTGAATCGGCTTCCCTCTCTTCCTCTTCTCTTGCTGAAAACTCTGATGTTAGTAAGAAGGCAAGTGAGAAGAAGAAGAAAGGGAAAACTAAGAAGAAGAACACCAGGCAGAAGGTCACAATCCCATCCTCTGACCATCATGTTGGGGACTCACCAACCACTGATCATCATGCTAGGAACATCGATACATCTGTTTCGAATTTGCGTAAATTGAAATTCCCTTGCAAACTTTGCAAAGGGTCCCATTTTCTTAAGAGATGCCCTGGTATCTCCAATATCTTAGAAATATGGTCGCGTTCCAAACAACCCATGTCATCAATATCTGGAAACCATACTGATGATACCCCATCAACTAGTGACGTTGTAATTAAGGGTCAAAAGGTTAGAGCTGTAGACCCTTCCTAGTTATGCAAGGGCAAGCATCGTACTTACCTTTGTCCACGCATGGATGAAGCTTCAAAATTGTTGGAAGAGATTACTGTATCTCAGAACCACCTTCCAACTGGATATCGTAAGTTTTCCCTTGACCCCCCATTGGTTGATAAAGCGGTCGATCCAGCTCCATCCTTGGTCGATCCCACTCCTTCTTCAAAGAGTGAAGTTGAAGTGGTCGAGTCGATATCAAATCCACTCAATCCCACTCTTTTATTGGAGAATGTCCAGACTGAAGTAGTCACCATGACATGATCTTCGTCTCATTCTAGTCTTCTAGTTGAGAGTGAAATAGAAATTGTTGATGTTTTTCTGGTCAATTTAGATTGTTCTAGGCGCGGGGAAACCATGTCCATTTCCACAGGACCCCCTCCAAGTACTGAGTTCATTTCCTTTGATTGTAATGGTCTAGCAGAATCTTGTCTTCCTTCGAGTGTTCCTTTCCATATATATGTAGGAATTTCTGATAAGGAAATCTTTTGCACTATATTGGATGAGGGAGCTTCTATTAGTATTTTATCCTCAACTACTTGGAAAGCTATAGGTTCTCCTCAGCTTGTGCCAGTCACTAACCAGATACTGGATTTCAATAGAATTCCTACTGGACCTTTAGGGATCCTTCCTCAGTTACCTATCACTTTCGGAGGTAAAACTGTTTATATTGATGTCATGGTTGTCCAAGGTCCCTTAGATTTCAATCTACTCCTTTGACGTGATTATGTCTATGCTATGAAAACCATAGTGTCCACACTCTTTCGAGTGTTGTATTTTCCCTATGATGGGAGGATTGTGACCATTGATAAGCTTTCCTACGTGACACCCACTCATCACATGACTCCTAGTCATCAAACTTCCCTAAATGTTCCACATGTTTTAGTGGTTTCTTCCCCCTCGTGATGGGGGGAAGGTCTCCAGCCTCTGGGCATCATGCAGGAGTAGTTCCCCTAGATTATTATGCTGGGGGGCACTCTACCAACCTCTGGTCATCATGTTGGGTAATTTCCAAGCAAAGTTTCCTTTTTGGTTTCAAGCTTGTGTAAAAATGAAACCAGTCCCAAGCATGGTTTACCTTTGGTTTCAAGCTTGTGTAAAAATGAAACCATCCCCAAGCATAGTTTACCTTTGGTTTCAATCTTGTGTAAAAATGAAACTGTTTCATGAGCATAGTTTCCTTTATGTTTTAAGCTCATTAAAAAATGAAACAGGTGCCTCCAAGCATAGTTTCCCTTTAGTTTCAAGCTTGTGTAAAAATGAAAATAATCATGAGCATAGTTCTTTTCCTGTGTCAAGCTCGTTAAAAAATGAAACAACATCCTATGAGCATAGTTCCCTTTCTATGTCAAGCTCATTAAAAAATGAAATAGGTTCCCGCAAGCATGGTTCTATTCTTGTGTCAAGCTCATTAAAAAATGAAACAGATCCTTTCCCTTTGAGTTGAGTCTTCTCATAGACTTAGTACTTGAACCTTCTTTTCATCTGCCTATGCCTTAGGTGAATGAAATGAATCTTGGGGGGCATGTCTTCAACCTCTGGACGTTATGTTGAAGTCAACTCAATCGCCTCTCCACATCACGTTGGAGCTAAGTCACTTACTTCTAGCAATCATGCTAGGGGTATGTACCAACCTCTAGATACCATGTTGGGAAAGAGTCCACCAATGGGAATATTTTCGAGCATACTTTCCCTTTTTGGTTTTCGAGCTCATTAAACCATGAAAATAATCCTGAGTTCTTCCTGTATCAAGCTCATTAAAAAAATGAAACAGTACCTATAGAAATCATGCTAGAAGTAAGCCGTCAGTTTCTTGTGCTGGGGCAAACTTTCCAACCTCTAGCCATTATGTTGGGAAGAAACTGCCAATGGGAATAATCCTGAGCATAGTTCAATTTCTGTTACAAGCTCGTTAAAAAGTGAAGCAGACACCATGAGCATTCTTCCAACCTATCTTCGAGCTCGTTAAAAATAGTAAGATGGTGTTGAGCTTACTTTTCACTTTTTTCGTGCTTTGGTTGAAACATAAAAAGTTGTTTGAGCTTAGTTTTTATTTTTTCATGCTCTGGTTCAAACATAAAAGAGATTCCGAGTGCTTTTGATACCATTATCGTGCTCGTTAAAAATTTGAGTAAAAAGGTGTGTCTAACGAGTATAGGTTTATCACTTTATTCGGCCTCACTAGACTATTTACGGAAAAGGAACTGTGCCGAGTTTACTTTTTCCTTTGTCGTACTCAGTTTTCAACCATGACAAAGTTGTTCATGGAGTCCTTTTTAAGCTCTTTTTCGACTCCTAAAATAGGAAAAAATGGCCAAGCGAACTTGATGCGTTCACGCTTGTAAAAGTATTTGAATGATCATCTCCCTGGTGATAGTTTACCCCTTTTTCAGACCAGGAGGCACTACTTACGAAAAAGGAATACTCCAGCCAATCATGACTGGAAGAGTCTTCTCTCGCGTTGTTTTACCCTTTTCCAGGCGAAGAGGCTAACCTTATGAAAAAGGACCTTTGGAGTCTTCTTTAGTTCTTTTCAAACTCTCTAAACATGAAATGACACCGAGTTTACCTTCTATGGACTCGTTAAAATTTGACATTGAAGGGCCCGTCATGGGACGAACCCCTCCTATCCTAGGTTCATAAAACATTTTGGATTGGACTCATCTATGAGATGAGCTATACAGAGCATCTGGTTACCCTCATCAAGCTCGTAAAAAACACTTGAGGCACTCATCAATCATGATGGAGAAAAAGGAAAGCTTTTGTGTTACACTTTTTACCTGTGGCAGTACCTAGTCATTCTTGAACATGGCACTCATTTGCATTTGCATACAGTACTTGAGTTATCCATTTGTCTTCGAGTTCTTCCTACTTCTTGAGTCTTGTTACTCCTTCGAGTCATTCAAAGAATACTTCCACCATCAGTTTCATTAGGAATTGGCATCATACTCGTCATGTCAATACTGCCAAGTCATGCCATGCCCATGTTCAAGAACACATTCACTGCTCATCATTTGCAGTCAGTACACCTTCCACCATGTTGGTCTACTCTGATTTTGTCTTGCATGTTACTGTACCACCTGATCTACTCCAAACATCTGTTATTGCGTTTCGTGTCGATGATGGGGGATTCATCATGGCCCTCCTTCGACAGGTTCATCCTCGTCGACTTCAAATCATCATCCGAGGATTGAACTTAGAAACCTAACAAGTACCTTGGGCCTGTATGCCTCAATGGCAGGTTACCTCGCTTTCGACATGAGTTTACATCATTGACTCTTAATTGAAATATTTCGTCAAGCGTTCGACTTCAACCCATTCATTCACGCTTGGCGATATGTACTATGATACCTTGGGAATCATTGACATCAATGGTGATTTCCCTCGTGCTTGTTAACGGTATACATTAATGACTGGTAATCAAGTGGTTTCTACCATGTTCGACTCCAAAACATTGTAATAACATAGATAGATTTGTATCATTGTGGGTTCGACTTGAAGACCCTGGGGAAGTCATATTGTACCCAGGTTGCGATGGAGATTGTTTGAGTTATATTACACAGATCCACTTTGTATTGGTATTGGCTGTGTTATCATCTCATCATGGATCTACGATTGTGTCTAGTAGCCATGATTGTGTTTGGTCGGTCTTTACTATCATGGATCTGCAGTGTATTGGTCGGCATCCATGTTTTGTGAGACTTGTGGATCTCGGGTCCTTTCTGCAGCAACTCCTTCCAACCAACAAGTCCTTGCCATTTTTCTTACTACAAAGCATTTCACCTGTCGCATTATGTCATCTTCATGCTTTAGGGGGCATTCTGTTACACCAAAATGTCGTCACCCTTGTGCAAGTGTCGCAAGTGTTGCAAGTGTCATCATCATGACCTAGTTTCATGTTGACCGAATCGCGACCTCACAGTCGACAGGGGTCCACCGACTATCGACCCATACCCCAGTCTTCCTGAGCATCGGCCCAGGCAGGGTTGAGCCCGCCCAGCAACACCCGCAGAGCGGATGAGGTCTCACCCGAGGCGTCCAGGAAGAGCAGATGGAACCATGTTTCCGCCGAGGGAGGAGGCAAGTTGTGGCACTATGGTACTAGCAGCAATTCCAAACATTCATCATGAAGTTCTAACATATCGAAGCATTTAAAATTACCAGAAATAGAGATTACATATTACTTCAATCGTATCATGTTCATGTGGACATATAACGTATTATCGCAGCATTCACATTATAGCAATAGAAAACAGATAACTGCATTAAGAATAACTAACATGAACATCCAGCAACGTTACACATAGATTGCACCAAATCATCATCCTTATATTACTCGGCAAACCAAAAGCAGTACATAAACATCCGCATTATCTCTGTCAATCTCCGCATATATCACTTGTCTCATCTTCCTATCTCCCTCCCTTCCTCTCTAACACTTACAATTCTACTCTATTTATAGGCTTCCGTCGATTACAATGCTTGTCCACTTTCCTAACCGACACTATGGACACTCTACTAACTGACTTGGTCTAATGACCCAAAAACCCGCATACCGCGGTACAATGACTAGATAATACAAAATATATGACCAAAAACCCGCCAACTGCGGTATACTTGACTCAATATTACAAAATATGTGGTCCAAGTGACCCAAAACTCGCCAAGTGCGGTATCCTTTGGCCCAAAATACTCCTTTCGCGCCTTCATCCAAAGTGTCGCGGCGTCAGCAGTACCGCGACCTTTCCTCATCAAACCGCCTGCCAACAGGCCCCCAACATAATCTTATGGCTCACCCTCGAGCCACATCAACTGCATCTGTTCTTGCTGTCTAGATCATGAATTGTTGTCCCCTTCATTCGGTTGTACAGATCCTTGGCTACCAATTCTGTAAGCCCTCTTCGAGAGTAGGGAACCCCTTCCGTGCGGTCAGGGATATCGCGAACTCATCCTCCAGTCACATGGAATCGTGCAGACCGAAAGAGAAAGAGCACGAACAGTACCAAGGGGTGAGAATGGCGGACGACTCTAGCACATCTGTTTCATGCCAGCGTCCGTCTTCTACAAAGGTCGGGGAGCTACCGCCCCAACCAGCCTGCTGATCAAAAATGGCACAACCCTTTGAACGACTACTACATACTGAAACATGCAGCAACCGGTTAAGGGTCCATTTCACTGTCGACACATCCCACAGCCGCCCTGGCACCGACCCGGGCATACACATCATAAGTGCACCCGCGGTGTCAAGACGCTTAGGGACACTCGTCGTTCGGGCTCGCAGTGCCCCTGGGGTACTACCATGGGAAACGAAACGAAGCATATCCACAGCCTCCTTGGAATTCCTCACAACTCAACTGACACAGAGATCAAACAACATAACCATGCTTGGTCGGAACAACTTCTGAATGGTGAACTACCAACTTCCTCAACAACTTATAGCCACACCCTCCTCTGTCATGACAGGGAGAATGATGCCCCGATACCTCTAATCTGTGAGTCTGAGCCGGCCAACTGCCACAGTGGAGGGGGAGACCATGCTTCCAACACCACTCCTACATGCCATCACGTGAACGACCCTGCTAATCATCTCAGTCCAGCGTGTCACGTGCAAAACATGCCGTCGTCGTGTGCGAATCTTGCCACAACGGTAAGGGGAAATCATATGCGAAGAGGGTGGCCTGTAATCCCTCCACTTCATCGTACTCTCCCAAATTCATTATACAGAATTCGTTAGCGAGCCAAAGTGAAACACCATCATGATTATCTGATCAACGGCACAGCCTCTCCTGCTGGCACATACTGTCTTTGGTTGGTGCGTTATCTGTCACCAAGCAACCTGCAACGATCATCATTCATTCATCTCTTCTTCTTTTTCTTTTTTTTTTGAAACCTAATGCAACTCAGACATCGCACTGTTCTGAGCCCGCGTGATAGGGCTTCAACCTGTGACCATTTACCAACTTGGGGAGCATCCCCCATCCAATCGCTGCAACTGAACCGCTCCTCCTGAAGTAATATTATTGATGCAGTAAGGATCCATCCAATGCATCTATAACTTACCTGGATGTTTCATAAACTTACTGTCATATAGTAGTACCAAGTTACCTTGCTGAACCTGCTTGTTTTTGATGTGGCGATCATGCCACGCCTTCTGGCGATCCTTCTCAACCCCTTGATGAAAGCCAGTAATAAACCGATCTTCTTCGAGCTCCACCAATTGTGCTAGATGCTCGTCGAATGCTGCAATATCATCCATGCTAGTGGCCGCCGCAATTCGTAAACTCGGGACAATGTACTCCATAGGCATAATTGCTTCCTTTCCATAAACCAGCTTAAAAGGTGTCTAACCAGTCAACCTTTTACATGTGGTGCGATAAGCCCACGGCACCGCTGGAACTCTCAAATCCCAGTCGTCACGGTTTGCATTGCAAACCTTTGTCAGCGCGTGCTCCAATACCTTATTGAATGCCTCTACCATCCCATTTTCCTGTGGGTGATAGGGTGTACTCTTTTTGTGCTGAATCTGCAATTCCTCTATCAATGCGCTGATAGTGCGGTTGAGAAAATGGTTGCCTTGGTCACTCAGCAAAATCTTAGGGCAGCCGAACCGAGTGATAATGTGGTCAAACAAGAACCAAGCAGCCGTCGCTATGGAACAATCAACGACAGGGGCCGCCTCCGCCCATCGGGTCAGATACTCAATTTCCATGATAATATACCGAGCACCTGTACGCTTCCCTGGTGGATTGATCGGCCCTACAAAATCCATAGCCCATTTCTCAAATGGTTGTAATGTTAATTGAGGGAGTAGCGGCATCTCATTGCGTCTGGACGGTTTTCCAGTTCGTTGAAAAACATCACAAGACCCGGCGTAGAATGTTGCATCATTATGTAATGTGGGCCACCAAAGCCCTGCACGCAACACCTTCCGGGCAGTCACCTGACCGCCATAATGTCCTCCTGCGACTCCACCATGTGCCTCAGCTAATATCTGTGCCTGCTCATGCGGCAAGACACATCTGCGCAAAATCTCATTAGCACCCAACTTATACAACTCTCCCACGATCAGTTGAAAGTCTGCAGCCTTGACGACCAATTGCTTCTTCTGCGAAGTGGTAAAGTCATCCGGTGCAGTGTCGCTCACCAAAAACTGAAGAATATCATCAAAGTAGTGATCGGCAGCGGTTACATGGAATAGCTGGGAATCCGGCAACCCATCTTCGATATTAGTCGGCTCTTCCCCTGTGTCAATCCGTGACAAATGGTCTGGTCCAGCATTCAATCGTCCTGGTTTCACAACAACTTCGAAATCAAACTCCTGGAACAAAAGTAGCCATCGGCAGATCTTCCCCCCAAACACAGGCTTATTGACCAAGTATTTTAATGCAGAATGATCAGTAATCATTTTAAAATGGCCGCCCAACAAATAATGCCTGAATTTCTGTAGCGCGTAAACCATGGCCAAGCCTTCACGTTCTGTGGTAGTGTAATTGCGTTCTGCCGATGACAGTTTTCGACTAGAAAAATCTATAGGATGATCAATGTCACCTTCGCCTGGTTGAGCCAATACAACACCTAGTGCAACCAATGAAGCATCAACGTGGACATGGAATTCCTTACTCCAGTCTGGAAAAACCAAAATTGGAGCTAAAACCATCTTCACTTTGAGTGTTTCAAAACTTTCCTGACATTCCGGATTCCACTGGAATGCCGCATCCTTTTTCAACAACTTCTCCATAAGGGCAGTAATCGCAGCATACCCCCTAATGAACTTGCGATAATATCGTGTGTGACCCAAGGTTGCACACAGCTGCTTAACCATAGTCGGCGGTTGCAACCCCAAGATAAGCGCAATCTTGGCTGGATCAACCAACAATCCCTGCTTACACACAATATGACCCAGCAATATCCCAAACGGAGCACAAAAAATACATTTCTTCAAGTTCAGTGATATCTGGTGTTGTTGGCATCGCTCAAGCATTAACCACAGGTTGGCCAAGTGATCGCGAATCAATCCATAAACAGTCCAATCATCCATATATACCTGCAGAAACTTCTAAATAAAATCTTTGAACGCGGCAATAACAACCTGGGAAAATATGGCAGGTGCATTCTTCAATCCGAACGGCATGACAGTGTACTGAAAACAACCCCACTCAATAACAAAGGTTGTCTTATGGCGATCCTCCTTGGCAATGCGAATCTAATGGTAGCCAGAGAATCCATCAGTGAAAGAGTACATCTCCTGGCCACTCACTCCTTCAAGTACTTCATCAGTGAACGGGGTCGGAAAGGGATCATGCAAGCAAGCATCGTTCAACTTCCGCAAGTCAACACAAATGCGTACTTCACCTGTTTTCTTGTCCTGCACCACCATAGGACTGATCCATTCTGACTCTTTCACAGTTTCGATAATACCAGCATCCAGCATCCGATCAAGTTCTGCCTTGACCTTGTCTTTATGTCGTGGATTTAGCCGATAAGGTCGTTGTCGGACTGGCTTAGTATCTGGTTTCAATGGAATCCGCATCTCTCCTAAATCGCCCAAGATTCCCTTCATTTCGAAAAAATTCGTGGGAAACACATATTGGAATTCATGTAGTAACTCGGTAACTTTTCTCATCATCTCATCATCCCAATAATCCCCTACATTAGCAAACTTGGGAATAGCTTCAGTGCCGATATTTGTTTTGCGGAGCTACAATAGCTGATTGAACGGGTTACTGGGCGCAACAGGTGGTACCACATCACGACTTCCTTTGGATTCGGGAATGTTGATATTCCGAGGGTCATCATCATCCTCTGGCCCTCCACTGACGTTGAAGCATTCCATGAGAGATTGCATCTGACTATGTGTGTGCGGGTCAACAGTGCATTTCACCAGAACAACCTGAAATATCACATCGCGGATGAACTGCAGGGCATTATGGACATCTGGGTTGGCATCCGCAAATGTGAAGGTATGAGTAAAACAGATCATCAACTCTCCCCATGTTGTAATGTCATGGAGCAATTCAGCTACAGTATACCACGAGCGCGGTATCTCCTCCAAAGTGTGGACAAAAGCATGAACCCACTCATCTCTGGGCCGCATTACCCACAATCGTTGGCATTCCATCACGTCATCACCAGGATCGGTTCGGCCATCATACTTTCCAGTGTGATAAACCTCCTTATTTCCAAATCGAACCATCATCAACCTTCGACATTGTGACCAGTCTTTGATAAATTTCTTATGTGTCGCCCACCAGCGTGCTGGAGCAGCCTTCAGTGCTTCCTCTAAGGCCAGCAGTCGCTATGGTTCTGGAACACGGTATTCAAATTCTGCTACAAAAGTGTCTAAGCCAGGAAACCCCTCATAGATAGGCAATGTGATCGTTTCTGTCGCAACCCAACACAAAGATTACGTAACTAAACCGCACTTCCGGACTGAGACTTCATGCATGCAATTCTGCCAATGTTCCAATGCATCATCAGAGTCGAAAGACGCGGAACTCTCATTGCGCCCTCCAACTCACCGTGAACAGTGGGATGAATGTAATCTTCAGAAATATTAAATGCATGATCCCAGCCAGGGTGATCGTCATCTTTGACAGGTTCAACATATCGACGTCCTTCAGCCGGATCCAACGAAGCAATAACTCAGAAATCGCAGTTCTTGAAAGTCATCATTCGCTTCTTAAAGTTAATTACAGCTCCATTATCATTATCCCATCCTATCCCCAACAGCGTAGGATAGAAGCTTCCGCCGTCAACTACCTCTATGACATCAAAGTCGGCATAAGTCTTCATTCCCTCAATATCAATTGTGAGCCGCGGAACTCGCCCAATAGGTGTGACCTTCGCATGGTTAGCCAACCAGAGCTGTACAGGGCACCAGCTCAATGGGGGACTCCCCATTTTCTGCCATGCCTGCTTGGTTAAGATGTTAACATCCGAACCAAGATCAAGAATCACAGAATCAACATCATAATCCCCAATCTGAATATTCATTCGCATTTCCTTGCTAGTCTTCCTCCGTTGTAAGGAGTTTACTGCCGACTCCTATCGTCCTTTCGGAAGTCGCTGCAGCCATCCCTCAATCTCAACCAGGGCAACCGGATCTCGTGCCAAGGATGGAAAACTTTCAAAGAACTTCTGCAGTATTCCTGGTGGTGGTTGATCAGCGTCTAACGTAGCATCAAAGATAGGTGGCATATCACAAACAACAGCCTTACCATGATCTTTCTCCAAAGTGCAGCATGCCTCCATGAACGTTTCCCGCTCCGCATCAATATCGAAATTCACCATATTTTGACCAGCCAAGTGAATGAGCGATCGCAAACCATCTTCCCCAGTTGTTTTACCTCAACGAGTGACAACAGCCACCGAAGCATCTTGTGGTCACGGTTCTACAGAAATAGTCGCAATATTAGCACCCTGTGCCTAGTTCTGCTGCAGATTTCCTGGTTGATTTACATTCGGGTTGGCGTTCGGCGGTGGTCACGGAGGCTGGTTCTGAACTGGTTGCTGCACTGGGTTCTACACTAGTTGGTGTACTGGGTTCTGTAGCTGCGGAGTGTTTCCACCCTGCCATCTAGCAATCAACTGTGGACAATTCTTGACTGTATGATCATTACCAGAACAAAACATACATTGATTCTGTAGCAGTGGGCAGTCGCGCTGATAATGCCCCCATACCGCACAGTGGTAACATTGAACAGGTCCTCGACCACCTCAGGCCTCCTCCTCCACGACCAAATCCACCACCGCGTCCTCCCTTGTAGCCTTCCCGATAGCCGCCCTGCTGCTGATACTGAGGTTGGTTGAACTGCTGCTGCATGGGTGCTGGCGGCATCCCTTGCCCTTGTGGTGCATACTATGGTTGTTGCACATACTGAGGCTGCGGGGGGTTCACCAGTGTATATTACAGTACGAATTGCTACGGTTGCTACTGCTGCGGTACAAACTGTAGCCGTGCTTGAGGCATCGGCTGAGCTACCTGCGGCTGTAGCAGTGCAGTACGCTAATCATCTTTGACATAGAATGCATCACACATTCTCTCCTGTAGCAACCCATATGCACGACAATCCTTGTCATCATCTCCTACCGACTTACAGAAGGTGCAATACAAATTCCACGGAGTTGTGACCATTTTCTGCATATACGGGCAACTATCATGACTATGCCCAAACACCGAACAAACACGACACCATGGCATGCTGCCGCCATTCAATGGGTTTGGTGCACCTGACACCAAATAATTATGGAAATTCGGAAAACCATCTTTTGTATGCCCTTCTCTTCGACAGCGCGTACACCATACTTCATCATGCGGTTCTTTGTTCTTCTTTAAATATTGCAACTGTATTGTCAGGTTAGCGAGTTGTGTCTGTATCTGCGACATCCCAGCTACATTATTGCCAATCGGGGACGCCTCCAACCACATTGCAATCTCTAGAGCCTCACTAGGCGTCGAAATGTTTTGCTGCATCAACGGCAGTCGAATATGGGGTAGCAGTGCCGCAATGAACCATTCTTTGTGTTGGACAGCGCTCATGTCAAAACTAACCTTGGCCATTAGCATTTTGAATCGTTGGTCGAAATCTCATACCATCTCATTGGGATACTGCTTAATTTCCTTTAATTTAGTAATATACTGGGCCTCTGACTTAGGCCGTCTAAATTCAGCAATCAACCCATCCCGAATTTCATTCAATGACTTATCTGGAGTCCCAGTAGGGACTAAGACAAATTTCATGAACCAATCTAATGCACAACCTCGCAGCGTCATGGCCAACTGTCCCTTCTTAACATCATCATCAGTGATCTGTTTCACGGTCCAGACCGCTTCACACAAAAACCAATACTGCTCTAGATTATCTGTCGCACTGCCATGGAACAATGGTAGCTTAGCATCACCACCCACCATCTTGGGCCTTCTTCCTTCTATCGCTACACTACTACTACCAATTAACTTTTGCGGTGTCGACGTACTCGGCGGTGTCGAAGTAGTTTTCCTTGCTGGTTGAGAGCTAGTGAGAGGAGGTGTAGGCACGCTGGTGCTGGGGTTCGGTCCCGCCTCTATCCTGGGCATAGTCTGGTCATTCCTATCAGGACTGTGAGGTTGCTTCATCCCATGTGGCCTTCCTTCACGGTCTTGCAGTCCGATCGCAGCAGGACCTTCTCCTATCCTCTGCCTCTTTTCCTGTCGGAATCTTGCTCCTCCCCTCGTAAGGCCACTTTCTTCCTCGACTTCGCTCACAATATCCTCATGGTCTGCACCCATCTACCCCTTTACCATTTCATGCATCGTTCCCCGATAGTCGCGGTACCCACGGCCTCCGCCCACCAGGCTGTCTACTGATCAAGGTGCATCTTTAATATGCCTTTCTCACAGATCAGCATCTTAATCGATAGTTGGAGCGATAGCAGAAACCTTCCCCTCGGTCTGTCAAAAAAGTATCTTTCAGCCTCACTATAGGATTTCTTCATATCAACCACAAATTCCATAATGTAACCTTCCAAGATGCTGTCAAGCCAACCCTCGACAGATCGTGATGCCTTGTTATCGACTTTCTGCAATTCCTGAATCAATTCCGGGGTCGAAGTCGTTGGCTCACCACCCTAGAAGTTCCTCTTCTGAAAGGTCAGTTTTGACAACCATTCATACAAAATGACGGGGAATTCACAGAAAAACCATTCATGTGGACCGTCATGAATATATGTTCCCACCCACTGATCTACCGTAAGTCGTGTGTTCCAACTTTCTTCTTCAGCGAACTCCTGCAACCTCTGATTGAACCATTTTTCTATCTCCGGCTTCGTCGGGTGCCACAACATGGCCTCTTCCTACTCTGCACACGGTCTCGGCAACATAACCATTTGTTGACCGAATCGCGACCTCACAGTTGACAAGGGTCCACCTACTGTCGACCCATACCCCAATATTCCTGAGCACCGGCCCAGGCAGGGTTGAGCCCGCCCAGCAACACCCACAGAGCGGATGAGGTCTCACCCGAGGTATCCAGGAAGAGCAGACGGAACCATGTTTCCACCGAGGGAGGAGGCAAGTTGTGGCACTATGGTACTAGCAGCAATTCCAAACATTCATCATGAAGTTCTAACATATCGCAGCATTTAACATTACCAGAAACAGAGATTGCATATTACTTCAATCGCAACATGTTCATGTGGATAGATAACATATTATCGCAGCATTCACATTATAGCAATAGAAAACAGATAACTGCATTAAGAATAAATAACATGAACATCCAGCAACGTTACACATAGATTGCACCAAATCATCATCCTTATATTACTCGGCAAACCAAAAGCAGTACATAAACATCCGCATTATCTCTGTCAATCTCCGCATATATCACTTGTCTCATCTTCCTATCTCCCTCCCTTCCTCTCTAACACTTACAATTCTACTCTATTTATAGGCTTCCGCCGATTTTAATGCTTGTCCACTTTCCTAACCGACACTATGGACACTCTACTAATTGACTTGGTCTAATGACCCAAAAACCCGCATACCGTGGTACAATGACTCGATATTACAAAATATATGACCAAAAACCTGCCAATTGCGGTATACTTGACTCAATATTACAAAATATGTGGTCCAAGTGACCCAAAACTCGCTAAGTGCAGTATCCTTTGGCCCAAAATACTCCTTTCACGCCTTCATCCAACGTGTCGCAGCGTCAGCAGTACCGTGACCTTTCCTCATCAAACCGCCTACCAACATGTCATCACCATGACCGTTGCAAGTGTCGTCATCATGACCGTTGTGATAATGTCGTCATCTTGACCATTGTGTAAACTCTTTTCTCTCACTCCTAAACTCATTATGGGCTAAAACACATCCAACTAAGAGATTTCCCTTCCTAGTTGACCTCTTTGAGTAGTTTGTCGCACTTTGTCTTCCTACAGGGTGAGACAGACCCCCTCTATTGCAGTTGTTGGTCAGGTAGGGTGAGACACTGTCGCACTTTCTACCATCTCCCCTTAATCCTCAACCTACCCTATCTCTTTAGCCCTATATAAGTGAAGCTCCTCTCCACTACAAGGGAGGAAGTCTATAGTACTTGCATGCTGGTGAAATTAGCTTAGAGATCTCTACTCTTCTCTTGGGAGATCTATACTTCCTTTGGAGGCTTTGGCATTGGCTTGTTGGAGAAGTATTGCTATGTTAAGCCTTGGTTGTAATCACTTCCTTCTATGTACTTTCACTTTATATACAGTAATATAAATGGTTTCCACCAAATGTTGTTGCATTGATGATGTTTGTGTATTTTTCCTACTTAACTGCTTACTTAGATCTGTTATTGTTTAGATGCATTTTACTACTTGTGTTGTTATGTATTGTCTTGACAGGTTTTGCAGCTGAGATCTGAAGACCATAAAGCTTGGAGCAACGTCAAGGAGAAAGGATCTGCGATCTGAAAGGTAAAGCATCTAGCCACTCGATCTCTAATTAGATCTTGGAAAGTTATTTCTATTATGTCTCATTTGTTCTAGTCTTGCATTAAGATAGGGAGATCATGCCTTGAGTCCGCTCTTGGTAGATTGTCCATCAAACAATAACTCCCGGTAGGTGAAGAAGGGGGCTCTAACTGAGTGATAATTGAAGGTAGGTGAGTAAAGGCGCACTAACTGAGTGTGGTAGGTGAGAAAGGTGCACTTGCCATGCAGAACAGTGAAGAAGGGCGCATCAAGTAGGTAGGAGGCCAAATGGGGGCTAAAGATAGGCTCTGGAGAGCTAGAAGCAAGCTCCAGGTGCTGGGGAGACTACCATGATGATGACTAGATGCATGCAAGCATACAAAATACAAAAATGATGGTGTGAATATTCCAACACCCCCCCGCAAGCTATACTATGAGATAATAACTGAAATATGAAAAATAGGGCCTTGTGACTAAGACCAAAGGTCACCCCGTACAATTAATCTAAATAAACTAAGTGAGGAAAGAGGGAAAAACCAGTGGGAAGAAATCCCTCCCTCAAAATAGACTGAAGGATGCTAATGTAGCATATCATCACTCACCCCTGAAGGAGGTAAGTGTCCTTCTTTTCCGAAGAAGGCTCGATCGATCTAAAATGGATCAGCGATGTGAGAAGGATGAAACCTTCCATTCTGAAAATTTGATCTGGTTCTTCTATGATCATGTGGATCACCAACCAAATCACCGGTAGATCGGAGTGTAGTGGTTGCCCATCGAGAAAGAGGAGGAATATCAGGTGAGAGATCTTTAGGTTCTTGTGGATCTGGACCTCCCATTTGCTCATCTTCATCATTAGTTGCTAGAGCTTCAAGTTCTTGTGGATCTGGATCTAGCATTCCATCATCATCATCTTCATATTTAGATTCTGAGTCTTAAGTATCATGTGAAGATGTATCTACAACTAGCTCATCATCACATCCAAACTCTGAATCTGAAATTTCACGTGAAGAAGCAAGTACAACTGGCTCATCATAACATCCAAACTCTGGATCTGAAATTTCATATGAAGAAGCATGTGAAGTTGATGTCTCATACTCTAAATCTAAACTATCATGTGATGGAGATTCGCTCTTTTGAAACTCATCATCACTCTCAAACTCTGAATCTGAAAACTCATGTGAAGAAGCAAGTGAAACTGGCTCATCATCACTTCCAAACTCTGAATCTGATGAAGTGGGAACAAAATCAGAAATGTGAACATCATGAAACTGCTTCTGAAGGTGCATGTAGATATCTGATATCTCCCTTGAGCCATCATAAGTGAGATCATTTCCAAAAGAACTAGAATCTGATGATGATGGATCTTCAACAAGATCACTAGTGAATGTAGTAGTGATGACCCTTTTGGCCATAGGAGTTGAACCAATAGGTACTAGATCTTTAGGTTCTTGTGGATCTGGATCTAGCATTTGCACTTCTTCAAGAGTCCTCTTTTTCTCAATCTTCTTAGATCGATCCTTGCCTTTCAAGAAACCTTTGCAGGTGCCACGAGAAATCTTGCTATTTGGAAGACCATCAACCACATTTCGAGCTAGCTTGTAGTTGAGATGAGATAGTCTACTCTCTTCATGAGTATGAGAGTGAAGAGAAGACTCCTTTGAGAGAGGTAAGAAGTGGGAAAACTCATAGAGTTTTGTCTCGTGATTTGCAACTCCTTTTGCAATGATTTCCCCTGAAACCATGTGTTGCACCTCAACTTCATTTGGAGAAAAGATCACTCTGTTGGGCTCTCCAATATGAGTCATTTGATACACTGAAAGTAAATTTGCTACAAGAGAAGGAACATAAAGCACATCAGAAAAGTAACCATAGTCAAGATTGATTCTTCCAATCCCCTGAGAGGATATTTCTGAATTATTACCCAACCTGATGGAAGGGCCAACTAAGCTTTCGAAACTGGAGAAGAGATCTTTGGAGGAAGACATGTGTCTTGATGCTCCTGAATCTATGATGAAAGAAGAATCTGTTGATGCACTTGCCATGAGGGAATGACATCTTTCTTTGTCTTCGGATCTGGAAGGTTTAATATCAGGATATTTCTTCCTTGTACATGCAGGTACAGGAAGATTGTTCTTCTCAAGTAACTGAGCCATCAAATCTATAGTCTTCTTCATGCAAGTACTCTCAGGATGAAAACCTCTAAGACAATATGTGCACTTGGATATTTTCTTCTGATAATGCTTGGTCTTCCTTGAGCTCGAAGCCCCATCTGACTAATATGGAGTATTTGTGGTCCTTGTATCATTCGATCTCTTATCAGAAATCTTTTGCTTGTCTTTACCATTCGCCCTTTTGGCCTCAGCATCTGTAAGGGCCGAATCCAACTTGGGTTTGATCGTTCCCATGGAGATTAACTTCTCTTCCTCTTGAATAAGAGATTGGATGAAGTCATCAAGTGAGGGAAACTTCCATTTTGGAATGAACATCTTAGCTGACTGGAAAGTAGAGACAAAAACTGAGAAGTTTGGCCCCAACTTTGAGAGAATGGCAAGAATAAATTGCTTGTCTTCTTTCACTATCTCATATCTTTTCAACTATGATATCAAGCTTTTGAACTTGGTGAGGAAGGGACTGATAGATTCGAAGTTGTCAGGACTCAAAGATATGAATTCATTCTCCAATTTGTGTCCTTTCATATCATCTTTCTGTCCAAAAAGGGATTTGAGCTTGTCCCAAACCTCTTTAGGAGATGTAAGATCGATGACATGGAAGTGAAGATCTTCATAAATTCAGAGAAGGAGGAGACCAACTGCTTCATCAAGCCTATCCAAGTACTTGGACTTTTCAACTGCACTGAGAGGTTCTACCATCATTCCGTTGAGTATTCAGGTGAAGCCCTTGGTTCTCATGAAGAGAGCCATCTTGGCTTTCCACTCAACATAGTTGGAAGATGTGAGCTTTAGATCCATCTGAATAGAGAAGGTCGAATAGTTGAAGAAGAATTCGAACGGGTGAATAAACCTGCAAAACAAGAGAAGTTTTTGCTGATGGAGAATGCTACACTTCAACTGAACACTACCTTTTGAACACTGAGCACATAGACTAAGTCCTTCACCTGGATAAACCTCACTGGATTTCTCCAATGAATTCAAGTAATAGCACCAGGATTTGATGTGGAAACTCAGAGGCTTCTGGTGCTCAAGAGAAAGATAGCTCCTAAAAGAAATGTTGCAACTGTTGCTGCTGCAATGGCTACAATTCGAATAGCTACTTCTTGCTCTGATACCATGTGATAATCTGCAAGGGATCTAGAAACTGTAACAAAATCACAATCAAACTCTCAAGTATGTTGCAAAGAAGCAGAGAAGGAGACACTCAATAATCACTCATAAACACAAAATAATGAACAATAACAATATCATACAATGAATAATGAATGTAGAGAATGTGTTACAATAAACTGTGAAGTAGCATCATATAGGATTCGAATTAGCCAAGTAGGGCATTCGAATTTGAGCTCAAAGTCTAGCTTGGATAACTATGGAGACATCATCCAGTCAATAGTATCAGTCATAAATGGTAAGAGTCAATCAAGTGTGTCCAAACGATTCTAACAGAACCATCTAGCCATAAATCAGGGAATGGAGACTCCAAGGGGGGTTCATGAGGCTGTCTAGCTCAAAGTCTAGCTTGGATAACAATGGAGACATCATCCAGTCAGTAGTATCAGTCATAAATGGTAATAGTCAATCAAGTGTGTCTAACTGAGTCTAACAGAACCATCTAGGCATAAATCAGGGAATTGAGACTCCAAGGGGGGCGCATGAGGCTGTCAAATAGTCAAGTGGAACTCCAAAACTAGCTAACTAGAAGCTACAAGCAGTCAGCATGAGAAATTAGTGGAAGAGCTACTCAATCAATGCAATAACTGGATGATAACTCCCGGTAGGTGTAGAAGGGCGCTCTAATTGAGTGATAACTGAAGGTAGGTGAGTAAAGGCGCACTAACTAAGTGTGGTAGGTGAGAAAGGCGCAGTTTCCATGCAGAACAGACAAGAAGGGCACATCAAGTAGGTAGGAGGACAAATGGGGGCTAAAGAAAGGCTCTGGAGAGCTAGAATAAATCTCTAGGTGCTGGGGAGACTACCATGATGATGACTAGATGCATGCAACATGCAGGCATGCAAGATACAAAAATGATGGTGTGAATATTCCAACAAAATGTTGGTGACCTTAACCATCATGTGTGTTTGACCATCATTATTGCAGAAGAAACCATAAATAACATATAAGTTTACCCATTTGTATCAAAATCTTGTCAAAATAGCTTGATTGGGTCAACCACAATTTTTTACATATGCATGTTGGGACTAATAGAATGCATCAAAGAAAATAAAAAATGTTGGGATACCATTTACTTATTCAAATACCAATGTCTATTTTGTTCAAGTCCTCTAAGTCAAGCTAAAGGGGTAATGCTAGTGTGAGTGATCCATTATGTCAGTTACTCTTGTCTTAGTGGACATTTAGGTAGTCATGTGTGTCAATGT
Source organism: Larix kaempferi (assembly GCA_027924585.1). Lineage (NCBI taxonomy): Eukaryota > Viridiplantae > Streptophyta > Pinopsida > Pinales > Pinaceae > Larix > Larix kaempferi. The sequence goes on from BSBM01000361.1 coordinate 24,208,347, forward strand.
ACCTAACCTAGCTTAGTGATCTACATAATTTTATAATGGATGTATATTGCTCATATTCCCATTTATGAGACATTTATGCCAAAACCATGTATATTTAGGCCTTATACCATTGCAATATGTGCACCGAGAAACGCAATGTACCCTTTTGAAGTAGAATCTTTCCCTATGGGATTTTCTCCACTGTGCATTTGGAATTTCCTATTTTATGTGATGTTTGCATGTTGTTTGTTTGGGTTATCTTGATATGCTTGATGTAGTCATTGTCAATGATTCATTGTTTATGATGTCCATTACCAATTACGTAAAACCTTACAAAAAATACCAACCACCAACTCAATCAACAATACAAGAACTTCCTCAAAGTAGGACCACCTACAAACAACAAACCAATGAGGTGAGGTGTATACATGATCATTATGGTGATGAGATGGGTATCCCCATACTTGATAAGTACAAAATGGTCCAATAATATGAGCTTAATCAATATGGCAAGTTGTTTGAACAAAAACATTCCAGATCTCAATTTATGACACTCATAACTTGAATGAGAGCTCCCTTTGCTTCACCCAGGACATTTGGTCTTTCCTTCTTAACACCTTCCCCCATTCCATCTTCACATTTGACCCCTCAACCAACCAACTCTAGTTCTACCTCCAAACTCTTTTGGAGAGCCTTCCTCCCTAAGAAATCAACATGTGCATTAATTGATTTTTCTACTTGGTTTAATTATGCCTCTAGCCTATACAATGTTGCATTGTTGTTTCTTTACAAATTGTCTAATATTGCATGCTATTATTAAACTTCAATCCAACAAAACCTAGGTTGTAGAGAAACTCAAAGTTGATTTTTTCAAAAGTAGCCCTAGTCTTAGTAGTCCATATCACAAACTTGTTTAACTACATGGTGACCCATGGATTTCCACCATATTGGACCTCCCATATTGTCCATCCCATCTACAACAATGGAGACTCGAGTGATCTTAGTAACGACCACACTATTATAGTTGGCCAAAACTTGGCTAAGATCTTTGCTGCAACCTTAGACATTCACATCTCCATATGGGTAGAGACAAAGAGGTAGAGGGAAAAGAACACCTTGAATTTAGAAGTAACCTATATATCAATGATAATATCTTTACTTTGACTTCCATTATTGAGGAGGTTAAGGGAAACAAGGGTAAAGCATATTTTTTCTCCATGGACTTCCACAAGGCATTTGACACAATCTCCCAACATATGTTAGTTAACATACTTAAGGATTTGGGTATTCCACCATTGATGATCTCTTTTGTAATAACACTCTATGAGGCCATTCTTGGCAAAGTACAAACAAGGACTAGTGAGATGGAAGAAATCCAATGAACTATTGAATTTAAACAAGGTTTCCCACTCTCTCCTACAATTTTTGGACTCTACATTAATGAGCTAAAGGAATCATATCATATTCATTAGATGCCTCACATATTTCTTTAGTCTTTAGAGTCTCCATTTCTTTTCTCCTATTTGTAGATAACATTATCCTCATGTCCCACTCGATGAGGAGCATCCATAGACAACTTGACATAGTAACTTTGGTAGCCTTATCTTAGGCAAACAAAAGTCATGGCCTTTAACATCCCTAAACGGGAGGCAATTAAACAAAGTGATTCTTACTTATAAAGGTGAGAGGGTTGAGATAGTGGTTTTGTATGTATATATAGGGGTCCCCTTCTTTGGACCATGTTTTAGCTTGACTATAGAATTAGAGATTAGACTAAATAAGGGATGTGTGACTCTCACCATTGTTGAAATAATTTTTTTTAACTTTAGTTTCAACACATTCGGTTGAAGATCTAACTCTTTCACTCCTTGGTCACATTTATTGTTTTGTATGGGTCTGAGGTTTTGAGATCGTACCTTTGGGGAGTAGACTGAAACAAGATAGAAACATTGTTTGTCATAATTTTATCCAAACATCTCCATGCCCGGAGATAAGCACCTCATGTTAGTATTTTTACATAAGGTGGCACAACCCTACTCATTGTTAATTTCAATGATCTTTCTTGTGGTAACAATTATACACAAACTCAAATAGATGGGAGACTCATGTACTGGTCTTCTTATAAATCTATATCTCATTGAGATGGCACTTTATGTTCATTTTATTTTTCTTATCACCCATATAACAATATTCACCAATAAGCATAATATATAAATTGATTAAAATTACATCATATTATCATAAATGAAATGACAAGCAAGGAAGCCACATCTTTTGCTTTATTCTTAAATATCTCAAAAGTTCAAAGACTACATCTTCCACTATCATGTTTAAGCAAGGTGGAAATCCAACGTTTTAACATCTTCATCATGACAATATCTTCCACCAATGGTTGGTTGAGTAATGCACTATAAGTTTCAATATCAACACATGTATCCAACTACCAACTACCCATCATAGATAGTGAAGACCTCAAACACCAAGTGTCTTTACAAATATTCACCATTAATACGTATCATTTTCTGCATTGATCAAGTGTCTTTGTTTCTCATGTTATATGATCAAATATTAAATATTTATATTATTATTATAATGTGGAGTGACGTCACGGATGACTCCCATCCAATCCGTAGTTAATGCCCATATTCTCTGCCATGTCAGCATTGATCCCATCCAACCCGTAGTTAATGCCCATATTCTCTGCCATGTCAGCATTGATCCCATCCAACCCGTAGTTAATGCCCATATTCTCTGCCATGTCAGCATTGATGAAGAGTCCGGACTCAGAACGGGCAGCTGATTCCACTCTAACTTTTATCGGGAATCGTTTTCCACATTTCAGCAGCATAGCATATTCTGACAGCGCTTTGTCTATCTCTATTTTGGGTTATCTTTCTTTCTGAATTTTTTACCAAAATTAGCAATCTCTATTTTGGGTTATCTTTCTTTCTGAATTTTTTTTAATAAAAGTAAAAGTTTTTAGATTATAGCAATTTTTTTTATTTTTTTATTAATGTCTTGTCTAGCACTCCTTAGTCCTTGCAACTTACAAGGTGATACCCAAGTCAAACTAACCACCAAACATCATACTCTCCAAACTACCAATGTCAGTTGGACTTTTGTGGATCATATGATGGTGACTTCTCCAAAGTTGGCACCTTACTTACCCATGCCAAAGTTTGTTATTAATTTAATGACATTAAACCTTCTAGAAGGACAATGACGTTGAGGAATCTATTTCTTGATAAATATCTGGGGAAATTCCCTCTTAAGTTTGTTATTAATTTAATCACATTAAACCTTCTAGAAGGACAATGACGTTGAGGAATCTATTTCTTGATAAATATCTATTCATGCACATGAGTATTTGGTTTTAAGGAAGCTTTGTTCATGAAGATGTATACGTACATTTCTAATGATGATCATTGAAGTGAAACATGGCATAAAACAACAATTTAGGATATTTTCAAATGATAAAAAATGGTTATTATTCTTTATTTTACATTCATACAAATTTAAAAAATTTATTTATGTAATTTTGTTTAAAAAAATAATTAAAATTTGAAATTAATATCATTTCTATCTTCGAAGGGTTAGGAAATATACATTAATATAGACTTTAATATTTATATCATTATGTAGAGGGGTCCATTGTTCCACAAACAAAGGATTTCATACACTAAATTGATGTCTAACTTGGTTGTGACCTTAAAAATAAATTATTATTATTATCATTATTATTCTAATCATCATCAATATAACTTGATAAAGCTAGAATTTACATATCATACAACTTAGGTTATGTCCATATATATTTGGTATGACTAGAATGTAAAAAAAAACATAAGTTTAAGCCACATATCACACAAAATGCATAGAAAATTAACTCCTTTTTATTTTACATTCTATGGACCACTTCATTAATCACATTAATTAGAATCATATAATCATATGTTGGAACAACAAAACCAAAAATCTCATTTGATATTTTATATTATTAACATTTATAAAGATTTTCTCAATGGTTTGAATATGAAATGTATAAAAACAACCATATCATAACTAAAAAAGAATTGGTGGCAAATCAATTACATTTTTTTAATTCATCTTATGATCCTAATCCTTTCATTGACAATGTACACTTCGCTTTCAATGTTTTTCACACATTTAATCACAGCCCTCCATTCCAAAAATAAGTTAGAGGCTCAAAGTTCAAATGATCCCTCAAGGATTCCGAACCATAATATTCTAACTTTCTTTTTGTTGTCACACAATATTTATTCTAACTTGTTTTATTGCACCGAAAGGAGCGAGGTGCTCTACAGCCTAGTAGAGGGTATATTGTAACGTAATGTAACGCTCTATTACCAAAAATATAAAAAAGTAATTAAAAGAATTAATGTTGGCTCATAAAATAAAAACTATGAAAAGTAATTAAAAAAATCAATATCGACCTATAAAATAAAAAATTAAAACAAACCCTGATCTATCAAGCTAGAGAGGGATCACATTTCTCGAGTTTAACATTAAAAAAATTACACCTCAAGGAATTGGATCCCTCTCAGTGCTTGATCGATCTGTGTTTAAGATGGATCTATGCTAGTGTTATCACCCAATATTTTGCAAAAGAATTATATTTGATATTGATGTATTGTTTTGTGTGTGTGCCAAAGTTCCCTTATTTAAAGGAATATTGTAAAAAATGGTATATATATATTATCCCAAAGGATTAACTCAATTAGTTGAACCATTTTTCCAAGGCATGTTGTTAAGGGGGAGGCCATAATAGATCATATATTCAAATCTAGTTCAATCCCTTAGGGTTACTAGATGTTGTTGTGATTGGTGGTTGAGTTGTCCTCCATCCATATATTCCAAGGAAGAGAGGGGATTTTGTGAGGTTTTCCTTGAAAAAAATAATGTGTGTGTGTGTAACAAGTCTACTAATAAAGTAATAAAGTGTTAAGACCTTAAAATGCACTATCATTGTAAAGAGAAAAATATGGGTATTTTGTTATCCAACCCATAAAATATATGGGTTGGGCACTTTGCACCATGTCAACATTGACAATCTCATCCCAAAACGACCCATAAAAACATTCAAGATAACAAAAATGTTCAATTTGAACAAAAAATTCCAACACTGACTCCAACATAGATCCATCATTGGGATCTTTTAAGCACCGGGAAATCTGCATCTCAATTTAGTTTGTATCCTCCCAATGCATAATAAATCCCAAGCTAAGATGGATCTATGCAAGTAAGTAATCATGACCCTCACTTTAAAAATACTTAGGGATAGATACATTGCAATAATTTTATTTGCTAGGTTAAATTATGCTTGGTACAAATTGTTTTGTAGCGGATAAATGCCATTTATTCTCTCACTCATGTACTCTTCCCATGCAAATTCAGGCCACACAAACCCTCGATGATGCTCCCAAAAGGTGATTGAGCATTTATAAAAGTCACTCAAATATTCAACACATATACACACCTTCCTCTTCAATCCAACACAATATAAAGAATTTAGCATACCTTCACTGCTCAATAGTTCCTTAGGAGTACTAGAAGGCCTCTCCTTTCACTACTCAATATTCCCTCAAAAAACCCTTCCATCTCTTAACCAAATCAACATGGCATTGTGTTATATGAATGCATTAAAATATTCTAACAATATTTACATATCCAAGGCTTCCTACCGTTACCATACCCTTACTTGGATCTAAATCACATATATGCATTCAAATGTCATAAAACATATCAATTAAAATATTAAAGTATGACCGAAGGAATTCTTACCCATTTCCCTTCAACCCACAAGCAATATTAGCATGACCAGTTTTATACCTTTGTGGTTGTCATTAAGATCTCTAATGTTATCTCATAAATTAATTCCTCCCATGAACTTACATGATTCCCTTCATCAACCTCTTAATTAATGCCTCCAATGAACTTACATGATTCCCTTCATCCACCTCTTGAAAATCAACCACTTGTCCTTTTCCTTCCTCATGATGTTGACTATCATAAGTAGTTGCATCTTCAACTATTCCTAATTATACAACAGATCAACAATTGCATTAACATCATGACATAATCATTACATATGTAACAACATATTTAGCCAATATGAAATATCACATATATGCTCAAGCATATTTACATGCACATTCAATCACATGTTATCCCTCAATATTCATTAGTGCACATATATTCCAACTATTTGTACTCTCATGCATTAATTTAGCAATAATCCCATGCTTTACTTTTGTATGCATAGCAACTTTCCCAATCTTTGAGAAATATAACAATATAACAAGAGAAAAGTTTAAGGAATTCCCCCTTCCAATTTCTTGACATAGCATGGAACTTCCATGGCATACTTGATATACTCAATGGACTCATTGCCATTCAAAAAACATATCATTGGCTATGATATTCTCACCCAAGTAGCAATATTTATTTAATTCACATAAAACTATACTTGCTACTTCAAACATGCAACTTTACTCTACAAACAAAAGCGTGTTTTAAAGTGAGAAAAACATTTGAATTATTACATCTGCCTTACTGTCCGAATGCATCATCAATGTTGCAACAAATTATTGGCATCATGCAACTCTTTTTTATGCCTTGTCCAAAATTAGAATTTTATATTCGTTCCTTGAAGGATTCTAAGCCAAGATCCAATCTAGACCTAAGCATAACTTGGTCCTTTATCATCCACTACCTCTTAGGCAAGTGAAGTTCATTAGTGCTTCACATTCTTTATGCATAAGTTGTCGATTCATAACTTGCAACTTTCCCATGAGTATGCATATCTTATCTAATAAGATGGTTCACCCATCTCATACATGAGGTACATGCCCTCTTTCTCTCTGGGAATATTTCCTCTACCATCCAATCTCTCCATGGCTCTTTTCCTAGGAAATCTCGATGCCCATCATGCTTTGCAACCTTTATTTATTCGTTTCCTTTCTCTATATCACAAGATTAAGGTCTAGTATCCTTCTTTTATGCACAAGGATTTCATCCTCTTTAGGTTGGTATCTCTCATACCTATGCTAGCCATTTTTTTGTTTTACTTGGTCATGACCATAACAATCAAGAGCATCCAAACTCTTCTTTGCTACTTATATTGCAGTCAACGATTATAGTTAATACCTTACATGCATCTTGCTACATTCCTTCCTTGGATGGTATCATTCCTTAATATAAATATTGTTCACAACTCTCTCTTTCTTTGCAAAGCATACTTGCACTTTGCTAACAGGTAATCAAATGCACTTTTCATAGTAGTGAACTGACAACCTTGACTCCTTCTCTACATTCTTGTATATGCTAGTCTTTGATAAATGCATGAAGGCATTATACACATTCTTGCTAAGACACTAGCATCCTCATCATTTCTCTTAACCTCAACCTTAATCGTCAAGTCATACTTACCAGTCATCCTTTTCATTCATGACAACTAACTTGCTTATTGACAAGCATAGTTGTGATACTCTCAATGGAGTATCCTTGCTTATTAAATAAGCCACCTTCATACTCTCAATGGAGTATCCTTGCTTATTAAATAAGCCACCTTCCTTCCATGAATGTTCCATTACTTAGGTTATGTAGTCCTCGTAAAGCTTATTTATTCCTCTTTCATACTAGACTTGGTTATATCACTTAAATCTAACTCCAAGTCCATACACTTGGTGTTTGTGCACATAGACAATTCCCTTGTTATCTAAATATCAGACACTCTGCTTCTACAATTACCTCATGATCAACCAAAAGAATATTTGAAAACATGAGCCTTTTTTTCTGCAATCACTTCAAACTATCTAGAGACGCATTAGTAAAGATATAGTTCATGTTATATTCTTAGGAACATCTTTACAACTTATGGTTTTTCCCTTTCTCAAATTTTGAGTTCGGAACTAGGAGTTACAACTATCATAAGTTCATGTACTTTACCCTTGCACTTGAGAGTACAACTCATTATCTTAGTTTTATTTCCACTCACTTCTATAGTAGAAACAAGAGTCTCACAAGCTCATTTTACCATAACCTGCAACTTTCCAACACCTTGCCCAAATTTCTTGTTGAGCCCTGGAAAATTATACAACTATGTCATAGGTCTGCCCATTTCTAGGAGTAGACCTATGCCACCTTATGATTTCATCTTTACCTCCACCATTTCCCTAAAACATTTTAACCAGACTTCATGGCAACTTTCTATCAAACACATGTGACCTGATTGTAGTTTTCTTTTGAGTACTTAGGTCTTTCTTGCCATAATTGTAACATGAGCTCCAATTTCCTATCCCACAAGGGGTCAATAGTGTATCTAGCTCCTGACATACTCATCATTTACATTTCTTTCTCATAACATCCCAACATTGTAACATGAGCTCTAACATCACTCTGTAATGTACCTAGCCCCCTCGATGGCCTTATTGAGGAATAAGGGCACTTTTTTAATATTTTCCCATTAACTTAACTCTTTTGGGGTTGCACTAATATATTTTCTTCTTCTAATGAACTTACATTGACTCATTCAAAAGAACACATTCATACTCGTTAGGCCACTTTTTAATAACCCCTTAAGCTTATAACATGGGTGAAAAATAATGCCAAACATTTAAATAAAGTAAATTTAAATCAAACATTGTACAAAGAATATAGAAATGGGACATAATATATGATAATAACATTGGAGTTTAAATAATATTAACATAGTAAACTAAATAACACTAGATAGAATCAAAGATATCTTGTATTTATTTTTTTTAACTATGAGAATCGGTAACTGGTTGGGATTACTTGAGCAAGACCTAGGTTCAAATTCGACGGCTACCACTATAATCCAAGACTATGTCCAACAACTTGCAAGCCAAATACACCAATAACTCATGACTTAGCAAGGGTCGAGACATCTAGAGATACACCCAATATTATTCCCACTCTAAGGGGCGCCTATCCTTCTAGCATAATCACAACAAGGCAATGTCTCATTGGGGATTTGAACCCAAGTGGGAAGAGTGCAAAAAGTTAAATACATTGCAAGGACATTGTTATGTCAATAACTAATAGATTTGACCACTCCCCCTCTTGTCATTATGCCTAGTGTGAATGGATCTCGATTTAGTAGGTATGCATCCACTTTGTCCAATACTAAACACTAAGAGAGTTGTCCTCATAAATATGATACTATAAGTTGTTAATTAGTTTTTTTATTTAGGATGTCGTCCTCCTGAATCTAATACCTCGAGTTATCAAAAGAGAAACTTGTTAATCTCCGTGGTATATTATCTTACAATAATAATTGCTTCTAATGCTATCATCCATGGCTACTAGTTTTTTTTTTCACTTGAAAAATACAGATTCATTTTCACAAAGAATCAAGGAATCCTGATTATATATGTGTGACATAACATGTTAAATAGTAAAATTTGAACCCGTGTGGGGAGTATATCAACTTTCCTCCCAACCACCTGATCTACACTCAATTAACTACCATAACTACTAGTTTGAATTCACTAATTTCAAACTAAGACCATTAGAAAGTTAATTCCTCTAGAACTTGAAATTTTCTTATTCTATATATTTGGAAAAGCCTTTTTAGTCTTTATCACTTATATGTGAAGGCTAAATTTCCAAAAAATCTTCAAATGTATCTAAAAATTATGAGATACGTCTATTTTCTTTCTTTTTATATATATATATATATATATATAATTAATGAAAATGATGTCTTTACCATGACATTCTAACCTAATGTCTTCGTTGTGGTTGGAAAATGATGTCTTTGACAATACAATTCTAACCCAACGTCTACATTTAATAGTTAGACAACTCCTTTTTACGATAGGATGGTTACACAACTCCCTTTTAAGATACGATTCAATTAGATAGATTTTTAAAATTCTTCCATGTTCAAGTTTATTTGCTTTGAAATTTAATTTTTTTGAATTTTTAAAATAATTTTTAGTTTATTTAAAAAATAAATAATTTTGATTAGTAATAAGTGGAAAAATAAAGAAATATATATTTTTTAAATAAATTTATTATGAAAATTATAATTAAAGATTTAATAATATATTAAATATATTAATTATATTTTCATAATAAATTTATTTTTAAAAAATGAACATAATTTGTCTGTTGGATATAGTTTGGGTGGTTGGGAGGAATGTTTACTACCCTTCCCACTGAGGTTCAATTTTTGTAAGTGACACAATGCTCTTGTTGAGCCTCTATGTATTGACTATGTAATGGTTTGACCAAACATGTAATTCTGGCTATACCTTGATTATCTAAAATAACAAAGTGCCAGACTTATCCAAAAGAAAGGAAATCGATCTCGGGCCTTCCTCTATAGAAATTCCTCAAAGTAAGAAAGGAAATCGATCTCGGGCCTTCCTCTATAGAAATTCCTCAAAGTTCTTTCATTTGAACTATGTTGCAAGGAGAAGAACAAATTCGAAAGCAAATATATATTCTTTATGGATTCTTCTTACAAGTGCTCAACAAAGCTATATGCTTTATGGATTCTTCTTACAAGTGCTCAAGAAAACATATGTAGGAAGCTTCAGGTTCTTAGAGATTTAAAGATTGTCATTGAGTGGGCCAACAAGAGGCACAATATTGAGATTATTGGTCTCAGATCAAATTTGAATCTCATGCATGGATTAAGGATGGTGCTTCACATGTGGTGAAGGAAATTTCTCTATATTAGTAGGATAGTGGTTGGTATTAGTAGGATTGTGGTTGGTTTTCATGATGCATTTTGAAAAGTCCTTATTGTTGGTTGTCTTTTTGTTTGAAATCAATAGTAATCAGACTTTATTTATAGGTGAGTGAACATCTCATTTTTTAGAATTATGTCTTATTGGTTGTCTTTTTGTTTGAAATCAGTAGTAATGAGACTCTATTCATACGTGAGTGAACATCTCAATTGTTGAGAATTATGTTAATTTTGTCATATAGACTTTTTGTTGTTCTTAAAATATTGGAAGTTTTTTCTATAGAATATTCAACAATATTCTATCTATATTTATTTTATAAATATAAAATATTTTTTCTAAAAAAATATACTAAATACAATATCATAATAATAACAATAATTTAATTTTAAAATAATAATATAACTAAACTACAAATTAACATATAAAACTCCTTATTTTAAAAATCTATATCTTCGTTTCTCCATTAAGCAATTCCATTTTAAGATATAGAATTTGGCAAGACGGATTAATATTGTAATAATAACAATTTAACTTGTCATAATTTTTTAAAATCTATGTTAGAGTTATCAAATTCTAGAATTTTGGGTGCCTCAGAGTTTTTGAGGGCGCTGAATTCATTTCTACCATCAAAATCTCAATAAAAACACAACTAAATTTCAATTTTGCAAAATAAAAACACACCCAATTTAGGCAAAAAAAATAGCAATACAATGCAAATCGTCGAATTTTTAAACATCTCCTCAAATTAATAACTAAAATTAAATTTTAAATTATCAAATTAGTAAAACATTAAATTAAATTAAAATATAAACTTTTTATTTAATTTTAAAATACCAACTTAGTCAAACATCAAATTAATCGATAAAGCTTTTTATTTAATAAACAAAGATATGAATTTTGAAGCTTCAATTTCCATCGAAAAGGACAATGGAGTTGTCCACTATAGATACCCGAGAGTCGAGACCACTTTTCCACTTTAAAAACTTTGCAAGAGAATGTTTAGGAATCACGATTTGCCGACACTTTTCTTCTAAATGGACAATTGATAATGCCACGAAATCTTGATGCATTTTCCACGTGTCACCATTTAGCAATTGAGAATAACAAGACTGTAACAGAAAGTCAAATTATTTAGATTATAGAGGTCCAATAATTTTTGAAAGGTTGAGAATGGCAGAATTCCACGTGGACCCGCGTTAGAATGTTAGGAAGATTAAATGTCACGTTTTTAAAGTTGAACCCAAATTTTAAATGAATTCACCACCTTTATATTGTGTCTCGATCACATTAATATATTCCCATTCATAAAAAATCTTTGGAGGCATTAGAATCTGAAGATTATGAGAGGGTCATAAGTAACTAAAGCCTTAGGAAGATATTCTCCCCTTTAAAAATGAGGAGAATAACTTCACGCAAGTGAAAAATGCTTCGTTGAAATCCTATGAACCACTCAACTTTGGAAAAAAGGGAAATAATTTCAAGTTGAAAAATTGTTTCGTTGAAAATATATGAAGTACACGTTACTTTAAGAACAAGGGGGGAATAACTTCAAGCCATTGAAAAATTGTTTCGTTGAAAATATATGAAGCACTCATTAGGAAACTCTTTATGCCAATAAATTAGTGGACCTCATGATATCATTTTTAAAGAATTTGGCATAGTTTTAATGTGATTTTTGATCTTGGGATAATGATATATATATATGTAAAAGGATGGGTAACTCCATTAAAAAGAAAAGAATATAATATAGTTAGGAATAGTAAGATTGTGTAATGATTTAGGTTGGTATGTGAGAGCCTTGCATGCGAGAGCTTCTTCATTGCTTTATTTCATTGATTTTGATATTGAGAGACCCACCTTGCATAGTGTTGTTGGTTGAGAATTTTGGAAATGTTGTGATGAATTTAATGGATTTAACATCCTCAAATACCCATGCAATTCGATTGTGCAATACTAATATGTAATATCTACAATTCCATCAATCCAATATTATTTTTCTTTGGATTGAAGGCCAAAAATATTAATTTCTCTTCTCATTATTTTGAGTGATCATAAAATAGCCAATTTGTAGCATATTTGGATTACAACAAAACCACAATTTCTTTAATATTAAGGCTCAACTCTATTATGAGAAAATGTTATATTATATATGATAAACAAAATAATTTAATGATAAATAAAAATCTTGTGTAATGTTGAATATAAATTTACTTTGTACAATTTGAATGAGCATAACAATTGACTTATGAGGTTTCTCAGGTTTGCACAGATTTATGATATTTCGATTGGTAATATTTATGGTGACTCTAAGGTGGTGATCAACTGGGCAATAAAGAAGTCTTCCATTCAGGTGGATAATCTTGATCAGTGGTGTTCCTGAGTGCAAGAGCTATGTGATATCTTTCCAAAGCTATCCTTTTCTCATATCTATAGTAAATTCAATACTAAGGCTAACCTGTTTTCCAAAAAAATTGTTAGTTGCCTAGAGGGGATCCTTTTCTATGAGAAGTGAGTGGACTTCTTTACTATTGAGGAAGGCTCAATGTTGGTCTATTAAAATAGACTCTCTGATGTGGACTGTGGGTTATTTTTGTTCCTGTTTTTATTTAGTTGTGTTTAAAACTTGGATGTATGTTGTATAGTAATGGTTTTTGTATTTGGACTTTCTTTTCTTTTCATTTTTGTGGATATCTCGTAGCTCTGTTAAGGGGCTCGTTTTTTATAGACTTCGTTGGGAGCTAAATCTTCCCGCAACATGATGGATAGGTGGAGAATTGTTCAGTTTCATCGATCGATCTTTGTGGCTATCCGACTTCTTGTTGTAACTTTGATTCAATTGTGGAGATTATATATTTACATATTGTTATTTATAAATATTTGTATTATATCAATGATAGTAAATCTTATCCTCACTTACATACTAGGAAGTAAAAGGAATTGTATTTCTCAAACAAATTTTAATATCCTTTATTAAATTTAATCTTTGATTAATTAAATTACTTACATAATTATAATATCTAAATTACACTAATTAGTGCATGGTTGCTCTTAAAGTGAGTGTCCCACTAATATATTGATTACAAGAATGAGTTAAATTCAATCTTTAATCAATAAAAGTATTATACATGGCTAATGTAATATCTAATTTATCACTCCATGGATTAGACTAGATAGTGCATGATTGCTATTCAAGTACAATTAAAGTGTCTCCCACTAATGTACATAAGTGGGAATGAGTTAATTTAATGAAAAATTAAAATATCTTATTGCAAATTAATAAACTTCAAAATTCAATCATTAAAAAGTATCCATATGGTTGGTGTAAAATCCAGTTTATAAGATTATCTAGATGGTTCGAGAGTGGTTAGTCGTACATGGTTACTATTGAAGTACATTCAATACCCACCTCGAGACAAGTTAGACTTTTTTGGCCATCAACATGGTCATGTCTTGGAATGTACAATTCAATATGATCTTTTTATTTGTCTTTTTCCTTTCCTTTCCACGTCATCATTGGATACTTCCCACCCATGTTTGAGTAATCTAATGAGGTGAAACCTTCCAAAAAAGGAACAATATGAGAATCTTGTCTAATAAAAATCTATCACCATCATGCCTAGTAGGTAAGCCTAAGTGGATTTCTATCACCATCATGCCTAGTAGGTAAGTCTAAGTGGCCTGCTTTAAAAAAAGTAAAGTAGGTCTAAGTGGAAGTAATGTATAGAAGATCAAAGTCGGAAGTAATGGGAAACATATCTTCAATTTTTTTATTAATATATAAAATTTTATATTAATAATTAATAATTAAAAAATAAGATATATATATTATTTTAGAAAAATAATAATTTAATTTTGAAAAACTATATATATTAGGGAATTGATAAGAGGGGTGGTGCTATTATTATATTTTTAGATGCACCCACACATCTTGCAAGCATGGGTAAGTCTAGGTGATTTGAATTTGTAACTTTTATATATACCATAATTTTTATTTCACTTCAATTGCTAGGGCATAAATAAGTTAAGGTAATTTGAATTTATAACTTCTTTATACATCATAATCTTTATTTTACTTTAATTGCTAGTCGAATTACACTTATGCGAGCAAAATCCATATTATATATTTAAATATAAAAAATAATAATTATTATAGTATAATATAAATTGATTTTTGAGAATAATAAATCCATTATAAATTCAGAATCATAATTTGAACAACACAAAAGTTGGATTTAAAAAAAAAAAACATTACCAAAATCTCACTAAGAAGTTCCTCACATTTTAGGACTTTTTCATAATTATTTATTAAAAATCAATTGCAAAAATTATACTTTTGTTTACCAAGTTTAAAGTGGATCGAGAAACAAAGTGTGCAAGAAACTACTATTGAGAAAGTACAGCTGCCCCTTAAAAAATAATTGTATGAGGAATCAATTCCTAGGTTTTGAGTTTTAAAAATTATAAAAATAAAATTTATTATAAGCACACACAGTTTCACTATCACATACATATATTAAAATTAGCAAGAAAATGTAGAAAAACACTAATCTTAAGCAACATTCCTTTACTAAAATTAGTAATAATACGACAATGTAGAAATAGAAAGGGTATACATTAATTTAAAAAAAAATATTAAACTAATATGGTTGATATATTTTTGGAAAAACAAGAACAATATTAAATATTAGACCAAATATATATCTGATAACAACAAATGTCTATGTTGAGCTCTTATTTTAGCAAATAATGTTAACATGTGCTAAAAGCATGAAAGCAACAGGACAACCTGAATGTCCAATGGAAATATACGAAAATTCAAGATCACAGCAAATTCGGAATGGGTAACCTAATTTAATGGAAAATAAAGACGTGGACGTTTGGCCAGATTTCCTTCCTTGAAACTTTCGCTTTTTAGGCCAAATATAAGCAGTGGAATTTAGTTCATCTCCGAATTCCAAGGCCTCGGAAGTGGCAACTGAGAAAACAAGCCCGCCCAGTTAGCCAGACATAATCATGCATATGGCGCTTGATTCTTCCAGATTCTTAGGATTTGGTGAGTGCTTAGGTTTAAGGTTATTGGAAAATCAAACCTTCTTATGGTTTTTTAATATGAATTTGTCGGAATTTGTAATAGAATTTTTAGAGTCTCAAATAGTAGTATTAATCTTGTATAATTTGGATGTCTTAGGGTTTTCGGAAATGTTGAATTCATCTAAATGTTTAGAAAAATGATTTAATCAACACAAATTACCAAATTTTTAAATTTCATATTTTTAACCCGATGAACGAAATAATCAAAATTTTAGACAGCTTAAAATATATATATTTGTATTTTATAAAGATTGGATCATGTAATTATATATTAAAGTTATGATTTTAATAATTTAAATTATAAATTTGAATTCAATACTTCAATTATCCTAAAATACATAAATACTCCAATTATACAATTTCAACCACCTAAAACTATAATTTCATTAATTCAAAACACTCACCCACTAATCTTTGCAAGTTTTATATTTAAAAACACAGTCAGCATAATATGTATTCAAGCTCAGGTGGAAACGTACAGGAAACGAAAGTTTGGGAGTGTTAAGGTTACGTGGGTCACATCTTTGGGATTATAACGTGGCGCCGTTGTCAGGTGTGTGTTAGGAGCTTCCTCGGGACAGGAAGCCACTTTATCTCTGGGTATCGCTGTCATTTCTTTGGTCAAATGTTATACACAAAAGGCTGTAGCATGTCCCCTGGCTCCTTTAAATAGTATAAGAGTGAAGTGGAATTGGAATTGAGGAGAGTAGAGAAGGGTGGTGAACCGGTGGTATGTAAAGTGGTCTGAAGATTTCGTTTATATAGATGAAGTTAGGAGGAATTATGGGAGTTTTGATTTAGTGGCATTGTAGGTGGGTAGATAAGGAGTTAGAGGCTTATCAATGGCAGGCTCTGGTGGTGGTGGTGAGGTTTGGGGTGATAGGAGGTCTGCCAGCAGAGGAGGATGGAGATCTGCTAGTACTGGAATGTGGATGCCTTCTGTTGATGTTTTCAATCTGACTTCAAGTGTCAGGAGGGAGCAGGATGATGAGGAGGCCTTGAAGTGGGCTGCCATTGAGAGGCTCCCCACTTATGATAGACTGAGGAAGGCTATTCTCAGGCAGGTGTCGGATGATGGAAATGTTGTGCATGAGGAAGTTGATGTCTCAAGGCTAGACCTCAGTGACAGACAGCTTTTCATTGAGAAGATCCTGCGCGTTACTGAAGAAGACAATGAACGCTTCCTGCTCAAACTCCGGGATAGAATTAACAGGTGAGTGGATGGTTATTTTTATCAAGTACACCATTTTTGTTTCATGTTAGTAGCTATGGAGCGTGAATAATTTGTACCCAATATAGGAATCCTGGTTCAATTGAGCTCTACACCATTTTATTTTTGACAAGATGCTTCTGATCATTATCACTGTGGCAAGCATGTTCTTTCCCATCTTGCAAATTTTACATTGGAATGTAGCGTCACCCCAACTCTGAAAAGCATATCCATCCCCGTCTTGGGAGTCTTATAATGGAATGTAGCCTCACCCCAGCTATGGCAAGCATGTTCTTCCCCATTTTGAGCACTACAATGGTTCGTAGCCTTGCCTCAGTTGTGGCATGCATGCCCTTCCCCATCTGGGAGTATTACAATGGAATGTAGCGTCACCTATCACCCAATTGCTTGTTGACATGAGCTAAACGGTCCAGGAGAGGTGAAACTTGTCTATGGAGGATTTGAATCTCGATGGTGTTATGAAACAGCCCACAGTGCACTCTACAGCAAGGGTGGAAGGGATGTTTTACCAACAAACCGAAACCCTGTTGAGAAGTGTGCTATTTTGTGTTTGTTATTGTTTTTTAAGGCTTTTAAGATCCTCTCATATGCCCGTAGATGATTTCATCCATGACCCAAATCTTGTTTCAGTTATTCCCGGGGCAAAGAATACAAACATCTTCTGAGATTTGTTTTTTGGTTGGATTACAGGGTGGGTGTAGAGCTCCCCAAAATCGAAGTGCGGTTCGAGCAGTTGACAATTGATGCAGATGTTTATGTTGGAAATAGAGCTCTGCCAACGCTGTTCAACTTTACAGTCAATACCTTAGAGGTAAGGCTAATTTGCTAACAGTCCCAAGTTGAAAGAAAAATGGCCTCCATACTGCTAATTATGCATCGGCCTAATGAAATCTATCTGTGTTGTATTCGACAGAGTATCCTCGGCTCCGTTGGTCTTGCTCCAACAAAGAAAAGTGTTCTGAAGATTCTCCACGATGTCAGTGGTGTAATAAAGCCTTCTAGGTGAAGTTTTAAGGCCTTATCTTGATTAACAATCTCGCATCGATAATCCAAAAGGTTTTCAGGATGCTTCCTTTGCCTGTTTGACTATGGGACACATCAACTTGTTCAATTTAATCTTACTATTCGTTTACCACAGAATGACTCTGCTTCTTGGACCTCCAAGCTCTGGAAAGACAACTTTGCTGTTGGCCCTTGCTGGGAAGCTTGACTCTGATCTCAAAGTAAGAAATTATTTCAAATTTGTGTGTGTGACAACATACAAAGGCAATATTATCATGGGCTCTGAGAAATCGTTCCTCATGTAAATTTTGCAGGTATCTGGTAAAGTGACCTATAATGGACATGAAATGAACGAATTCGTACCTCAAAGGACATCAGCATACATTAGTCAAAATGATCTGCATCACGGTGAGATGACTGTCAGAGAGACTCTAGATTTCTCTGGCCGCTGTCAAGGAGTTGGAACCAGATACGGTATGGACGAAGTTCTCGACCAGTTTCTCCCCAAGTTTGTCATTTCTCCGAGGACGTTTCTGAAATTTGAATTTCATTTCCTTCCATAGAATCGACAGAGTGTTTTAAGTGTCTTGAACGGACTGAAAATTGTCGTCTGTATTGCTTGTACATCGTCATGGTTTTTATGTTTGTGTTAGTTTCATATGAAAACATGTTTAGAAGCCAGGTTATAAAATATAATTGTATATCTTGCTCAACTTTTCACAATGAAACTTGCTGGCATAAACTGGGAGAAATTATTGAAAGTTACTCCTTCTCCATCAATTTCAGAGATGCTTTCCGAGCTCTCAAGGAGGGAAAAGGAAGCAGGAATCAAACCAGACCATGACATTGATGTATACATGAAGGTCAGTTTCCTTCTAGCAACCTTGAGCAGTAGAGAAAGAATGGATGATCAACTTGTAATTTTGATCTGTTTTGGAATGGACTGTTGTGCAGGCTACAGCCATGGAAGGTCAAGAAACAAATATAGTCACAGATTATGTCCTCAAGGTTGACTTCTGTAAAGAAATCCCATTAATATTCTTATCGTGGATTGTAATTTCTGATTCAAAGTTGAACCAGTGCTAATTTTGGCAAATCCACCCATGGAGATGCAGTACCTTAACAGATTGCCTTGAATTTCTTTTGATGCAGATTCTTGGCTTGGACATCTGCGCAGATACCTTAGTGGGCGATGAAATGCGAAGAGGAATTTCAGGAGGTCAAAAGAAACGAGTGACAACTGGTATATGTCTCTGATAATTAGCATGAGAAGTAAATGCAAGAAATTTAATACACAGATAGCTCTCTTACCCTGAAGTCTCTATATTGCAGGAGAGATGATTGTCGGTCCTGCCAAAGCTCTGTTCATGGATGAGATATCCACAGGGCTAGATAGCTCAACAACTTTCCAAATCGTTAAGTGTTTACGCCAAACAGTTCATGTCATGGATGGAACAATGCTTATTTCTCTGCTTCAACCTGCCCCAGAGACATTTGAACTGTTTGATGATATAATCTTACTGTCTGAAGGGCAAATTGTTTATCAAGGACCACGGGAACACATTCTTGAGTTCTTTGAGTTCATGGGATTCAAGTGTCCTGAGAGAAAGGGCATCGCAGATTTTTTGCAAGAGGTAAATTATTGTTTCTTCCTTTGAGCTGAACTTGCTGTCACTTGTTGAAATAGTTCACAATCTTTAATTCACGGACCTGAGGTACGATGCTGCAGGTGACATCCAGAAAGGACCAGGAACAATATTGGGCCAATAAAAATCAGCCATATCGCTATGTTCCAGTAAAAGAATTTGCAGAATCTTTCAGTTCATTTCATGTAGGTCGGCAACTTGTAGAGGAGTTAGCAGTTCCATTTGGAAAAATGAGAAGTCATCCTGCAGCTTTGGCCACTGAAAAGTATGGTATCAGCAAGAGGGAACTATTCAAAGCTTGCTTTTCTAGAGAATGGTTGCTCATGAAACGAAATTCATTCGTATATATCTTCAAGACTACCCAGATATCAATCATGGCAACTATCACCATGACAGTATTCTTGCGGACAGAAATGAAACACAAAACGATTGCAGATGGAAACAAGTACTTTGGTGTCCTTTTTTTCAGTCTTGTTAATGTGATGTTCAATGGAATGGCAGAGTTGGCTATGACGGTTGCCAGGCTACCAGTATACTACAAGCAAAGAGACTTGCTATTCTACCCTGCCTGGGCATTTTCCTTGCCCATTTGGGTGTTGAGAATTCCTTTATCTTTCCTTGAATCGGGAATATGGATCATATTAACTTACTATGTGGTAGATTTTGCACCATCAGCAAGCAGGTAAGGATGCACTCTTCTTGTTTCAGAATGCAGGTTATTTATCTCATGTTCAGGATGCTCATCTCTAATAATCACCTTTATGATCTTTTGTTAGGTTTTTCCGGCAGTTCCTGCTACTTTTCTGGGCACACCAGATGTCCTTATCACTTTTCCGTTTCATTGCATCAGTGGGCCGAACGCTGGTCGTTGCAAACACATTTGGATCCTTTGTACTGCTGCTAGTTTTTGTCTTAGGAGGATTTGTCATTTCTAAAGGTTTGTTTTCCATATCCCTTCAAATTTGCAATTTTCTGCATAGAATCTCAGTGAATAACAGCAATATTGGCGTGGTTTGAGTATTGCAGATGCTGTCCGTCCATGGTGGATTTGGGGATACTGGGCTTCTCCTATGATGTACGGCCAGAATGCAATAGCCATCAATGAATATCTAGACAAGCGTTGGAGCATGGTAAACTAAAACATGAACTAAATGACCTAACATCATCAATAAGTCCTCGTCAGTTTCTGAGTTTCAACGTTTCCATGTTATTGCATGACTGATGTCTTTTGTGCAGCCCAACGATGATCCCAACATAGATGAACCGACCATTGGGAAAGCAATTTTGAAAAGCAGAGGCATGTTCACCCGTGGGTATTGGTACTGGATCAGTATTGGAGCTCTGGTTGTTTTTTCGGTGCTTTTCAACATTCTATTCACACTGGCTCTAAAGTATCTAAATCGTAGGTCGCTTATCTCACTGCAGTTTAACTTTACGTGAAGGATATTTATTTAGGAGAAACTGAAAATTCTCTCTTCGGAGATCTGCTATGTAATCTGAAGCTTATCCCATGAATTTGCAGCTCTTGGGAAACCTCAGGCTATCATTTCTGAAGAGGCTCTTGAAGAAAAACATGTTAATCGCACAGGAGAAGAGTTATCTTCCAAGGGAAAGAGGAAAACCAAAACTCCAGGCTTCTCGTCATCTCATTCCATGGAGGCCTCAATTGAAGGTATGCATCTCAAAACATGCTCATTACAGCTGCCCTCAGTAGTTAGTTCTTTTGGATTGACTTACCAAGTTACCACACTTTATTTCAGTCACCGACTTGGCAGTGAGGCAATCCAATATCTCCTCAATTGGACACTCTGACCGGATGGAGGCTAACATTGCAGCCAGTGATATGGCTGCCAAGAGAGGGATGGTATTGCCATTCCAGCCCCTATCCCTTGTATTCAACCATATAAATTATTATGTGGACATGCCAGTGGTAAGTCTATATTTCTTAAAACAAAGCTGCTTAAGTCTATCAATGTCTTCGAGACATAGGAAAATGGCGCTGAAGAAATGCTGGTTGGTAACAGGAAATGAAGAGGCAAGGCATTATGGAAGATAGGCTTCAATTGTTAAGGGATGTCAGTGGTGCCTTCAGACCTGGCGTCCTCACAGCTCTAGTTGGTGTGAGTGGTGCTGGAAAAACCACTTTAATGGATGTTCTTGCAGGAAGAAAAACTGGAGGTTGCATCGAAGGAAGCATCAGCATATCTGGTTTTCCCAAGAAACAGGAAACCTTTGCTCGTGTATCGGGCTATTGTGAGCAGAATGATATCCATTCTCCTTTTGTGACAGTCTATGAATCTCTCCTCTATTCAGCATGGCTTCGTCTGCCTTCAGAAGTTTATCCTAAAACACGAAAGGTATGCTGTTCAGTCCTCATTCAAAGGGGAAGGATACTTGATTGGAATTCGAAAGGGGGACCAATGCTGACATGAAAACCTTTACAATTGTCTATGTAGATGTTTGTGGAAGAAGTGATGGAACTTGTTGAACTGGCGCCTCTAAGACAAGCTCTTGTGGGTCTTCCTGGAGTAGACGGCCTTTCAACTGAACAGCGGAAAAGACTTACAATAGCTGTTGAATTGGTTGCAAACCCGTCCATTATCTTCATGGATGAACCCACATCAGGGCTCGATGCCCGAGCTGCAGCTATTGTCATGAGAACTGTACGCAATACTGTTGATACTGGGCGCACTGTTGTCTGCACAATTCACCAACCTAGCATTGATATCTTTGAGGCATTTGATGAGGTATAGTTGAATATGAAAAGACTCCTCATGTGCAGGGGAAGATTTTTAAGTTTGTCTTTCTACCTTCAAAAAGCTCACGTCCTCTGTCTTGCAGCTCTTGCTGATGAAAAGGGGAGGACAAGTCATATATGCAGGACCTCTTGGGCATCATTCTTACAAGTTGATCGAGTACTTTGAGGTAAGGAAGCCTATACCTGGTCAAATTCTTCCTCGGTCTTACCTGTCTGCAACTCTTTTTGATCTAAAAGGTACACACGTATTTGTTTCCCAGTCTATCCCAGGAGTGCCCAAGATTAAAGATGGTTACAATCCAGCAACCTGGATGCTAGAAGTTAGTTCTCCCGCTGCCGAAACTCATCTTGGCGTAGACTTTGCAGAAGTGTACTCAAATTCCCCTCTTTTCCAGTAAGCACACCTATAAGAATGACTCAGCTGATTAAATATAGATGCTACTTTGTACCCTTGTATTGCTTCGTTGATTTATTTAATGATCTCATTTTTTATCAGGCGGAACCAGGCACTTATCAAAGAGCTGAGCACACCAGCACCTGGCTCCAGTGACCTCGACTTCCCTTCCAAATACTCTCAGAGTTTCAGTGTCCAATGCATAGCTTGCTTTTGGAAGCAGCACTGGTCTTACTGGAGGAATCCAACTTACAATGTTGTTCGTTTTTTTTTCACAACTGTGACGGCCCTTTTGTTTGGTAGTATATTCTGGGGACTAGGCAGCAAAACGTAAGTCTTTTGAGCAGCAACCCACGTCCTAAACTAAAGTTTTCCAGCCATGATATCTGTGACTATTCTGAGCTTGAACTGATGATATCCTTTGGTGCTGCTTTGTTTGATAGGAACAAACAACAGGATTTGTTCAATGTTCTTGGTGCTATGTATGCCTCAACAATTTTCCTTGGGGTCAGCAATTCTTCAACTGTGCAACCTGTTGTTGGAGTTCAGCGAACTGTGTTCTATCGTGAAAAGGCAGCTGGGATGTACTCAGCTATTCCTTATGCAGTTGCTCAGGTTTATATTTATTGTCTCCTTTGTTCATGAGAAGAGCATTCTATGGCTGAATTGATCTGACACTAAATGTGTTAAATTATTTTGCAGGCTGCCATTGAGATTCCATATATACTAATCCAAACCACTATTTACTCTCTCATTGTCTATTCAATGATCGACTTCCAATGGACAGCAGCCAAATTTTTCTGGTTTATATTCTACATGTTCATGTGCTTTGTGTATTTTACCATGTATGGGATGATGGCTGTTGCTCTGACTCCTGGTCACCAGATTGCTGCCATTGTTTCCTCGTTTTTCTATGGATTCTGGAATATCTTCTCTGGATTTCTCATCACTCGGCCTGTAAGATTATTTCATTGTTTACAATTTGAGAGGTTTTATTCAATTTTCAAGCTTGGGATTTTGTATTGCATTGAATGGACATTGCTGAATTGGTATTCAATATCATGTTGCAGCAAATTCCTGTGTGGTGGAGGTGGTATTACTGGGCCAATCCTATTGCATGGACACTATATGGCCTCATTACTTCTCAACTTGGAGATTTGACTAGTTTTGTAGAGGTTGCTGGTGAAAAGGATGCCATGACTGTGAAACAATTTTTGGAAGACTATTTTGGATATAGGTATGATTTCCTGGGTGTGGTAGCTGCGGTGCATGTAGGAATAATAATCCTCTTTTTCTCAGTGTTTGCCTTTGGCATCAAATATCTCAATTTCCAGAGGCGATAAGATGGTTGTAAATTTGTAATCATTTATCTTCAGAGGAATTTGGGGGAAATTGATGAAGTTGAACACGAATTGCTAGTAAATATTCGTGTTCTCTGCTTCTATAATAAACATCGGCCGTTTTCGCCAATTTTCAACCTTACTATAGCAGAATGGATCAATTTTGAATGTCTATAAAGTTTAATATGGTCTCACAACCAGAGAAGATCTGAACAGAGATTGTATTGAACTATTAATTGAGTCTTGCAATTATAACTGTAAGCTGGGTTTGCCTTTCATTGGGGTTCTGGCCTGGATGGGATCAAGAATTCATAATTGCTTAGGGTTTCCGATCTGGACTTCTTTTGTATCGGTTTGGAAAATCAGTTGCAGTTATGAATAACCCCGTTGTGGACCCCACCTCCAAGTTCCAATCCGTGGCTATAACTATAATCTCTGTTCCCAAGGTTCCCGTTATGGAGAGGAATGACATAAGGACGACCCTAAACCTGACAGAACTGGAGGGTACGACTAGGCACGGAAAAGGCCTGAGAAAGCCCTGGTGAAAAGAATAAAGCTAATTGTGTAGCTAACATCACATTTATTTGTTGGTGTTTTTCCATTTTAAATTGAATAGAAATTTCCAAATTTCAGGTTTAGTTCACTGAAAATGTAATATGAAGTTGCTTAAATAGAAATTTCCAAATTTCAGGTTTAGTTCACTGAAATTGTAATATGAAGTTGCTTAAATAGAAATTTCCAAATTTCAGGTTTAGTTAACTGAAATTGCAATATGAAGTTGCTTAAATGAAATGGGGCCAGAAATCTTCTTGCAATTTCAAAATTTTTGAAACTTCATGGTCAAAATTGCTATTCTTCATGGCCAGATTCCA
This sequence comes from Larix kaempferi, assembly GCA_027924585.1. Taxonomy (NCBI): domain Eukaryota; kingdom Viridiplantae; phylum Streptophyta; class Pinopsida; order Pinales; family Pinaceae; genus Larix; species Larix kaempferi. The sequence goes on from BSBM01000361.1 coordinate 24,233,402, forward strand.
TTAAATTTAGCCAATTAGCATGCAAAATAATTGAACAAGGGTTTTAAGTCAACCACCTTCTTACTCCGTGTGCACTTTTTGCTCTCTACCTTATTTTCCCTTAAATATCATAACAAAAAATGTCTCTTATATAACATCAAGATTAAAAGGATGTAAGCTAAATGATCGATGATTTGTACCTATTTTTCGGCGATTTTTCCAACCAAAATTCATCTGAAATGATTGAAATTGCAGTTTTAAGTTATTGGAATTGCATAATCGAGGTGCCCTGGGGTAATTGAGGGCGTTGAATCCATTTCTGCAATCAAAATTGCAGTTTGAACAATTAAAATCGTGATTTCAGCAAAATTGTGTTTCTGGATTCGAGCGAAAATCACTGAAAATATGTAAATTATCTACCCTTTAGCTTACTTTCATTAAAAGTCCTCAAAATACAACTCTCCATTTTGAAAAGCTCCCTTCATCTTCCCAGACAAGTCTTCTTCCACCCCAATTCCCAAAATATATGAGTATCATCATTACCTTCCTCACAATTTGGCACAAATGTTGATTGCATTGATCCAAAGCTTCATGAGCTAACCTCCAATTGAATGCATTTTGTCAAGTCTATATTTTTCTAAAATATATGATTATCATCATTACCTTGCTCACAATCTGGGCACAAATGTTGGATTGTATCCTCATACCAACAACAAAAGTAAGGGTTTGTAGGTCTAACATTTCATTAATGACAGCGGTATGTACATTAAAATTCAATAGTGCAAGATCATTTCCAACAAGTGAACCTCTCATTATTACAATGTGTGGTCTCATTATTACAATGTGTGGAATTATAGTAGTCAACATGAATCGAGCTTTAATTATTTTGGTGCAAATACAAAATTCCTCCATGTAGCATACTATAGATTCAAAATTTTCATTCAATTATAATGTAGTAAATAACAATGTGTCTCACAACACATTTTTATAATTACATCAACTAAACAGAAATGACATAATCAATTCACTATAGCATACACAATTAATCAACATATTAACTTTGTCCTAACGGTCTAATAATATCTTGGCTAATTAGTGACTTAACATCTATTGGATGTAGGTCTTGTTTTCTCTTAAGGGGGCAATTCCCTACAAAAAAATATTAAACTTATCCATAACATAAGATATTATTAACATCATTTATGAATTCTATTTGTCAAACATTACAACTAATACCCTCTGAAATCATCATTCCAATCTTTGAACTTCAAAAATTCATCTAAATGAAGTCAAATAAGTCATTACACGTGATTTACAGCAGCCTAATGGATCCAAAGCGACTGCTACAAGCAATCTACAGCAGCCTAATGGATCCAAAGCGACTGCTACAAGCAATCTGTAGCAATCCTAATGGATCTACAACCACCGCTACATTTCTAAAAAAACAACATATATCTCTTAAAGTGCATAATATTGACTTAGATTATAGGTTTTCAAAAACAACCAAATCAATATTGTATGTCGAACTTGGCATGCATGCCTATAAAGCTCAAAAATTTTGTTTTGCCAAAGCTAAGAGATTTTCCAAATTGAACCATTGTTTGAGCGTTGGGAAAGACAAGGATTTTACATCAAAGAAGCCTTTCAAGTCATTAAAAAAGGTGCATGCTAAATATTATAACTTTAAACATTGAGAAAAAATTCTAGGGACCATAACATTCACCTGCACAAAAAAAAATACCAGATTTTAAATTTTTAAAGATTATGACTTTAAAAATTGAGAAAAAATTCTATGGATGGGATAGCATTCACCTACACACAAAAAAATCCTAGATTTTAAATTTTTAAGTGAAAACCTCTTAACAACTTAGTGGGTGGGTTCTTGAAAATCATATTTTTCATAATATCCACTTTTAATGGGCATATCTTTCATTCTTTCAAAACACTTGGTATAACACTTAGGCATGATGAAATTTTCAATGCATAGACACTCACAAACCAATTAGGAACAAAACATGCACATATAAGAAATTTGTTTCCAGAATTTATAATCTCTTTAAATGATAACTTTTAGCAAGTCATTAGGGAATTACATAGGGATTATAATTTTCAATTAGCAATCTTGATTGATACCGAAATCATTCTTTCACATAATTTTTTATGTCAAACAATTAACATGTACGAGCCTACCAATGTTTTTCCACACATAATTTACGAACTAATTAATTATAAACAACAAACATTTTCTCATCATCATCACCAATTTTTTTCAAAAATCATCATAATAAATAATGACATTGTATTCATCATCTTGTAGGATTTAACTCATAATAAAGGTGTTGGAATCGATTAAATACTGAGAGGGGGGATGAATCAATATTAGCGTAGTTATGAGCAGTTTTTAACTTCTTTAACAGATTAGTCTTAACTTAGTCTTGATCTTCAATTATGCATCCAACATAGATAAAATATTCATCCACGTATGCACCAAGACAAATAACACAGAACACACAGAATTTTGACATGGAAACCAAAACAGGAGAAAACCACAGAATGCTCTTTTGCAATGAAAAGATTACATTCAAGGAAGCACTGACTTCCTATGTTTACTAGCACCAACTGAAAGGAAGCACCGACCCCCTGGTTTTACAGGGACCGACCTGAAGGAAGCACCAACTCCATGTGTTCTCCAACACCAATTGGAAGGAGGCTATGACCTCTTGCTCCTTGCCTCGTCCTACCACCCAGATATAAAAAATAAGATGTTTCCTTCCTGAAATTCCAACACGCACGCACTTCTGATCTTTTGATGTTCGTTTTGCTGTGCGTACCTTCAGTATGCAGTCATATTGTTGTCAATTCCCTATATACATCACTTGAATTCTCATTCCACTCAACACTTCACTCCTGTTGATGACTCACTTCATAAACCGTGTGCTACTTCAACTAATCGTACAGTCTGCGCCAAGGTTCACTCTGTCGTTCTACTACTGCGTAACTGCACTCACCAACTGATACTATGTTTCAATTGATAGCTTGTTATTCTGAGATTGCGCACCGGTATGAGATGGAATTATGCACTTACTAAGATGTGTCCGTTCGGTTTAAGTGAAACATTCTTTTAGACAATCTGCGACGTAATGTGCATCATATGATTTGTCCTTTCGATTTAATGCACTTGTCTCAGATCATCTCCATCATGACGTGCATACTAGATTTTGTTGGTGTTCTGTCGTCGCGCATCTGATGGACTTCTCTACTTCACACACTTTACTTCAACCTTCATGCATCGGCTAAACTTTTGCGCATCTTCTGATATAATTTAGTTATGTCTATGTGCTTCTTTCTTAAAAACATCTATGATTTTCTGCGTGCTGTCTGCAATACTGTCAATCAGTTTTCACGCACTTGCGCATCCTCTGCATTCTTCCTTTATGTCTTTGCGCAACCATCACAGGTCTACAACATCATTCATCTACTTGTGCGCACTCGGATCCTCGCTAGATCATATCGTTCTGTTCCTCGAGCCCTTGATACCGCGAATATAAATCTGTATCTTCCACTTAGAATCTCTTCATCCTTTCCGTAAAGCTTACTTCAAATCTCCAACTTGCTTCCATATTTATACATGTCCGGAATGGATTTTATGTCCACAAGTTGGTTGTGGCATTCCTTCTTCCTTGTTTCACGGATTGTACTTTTTCCACATGTCATGTTCTGCGCCACTGATGTGTCCTTTCTTTATGGGTTATGCACATACATGGTCCTCGACTTGGTGAGACTATCACCCTTGCTGTACCATCACTTGTGGGTCTTGTGCACTCGATGTTTCAATGCTTTGGGAACTTTGTGCATACATGATCTTCGTCTTGGTGGGACTTTGACCCTTGCGGTACCATCAATCGTGGGACTTGCGCACTTGCTGTGTCATCAACTGTGGAATTTTTGCATATGCTGACATCAACAACTACACAGTTCTTGAAAATTGTGCATTCTTCAACAACTGAAAGCTTCTTCTAATTGGTGATGACTTGCGCACTTTCAGGACTTGCATAATTGTTCAACCATCTCTTGTTCCATGCTACTTGTGCACTCTGCTTGACTTATTTATGCACTCTTGGATCTTCTTTGGACTTGCTTACGCATACTAGACTTTGTCCCATGTATTCTTTGGCTTTCTTGTGCATTCTTCAAACTTCTGCCCAACCAACACTTTAGCTTGTACCTTGAAGGACTATGACTAGATGGACTTGTGACCTGCTCAAGTAAATGTGTCTTATGTACTTCTTCAAACTGGATATGCACAATGTACCCTTGGACACACTTTTTCATACTAGATGCAACTTCTAGATATACGTATTCATACCGACATCCATATCCTTCACCAACTTGCTTGCGCATATATTTATTCAATGTGGTTTTTCCATAATTCTTCAAGTTGGCATGGGAATACTGAATCCACTTGACTTCGATTTACATCAATAACTCAAAATGAATCAATTGACATCAATGACAACCAAAGTTCAACAATCTCCCCCCCTTTGGCATTGATGTTAACACCTTATGAAGCTGTGTATAATCATCTTCTTAAAATTAGATGCTTCATCTGTGCTTGTCCCAGTACTCCCCCTGTGTATATGATCCCCTTGAATTCTTTGCCAGTTTGAACCTTTGACATATGTGCATTTTGCTACTAGTGCTTTTTCTACTTTCTGTTACCTCTGCACAGATCGCATGCTTTATGATTATCTTTACTGCTATGCTACATGCATCATGGTTAGCTTCATCTTCCTGCCATTTCTTCAATAATTTGCTTGACACTCTTTCATGTCTTCGCTGTTGCATGCTGTTGCTTCTTAGCTTCTTGTTGTTTCTTCTCAACTATATTACTTCTTAGCTTCATGTTGTTTCTCTTCAACTGCATTTAGCTTCATGCTTTTCTCCTCCTTTGAAATTAATGACAAAGAGGTGCCATTACTTGCACAATTACTGGTTCTTCTTTTTTTGTTTTGCGCTGGCCTCTACTTATAGGGATTATTCCCACTGTCTTCATGCTTCATTTCTTTGGCTGAAATTTGTTGCATTGATATACTGCAATCTGTATATTTCTTTCATAATTATCTTTGATTGCTTTCCATGCACAGGTTCTATTTCCTCCTTTATCTCGATCTCATGTTCCTATCACAACACTTCATCAATCTTTGCACAGTGATTCATGCAATCATCCTTCTGTGCCAACTGTGCAATGCCAAACTCAATCCTCTATTAGTTTTGCACTGTCCTATGCCTGACTGTTTTATCTGTCGCATTTGCTGCACTGCCCTAAGGCCTTGTCGCTGCATCCCTTTCCATGATAACCAAATATTTGATACGTTTTTCATTCATCAACTAGCTCGACATAAAAGCAGACATGGCACTCAGTTTGTGTGGCAACAATGACGTGTCACTTCCGTACTCCATCCTTTTGGGGCAACATCATTCGTCGCACAGAGCAATGAATTTGATTTCTGCTTTTTGTCCTAGTTCCCAAGTCCATTAATTCCAACATTAATTTTTGGCAACTCCACCACCTTCTTCGAATCACGCAATCTTGAATGCATATCTCTTCGACTTAACTCCACGTGCGTGAACAACATCAACTCACTAAGAATTCCAATCTAACTAAGAAACCAAAAAGGACCATAACGACTAGTAGTTAAACATACTACCTTGCATCTCCACACAAGCATAAGTATTCTTTAGAGAACATTCAAAAATCCATTATACATCAACTAATAGTAATTAGTATCAACCAATATCAATCATACATCAGTCATACAGGTGTTGATCCATAATACAGAAATTCATAATACCTCAACCATATAACAATCGTATGTCGATCATATATCAATCATACACTAATATCAACCAATGACACCCATACATGCATCAAATGACCATACAAACATCAATCATAGTACATCAACCCGAATACATCAACGGGAATACATCAACCAGAACACATAAACCAGAACACATCAACGAGAAGCAAAATACATCAACCAGAGTACATCAATCAGAATACATCAATCGGAAGCAAAATACACCAACCAGAATACTTCGATCATAATACAGCAATCAAATTCATGATACATCAATATGAATACGTCAATCAGAATACATCAATCAAATCATGATACATCAATAAGAATACATTAATCTTTAACAATCACATCTATCCCACATCTGATAAACATCAATTAGTTTCTCAATAACATCACCCAAGCACATCAATCATACAAATATCAACCAATGAAAACAATAGAAACCATGTGAATAATAGTATCATCCATACATCATCCAGTCAACATCAACCATCGTTCATCAATCATACACACAACAACCATAACAACCAATAATAGCCATGCATACAATAATGACAATATCGTACATGTATCAACCATGAATCAACCAATATCAATCATTAACAACCAATAGTATCAAACAACATAATCAACAATTCAAACATCATACATCGACCATAGCAATCATTTCGAATATTTAATATTTATCATAACATTATATATAATTATTAGCACATGACGATATATATAATATCCATATATTAATAATACATGTATGCAACCAACATCATCACACAAACACTACTAATACTATACTTATGTAAACACTCAACACATATACAATCATACATATTTCCCGCATACATACTCCATCAATAGCAATGTTATACATTGACAACAATCCCATCTAATACCCATATACTAACCATACATTACGTTACTAATTATTTACATGTCGCACACTGCTTATACTATCGACCAAAGTAAATACATAGTCACCTCAAACAACCAAACATCCTACCACCAAAATCTTCTAATATTTTGCGGTAAAATAATTACTAGCTATACAACACACCATCATACATCCATACCATACACCATACTTACTATTACTATGTATTATTTCTATACATATGCTCATTTTTTTTACATACATATTATAATTCTTCAATCATATATCAACATATTAGTGATATAACCTATATATCATATACACCCTTATAATTATTATGTTATACTATAATATCCATACAATTACAGCGGTATAATTACTTAATCCAATGCTATCATATAACATATATACTAACATAATACTTCTAATCACACTATACTTCTTAATACTTCCAAAAACTTCCAAACACTTCCCAGACACTTACCAAACACTTCCAAACACTTCCCAGACACTCCAAAATAATTCCAAACTTTACACTTACTTCATTGCATATGTTCACATCTATCATATACACGTAATAATAATACTTATTACATATTTTAAAATACACACACACACACACACATATACTTTTAACAGTCATATATATACCACGCACATTATGCATATATATATATATATATATATATATATATATATATATATATATATAACTAACATTTATTTCAATATCATTTACCCCTCATCTATCTTAGATCACATATTATGTTATACATATTTAAATTTATGTCATACAATATTATCATACACTATTACACTATCTTCTTACACACAAAATAAAATAAAATTAAGAGAGTATTAATCATTAAGACAAGTGGCCCATTTCCTCCAAAAATAAACAAAGAGTTACATCCCCACAAATAAAATAAAATAAATAAAATAGAAGAGAATATGAACTATTAAAGACAAGTGGCTCATTTCCTCTAAAAATAGACAAGGAGTTACATCTCCACAAATGAAATAAAAAAATAGAAGAGAATATGAACCATTAAAGACAAGTGGCTCATTTCCTCCAAAAATAGACAAAGAGTTACTCACATACATTGAAAATAAAAATAAAAAGGAAAATCTAACCATTATTAAGATAAGTGGCCTATGATTACATATCCAATAATTATTTTCCTTTTGGGTGGATCGTCTTGGAGCTCTGTGAATGATGACGTGATTGGCTAGGGTTCGATTCGTGAGACTTCCCGCTCGCACGACTCTCATTGTCGATAGGATACAAGGCGGCCGTTTTGCTTGGTCATGGCTACCCTGGTAACAATCAGGGCCAGTATGACGACCCCGTCCTCAGAACCCTCGAGTTCGGTTGGGGACGAGGACATGGGTTCCAGTGGATCAAAGGGACCAGGGACTAAGAGAACTAAACGATTGGGCCAAGGAGGCTGCTTACCCAAAACCATGACTATTCCTGCCATTCAAGTCAAATATGACAAGATCAAAGAGAGGGTCGAGCAGTGGAAGGAGAAAGCCCTGATTGGGAAATTTGTGGGCATCTGGCCTCGGGAAAAAGATCTGGTTCGTTGGATCAAGACCACTTGGAGCCCCAAAGGGCATTATGATTTACACTTGGGTGCCAACGGGTTTTTTTCTATCATTTTCTTCAATCTGGAGGACAGGGATAGGGTTCTGGAGGGAGGCCCTTATTTCTTTCTCTCCTCGGGTCTATACCTCAGACCATGGAAAGAAAGATTTAACCCTGAAATGGAGGACATGCGAGTTGCCCCTATTTGGATCAAGCTTTACTAGCTCCCTTGTGAGTGTTGGGATATGGAGTTCTTGAAAGACATCAACAACACTCTTGGAGAGTTTGTAAAAATCTCATAGCATACCATGTCCCAGATATATACAGCATGTGCCCATATCTGCGTCTACATGGATCTGTCTAAAGACCTTCCTGAAGCGATCAACCTGAACTGGGACGACGAGGAGTGGATCCAGCCCCTTGACTACGATCAACTCCCGTTCCGATGCAGAATCTGTCACGATAATGGCAATTTCGGCAGGAATTGCCTCAAGTTCTCTCAACTGCCGTCCAGTTCCTCCCAAGAGGGGGTGAAGGACAAACAGGGGTTCACCCAGGTTCGAAGCAAGCGGAGGAACAAAGGAGGAGAGCACCAGAAGAAAGGCAAGGAGAAAGATTAGAAGGGGGTTAACAGCAGAACTCCTTCCAGATCCTCGAAGAAATTATGGAAGAGGACCAAGTTGACAGCACAGCAAAAACCCCCAAGAAAGGAACGTGCTGGAAGCCGAAACCCCAATACATCAGGCACCTCCATCCGAAAATCAAACAGTGATTATGGAGGAAGATGAGGAAGAAGAAATGGAGTTGGGTGAACTTGATCTTGATGAAATAGAAAAAGAATGTAACAAAAAGGGTAATGGCTATGATTCACGCAAGCAATTAGAGCTTCTACAGGAGGCTATTATCAAATCCAAGGCATGTCAGCAGCTCGGGATTGCCTCGAAGCCCCATAAAGGAAGCAAAAGGAAATCCCTGGAGGAGGACCTGAAAAGGGGCAGGAAATCCAACAAACAAAGAATTGTTGAGATCGAAGTGAGACTCATTAAATTAAGCCAGTACCCGATGATTAAGGCGACCTTTTTCGAAGTTAACAAGGTTACCCAGTGAAGCTCATCTCCTAGAATATCCAAGGGTGTAACCATCCAAGGAAAATAAAAATGCTTGCTAGAAAAATCAAGATGGAGAAACCTGATGTTCTTTTTTTACAAGAAACTAAATGTAGTTCTAAAACTATGGAGAAAGTGGGCCAACGTATCTGGAAAGGGTGCAAATTTATAGCGACGGATGCTGTCGGCATGGCTGGAGGTCTAGCTGTCTTATGGATCCCCCACTCTGTGCTTCTTTCCAATTGGAGAGCAATCAGTTCTCTATCTCCACAAACTTTTCTATTTTAGACTCTGGTGCGATAGGCACTCTGGTTAACATTTACGGCCCTAGTGCTTTCCCTCTCAAGCCTTCTTTTATCAACGTTTTATCGTGGATGGTGGCACAGGCTGTTTCTGGGTCATGGATTGTGGGTGGATATTTTAATCTTATATCTTTGCTTGATGAGAAGAAGGGTGGTAGAAGAGCTTTGGATCATTTTCAAGAAGCATTCAGGGAGTTTCTGTCCCATATCCCTTTCATTGACATCGAGACTGGTAATGGTTGGCACACCTGGAATAATAAACGAGGAGGTCATCATCTTGTGGCTTCCAGACTTGATAGATTCCTGACAACTGAGGACATTGCACGTGGATGCGGAGAGGTCAGTTCCAGCGTCATGCCCTCTGTGAACTCTGACCACTGGCCTATCTGTCTCAATTGGGTGCAGTCACATACTGTCCTTTTTAAACCTTTTCGGTTTGAACAGTTTTGGCTGGAACACAAAGACTTCAAATATTTGGTGGGGCAGTGGTGGCAGGAGCTAGTCCCCCGGCATGTACCGGGATGTATCAATTCTAGAAAAAACTCCAAGCTCTCAAAGCCAAAATTCACACCTGGAACAAGGAAGATTTTGGTAACATCTTCGAGGACAAGCAAAAACTGCTCGATGGTTTGGAGCAGACCCAATGTAGAGACATGCATGAGAGTTGGGATGATACCTTAAGAGAGCCAGAGCACCTCCTACTGAACCAACTTGAAGCCAGGGAACAACAGGAGGAGATCTATTGGAAACAAAAATCAAGGAACCAATGGCTCCAAGATGGGGAGAGGAATACGAAATTCTTCCATAACACGGTCATTCAAAATCGCCATAGGTCCAAAATATTTAAGATTAAAAAGGATGATGGGAGTCACGTGGAAACTAGAGGGGAGATTGAAGAGGTCCTTGTCAACCATTTTGCCTCTGTCTTAAAGGAAGACAGAGTGGATCGGAGCCTTGCTATCTCCCAAATAACTCGTCACATCCCCATAATTGTTTCTAGTGACCATAACGAGCTGCTGAACAAACCTTTATCCCTTCAGGAAGTTGAGGTGGTCATGAATTAGATGGCTCTTGGGAAGGCCCCAGGACCGGATGGTTTCACCACTAAATTTTTCCACTCTTTCTGGGATATGATCAAGGGGGAGGTACTATGCATTGTTGAAGAATCGCGTAGAAGTGGAGGGGTTCTCAAAGCTTTCAATGCCACCTTCCTCACGCTTATTCCGAAGGAGGATGGAGTTGACTCTCCTGAAAAGTTCAGACCCATCACCCTCTGCAACGTTATTTACAAGATCATTACCAAGGTGATCGCCAATAGGCTCCAACCTCTGCTTCCATCCCTTATCATCCCGGAGAAGTCTGGTTTCGTTGAAGGCAGACAAATTGTGGATGGTATTATCTTGGTTCACGAAACCATTCACTCCCTAAAACTCACTAAGAAACCAGGTATGCTTATCAAGCTGGATCTAGCAAAATCCTATGATAAGCTCAGTTGGCAGTACATGCATGGCATTTTGGAGGACTTTGGTTTTAACAGAACCTGGGTAAGTTGGATTATGAACCTTATTTATACACCTTTTTTTTCCATTCTACTCAATGGCTCCCCGTCGAAAATTCTTCAGGCCTTTCGGGGCATTCGGCAGAGGGATCCTTTGTCCCCCTTTATTTTTATCCTTATGGCGGAGGGACTTAGCAGAATCCTACAAATCTTGGCTATTGATGGTAGTATTCGTGGCCTCCAGCTTCACCCCGTCCTGGATAAACAGACGCACCAACAGTTCATTGACGATACTATGCTCATGGGGCACCCTTCAGTCCAAGAAGCTTGTATCTTAAAGAGAGGCTTAAACCTTTTTGTCAAAGCATCAGGGCTTGAAGTCAATCCCTCCAAGTCTCAGTTTTTCTTCTTCCACATCCCTGCTATTACCTAGCGTAATATTCTGAGGATTCTTGGCTATGCCAAAGGCTCTCTCCCCTCAAAGTACCTGGGTGTTCCCCTCACGCAAAGCACCATTCGGAAGGTTTCATGGCAAGATTTAATTGACAGGATCCAAAAAAAGCTTACTAGTTGGACACTCAGACCTCTTAATCTCCCCAGCCAGCTTGTTCTGGTTAAATCCGTCCTTTAGGCTATGCTTGTTTACCTCTTCTTGATGCTCTCTGCTCCTAAATTGGTCCTCAAAGAAATAAGAAGCATCCAACGAAACTTCCTCTGGGGGGGCACGGAGGAAAAATCTAAGTTTGCGTTGGTTGGCTGGGATAAGCTCTGTCAGCCTAAGAATTTAGGAGGCCTTGGCATCAGAGATCCCGAGATCCTGAGTGATGTCTATGGCTCCAAAATTTGGTGGCAGTGGTGCAACCACATTGTGGAACCGTGGGCCCATTTATGACATGTAAAATATGCTAGAGATAGGCCCCCGGGGACTCTTATTTGCTTCAATGAAATCAGGAGTGGATCCCATATCTGGGCCAAAGTGCTCTCTGGACATCGTCTTGTGCAAGATCACAACTTTTGGGAAATTTTCAATGGGGCCTTAGCCAACTTTTGGGATGATTCTTGGCAGCAACTCCCTAAGCTGGGAGTTGATCCCAAGTGGTAGGATATTCAGGATAGAAGCATTGCTGCTGGCAAAATCAATCTTTGTGACTTATGGGAGGAGGGCTGGTCTGAAGGTCATAAACAGTAGGTTGATTCTGGTTGGATGGATGGGCTCATCAATATGGAGGATCGGAGGGCTTTTGAGACTCTGCTTAAGGAACGCGTTATTCATGCCAAAATGGGACCTGACAAGCTGCGGTGGGGTTACAACCCGAAAGGTGTTTTCACTATCAAGGAGGCTTACGACATCAGAATCAACAGTAACACGGAGGATGGTAACAAATGGAATAAGGTATGGGGGATGCACCCCTGGCCTAAAGTCAATGTAGTCTGTTGGTTGGTTTCCTGTGTAAGAACTTTAACCTATGAAAACCTCGAGACCAGAGGAATTTTGGGCCCATCTAGGTGCCCTTTATGTTGCCTTTCTAAGGAAACCTCTGGGCATCTACTGGACAGTTGTACCTTCTCATATGAGCTGTGGGATCGAGGTGCTATGATCTTTCGAAGGAGCGATAGGATCAGAGATCATCCTTCCCAAACCCTTAATAATTGGAACCCTAAAGCCTTCTCCAATTCAATTATATCCACCCTCTGGTTAATGTTCCCTGGGATGGTGTTATGGAATATCTAGAAGGAATGCAACCATCGTATCTTCAGGGATAAAATTCATAATGTCGATTCTATATGGAACCTAACTATCAATAACATGAAAGAAACTATTCACAGTCTTTCATGGGCGGAGAAGGATCGTGATCTATCAGAGGAGGACCGCCGTATTGCCCTGGGATGGGGGATCAGCAGCTCCGATTTGGAAGGTCTGCATTTAAAAGTTAAGAATTGTAAACCCTCCAGTCCTTGATTCTGGTCCCCTCCGCCTGTGCATGTGTTCAAAATTAATTTTGACAGGGCGTCCAAGTGTAACCCGAGTTTGGACGGTTTTGGAGGGGTTTGCAGGAACGGAGCTGGCCACATCCTCAAAGTATTTTTTGGTCACCTTGGAGTTGATTCCAACAACGTTGTTGAGATGGAAGGTCTTATTCGGGGTGTCCACATGGCTGTTTTTGAAGGCTGGTTCCTGCTCATCTTAGAGGGAGACTCTAGCATTATCATCCAGCTAGCTAGATGTTTGGCCAATAGCAATTCTCCGTCCAAAATCTCTTCCAGCTGGCGCTTACTGTATAGATTAGAGCTCCTGAAATCCTTGCTGGCCAATCATAGCGCCATCACCTTTTCCTATGTACGTCGGGATGCTAATAAAGTGGCGGACCTCATGGCTAATCATGGTATCATTGATGGTAGAACCCATGTGGAAGGTACCCTGGAGGCCTATCGACGCAATCCTTGGGTCACCACTTGTTGCCAGCTTGCTAGCTCTGATCTCGACACTTATCATCAGCAGGAAAGAGCTACCACTCGTCATCGCGACACTGACATGCGGCATTTAGGGAGGCGTACTGGGGAGTCCCATCATCAGGGCTTGCCACGGGAGAATCATATTCTGCCCCCTTTATAATCCCATCTTTCCTACTCCCGTATGTACTGTCTTTGGCAGGAGTTGATCGCAAGGATTGAGCCATATTATTTTCCTTTTCTAGTCATCAGTGCAGTTAAATGGTTTTTTATGGGGCGGGTTCTTTCATGATTAATTCTCTGGATGCGATGGGAAATGATTGTTGTTCGGCTGATGGAATGCTCATCGCATTCTTGGTTATTTATAGCCATGAAGATCTACGTCTGCCCGATAGTTCTCTGTTTCAGTTTCAGTGTTCTCTATTCCTTAAGAGTGTTAAGATTGTTTGGGTGGGTGTGAGTGATAGATTCTCTCTTGGTCGTCCGCTTGAATCTGTCTGGTATAGGGTGATGGCTCCCAAACGCAGCAATGGTTCGGAACCTAATGAGGATTCGGGCTCTGATAAATTGAAGGGTTTTGCTAAGCTCAGGGTTGAGAGGGGTATTCCTCAGGGGCGGGTTACCAGGGCGCATTCTAAAGCCCAAGAGGTTGCCCTTTTCTTCCATCAGCATATTCCATCTCTGGTTCGGGGTGAGATGGAGCAGATTGAGAGCCGTTTATGGGATACTGCTCGGGCTATCCCTGTTGAAATTTTTTGCAGAGAGGTGGAGGATTGGGTGGTCGACCTGGGCACTACTTTGAGCCGGGCCTCGGCCTACGACCGAATGTTGATGGTTTACTGGATTGTTAAGAATATCTTGGCACACATTACCATGACAAATTATCTTAAGAAGGAGGGTGACAAGGAGCCAGTTAGGGCCTGGAAGGCGCACAACAATGACACTCGTCTGATGCACCTTAAAATTGACGCCATTGCCATGGCTTGACCTTTGTGTACCCTGGTATGGATGATGTTGAACTGGCCAGGTCCAGTACTTTTCGCCAACATGCTTCGGATCTGAAAATGACTGTGGATAAAGCAGTTGCCCCGACTGAGAAAGGAAAGCAGAAGATCAACGAGGATGTCAGCACCGTTGTTGCTCTCTAACCCTCCTCTCTTCTGGTTTTGGTTGGTTGTTTGACTAAGCTCTGGTCTCTATGTTTTTCCTCGGTTATCGGCCTTATAGATGGGCTCAGGTGTTTCAATTTTGGATAGTTAGTATCTAGTTGGTGGGTCGGTTTTTGGGGCTTTCTGGGCTATGGCGCCTTTTTGGGCAACTCTTGGACGTTGATGTGATTATGGGAATAGTTCTGCTTTGGGATCCTGATGTAATTTGGAGGGTTTACTGATATGTTGCTCCTGTGTTTCTGCTGGCTACAGGTCACGCTCTAAAGCGCCTTTTGTAAATCTGTTCTTGTTCCTCTGTTTCTGTTGGCTTCAGGCCGTGCTCTAAGCGCCTTTTGTAAATCTGCTCTGGTTGTAATATAATGTCCTTTTTATTTACAAAAAAAAGATAAGTGGCCTATTTATCCAAAATACAGAAGGAGTTACTCATCAATATAACCGCCACCATCCAAGTGGCATAAATAATCATATAAAAGCATTTCATGAATAGAAAATCCAAAATCCATATAAGGTATAATGCCACTAAATAAATCATATTAATATTTAATAATATTAAAACTATATCATCTTAATAACTTATCATTAAATTAATAGTGATAATGGTACATAGTACATACTATTATAATGACAATTATTTACTTATCAATTAATAATCATAATGTACCAGTAATAAATAATAACACATGAAGCATTTCAATATGAACAATTCAATGAGCAGTAAAGAGGCAATGCACGATGAACAAGCATTAACCATTCAAGTCACTAAACAATAAAAGAGGCAATGCACAATCATCAACTAATCAAGTCACTGAATAGTAAAAGAGGCAATGCATAAGCACCGACCAATCAAATCACTGAAGCAGTAAAAGAGGTAATGCACAAGCATCGACCAGTCAAATCATTGAACAATAAAGGAGGCAATATAAGGTGAACATGCGTCAACCAATCAATCTACTCAATTATTAGATACGCACCACATAGTATTTACCAATCAATCTATTGAACAATAAATATGCAATATTAAATAATTCTAAATCATACAACAGACTAATATCTGAAGTGAGGCTTCTTATTCTTCCATTAACATAAGGGAAGTTAAAATTCTTTCACAAAGAACATTTATAAATTCCCAATGCACATAAACATAAAATTATGAGTCCATAACAGGCCCAACAACCGCAGAGCTGGAACCATAGCTTTGATACCACCTGTAATGTCCACCAGGGATATCAAAGGGTCTTAGGGACATATCATTATCTATATAGATTTAATTAGAATATTTTAGCAGAATGACTTAATTTTATAAATATTTAATTTCATTTTATACAATTTAATTATGACAAAATATTGATAATTCCATATAAATTAAAATAAAATTCATAACTAATCAATTAGAAAATTGAATCAAGTTTTGGAAAGCTTATCCAACACTATCTAGCATCATTATGCATCCATCCCAAGCCATAACATAGGTTACTTGCACCTAAAAAGGACATTTTCACTTAATCATGATTAACTAGTAATTAGTGTACTAATTGCGACACTTAGCGCATAATTGATGACACTTAACATAACTTCATTTGTTTATCACCTAATCATCATTTATTGATCCCAATGGATAACTAACACCTAATATCATGTAAATAAGACCTAATTATCATTTTCCAATTAATTAAACAAACAATTACGAAAATGACTCCACAAGACTAGTTAACTAGTACTTAACACAAACAGCTAGTCTTGCACAAATTCAACACACAACCATGCCAATGAACCAAAAATTGAACCTACAGCCATTATACATATATTTAAGCATGCACATACAGCCAAATAAGGTTTCATTTGTAGGTCATATCCTTTCACATAAACGATGATTCTTTCAAGCTAAATCAGTGCAACTAGTCAATAAACACTTCTAGGAATTTAACCCAATCAATTGTACTGAGTTCCGGTGGACACAGAGGCGATGGTAAAGATATGGAAAGTAAAATCCTACAACAAAATTAAAGTACAAAATACAAATCATATGGCTATGCATTCCAAAAATTACAAAAACATAGATTCAATCTACAAACGAGTTATCAATTTCCACCGATTTGAAGCTAGTTTCCGTTTCTAGTTTCCAAATGCAAAAAAAAAGAAAGTATTGAATACTATAGCTCATGGAAATCATATCATAGGTCCACTACATTCAAATCATCGTATCTTTCCGCTCATAAACAATCCTATTATTAATTCATCATTAAACTAGCTAAATCTACTTCTCCAAATTGGCTAGAAATTTAGGAATCTAGTAAGATAAATGTATAAACAATTTGCAGAGTCATTCGGAAGCCATTCCAACTCTAAATTCCATGTATTATAAGTCTTATCAGAGGTATAAATCATGTAAAAATTTCATCAAACACTTCTCATGCAAAGTCATAAATCCATTTAAAACAATTCTTTCGAAGGAGCTAGTGAATGGAAACAAAACTAGGATTTTGATATGCAAATATAGAACTATATAGGAAATATTCCACACATTTATTTATACATTTCAACTGTAATTATCATATCTAAGATCATTTATCTTAATCAGTCATTTTCTCAAACATTTCACATGCCAAATCTCGAAACTACATAAAACAACCCAATCGATGAACTAGTTTTCGAATAGAGGCTAGAAACACTATAGATAGGTGTTTCCAATAATTCCTAAGCTATTGCACAATAAAAGTACACATAATATAAATAAAAAATGAACAATTATCAGATTTGTATTAGAGGTTCCAAATAAACCTTTTTCTCAAGCACTTGCTCACAAAATACCAAAAACTAGTAGCATAATGTAACTAAAATCTATGAGATTTATTCCATAATTAGTTCATATATTTTCTCATACATTTCATGTGAAATGATAGAAGAATCAAATCAGATCCAATTAATTCAAATAAACATGAAATAAAGTACTTATCTTCCAAAATACACAACCGAAATCGACCGTGCCACGTTCCACCCGAGCCGTAGACACAACACAAGCCAAAAATCACTTTGCAATGGTCACCCCCGAGCTGGAACCATAATGCCAAAAGCAAGAGTGCACTCAAACACAAAACCCATCTAACATTGGTCCAAACACAATCCAATGGTAAGTGGATTCAACTTCACTTCCAATCCAGGATCTCCAGTGGTAATTCCAGAAGAAAGTGTTCAAGAGAAATCACTCCAACCACAAACCAATGGCAAGTCTTCCTCGACTTCCACTCTAGGGAAATTCCAGTGGCTCCGGGACAAAAGATTCGGAAATATATCAGTCCAACCTCAAATCCAATGGAAATTGGATTTTACATCACTTCCAATCCAGAATCTCCAGAGGCAATTCCAGGACAAAACGGTGGCAATTCCAAAGTAACTCAACTTGGGCACATACCCAACAAGGGTGCACCAACCAACAAAAACACATGTCAAGAGTAACCAAAACCAATCACACTAGTACCATAGCAAAAACAAGAGCCAAGGGCATACATAACCAACAAGAGAGACTAGCCCACATCCACCCAAAACCCTTTTCCAAGAGCAATTCGAATTGGGGGAAGAGAGGGAGACACAAGGGAGGAGTTACATTACCAAATCAGAAAAATGGGAGTTACACTTCTCAAGAGGGCGCATTAGATGGGAGAGGAAGAGTCCTCATCAAGGTGGGAGTTACAAATTTTTATTAGGGGCACACTAGGTAAGGGAAAAACTCTAAATCCAAATAAAATTCATCCTGGAATAAAATAAAAACCAAGGGGTGGCATAACACATAAGGGTGCATAAATCAAGAGGGTACCCCAAGTCCACAAGAAGGGTGTATCACATACACATAGGTCAAAACACAAGGTAACACTTTTCCCACAACCCTTTGCTCATAACATCATGGTTCCTCATACTCTTTTTCGTGGCATTGGTCGATTTGATTATTTTATTTTATTAATTAATAATGTCCAACATAATAATAATGTGCAAACCATTGTCCCGACACCTCGTACCACATCAAAACACAAATAATAACTACAACATATGTCCAGGGGATAAACCATAGGGTATTGCATTTCCGGTCCGCAATTTGGTTTGAAATAATTACCTTTGCCCCTTCCTTCCACAACCAAGGGAGTTATCAAAGAGATAACATTTTCGCGTCATTGCTGGGGAGAAATTTTTTATCTTCCTTAGGAAAGAACAACAAAGGAACGGATCCAATCTCTTAGGGAAGATAGAGACTTGGACATCTAGTTGGTTGTATCAATTTCCCTGGTGACTTCATTGAAAAAATTCATGCTTCCACAAGAATCTATATGCAACTTCATTGGTTGAATCCTAGATTCATGAAAAGTATACACCAGAAGCAATCCAGATCCTGAACCCGCAGAATTTGTTCCAAATCCAGAAGAGATCTTCCGAAAGGGAAAGGAAAAAGTGAAATGAGGTACTCCTCTATTAAAACGATCTTTTTCTTTACCAAAGGAAGAAGTTGAGGGTATATATATTATCACCTTTGATTTAAAGTTTGAACACTCACTATTTAGATCCAATTCTAAAACAAACTTGATTCAGACTGTATTTGATGAGGAAAAGTTCTAATCATGTGCATTAGTATCTCTTTGGGAAAATTTATAGTCTTCAGAAGAATAAAAATTTAAAGAAGAAGGCATAGATCCTTTTTATTTTCCCGGTGAAACAACCTCTGATAGAAAAGTCTAGATCCCTTCCACTATTGCACAAGGTCATACTACTACTACCTTCCATATTCCTGTTGCTATCCCTAAAGTTCCACAAACCCCGATCTCAGTTCCTATACCCCCAAGAGAAATGGGTGCCAAATTTTCTCCCTTGGCATTTCCTGCCCAACTTCATGATTTACCTCATAACTATGACCAACACATTCCAATTTATGAGGGGAAGGTGGAATTACATCCCTACAACACGTAAGCATATTAAATGAATTTATAGACCTAGAATAATTGGATGGCGATGATGTCAAAATGAGGTTGTTTGAACAGAGCTTCTCTGGGGAGGTAAAAAGGTGGTTCAGGGCTATCCAAGTAGGGAGTATCACTAGCTACAACAGATTTGAAGAATCCTTCCTAGAAAGGTGGGAAGATAAACATAATCCCCTACAAATATTAACCCAGTACAATAACCTAAAGAAAAACAACATGGAGACGGTTCAAGAATTTTTTGCGAGGTTTATGAAAGTGTGCAACTCAATACCTGTTGATATTAAGCCCACTGTAGGAGATTCCCAACTCCGCTATGCTGATGCATTTGACAATGCTTTGCCCTAATTTGAGAGAGAGGATATATTTGTCATTACCTAACATGCTAAAAGATTCCATAGAGGTGGAGGAAAATTTGATGGCATCTGGAAAGATAAAACATAGGGTGGAGGCTGAGAAGAAGAAGGTTAAGGAGGAGAACCAACCCTCAACATCCCAATCCACAAATACAAAATTTGATCAGATGATGAATACCATATAAAGGATCGTGGATAGGCTATCCCTAGACCACAAACCTTCTATTATAGAACGAACAGAACTGTAGACCAGAAACCCTAACTTTAGAAGGCCCACTGTCCCACAAATCAGACAGATGGAACCAAGGGATCCTAGAAATCCGGATAACCAGCAAGTGAGGCCACCTTTTGCAAAAAATTTGGTTGATGATTAGGAGGAAGAACAACTTGAGGATCAGATCCATCATTTTGACCATGCTCAAACCAAATTTTACCTAACGAAACAAGAGCATGACAGATCCTCCCTAAAGCAAGAGTGCAGCATGCTGGAGCTAGAATCATAGCAATACCAGAGGGGATACCAGAATGCTATTCTGGAATTACAAAAATACCATAACCTTAGGAGTAGGAATGTGGTGGTAAATCCTAGTAAATCCCCAATTTATCAACTTGCATCCAGTCAACGGAAAGAAGAAACCTCCAGAAAGGATGATCCAAAAACATATGCCCCTAAGAAATCCCAGGATGGGAAAGGTGATGTAAATATAAAAGAAACAGAAAAGTCCTAGCCTTCTTTCAACCTTGAAAATGAAATCTCCAAAGTCAAGATTTCCATCCCCTTCAATGAATTGTTAAAGAATGTTGAATATAAGGATGAAATTTTGAAAATGGTAAAAGCATAAGAGTAAAAACAGTTGGACAAGTTGAATCTGCCGGATGACAAACCTACACTCATATTTGGTCCTCATGTGGAAAACCCAGAAGATGATGGTGTTCCTCCCTTTTATATTAGTCAGAATGTTCATGACCAAGTATTACATAATGCCATGATAGATTCAGGGGATTCCCACAACCTCATACCTAAATCTGTCATTGAAATTTTAGGGATAGAGATTACAAGGCCCTACAAAGACTTGTTCTCTTTCGATTCAAGAAGAGTGCTATGCCTGGGTTTGATCAAGGACATGGTGGTGTCACTGACACAAATCCCTCAAAAGAGTGTGGTTATGGAGTCACATGGTGGTGGTGAACATTCCACCCAAGTTTGGGATGATGCTCTCTAGAACTTGGGCATCAAAACTAAAGGGGACCCTGCAGATGGACATGTCCTATGCAACCATCCCAGTATTTGGTCAGAATAGAAGATTGTATAGAGAGCAGAGGCTAGTGTATATGGTGAGTATTCAGAATAAGCCTCAAAACCATCCCATATGTGTTGTTTATACTAACCTAGGCTCTTCTAATTTTTGCTATGATATTTGCTCTGAGGGAAAAAAACCAAGTAGCGTTGAAAACAATGAGCAAAATTTTGAGAAAAACAACGAGCAATATTTTGAGAAATACAATGAACATAATTCTGAGCAAAAAAGTGAGCAGAATTTTGAGCAAAACAGTGAGAAAAATGCTGGAAAAAACAGTGAACAGATTGTAGGTCTGGGAAATGAGGTTGAAGGTCTATGGAATATGGACTTTGATGGTTCTATTGGAAAAGAAGGAGCTGGTGCAGGCATCTGGATCATTCCCCCTGACTCTGGAAACAAATGTGCTAGAATTCATTCTTTCAAAATGGTTTTTGAGTGCACAAACATTGTTGTTGAATATGAAGCCTTATTTTTAGGATTGATCATTCTCAAAGATATAAAGGCTAAAACGATAGCCATCCATGGTGAGTCAAAACTAGTGATTCATCAAGTAAATGGGATTTATGAAGAGAAGCATCCTAGAACAAGGGCTTGTAAAAATGAAGTTTGGGACATGTTTGATAGTTTTTTCACAAAACACAACATCTCAACCATTCTTAGAGGAAAAAACATGATAGATAATTCATTAGCCACCGCAACTAGTAACTTCAAGATCCCTATTTACCCAAACATAAAGTATGAGATCAGGGTCAACCATAGATCTTCTATTCCTGATAACACCAAGCACTGGCATATTTTTTAAGACGATCAGCATATCAAGAGATTTATTGAAATATCAAATGAATTTGCTAGTACACACATTGATGAGGAAAATCAGAAGATGGAATATTAAGACCCCGATCCATCAAAATTTCTGAATACCCTAGGGGGTAAAGAAATCATCCATTTGAATAACAACTACATCCCTAAAGGATTGGTGCATTTAGAATTTTTTTTTTATGATGACGATGTAGAAAAGAATCCCAAAGTCACTCCAATTATCGGTGAGGTGGAGGACTACAATATTGGGACAGAGAAAGAACAAGAAATGATCAAGTTGTCTAAATCGCTCACTCCAGAAAACAGAGGTAAATATATTGAGTTGATGAGAAAATTTTCAGATGTGTTTTCTTGGAGATATAAAGACCTGAAGGATTTTGACACGCCCATTATTCATCATACCATCCCAGTGAAGAAGGATGAAAAGCCCTTCAAACATAAGATCAAAAGGATAAATCCCATGCTCCTCCTCATTGAAAAAGAAGTAAAAATATTGTTTGAAGCCAAGATCATAGTCTCTATGAAGTTCTCCTGGTGGGTAGCCAACTTGGTTCTTATTAGAAAGAAAAGTGGAGAGATTAGGTTGTGTGTAGATTTTAGGAACCTGAATAGGGTATCACTGAAGGATGATTATCCTCTTCCTAAGATGGATCATATTTTGAAAAAGGTTGTTGGGGAAGAAAGGATGTCCATGTTGGATGGTTTTTCAGGATACAATCAGGTTAAGGTACATCCAGAAGATCAGGAGAAGATTGCTTTCACCACACCATGGGGGACCTTCATGTATGCTAAGATGCCCTTTGGGTTGACGAACAGAGGAGCCACTTTTCAAAGGGCTATGGACATAAATTTCACTGATGAGAAAGATAGGTTTGTGGTCATTTATATGGATGAAATTACAATGTATTCCAAATCTAATAGGGATCATTTAAAGCATTTGCAACAAGTTTTCTTGAAGTGTAGGAAGTTTGGAATTTCTCTAAATCCTAAAAAGTCAAATTTTGTGATGTATGAGGGTAAACTGGTGGGCCATATAATATCAAAGGATGGCATTAAAATAGACCCAAACAGAGCTGTAGAAATCTAGAAAATTGAATTACCCAGGAGCAAGAAGGAAGTCCAGTCATTCCTTGGGAGGTTCATCCTGAACTTTACAGAGACCATGAAGCTTATCACCAATATGATGAAGAAATATAACCGGATCAATTGGACAAGTGAGGCTAGACAGTTATTCGATGACATCAAAAGAGACATAGCTCAAGCATCGACACTAGTCAGCCCAGATTTTTCCAAAGACTTCCTGATGTTTTCCTTTGCTTCCGAACATTCTATAGATGGATTTCTTCTGCAAAAAAATCAGGAAGGTCCCGAACAACCAATAGATTTCTTTCGTATATCTTTGAGAGAGGCTGAATTAAAATACAACATTATGGAAAAATAGACCTATGCTATGGTCAAAGCCTTGAAATATTTCAGGGTCTATACTTTAATTCTCATACTATTTCTTTTGTTCTGAATGTCACAATAAAATATATTTTAATGTAGCATGATCCTAAAGGCCAAAGGTGCAAGTGGATAGTTTCTCTTTTGGAGTATGATCTGGAGATCAAACCTACAAAGCTCGTCAAAGGACAGGGGCTGGAAAAACTGATGACCAAGGAAAATTGTGATTCTCTGAGGATAAATATCATCTAAGATATACCAAAAAGTGCAGCCCAAGAATCACCATTACAAGTATTAGAAGAATTCTCCTCATCCCCGTGGTATAGTGACAATGTGTATGTTTTACAGAATTTGCAAGCACCACCAGAAATGAGTAAAATTAGAGCTAGATCTGTAAAAATAAAGGCATCAAAATTATATATTATGAGTGAATACTTGTACTGGAAAGACCCAGGGGGTGTGCTGCTAAATTTCCCGCTGGAGGATGAAGCCAAGCTAACATTGAAGGAGTTTCTTCAGGGGTCATGTGGGGGGAACCACTAATGGAAGGCCATAGTGAATAAAATCCTTAGAGCCGGTTTTTATTAGCCAATCATGTTTACTGATGTGTATAAGAAGGTAGTTTCCTGTCATGAATGCCAAATATTTGATTGAAAAAGGAATTTGTTTCCCTTTCCCCTAAATCCAATTTTAGTAGAAGCTCCCATCCAACTGTGAGGCTTGGATTTCATCAGAGAAATCAATCCAACTTCTTCCGGACAGCACAGGTGGATATTGACTACCAAATATTACTTCGCTGAATGGATTGAAGCTGTGCCAACCAAGCAGGCCACATATATTGTCATCATAAAATTCTTAGAAGAAAACATCATGCCCATATTTGGTTTCCCAAGGAAAATTATAACTAATAATGCTTAGGGTTTTAAGTCCAAGAAGATGATCAGTTTCTGCCATGATTATCACATAATCCTGGGCCACTCTACAACCTATTACCATCAGGGAAATGCGTTGGATGAGTCATCCAACAAGAGTTTAGTTAGGATCATAAAAAAGGTGCTACAGGAAAACAAGAAGGCATGGAATGCTAAGCTAATCTTTGCATTCTGGGCTGACATAATCACCACTAAAATCTATTGGGACTTCTCCTTTCTAGCTGGTATACGGAGCAAAGGTTTTTTTTCCCCCTTCTCTGAGGCTACCCATGATGAGATTGCTGCAGTAAAAAGAAGAGGAGCCATATACTATGTAGAGAAGAATTAACCAACTCATAGAGGTACAAGAGAAAAGAGCAAAGGTATGTGATGAAACCCTGATGTTTCATGAAAAGGTGAAGAATTGTTTTAACAAGAGGGTCAAGGCTGATGAATTTCAGGTCAGAGATTTGATAGTAAAATGAGACACCAAGAGTGAAGGAAACGCTAAAAAAATTGATCACCTGTGGAAAGGTCCATATACAATTGATGCTTACCATGGAAACAATGATTTGATTCTGCAAGATCGGGATGGGGAACCAGTAGGTGCAGGTCCGTTCAATGGACGGTTCTTGGAGCCTTACATCAAGTAAAGGAAGTTTCACTGACCCACTTTCATTGTAAAATATCCGTTTTTTTTAAGAATTTTTTATTTTCCAGTTCAGTCAGTTCGAGTCGAAGCAAATTTTTTTATTTTTCAAATAAAACCCAATGGTTAGGGGCATTGGTCTACTGTTATTTGCTACCTCAAAGGGGCGGTATCATCCCCAATTGGAGCCAATGTTAACACTTGATCATGGAAAAGGGTATAATATCCTAACTCATGGTCACCATCATCTCCCTTAGTCAGTCTAGGTTAGGTTTTTCTTTTTATGTTGAATTCAAGTGCCATCCACATTTCAAAATGGGGTGTTTTATTTTTCTAAGTTAATTTGAGAGTGTTAGTCCGGCTGCTCAGACTAGTTTAAAAATGGGCTTATAAAGAGGTCAAGTTCTACCCGTGGTCATATGAGTCAAGGGTCAAAACCTACCGCCTATGCCTACTCCTCCCTAAGATTTGATGTATGAAATTCCCACTCCCATAGCGCCAATGAAAAGATAGAACTAAGTACACTACAAAAGCACCAAAAAGTCCTGTACCACCAATGAAAAAGAAGAACTAAGGGCACTACGAAAGTTTCAAAAGTCTTGCAACATCCAAAATAGATATTAGACTAAACACGCTACAAAAGTTTTAAAAGTTCCACATCGTCCAAACAAAATTCTAAAGCATGGTTGCTGTATGAGTTTGTAAAAGTGCAATCATGACTTGTTAAAACTGTCGATCAAGATAAGGTCGTTTCACACCCACCAATTGAGTGTGAAGTTGTCAGTAGGGATGGGGTCATGTCACATCCGCCGGTTATCACACCAAATTCAATCTCTGTCGAATCTAAAAGGTCCCCCCCCCCCCCCCCCCCCCGTTACTAAAAGTTAAAGTGCTCGTTCAAGTGGGGATTTTGTAATACAATGAGAAGTCTGGCAGTTTTCCAAGTGAAAACGAGTGTCGAGATCAACCACACCAAAGGATCGAGAAGTGACATGGAGCCAACAATAGTTAAGAAAAAGTGCAAGAAGAGTGGGGCCCTGATACATTTTGAACTATGCGAAGAGTGGCTAAAGGAGAACCCTACCATCCGACATTTCTTCCACCGCTTGGGTTTCCCGAGGTTCTATTAGAAGTTGCAGGGATATCACAAGTAGGTGACCCATGATTTTGTGTTTAATTTCGATGGCAAGAAGACCAAGGTTGGACCCTTGGATATAGAGGTGACTGCGGACTCCATAGTAGCTACAACGGAGATACCCAGGAAAGGAGAGGAGTGGTTTAAGGTAACCAAGTTTTAGATGACAACGTGTGACCATTTTCTGGAGGAGCATAAAGGAGAAAATTTGACATATGGGGTTCCTAGGGCTTGGCTTACCAAACAATATGGTGATCTCTTGTTGGTTATCTAGAAGTTTTTCACTTGTAAAGGGATATATGACACAACATACCAGTATCACTTCAGATTATTGCTCCATTTCACAAGGAAGAGGGCTCTAGACATGCCCTATTACCTTTTCAGGAGCCTAGGTAAGATGATTGATAAGGCACGATCAAAGGCCAACAAATTGACCATTATATTTTCCCTTTTGGTCTCATAAATATGCTAGTAGTGGAAGAATTGAAGAGGTTAGGGAGAGAATGGAACACTTTCCTCTTCTTGGCTAGGTATGACCTTGAAGCTATGAAATCAACACTAGTTAAGGTAAGCATCCCTGACAAGGGAAAAGGGAAGGAGACCGAAGAAGAAACACCAATTAAGATAAGCATACTTGGAAAGGGGAAGAGGAAGAATATAGAAGAGGGAACACCTATCCAAATAGAAGAAAGGCCAACCAAGGTTTAAAAAGGTCCAGACACTCAGAAGGAGAAGGGAAAAGTGAAAGTGAAGGAATCAAAATTTACACCAGAAGTGACTGAGAGATCAATTCCTAGAAATCCATTTACCAGGGAAACAACCAGAATAATGGTTTCCACATGTCAAGAAACTCTTGCAACTACCATGGAAATCCCCACTCTTACTCCCTCCAGATCTCCCATTCAGCTGGATGATGAAGAAACACTTAGAGTCGAACCTTCTACACAAAGAGGTGATGCAGAGTCTAGAATTTACCAAATGGAATCCCAACAAAAAGAGACCCATCCTTCTACAAAAAGAGATGATGCAGAATATGAGAATAGTGAGTTGAAAGTTCAGCTGAAAGATATGGAGTCTGAGAATAGCCAGTTGAAAACTCAGCTGAAAGACACAAAGTCCAAAATCAACCATTTGAAGGCCCGACTGAAAGAGGCAAAGGAATAAAAATCAAGAGTCATCGAAGAAAGAAAAAGATACAAGGGGAAGCTAACAAAGGAACTTCATGTGATAGAAGGCATGTTATATGAGACTAAAAGGAGATTGGTAAGAGGGATTCCCCCCATGAAACAAGTACAAAACCTATACAGAAGAAACACATCATTACAGGCAGAGAACATGGCACTTAGAGAGAAGAAATACATCTTTTCAAAAGAGGAGAAACGCCAGGGAGAAACCTAAATTTCTTGGCTGAATAGGCTTCCTAGATGGAATGACACCTCTCTTACATCCCAAACACGGTTTTGGTTAGATACAGATGGGCCTATTTTCATTTTGGATAGCTAGGGTTTTCTAAAAACACAAGCCCTAATTTTGAAGAAATTGGTACCTACTACTTGGAAAGGAAAATACTCATAGCGCTCAAGTATTACTCACACGAAGAGAAGCACAATCAGCAAGAAGGAAGGGGTATGCACAACAAAGGTAATGTGCCACCTTGACCCTACTCACACAAAGCTCCAACATTAGGGTTTCCATTAGGGTTCAATTTTGTTTGGTGGTTCAGAAAGGCGGAAGAGTATGGACACATGCATGGATGAAAATTAGACATAGAAGAGGGCAAGTAACAGTTTTGGAGCCCTCGGGATGGAACTTAAGCGTGACTATATGAAATCCTAGAATTTTGGCAGTTTCCAGAACCCCTGCAACACATATCACGAAAAAAATAAAGACTGTGCTATGAGAGTTATGGAAACGCACTCCTGCAACGCATATCACGGAAAAAATAGGGAGTTCTCTACAAGAGTTCTGGAAACGCACTCCTCCAGTGCATATCACAGAAAAACCAAGGAGTGCGCTACGAGAGTTCTAGAAATGGACTCCTATAGCGCATAACATGGGAAAAATCTAGGGGGTGCTATGAAAATTATTAAAGCCGAGCATAATGGGATTGATCCATGAATTTTGGGCACCTCACGTGGATTTGATCTACATCAAGGCAAAGTGAACGGGTGGAGGATGACAACTGGAAGTTGGCATGTTTTCATTATCAATCAATTTGCAACAATTCTTTTCAAAATTACCATTAGTTAACTAAGTAGTAGTCTATGAGTCATAGTTTAAATTGTAGTTTAATTTTACACTTATAGCAGTTATGTGGGAATTTACTGTTTTTAATAAATAACCGAAAGGCTTTAGGATTTTTCTTTAATCCAAACAATTGTAATCCTATATATGGCAAGTTTTTAGATGACCCAAGGGTTGGAATTTTGGAGAGAAAACTTTTGAGGACTGGACATCTTGTTGAATTTTGAAACTTAATGAAATATATCAATGCAAAAGTACAAAATGATTTTACCATAGATTCATGTGTATATTTCTTTTATGTCTATGTTATCTTTCGTGAGTGTGCATCCTTATCAGTTTTTCCATTTTCATGTGTTATATCCCATGTTTGAATGAAATTATTGTTTCAAAATTCATCCTTAGCTTGGTGCTCCGTTTCAGCATTTTCAAACAATCCTTTGTTATTATTTCTTCCACAGTTAAAGTAGAATTCACCATTGATGCTTTGCTTTAATATATTGTTTGCCTCAATTATGCCCCATACCTCAACCATTCTGATCGACTAGGAGAAATTGGCTATCTTACCTCTGTTGCCTTGAGCATTCTACAACCGGTCATTGACCACCCTCATAATTGTTTTCCAACCTGTTGACTCCATGCCCAATGGGGATTTTATACTGATCCCACCACTTTGAAAAAAACAAAACCCTAATATACCCATAGAAGACCTAGCCATTTCCCTGGTTACACAACCAACCATTGAAAGATAACATCTAAAAACTGAGTTGTAAGAGAGAGCCCTCTATGGATTGGAAAGGCTACTTTCCAGTACGCAAGTTGGTTTGAAATAGTTACCTTTGCCCCTTTCTTACACATCCAAGGGAGTTAGCAGAGAGAGAGATAATAGGAGGTATGAAGAAAATCATGGAGGATAATGGCAAATTTCCATTTAAATCCTGGAAAGGTGGCCATCCTCTTTGTCGATGTGGTTATCCTCAGTGCATGCAATCGGTGGGTTTCATTTTGAAGGGAAGACACATTGTTAATTCTTGGTTTATTATGGAGGGGGGGGATGAACTAGTGGGTGTAACATGGATAAGAGGTGGAGGGTATCCAAGGGGAAACCCTCTAGTGAGAGCCATTGCATAACCCATGCTCAGAAGCGTGCTACTTGGGAATCTCGTGTCTTCAAGTTGGGACTTCTGTATGAGCTCTAGAACAATCTAGAAGCATATGAGGATTGCTTATGGGAGGACCTGGACAATGAGAAACTGCAGAAAGAGAACAAGGTGATGGAGGACTCGGTTATGGATCATGGAAATGATTGCAACACATCTTAGAATTTATGAGTGAACTGTAGCCCTTTATTGGGTAATGAAGAACATCATGGGTCATGTACCGTGGGAAAGGAAGAAGGAGGAAGGTGATGAGTTTCCTACCCAAAATTGGAAGGAGCATCATGCAGACACCAGTGAAATGCACCAGAATATTGACACCATCATGAATGCGTTGGGGATACATCGTCCTCTTCCATCCTCTACTCTGATTGGCGGTTTGGTGGTCGGCTCTCACGGTCCTTTTCCTGGCTTTACGGCTCTTCCGCATGGTTTCTGAGGGTTCAGGTAGAATTTCTTTGTTGATTTTTTAGTATCATTCTATTCATTTATGTATGGGTCTGGGTTTTAATTTCCTATTCAGAGAGTCTATAGTCGAACAATCTAGTTTTTCTATGTATGTTTTGATGTTTTGGCAAGGCGACAAGGAGGGTTGCAATGTCATAAATCTTGATGGGGAGTGGTATAGGGAGGTTTGTGGCTTCGAGTTGTTTTTGGGGGTTAATATATGCTTGCCATGAGCTGATTGCTTGTAATTGAACTCATGTAATCTCTATTTTTGTTAATTTAAGTTCATGCTTACTTAAAAAAATAAATCCAAAATCAACATTGAATCTACAACTAATCAAGCAAATTGATCTTTCAGGTTAGAATCAATTCTCTTTCCAAACACTACTTATCAAAAAAATATATATTCAACAATAGCATATGGGGGAGCGAAAGAAGAGTGATATTATTTGTATCATTAAGAGACACCAACAAAGTACGATGAATTACTTGAATCTTTGTTGTAGTAGCTCCTTCACCATAATGGATTCCTCCTACCCAGACCACTAAGAGGTATCCAACTAACTCTCTCTCTCTCGATCTTCAAATAAAAGGGGTGATCAAGGATGATCAATATCCCCACTAACTCATGAAGAAAAAGATACTCAAAAATAGGGAATTTTGACAGGAAATGAACTATCAAAGCCTTTGGCACTCCGAATTCCAAACCTTCAACATGTGGATATAGTAGTGGTATTGTCTTCTCCTTCATGTTTGAGGCTTTCTTTTATGCTTGGAGAAATTAGTTCAGGGAGTTGTGTTAGGTGTAACCAAGCCCAAGTGGAATAGCAATGAATTTCAATCACCCGAGCACGCGTGTGAGTGCACATGTTTTTTTTTCATACTAAAATTATGTATGCACGCATTGATAAATGGAAACACATGGATAATACACATGTTTCTAATGGACAACCTGTGTATGCAAGCCAAAATTTAGTTTTTTGAAGGATTTATCACACTTTAGGATGTGCAAAAGGGGTGTAAGGGGGTTTGATAATTACTGAGTTTGAAAATGCTATAACAAGCCTCCACCCCTTCTAGTGTATGTGGATCTGATGTGTCTAGATCTAGTAGTGGACCTATTTGATTGTTCATATGTATATTTGACACCTATATTGATTTTGATATTATCATTCATATATATTATTCCTTTTCATATCATGTTGATGTCAATGTTGTTTGATTTGTGAAATGTATTGAGTGTATGTTAATGGCTTATATAGTTAATCATTACACCATTTTAAATTAATTTTTCATCGATGCATTAGTCATTTGAATTTGAGATGCCATAATATTTGATTGCATAATTAAGATGTATATTTGACATGTGTATTGATTTTGATCTTATCGTTTATATATACTATGCCTTTTCATATCATGTTCATGTTGATGTTGTTTGATTTGTAAATGTACTATGTGTATATGTTAATGATTTATATGATTAATGATTATATTGTTTTTTAATTCAGTTTTGATTGATGTATAGTCATTTAAATTTGAGATGCCATAATATTTGACTGAATATTTGAGATCTATAATGATTTGGATGTAATCGTTCGTATATATCCAAATCATTTCCATATCATATTTATGTTGATCTTGTTTGATTTGGAAAATGTAGATCTGTATGTATGTCGATGATTAACATTATTAATTATTTCTTTGTTTTTTATATTTTTATTATAAAAATTATTTTGACTTATTATTAAATATTTTGAAACCAATTTATTATAGAAATATTTTTCAAAGTCAATTTTTTTGATTAAATCTTCTATTAAATCATAAAAATATTTCTAAATTAATATATTAAATATAAAAATAAATAAAAGGACTTTTAAGTAGATAAAAAATTATAATGCCATTTAAAAATATTAATATTTAATATCTAATATATACCATAATTAAAAATATGATTTATCCAGCTTTAAAATTAAGCTTTGGTAAAATAATTTATTATTTGGCGAATCCTTAAGGGTTAGCACATTAATTGGTGAAAAAATAACATCTCCATTTAAATTTTGTAATTGTACTCTCTCTCTACAGAGAGATCAAAATCTAAAATTAAGATTTGGTAAAATAATTATTTTTTTATAAGTGCTTAAGGGTTAGCACATCAATTGAGGGACATTAGTAGGTAAAAAAATAACATCACCATTTTAAAAAATTAATTGTGTATTATATATATGACGTACAAAATGAAATTGTTTAAATGGAGATGATATTATTTTGCCTACCAATGTCCCTCAAATGATGTGTTAACCCGTGAGGACTTACTAAAAAATAAATTATTTTACCATAATTTAAATTTTATATATCTATATCTATATTAATTAAAATTATCATTTATCCCACTCTAAAATTAAGCTTTGGTAAAATAATTTATTTTTGGTAAGTATTTAAGGGTTAGCACATTAGTTGATGAACATTAGTAGGTAAAAAATAACAACTTCGTTTATTTTTTTTACTCTTTCTCTTTATATATATTCATAAGAAAACAAGCTTATATTTATAGAAAAATATACATTGTCTACATTCTCAATTCTCAAAATAATTGGTCATTAGACTTGAGTTTCAGGTCATCTTGAAAAATGAGACAAAATCGTATCCTGTCCACTAAACTAATCCTTCCCTTTTATGAATTTCATCTTGTATCTTTAGTTTAAAAATATTTTAAAAAACAACTGCATAATAAAACTTGATACCCCAACATTGTTTGGGAAACAAAAAGCCTTTTGAAAATTTGATTATCCACAAATATCTTGACTTTTGTTTGTTGGCTATCACCATAAGATTGAATAATTTAGGACAACGGATGGAGGACCTCCAATGTGTAAAGGAGCATTCCAACCACAAACCCTTGTTCGATCAATAGTCCATGCCATATTTCTAGTGCATGTTTAGATAGAAAGTCTACCCTCAAGTTGGATAAACTGATCCAATCGAATTCCAAAATCAACAGTTTGATCGGGGACTTGAGGCCTTCGAAAGTGATATTGGATGAGTTGTATTTTTTACAATCTCATTGAGAGATCCATTGATCCAAAGAGCCGACAGTTTGGGTTTTTTTATCAGTGCCCACGCACTATTAGCATATTAATCACAAGAAACCAACAATTGATAGATCAATTCTCCCTCGCACTTACAAAGCTCACAATGGCTTGGCTTGACCCATCCCCATTTACATTCGTTGTCCTAGGTAAGTAGTTTATTCGAGAGAGCCAACCAAAGAGAATTTTTTTCCTTTAGAGGGTCGAACACTTCCATAAGGGAATCCACCACCAATGACACTCCTAAAGTTATTCTATGACTGCCTTGTATCCCATGTTGGTAGTGAAAGGGCTTGTGACACAAATTTTAAACCATTCAAGCTGGTTGGGGTGGTCTAAAAAGGACATAAAATTAAGCTTGAAACATTCCACATAATCATGCCACAATGATTTCCACCGACGTGGAAAGTTTATCTCCTTCTCTTCCTTCCATCTACATCTATCGTTATTTGTAACATAAGCATCACGAAGAAGATAGATCCCATTGGAAGGGAGGGACCTCACCATTTCAGATGGAATGGCATATCTTGAATCTACTCCCATCCAAGGATCAACCCTGATTTTGAAACACCTACCATATTCAATGCACCAAACTGTCCATCTTCCTATTAAAGGAAAAGCGTCAAGAAAAGCTTTCCAGACAATTGAGCAAGAATTATCATCTTTGTTCTTTGACCTAAACCATTATTCAATCAATCGAGATTTGAGATATTTAGTCCTCATTACTTCTCACCATAAAGAATCATTAAACACACATTGGCACAAATTCTCTCCTTCCAATACCTTACCAAAATTATTCAAGTTCTTCAGTTCCCATCCACGAAGGATTTTTGGACAAGCCATAATGGACCATTTAACTAGCGGGATGTTGTCTTTTATCCTTTTTAATGTCCATAAAAAACTAAAACATTTTTTTGAATCTTATTTATGATATCGTTTACCACTTTCGTTGTTAGGTTTCCCACTAGGGAAGATAGGAAGATTGGCTAACACAAATCTAAATACAAGATGATGCACCACAAAGACAAATGGAGATAACGTGAAAGCAAATATTCTCGTTAACAAATGTACATATAAATACAATGAGATATGAACCTTGGTTTCATCTTCCAAGGCATATCTTGGACTCCTTCATGAATCTTACTATTCATTGTGACTCTTGGTCTCCTTCTCGCGTGAATATGAATACAATAATATAAAATATGCCTAACCCTAAGGATTAGGTTCCCAACAATCCCCCCCCTTAATCCAAAGGGGTGTTTATGAGTCCAAGCAAAGAGATGATTATGGAGAAGTATGGTTGCAAATGGCTAAAGAAGCTCTCTGAATCAAAGGTTAGTATAAGTTGATGTATTCTACTAAATTGGTGGTTTTAGGTTGACTACAAACTCTGGAACTTGGTGATAACTCCGATTATATCTCAACGGTTCTCTGTAACTTGGCTTTGACTCAGGTTCTCACTCAACAGTTCCTAGAATGTTCCAAAGGCTATAAGAATTTGAAATCTTCTACTAAATGGTGGTTCAATGATGACCAATATCTCTGGAACTTGAATCAAAGGCTTAGAGGTTCCTGGAACATTCTGAAAGGCTAGTAGAAAGTATGATGCATTCTACTAAATAGGTGGTTTTGGGATGACCACAAACCAACTAGATCTTAGTCGAACATGGCTCTAACTATGGTTCAATGTTGTAGCTTTGAATCTAGATAGGTGGCTCTGGAAACTGGCACAAAGTTCTGGCTATGTCTCTAGCACTAGTTTAGGCTTGTTTCTTCCATCTCACTTGTTCTCGCTTGCTTGTTTATGACCGTCAGTCATTCCCCCTATTAGGAACAAGGTGAGGAGAATAAGATCTATCAACTGCACGATGTGTCATTACTTGAGAATGAATTCTCTGGTATGAAATATATATCTTCTTGGCTATTGACGACCATTGCCAAGAAGCGATCCACTTATACTGAATCTTCTCTCTTGCAGGTTTCTTCAACATGAAGCATCTATTTGAAGAATGAGTGTACTTTCCACAATGGTTACAAGGGTGAAGATACAAAATTGATCTTTCATATGCCCAACTTGATCACAATGTTTTCATTTCGAACTCTGAACTCTAGTAGATGAAGATGAAATTTCATTTAAGAACCCAACAATTTGAAACTAGATTGGCTTGGAGAAATCAGGAATGTGAACAGTCACTTCCTTGTCATATCCAAAACCTATTATGTGTTTGTTGTGTCTAATCTCTTCCCATTATCTAATGATTGGCTTGGAAAGAACAAGCGGAACCTTTATATGCATAGCTTCATCTTCATTTTCTTTTGCTTCTGGAGTTGCATCATGTGCTTCAAAAGTGACATCATGTGTAGGTTGTTGATATGAATCACAAAGAGAATTGTTTTGAATTGGAACAAGTGCATAATGTTGCTTCCTTTGTTGTAGCTCATCATGTCGGAGTTGTGATTAAAGCTAAAGAAACTCAATAGTGTCTTGTGATTCTTGTACACAATCTCAAATGTGAGTGAGGATAGTCTTGTCGACCATCATAGTGTTTTCAATAGAAGAAATAAGTGGAGTATTTAGTAACTCTACCAAGCCATCCATTCTAGCCATTGAAACAAAAAAATCACTCACCTAAATAAGGGCTTATTGCAACTCCACCCTTTTGCAAACAATCTCAATAAGCAAAAATAAAATAAAAAATGAAGGGTGTCGGTCTTAGTCAAGAATGCACCCAATTCAACTCACTTTGAATTTGACACTTACAAGAATACAAGTGAATGACTGCTTCAGAATTGAATGTGCATGCTCAGTGATGCTTCAATGCTGATGTGTTGGAATTATTTGATTACTTGCTTTGAAGATACTTTGTAGGTGCTTTAGCTTGATGTGATTTTCCGTCTATATGTTTGTCCAAAACTATAAGAAAGAAGCACAAGGTAAAACCATGACACATAGTACAAAGTTCCTAAGACCCCCTTATTCAATTTAAGAGTGGTTTTAGATGCAAAACAAATATTCAATGGTGAAGCTTCTATCAAAAAAATACCTTATAACTCATTTTCAAGTTTACAAAAGCCACAATTTTGCAAAACTGCTTATAATGCTAAATGACAATTTTGAGAATATCCTTATAACTCCCAATCATTTTGTAAAATGAAAATTACAAAATCCCTTATAACTCTAAAAGATGTGATTGCACCTAATAACTCCCTTACAAAGAAATGCACATAAAATGCCTTATAACTCCAAAATTGCAATCTTCGTACAACCTTATTAAGGCCACCCTTTTTCAATAACACTTTTCTAATTGAGAGTTAAAACCATAACTAATTATCCTTATCACTCTGATTAAAACCATTTAGATTTTTAATCTCATTTGAAAAAAAAGACATTCATTCAATAAAGTATTTATAACTTCCTTTTATAAAATATCCTCCATTAAAAGTGCCTTACCTTTGAAGTGATAAACCATTAAAATGACTTGACCTTGATAAAGTCTTTGTTTCTTCTTGGAGTGCACGCCAACGATTTTAGACCTTAAGAAATCATAATGGCTTTCTCTCTTCAAGCCTTAGGACCATAATCTTTCTCTCTTCAACATCATTGATTGCTCTAACCTTGGACAAATGTGATCCCGTAATCAATGGGCATGTAATCCTCAAAGGATACAACATCCTGTTTCTTTAAATAAATAAACAACTGAAGTACAAATTTCATCCTAAGGTGTTCTCGAATTTTTTTTTGTGGTTCGCATATGCATGAAAAAATTTGGACTTTGGCTATCCCCTCCTTTATCCATAAATATGCTTTTTAAACGCCAAATGATTTCATCCTTTTTGAGAACATATTTCTTCTTTTCTTCCATAGCTTTTCTCCAATATCCATACGTAATCATATTTAAAAGGATATGGGGAGGTGGTCTAAAAATCCTCCCACATCCACCTAGGATCTACACTTCGACACCAAAAGGGATTTTGATAGGAGAAATATATCCAAACGCTTTGATATAGGATCCTTATACCTTCTTCCATTCCTCTAAGTATTCTTCCAAGTAGGGGAAGGCTTAGTAGGGGAAATATACACCATATAGTTTGACTTGAAACAAATTAAAAAGAAATTCATTAATGAATCCAATCCGGCTTGCTCCCTCGATCTCATGAGAAGAGAGAGTAAGATTTAAATCATTGCCTACGATGATATTTTCCCCTTTTAGCTTTCCAATCAATGATAGATTCTCCCAAAAGGACCTCCTATCCAGAAAGGGACCATATATATTTAAAAAAATTAAAAATCCTACCAAGCTCTTTTACTTCGAGATCAATAGAGATAAAAGATAACTCTACTTATGACTCCTTTAAAACAAAATCTTTCTTCCACCCAAGAGGCCTGTAGCATCAACATAGACAAAGGACCATTCTTTCAAAACACAAGATAATAAATCCACAACCTTCCTACCTTCGCACATGGTTTCTTGTAAAAAAATAACGTAAGGATCCATGACCCTGAAAAGTATTTTGAGGGATGTTTGGTTGTGGCCACCCCTAAACATTTTGAAGGAATCTTTTTGTCCTTCTCTACTCTAAGGGCTCGATTGATGGTAACTTACTTTCCATCTTGAATTTCCTTCTGCGCTTGATGTTGTGCCAAAACAATATGCAAAGGTATTCCATCTCTTGCAAATAAGAATTTCTCCATTGCTAAGCCTCCTTCAATCCCATCATCCTTTGAGATCTTTCCTTTCGACCTTAAGTCATAGTTCAGTCTAAACATATTTTTTGAAGCATCCTTTGTTTCCAAACTCACAGACGAAGATGCATCTTTTTATGAGAAGGTAATGGATCATTTTTTAACCTTTTCTTGCCCCCTCCTGGACAAAGGAAGTTCTACCTTCTCATCCTCTATTGCATCCAACGTAGTGCCTTCAACTGATGCCTTTTTATTTAGGGTCTCACTTTCTATGATCACGGTCTCATTTAAAGCAGGTCGCTCAAAATCCTTTTGAAAAGAAATAGAAGGAAGGGAAGGGGGAATAAACGTACTAGCGTCCAAATTGCCTCAAGATGAAGATATGGGCAAGGCATTATCCTTCATCTTAGTATCTTCATCTGGGCATGCCTTTGACCGACTGTCAAATGCCTATGCTTCATGATTGCTTAAAGTTCCCTCTTTCTTCTTATTTATCCTTTTTTTTAGTCCTTTTTGGCCCATCCCTAGATAGAGACTGGGAAATAACATGCCCCACCCCATGACACTAGTAGTAGCGAAAGGGAATCCTCCAGTAATCCATTGGATGAGAGAAAGAGTCCTTGCCAATAACAATTTCTATGTCCTCCAATAAACCTTCCCTTGGGTCTAGTTATATCATCATCCAAAGACAATGTTGATGAGATTTAACACTCCATCCCTCCTCCATGCAAACACAACCAATCAAATTATGCAGGCGCTCTAATATCTCCTTGTTCCAAAGACAAGTGGGTAACCCTAGAAAAATGGCCCATAACTTTTGGACGTATTTCGGCTCCCTACGAGGGTCGAAACCTATGTCCCACAGATTGAGCATTAACCCCAAAGGACCCCATCTCCAGTATTTACTCATAATAAATTGAGAAGCCTTATTTGTTCGAAAAGAGAAGCAAATCCACCCTAAAACAAGAATGTAGAAAGAAGGAACATAGTTTATGACCAGGACCCACAAATCCTCCAATCATTTTTGCAACAAAGCTACAATCACAAATTTTCTGCAAAAGCGACCTATCAAAGAAAACTCTTTTAGTGTCAAGACTTCACTAACTTTGATGTCTTCCCCTAACACCATTCTCACCTTTTTTTTTTTTGCTCTAATACACTTCTTCCATGGCTTGGAAATCTTTTATGAAAGAGTCTCTTTGTGAATAATGTCCTAACCAAAATATTCCCTTACATAATGATCTGGAAATCGAGACAGACATGTAGATTGTTCATGTCTAGATGTGAATTCCCTTTGGTACAAATCCTTTTTGGTCATGTCATGAATTTTATTGCTTTTTTATTCGGTCGCAACTTACTCCAGAACTAGAATTTGCATTGCTGCAACATGTGATGAGTCTTAGTCCAGAACAGATAAATTCTTTGCCACCTAAGCAACAACAAGTACTTCAGCTGTGACAAATGTTATCTTGAGAATGGGAGGAATTGAGACAAAATAGGTTGCGACAAATGAACCTAGGATGTGACAAATGTTATGTTGATTGGATGTGTTAATTCTACATTGAGATAATGTGTTCCTTATTCAGTCACATCCACACAAGCATTAAATTGAATTTGCAAAGAAACAAAGCAGGTTGCACTATACCAATTTGAAGTGCCTTAAATCATAGAAAAAAAAATATTTATGTTCCCATTTGTTGAACTTACTATCATATATAGAAGAAACCGTGATACATTGTGAGCATCTCATTTCTACAAATTTTAAACTAGGAATTTTCCATACGTTGTCTAAACTCATCTTAATAACTAGTAATTTTCCATATATTGTCTAAACTCATCTCAATTATAAAGTGTTATTTGTGCCCAAGCAAAGAAGAAACAATCATACATTGTGAGCATCTCATTTCTACAAATTTTAAATTGGAATTTTTCCATACGTTGTCTAAACTCTAAACTCATCTCAATTATATCTATTATTTGTGTCCACAAAAATGGTTTTTAACAGACAGTCCTACTAGAATTGCAAGATTGATATATTTCCTTACAATGTTTGGAAGGATAAAGAAGATTACCTAATATGGTGTTTGCAAAAACATATGTTATTACCATTTCCACCAATTAGATCATATTATTATGCATCTCATACTTGAATCTATCTAACTTTCTATCAGATGTTATCATTGATTATTAAGTCTTAGGGAACATGGTTCAATAAAGAGTACCTTCATTATAGGAATATTTCACAATTTTTTTTGTCCTAGATACATAGGTCTATTTGGACTATGGAGATTTAGGTAGCAGTTGTTTGGATACAAGTGTTTTTCCTTAAGCCAATTTGCCTATTTTGAGCTTTGATTAGCGTATGCTTGTGCTTGAGGACATCACACTAGCAGCCTACCTTTTTTGTATTAAATCTCTGTACAATCTTTATTTATATTAAAAAGACATAAGTAAATGGCTTAATAGAAGGTAAAGTAGCTAATTTATCTCGCAGATAGAGATGGTCTCTATTCATGTGTTAATTTTGAGTGTTATACAAGTTCTCTCTCACACACACATAATGCACATACTTTGTGTGGGTAAGGAGTTCCATTTTTGAAATCAAGGTGTGTGGCAGGTGCATCACATATATATGTACAAGGAAAGTATTTTCTCCAAACATGAATATACATGATAAAAAAACGTTCCTAAAAATGAGTAAACATAAGGAAACTTGAATATCTAAGGATGATATCTAACATGACGTTTGCAATGCTATAGAATATTTTTATATATTAATTAGATCTAACCTAGCTACTGCATTAAGAAGGGACCACTAAGGGCACCTTCTAACCACCATATTAAGGAGGGACTACTAAGGGCACCTTCTAACTTTCAATGTGGATATAGCCAACCACTAAGGGTGAGTCATAATCGACTTTAATGACCATTAAGAGACTGTGTAAACACCATTAACAAACACCTCCCTTAATATTGACTTGGATATAGAATATACATGTGGAAAATATTTGACCAAGTAAGGATTACATCCCGACAACCCCCTTTAATATTCACTTGGGAGAAATAGTGGTAAAAAATGTTTGGTGCAATAAACATTACAATGATCCCCCTTTAATGTTTAATTGGGTAAGGGATGAAACAAGCATCAATTGTAACAACACCCTTTCTATGAAAAGGTGTAGAAACAACTCTCAATGGTGAGTCAATCTATGGGATTGTAGCCTCCAAAATCTTCACCTAAATATCTTTAGAATCAACAAAAGAAACATGGGGCCTTGTTTTAGATAAAATACCTTTACATGGAAATTTTAGGAGTTGGTCAAACAAACACAAGAAAACCCAAATCTAAGTGTACGAACATATGCATAAGTAGTCGTAATAGAAACTAAATTGCTACAATGTTGTCCAAAATAGTCTCCAAAAAGTGATACTAGTCATCATATAAACTAAAATCCTACAATGTTGATAAAAAATAGTCTCCAAAAAAATTATTGTGGATGACAAAGATTGCATTGAAGTTGAAAATGATTTGATGATGATGTTACGAAAGAGTGACAATGATTAAAAAAGAATTTTATGAAAACCAACAAATGCCTTGATTATGTGTGCAATACGATCAATAGGCTCAATAAGTGCTCCAAACACTACATACAATAAGATTTTATTTGCATCATAAAGTGGACATGTTCCAAGCAAAGGAAACAAATAAAGGTGATAAGGTGGCCTTTGCATCATAAAGTGGACAATGGACAAGTGCTAAGCAAAGGAAAACAATAAAGGTTGTGATCAAATTTGTCAAATGCAAACATTATGGCTAGGGACAATCAAGAAAGAGAGTGATAAGAACTATAACATTGTAAAGTCAATGACATGAGATATGAAGTCATTAAACGAGTGCTTAAATGTCTCCATGACAAATTTTTATTCAAACCACATTTAGTTCTAATAAGTGATATTCAAGTGCTTAAACATTGCCTCAAATAATGCTTAGTCCAACCATATTTAGTCCTAATAATTTGTATTGATCCACAATTTTTCCATTTACATAAATCTTAACTAATGGTTTTTATAATCATTTATTCACAATTTTTCCATTTACATTTCGTAACTAAAGGTTTCTAAAAACTATCAATAGAAATGTCAATACTTGGATGTAGAGTAATAAATGCCTCTTATCATGACTAGGATGCATATACTACATGAGGATAGAATTTGGTGTTGGTTGAACATGAGGTGTAGGGTTTGGTTTTTAAGTTTAAGTTTCGACAAGTCATTAGACAATGTGAGCCTTGGGTTTCTGAAACAAAAGTGGTCGAGAGCTCATGGGGTTTGCATCTAGCGATGAAGTCTCAAAACATGGAAGGATCACATGCACTAGTCTCATCTTAGGAACAATAGGAGTGATAATTCAATGTCCTTTTTTATCAAGGCAATCACTAATATAAACCATTTGATAAACCATGAAATGAAGCAATTTGGAACTCAAACGTTTAATATGCTTCTCAAAATTAGGAGAACACTACACGTGAATAGACACCAATCCATGAGAAGTTACTGCAATTTAGTGTTAGATCCAAGTACCTCTTTCTTCTCTAATACATTCATGATTTTACGAAACCCAAGGTTCAAGGTTTCGTCCCCCACTTTAATACTAGTGTTCACCTCTTAATTTGGCCATTATATTTCTTAGAAAGACCAATAACCATAATATGATTTATTTCAAAGTAAGTTTCAAGGTTGCTAAAGCAAGCCTCAAAATCACCTTTTGTGCTTAAGATCACATAATACTTGGACAAGATTTTTATTGAGGTTGTACA
Organism: Larix kaempferi; assembly: GCA_027924585.1. NCBI lineage: Eukaryota > Viridiplantae > Streptophyta > Pinopsida > Pinales > Pinaceae > Larix > Larix kaempferi. Next base: position 24,276,234 of record BSBM01000361.1, read on the forward strand.
TAGTATGAATGGATTTTTCCTTTTCAACCAACTATAGACCCAAGGAATCATGAGTATTGTTTAGGGTTTCATATTTATTAGGACATTGTCAGTTTGAAGTGGAGAGATTTCTTATGATGTTGAAAAATAGAGCCTTGTGAAAAATTGACCTCATCTTGTAGTCAGATATTAGTTTCTTGTATTAGGAAACAACTTGCTCCATTGGCATTATGCAACTAGGCAATAATACCTTACAACACAACAATTTCAACCTGATGCTTCACATGTAATGTCCCCAAGGAAATAACTCCATCATTAGGTTCCTCTCGTACCATACGTTTAGAGTTTTTGAAGAGTTATCAAAATCAACCATTGTGTTTGCAACAATCACATTGATGGTCAAAATGAATATTCTTTGGGTATGACACATAGACTACAAGGGTCCTCACAAAAGACACAACACATTACCGCCCCACTATTTCTCCTCCCTTGCCCACCCCAATAAAATTTACCTTTCAAGTATTAATGAAACACAAACTTGGAATACTTCATTGAAACTATAGTAAGATGTAATGGACATAAATATATATAAATAAACATCAATTAATAAATAATAATAATTAATTAATTAACTAATGAAGTATCAGATCATGATGAAGGGACATGGCAGGTCAATGCATATAGACCGATCAATGCGTATATGAGTCCCATTGTCCCATTGTCCCATGGCACTATAAATCATCTTTTTTATTCATTAATCAATTTTATATACTTGTCCTTTATAGATTTTAAAATTTTATACTTCTTATATTGGATATTCAATACATGAACTAGGTTTATATTTTTTTAAATGAACTTTATTTATTTCATTGGTATTAGAGCCAAATTTATGATCTCATCCCTTGACCACAATTTCTTTTCAGATATTGTTTGACCTAAATTTTGACCAATAATAATTTTCAGAATTTCTCTAAATGTGGTTTTTGACCATGAATTAGCCCTCGGCCATTGACATTTTAAAAACACCATTGAAGATTAAAATCATCTACTACAAATCTAAAGAAAACTAAGATAGAAAAAAAGGTTAGATTATTAAAGAATTATCAAGGAAAATTCAATAATGCAAGAAGATAAGTCATTGTTGTTATGTATAGAACTTTGTATGCTACAAATACCTATCCATCCACTTTGTAAATCCGCATAGCTCTTATCCCATATATTCATGTCGTCCAATAGGGTATCGAGTATAGTCTCAACAAGTCGCCTATTCTTCTTTGTTGAACCAAACATTGTTACTTCTCAGCCAATGTCTGCTGACTTCTATTGTCCATATATATCGAGAAAACAATACTATGGCAGATTCTCTTTCTCGTCGTGGTCTTGTGGTGTCGGCTGGCAAGATTTATTATGAGATCCTGGAGAGCTCCTTGTCTCCCTCTAGGGGTTACTGGAACATTTTTGCTGTGTAGTTTTTCGTCCTGTTATTTTTTTGGCGGCTCTTGACTATGGTAGATTAGTTTCTTCTCCTCTTTTTTCCTTGTTTCTATTTACTTTTTTGGATCTATATTTTGTTTGTTGAACCCTTTGGGGGATTGGTATATCCCATTCACTTTATGTTTAGGCTTTGGAACTGTATTGGGAGACCTGGAGTGGTCTCGGTCCTATTTGGTTGCTTCATTTGGTTGTAATGCAAGATACTTTCAGGTCAATGTACTTGATATACTTATCAATAAAGTATAGTTTTTTCTTGTGAAAAAAAAGTCGCCTATTCTGAAAAAAAAGACAAATTCATTTAGGGAAGCATCATAATGTTTGAGGAACAAACAATACTTTTTGTTTTTTGCTGCATCGAGTAAGTCTTCAATCCACCACATTAAGAGAGTGTGTACGTGGCAATTAAAAATACTTAAAAGTCAAGTATATTAAGAATTTTTTTTATATAATAAAAGTATATCATAAAAAAACATCAAAGATTTATATATATATATATGTGTGTGTGAGAGAGAAAATTTAGGGCATATCAAGGAATCCTAAAGTAAATTATTGGGGACATTTCCATTTGCTTGCTCACTTATTAAAATAATATATATATAATTATTTAACCATGGAATCCTTACTACATAAGATAATATTTACTTACGAAATCATAATCAAGAGTTGTATACATAATTCGGGGAAGTAACAAAAAACTTACTATAGTCAAGAGTGCAATAATAATTATAATAGGAAAATCAATATCTCAATAATTTTTTTGAAGAAAATAGAAAGGGATGATGAGATTTCTCGGTTAAAAGATCATAGTAAAAAATTACTTGCACAAATCAAGAAGTCGAAGGACATAGAGTAGTGCAATCATAAATTAGAACAGGATAATCAAGATCTCGACAAGAAGTTATCAGAAAATTATGAGGAAACTTCAAACTTTAATCATAGGTTGCTTGAAAAAATCAAAAGATTAAAAGATAAGCAGTCAAAAAATCAAGAACTATCGACAAGCTAGAGAACAATGAAGAACTTTCATACTTGAGGGAGCGTAATCAAAACTTACTTACTTGCCCAAATCAAGAGGTTAAATATTGATAAGAAGTTGTTACAAATAAAGCTAGAGTAACTTATGAACAAAGAACCCATTAGTCTTTGAGATGTACTAGGCTGAATTTAATGCATGCCAGGCATGATGAGGCTCAAATTTTAAAGATTTAGAGCTAAATATGTATTGAATGAGATTTGATTTTTTGTATTTTTGTGACTGTCTTTTGCAGGTAAACAATTATGAAACTATTTTGGATGCATGAATTTATTTCAGAGGAATTTTATGAAGTGTATACAACATGGTAGATCTATATGAATGTGAATTATAGCAGATGGAAAAAATAGAGATATAAGAGGTGTCTGCAAGACAAATATCTTACACTCAATGAAAGCAGAAATGTAATGAGGTTTTATAAAAGAATTCAGGAGTTTATTACAGAATGTAAACATCTCATGAGTTTTTATAAATCAAAAGACAACATGACATACACAGAAAGCAACAATAAAAGAAAACTCCAGATATTGTTGGATCATATGAACATCTTAAATCTAGACCAGAGGTCAAAACAATGAAATCTTCGATACAATTTCAACATTCAGCCATATATTTATATCACTGACACAAACATGGGTGAATATGTTGCTCAATTTTGTATTTATCTCTGAGGAAATATTTACATAGACATGAATCAGATATGGAAATAACCAGAAGAAGACACAATTACAGAGGAAGACATCTCTGCAACTCTCCAAAAACTTTATCTCTGAAAGGTTCTTACAATAAAAAACAATTACATTAACTCGAAAATTCTAGAGACCCTCTAAAAAATGTCAACCTCAATTACTGAGCTCGAACTATCTTATATAGCTTCCAAGCTATAACTGCTTTATGTTTCCCTTAACTGATTTGTATCAACCGTGTAGGACTATCACTTCCACTTTAAATTTATAATAGCTTAACAACCTTTTTGTCTTATTCATTTCTTCTTACTAAACCATTTTTTTATTCCCTTAAGCTAATATGAATCCCCTCTCATTTGACCTCCTGCTTTCCCAACTGACTGTCCAGTTTCATGTACACCTAGATGTCCCATTGGCCTAACAATTGTCTGCCCGAGTAACTGATGCATCATCTAAATGTTAGCATGTCCTCCTGGTGGCATAAACACTTGAGGATTTGGATGCCATCTAGACTGTCCCAGTACTTGGATTAATGTTTGTCCTGCATTTTTCCCTTGGGGTGGAAAAATCAATTGACGGTACTTAGACACATATTTACACTCCTTACCTATTGGGTAGTGGTGTGCTTTCAAGGCCTCCAAATTTATTTCAGAATTATTATTTTCATATGATATAGGACCTAATATTTTCAATATATTCTTAAGCAAGATCCAAATTTCAAATTCAGATTTCAACCTGTCAATTATTTGATCACCACTTATCTCTCCTTCTAACACATCAAATTGGACTACCTCATCTCTCTTTTGGATTAACTTGTCCTTATAGTCTTCTTTTTGATACATCTCCCCATTACCCACCCATGGATGTGGTAGCCCCAACTTTGTGACATCATTAAAAAAGAATTTGAATGCATATATTCCATCAATGAGGGCCTTTATTTTACCCTGAGTTCTCTTTAACAATGTTTTGTTCATAATCATTTGATTTGCTATTTTGATCATATGAGTTATGTCGGCAATTTGCAGCTCTTCTAATTGCCTCTTGGTCCTACTATTTAGGTATTCAATTGTATACTATGCCTACTTAGGTATTTCTCCAAGCTCCTTTTCCACTCTCTTCACTTCTTCTTGAGATTATTTAGCCATTTCCAGCTCACCTCGGATCACATCGCAATGATCCCACTTTTTCAAGAATTGTTGTGCTATTCTATTCCACAAGGCTTTGTCTGTTCTTCTCATCAACTTCTCTCCTTGAACATCTAACTGCAACTTGGTGATCTATCTTTTTAGATCATTTCTTTCAATTTCCAAATCATCAAATTGGCCTTCCTTTTCGTTGACTTCATTCTCTAACTCCAAAATTCTGCTTTCTTTTTTACTTAATTCTATTTCTAGCTCTTTAACTCTACTGTCTCTGTTATCTAGATACTGAGTTGCGGTATCTTCTTCCATCTCATCAATTATTAACTCAATTTCATATTGCTTCTCATTTTCTTTTGTACTTTGTTTTGCCTCCACTATAGGCTAATTAACCTATTGCAAGCTGGGGGATGATGTTGGGGGAATAGGCTCTACACCCAAGGATGTCTTATGTAGCTTCAAAGCATAAATTTGAAGCTCCAAGTCATTTACTCTGTTCTCATGTTCCTCTGCCAAGCCTTTATACTTCATCATGCTCTCATAAATTTGTTCCATTTCTTCTTGCACCATCATTAGTTTGTGGGTTTGAAACGGCTGTGTGCTCTAGGTAATTTCAATTGCTTCTTGAGGTGTGCAATTTCATTGTCCTTTTGCTGCAACAAGGATTTATCACGAGAAACTTTTGCTGGATTAAACCCCAAGGCTATGATTTTACTTTCCATCTCTTTAATGGTGACTTGATTTGCTTTACAGTCACTATTTCTGCCTTTAACAGTTATTCAAGCTTTTCTATAGTTGTCCTTAATCTCCTTTCATTGGAATCATACTACACTACCACCTTACACATCATGCCACTTGCTTGTCTGTAGAAATCCACTTTGTCTAACTTCCCAAACTTTTTAAAATCTACCTCATACTCATTTTCCCTCCATTCACTAAATGTTGAAGGCATTGGAACTTTGGGTTCTAAAATAGACATTTTCAGAGTATCATTTTTGTGATCTTCCATAGTGAGTAGTCTCTTTTATGATGCTCCCACCTGCTTCTTGATATATGTGATTGAGTTCACATTCCTTTCTCTTATATTCATATATCTATTTTGAATATTTGACTTTATTGGTATTGGGCATGCAGAAGGTGAGACCTATAACACTTGAGGCACTCTAAATTCTAAAGAGGGGCAATGGGTGAACTTGACTAGTGGCCCTTCTCTACTAATTGGTGGTTTCTCTATCAATTCAATTAACTCTCTTGGGAGCTTATCACTCCCATCTTTCTCTACCAATACCTGCTATGCTCCTCCTCCTTCTGTTCTAGCCCTTTCAGTTTGAGGTCCTTGTTCATCCCCATCAATTTCCATGTATGTATGGATCTCTCCAACTCCCCTCTTCTATCATATTTGTGCACCTGTGGCATCCTTCCCCTATACACTATTCTAAACTGACACTACATGTTCCTAGATTTCTACATTTACAATTTCCTCCCACTCAATCTTGGAAACATAATTGTAGGGAGAGTTTTTATTTGCACTCCTTAACTTGGAAATGCTATGACGAGTATCATAGGATCCCTTCTCTACCTTTTCCAAATTAAGTTGCTTTAGGAACTCTTCCATATATTGCAAGGCATTTAATCATTTTACTTGGAAGGGTCCCACCTACTCGGGTAACAAAAAGGTTCTTTGGTGTTTGAAATGCAGGAAATGTGTGTGGTTAGATATGACCCTTTTCCTTGTGTACTCCATGGTAAACACCCTTGGTGTGAGGAAATTTGGCAGCTTGTAGGGCTCCTCCTCAAATCCATATACTCTCAAAATAGTATAATTTTCATATATAAACCAATCTCATCTTTTCATATCAGGACTCAATTGTAACAGTTTATTGTTCTCTCAGAACATCCCCTGAGGTGACGAGTCATGAATTGGAGTGTAAGTTATATTCATAAGCTTGTTGGCAAAATCTATGTAATTTGGGTTACCATGCTTTCTCAAACTTAGGTCATTCCGTTCATACACAGTAAACTGATTTCCACTCTCATTTCTGATTTTCAAATTCAAGCCTTTATAGTGCTCATAATTATGGTATAGGAACATATAGAACAAATAGGAAGGGTATTTGAATTGCTCTATTGCGGGAATCTCTTCCAACTGGGCATGGATTACTCTAGTGATGTAACTACATGTTAGTGCCAGAAATTGTCCCTACACTACAGAGGGGCAAGCTAGCACAATCTCAATAATATTAATATGAAAATGAAATAGGTTTTTCTTGGTTTAGGGTTTGTTGGTTTGAAGGTTTCAATTTCAAGAAAATAAAAGGAAATCAAACTAAAACAAGTTACTAAATCATGTAATTCATTGAAGAACTGAAATCATAAACCTTAACAAGGATAAACCATCACATTCATAACCACACATACAGGTTTTTATTTACAACACATAAGCATGCATTGGATTAAAACGTTAAAAGAGAAAATGAATTCATATGTTGAATGATCAAACTGATCAGAAACAAAAACTCAATCAAACAAGATAAAATGGCTTATATCACATATATATTAATCTCAGTCTTTAGGACTTACATAAGAGTCTTGCAAAGCTTCAATATCATCACTGTATATAGCTTCTTGAAACCAAAAAATCGAACCCTGCTACATCCTCCTTTACTCCCTTTTATCCATTTACAAAAAGAGTAGTTTGTAACTACTTTAGGTTTAGGTCTCAAAAACAATTACATAAAGTAGTTAAGATAACTTCGAGTCTTTTCTAAACCCTTAACTATTAACAATTACATATTTAATACAAAAATGAGAATGCGTTAATAAACTAGGCACTAAGAAGCCTTTCTAGTAGCTTCCACTAACATGGCAATTCCTTCGAGTGCATGAGACCTTTTGTTATGTTGAGGTTGTTCTGCTTCTAAATATTTGATTTTCTTCAACAAAAGCTGGTTCTTCTCTTTCTCATTCTGCACCTGCCTGTTCAAGACATCAGATTGAGTCTCTGCTTCCCTTTTCCTCTTCAGATCTTTTTTGGCCACAATGATCATCTCTTGATAAAGAGCATTAGCCTCTCCTAAGTCTTCCCTCAAACGTTTATTGGTCTTTGTAAGTCTATCATTTGACTCATTAAGAAACAATATTTATGTTTGATGTTGCTCCTGAACCTTTTTGAGACTTTCAACCTCTGAGCATATGTTTACCTCTCCTGGAAAAGTAGGGTCTTGAGATGTGAAAGGTGGAATATCCAGTTTTCTGAAGATTAAATATTCTTCTTTTTCTACCTGCAATACCCCAGCTGTACTTTCATCACTAAAATGAAGCATACAAGAGCCCAACTCTTCATCTACTGAATAAAGGGGATGATTGGTTGGATTCTTATCATCTGTGACTATGAAATCATATTGTAATTCCCTGTACAATCTTCTATTCTCTCCACCAAACACTGGGATGGTTGCATATGCCAAGTCCATTTGTAATGTACCACCTACTTTCTTTGCCCAGGACCTTGAGAGAAGCATGCCAAACTTAGGAGATATATCAACAACTACCACATCCATTATAACACTCTTCATTGGTAATTGAGAAAGGTTAACCACAAGATCCTTAATCACTCCTAAACATTTCACAGCTCTAGAATCAAATGCAAATAAATCATGGTATGGCTTTGTAATACTCAAACCAAGGGCTTCCATGACTACTTTAGGCATCAAGTTATGCGAGGCTCCAGAATCTAGAAGGAAATTGTGAATCATTTGGTCATGGACAGTCAAAGTGATATAAAAAGGTGGGGGAAAATTTGAACCTTCTGCAGGCTTTTCAGATGAAGCAGGCCCAAGGATTATTGTAGGATGTTCTTCCTGTAAATTTACTGTATCTGAAGGGGAAGAATTAACTGGAACATTCAACAACTTACATGCAGAATCTCTAAAACAAGGAGTTTTCATTAACTCAGTCAATGGCACTGGAACCTTGATTTTGCACAACTCATTCTCAAAGTTAAAAGCTTGTATATTTTTGCTAGTTTCTTCAACTTCTGCTGCTTTGGACTGATCAATATGGTCTTGTTTCTTTCCTTGTGTTTGATTAGGAAGCTATCTAGCCGGTGGAACTATTTTCTTCTTTGGAATTTGCACAATTTGTTTTGGGCCTAATCTCAAATTATAAGACTTTTTAGGATCAATCTGACATATACTAGCCAAAACCTGAGGATAATGTTCACTTCCTTCTTGATAATCATATAAATCATAATACTCAGAATTATGATAGTTGCATTGAGTTGAAAAACCTTCAGATGATAACTCCCCAAAATAATTTAAATTCTGATTTAAATCATCCTCATATTGCACATCCTCCACCTGCTCAACTTCTTCTACAAAATTATTTTGGAAAGGGGGAGGAACTCTCTGGTCTTCATTTTCTCTTTTCTTCCTCTAAATATCATTGTTTCTCCTTTCCCGAGGAATGAATCTTGGTACAAATTGTCTTCTAAACTGATTAGGATTTTGATTGGGATTTCTTTCTCCATCTTGAAAATGTTTATTCGAGTTCTTCTCCAACTCTAGTCTACTCACTTTTGCAGTCAAGGTTTTAATTATCTTATTCATTTCATCTATTTGACTTTCTTCCATCTTTGATGTGGAGGCTGCAGGTATTACTACATTCTTACCCTTTCGCTCATGAACCTGATGGTCTGACTGATCCCTAAGTCTATTAGAAGCCAAAATATTGGATTCAACCTCTAGGGAAGCCTCTTGCATATTCAGTAATGTTATAGGTCTCCTCTCTCTCAGGTGCAAAGAAAAATCATGGTCAAATGCATTTGCATATGTCAGTTTAGCCAAGGTTTCTGAAGGCTTAATTTCCACTGGAATTCTGCCATACATTTTGTTGAAGCGTTTTGAAAAGTCAGCTATTGTTTCATCATTTTTTCTCTTTAAAGCTGCAAATTCAGTAATATAATATGTGTGATCCTTTGTATCTCCCCATTATCTCATGAAAACATCCTGTAATTCTACAATCAGGGTTATTGAGTTTTTTGGTAGCTCCCTGAACCATTTTCTAACATCACCATCCAAACTCTGCACAAACATTCGCATCCATACATCCTTTGCTTCTATATTTTGGTTATCAGCATAACTAAGGAATGCATTCTAGTGTTCCTCTGTGGTTGTTTCTCCCAGCCCATTAAACCTAGGTAAATATTTTTTGTAGTCACCTGCTGGAAGAGCATTTAAAGGCTATGGAAGCACTGAAGGAGCATACCTAGCAGCTATCATTATATCCATCATATCCAATTGTTGACCTGCCATTTTTTAAGTAGTCTGACTGGCTGAGGAAATTTTTTTATTGGTTTTAACTGAACTGAGTTGAATGGTAGGAATATTAGCTTTAAACTGAAATAATGGGAATAATTCTGTTTTGAGCTTTTTAGGGGACAATGGATTGGTAAAAATCTGAATGTCTACTTCTTCTAATTTTGGTTCAGAATACTAAAATGGGGATATAGAGTGTGGTTGATCAAAAGAAAATGAAGATGGAGAAGACCGAGACCTTCCAAAAGAAGGAAAGTGTGATTCTTGTTTAGCTTTCTTCAAGATCTTTTCTGGGTCTGACACACTTGGATGTAATGGTGAGGTATGCTTCCCTCTTGTTCCAAACCTCCTGGAAGCCACTGTGGAACACTACTTTGGTGAAACTGTAGTCTGAAATAGAAACCTCTGGTCCTGTTCACCTCAAGATCAGAACAATCATAGATATCCCAGGGAAAATGTAACTTCACTTCCATCCCCGGCAATGGCGCCAAAGATGTTAGTGCTAGAAATTGTCCCTAGACTACAGAGGGGCAAGCTAGCACAATCTCAATAATCTTAATATGAAAATGAAATAGGTTTTTCTTGGTTTAGGGTTTGTTGGTTTGAAGGTTTCAATTTCAAGAAAATAAAAGGAAATCAAACTAAAACAAGTTACTAAATCATGTAATTCATTGAAGAACTGAAATCATAAATCTTAACAAGGATAAACCATCACATTCATAACCACACATATAAGTTTTTATCTACAACACATAAGCATTCACTGGATTAAAACATTAAAACAGAAAATGAATTCATGTGTTGAATGATCAAACTGATCAGAAACAAAAACTCAATCAAACAAGATAAAATGGCTTATATCACATATATATTAATCTCAGTCTTCAGGACTTACATAAGAGTCTTGCAAAGCTTCAATATCATCACTGTATACAGCTTCTTGAAACCAAAAAATTGAACCCTGCTACATCCTCCTTTACTCCCTTTTATCCATTTACAAAAAGAGTAGTTTGTAACTACTTTAGGTTTAGGTCTCAAAAACAGTTACATAAAGTAGTTAAGATAACTTCAAATCTTTTCTAAAAACTTAACTATTAACAATTACATATTTAATACAAAAATGAGAATGCATTAATAAACTAGGCACTAAGAAGCCTTTCTAGTAGCTTCCACTAACATGGCAATTCCTTCGAGTGCATGAGACCTTTTGTTATGTTGAGGTTGTTCTGCTTCTAAATCTTTGATTTTCTTCAACAGAAGTTGGTTCTTCTCTTTCTCATTCCGCACATGCATGTTTAAGACATCAAATTGAGCCTTTGCTTCCCTTTTCCTCTTCAGAGCTTTTTTGGCCACAATGATTAGCTCTTGATAACGAGCATTAGCTTCTCCTAAGTCTTCCCTCAAACGTTTATTGGTCTTTGTAATCCTGTCATTTGACTCATTAAGAAACAATATTTCTGTTTGATGTTGCTCCTGAACATTTCTGAGTCTTTCAACCTCTAAGCATATGTTTACTTCTCCTGGAAAAGTAGGGTCTTGAGATGTGAAAGGTGGAATATCCAGTTTTCTGAAGATTAAATCTTCTTCATATTTATCCTTTGCCACTCTTTCTGCAATTGCAAATTCATCTTGTTCCATCTTGAGAATAGTTTCTTCTTCGTCAACTTTGTTAACTTCTTCATATGCTTCTTCTACCATTGTACAATCCTGCTGTATACTCATCTGATTCTGCTGAGAATTTGATTTATCTTCCTCCTCTTCATCGCTTGAAGAACTTTGAATTAAAGTTATCTCTTCTGTCTTCTGATTAGAACTTGAACCTTTTTCCATATTATTCTTTGTAGCTGATCTTGTTCTAAACTTCCAACTTGATTCTCTTAAATGCATGAGGAGGTTTGCATCTACTTGAAAGTCTATATCTTGCAAACTTTTGTCTTTTGTATTATCTGCAGAAGATTGTAAAACTAGGTTCTTGATTATACCCTGTTCTGATGAAATTGGACTTTGAACTTGTTTAGCAGTAAGACTAATTGTCTTCTCCAGTTCTTGATTTTCTTGACAGTGTTCTTGTTTTTCTTCAACTACATTAACTTGTTCCTCCTTTTCGAGACTTTTAGATTTTTCCTGTAACATAGGCTTTTCAGAAATTTCTTGTATCAGAACTCCCTTCTTACCCTTTTTACCTTTCTTTTTAGAACTATTCTTATTTATACGCTCATCCTGTTCAGCCATAAATCCAGACCATAATATAAAATGCTCCCATTTCTTCTTTTCCTTCTGTAATACTGTTTGGATGATCAGCTTTATAAGTCCATGATGAAATATGGATTTCCTTGTATGCTCAGGATGCGCTTTAACCTTATTTGACATTTTTTTGATGCTCTTGTACAAGAAGTAGGGAACATTTATTTTACAGTGCAATTTAAGATGCATCAAAAACCTAACATGGTATTTAAAAACCATTGAGAACCTGCCCTCACATGTAATGTAGGTTTGTATAATGCCGAGCACCTCCCTCCATTCTGGTTGAAAATTTGTTATATGAACTCCATTGCTCGAATTTAGGGTTTCATTACCTGGTAGCAAGAAAGGATTTGGGTCAAACTTGAAAGGAACTTTTTTGAACCACAATTACCCGTCCATGGCGATGCCAGTAGCTTCAGAAATTAAGGCTTCTGTGAGCTGAAATCTTAAGGTTTTGAACTTAATAACATCATCAGTCAGATTCTTTGCAAAATAAATCGAAACTTCTTCATTAAACCCATTAACTTTCTCGAAGAAATTGAACCATCCAGCTGCTTTAAACAAGTCTGCACATTTCAGAAATTGTGCAGCCCACTTCGTGTCCATCGGTTCTACCCTGTTAATATGACCACTTTTTCCATCTTATAACTGCAAGTTTGTTAATTAATCTTCTGAGGAAAAACAAAGGTGACAAATGTTCAAAGATCTAGGACTAACCGCATTCAGCTACAAATGTCTTCAGCTTTTGCATTTTGCGATCCCTAAATAGACTCATGGCACTCCAAACCCCGATCTCTCTCAATGATGGAATGTAATAGAGCTTGCAACTATCATCATTATTCAACATGCCGTTTGAGCATCTCAAGTCATCATAACTCATAACGAGCCACCATTCAGCATGAATAACCACGATCTTTCATCATATCGGATTCCTATAGCGCATTAGGGGTCTGCTTTGAATTTTGCGCTGCAAGAATCTTTTAACATAGCCAATTTAACAAATACACTTTGGATAAAGGTTAGATCTTGGTTATAAGCTTTATAATAAGGCTAAATAGGTATAATTGAGGACTTTGAGATAAATATCATGTTGCATAAGACATTTAAAGGTTTTTGAACGAAAGAAATTAAAAGCAATCATAAATGAATAAAAATTGAAAACAAAATAATCAAAATCATGGATAAATAAAAGAAAAAGAATTTCAAACAATCCTAAAAGAAACACATAAAAAAGAGAACAATTTCAGCCTTAACACTACAGATCTCAAACTTTGTAGGCATAACCCTAGATGCAAGGGTTAAGTAGTGTAGGAACCCTAGGATGGTATCATCTACTTTGTTATCACTGTCATACCCTAAGATTGTGCATATTAAGGATATGTCCTTCTTGTAACTTTCAGAAAATACCACTCTATCGTAAGGGGAAGGAGAAGTAGGCTCGCAATCCCCCTTTCCAGGTGCTGATATAAATAGTGATTTATTTCAAATGGATTTAAGCACTGGTAGGATGTGGCAAGGTTTTTCTCATGGAGGACTTGCAAGGACAAGAAATTAGGAAAGCACATCATTTTATGAATGGAGTCGATGTTTATCATGCACAGGGTTTTGGATTAAATGAGGAAAATATTGCCCATTTCCTCGGGGAATATCGAATGGAGCACCATGTCATAAATTTAGGGAAATATATAGTATGCGGGCAAATGACTCTAGCTATATTTGACTCCTACAGGTGGCATGGGTCTTGTCCAGCAATGGCCTAGGATCTAGCTTCTCTAATAGTAGTGCTTAGGTCATAGGAGGTGACTACCGTATAAAAAATATCGGCGTCGTGATCATATATGTGTTCATACCCGGAAAATATGGGATTTAGCAGCATAGCTTTGGACACAAAGGCCATTTTAGGTGAATTAGTAGGCTGGTAGGTTTAAAACAAGGTTTATGGGGTAACCGGAGGGTAAAATTTATTTTTATTGATTATCTGAAGATAAATAATGGAGAAGTTTGAGTACAGTATTTACCTGGAGGGTAAAAGCTCGTCGATGCTAGTATTTTGTGTACAATTGTTGAGTGGACTACTACCATGGATGCAAGGTTGCTCATGCTTTCTCCAGGATGAGGACAATGAAAGCGTGGAGTTTTAAATTTGTCTTCTTTTAACGGTCGAACCATGTTCAAATTTGAATAACTGGAAAAATCTTACTTGGCATGCACAGATGACGTCAGATGATGTCAGTGAGCCCCACTTGACACCTGTCGACTCATGCTTGGTTGACATGGATGCCAACATGTCCTTCCTTAGCATGCGTGGAGACTTTGCCTAGCCTTTTTGGGTGGAAATCAGTCTGGTTTTTTATGGAAGATAACGGCTCGTGAGCGTGACGATATTGGAAAGGGATCTTTAGAGCCATTATCGATCAAAATCGTCGGCATGTCCCCAATGGTTTTGGGGAAACAACTTGTTCGGATATCCACATCATATTTTTCAGGATCTTGCATGCAATTAGGGTTTGCATGCAAATTCTAGGGTTTGCATGCATTTTGCATGCATCCCAGTCACCAGGTTGATGCCTCCAGCATCTTAGCCACCTTATTCTAGCACCCGGGAGCCACTTACTTCAGAGTTTTAGCCCTCCTAGTCTGGAAGGCGCCCACTTCTCACCTACTGCCAGAGAAGGGCACACTTCTTCACCTACCACTGCAGTTCCACTTCAGTTACATTCAGTTAGCTCCGATTCTCCCTGATTTGAGGCTAGTTTAACTCCCGACTGACTGTTTCACTTCCGTTGGACCTCCAGATTGACTAGATGACTTGTTCTGACTTCAGTTAGCCTCCCATACGCCCCCCACTGAGCCTCCTTCCCTTAATCAGTGCTACACACTTCAGTTACACTTGTTACAGTCAGTTAGACTCAGATTGACACCTGGATGACTGGTTCTTGTGCATTGATGAGCACCATCGATTGATGATGAGGAATCCTAGTTGGAGTCAAGCTACTCCATTCAGTGATTCGAATGACCTTCTTAGGAAATTCGAATTGCTCACTCACATTGTCAGATTGTATTGTAATTATTCACCCTTATTGGGATATTGAGCACTGCTGCATGTTTTGCACAGTTTTACACCATATTTTCTATGTTCATCTGTTGTGATTGATTTACTTGTTCATTAGATCTGCTGTGACTAATTTTACATGGTATCAGAGCCATTGCAGGGACAAGATCTCTTTTCTATAGGTGGTTCTACAAGAAGATTTGAGTGAATTGCTCAAAAATTGCAAAAAGTTTTGGCATGAAATATCTCAAGGGCATTCGCTCCTGTGCATGCAAAGCTTGAAAATACTTCCAATACCACTCCAGAAGCTTGATTTTCCACATAATTCCTGGATCTGATACATTGGACCCATTCAACATTTTTTGATCTCCAATCCCAGGTGTGATGCAACTCTAAAAGGGTGGATTGTTCGACCTCATTGTTCTTGGTTTATTGTGATTTGCAGGTTTATTGTCTCCATCAATTGCATTCGCTACACTGTGCATGCAAGCTCCTCTACATCAGTGTGCACTCGCTCCTAGCAATGGAATACTCTTCTTCAAAGCCTATCCTCACCCCATTCAATTGTTTTGATTGGAAAGATGATATGGAGATCATATTACGTTCAAAAGGTTACTACCGAGTCACTCTTGGTCTTGAATTGGAGCCAAACAATCTGTCAGATAGAACCAAACACTACAACAAGCTTGATGAAGCTTATGGTCTTCTTTGTCTCTCCATCTCCAAATATCTTCACTTCCATCTCAGCGGATTGAAGACTCCAAAAGCTATATGGGAGCAACTTGAAACACTATTTGGCAAGCAGGATGAGCTTAGGGCTTTTCAATTAGAGAATGAATTGATTGCCCTTAGTCCTGAGAATTTCGAGACCATCAATGAATTCTTCACAAAATTCAAGAACTTGAACTTGCAGTTGAAGAACAGTGGAGTTATCAAAGAGGACAAACAATTGATCCTCTCCATTCTAAGCAAGCTTGGTAAAGATTATTCGGTATTTGTCTCTACTTTCAATTCCGGTCGGCTAACTACCTCGAATTGGAAGATGCCTACCTTGAATTCCTTCATTGAGTCCGTCACAAAAGAGCATGACAAGTTGATTCAAATGGGGTCCACAAGCTCCAAATATTCAGCCCTATATGTTCAAGGACCCAAGATCCCGAATGGTAAAGGAAAGCAAAATAAGGAGAAGCCCAAATTCGAGCCTCACAAGCAAAGAGAGAAAGGAAAACAAACAGATGCACCATCCAGTTCGAAGTTCAAGCAAAAGGGCAAAGAAGGTAACCAAAAATCTAAATGTACTTATTGTAACCGTGGCTTTCATCCCGAAAGTTCATGTATGAAGAAGACTATAGATCAAATGGCCCTCCTTTTGGAAAAGAACAACATAACCCTTCCCGACGGTGCAAGGAAGAAGGATAGGAATGATGATCATGAAAGAGGACAAGCACTCATGGCAACTGTTTCGAAGCCCACTACTCTCTTGATAGATTCGGGTGCATCGAATCATATGGCTGCAAATATTGATTCTTTTTCTTCATTCGATCCAAACAGCTCCATCCCCATCCATTTGGGAGATGACTCAAAAATTTCTTCCAAGGGCAAAGGTACGATTCATGTAGATCATGGAAGCTTTCAGAATGTTCTCTATGTACCTTCCTTGGCTTCAAATCTTCTTTCTGTGTATCAAATGACACACACTGGTGAACCGAAGCAAGTTACATTCAGCCCTAATACAGCTGAAATTTCTGATATCAAAAGTGGAAGACTTGTTGCAGTCGGAAAGGCAAACCACACTGCAAAATGCTATGAGTTTTCACACTTTATTCCACTTGCAAAGCCCACTGCTCTTCGCACACATGGTAATGAGGTTAGTAGGCTTTGGCATGAAAGATTTGGGCATATTAATTATAAGTATTTGCTGCTGCTATCAAACAAATCCATGTTAGATGGTCTTCCACAACTCCGTTCCTCGAAGGGAATATGCACTGGTTGCATCATTGGGAAGCACCCCAAGCACAGATTCGACCACGGAAAATCTAGCAGAGCTTCTACTATTTTGGGGTTGATCCATTCTGATATCAGTGGTCCGCTTCCCCATATGTCATTAAATGGTTCAAGGTATTTTTTGACATTTATTGATGATTTTTCCCGCTTTACATGGGTATTCTTTCTCAAAAACAAGTCAGAAGTGCTTGGAAAATTCAAGGATTTTAAGGCTTCGGTTGAGACCGCCACTGAGAGCAAGATCAAAGCTCTTAGATCTGATAATGGTGGAGAATATATTAAGTCTGAGTTGCTGCAACTTTGTGCCCAAAGCGGAATTCAGATCCAACATACATTTCCCTACACACCCCAGCAGAACGGTGTAGCGGAAAGGAAAAACTGGTCACTGAAAGAGATGGCTACATGCATGATTGAATCAAAAGGTTTGGCTGCAAATCTTTGGGCTGAAGCAATCAATGTTGCTGCATACATACAGAACCATGTTCCACATTCATCCGTGAAAGGTATGACTCCTTTCGAAGCATTCTTTGGTCACAAACCGGATGTGTCAAATTTGAGAGTTTTTGGCTCTACTGCATGGGCTAGAATTCCTTCCAAGAAGAGACGAGCTTTGGATCCACAAAGAATCGAGTGCATACTGATAGGATATGGGGAAGAATCAAAAGCATATAAACTCATGGATATCATATCTAAAAAGATATTCATAGAGCGCAGTGTGCAATTTGAAGAACCGCTTCAAGAATTGCAACTAGTCGAGGAAGAGACTGCCGATTCACCGCCTTCACCAGAAGAAGATACGTGCAGCGATAATGAAGGTATGAGTTCTAATATTTCTGATATTTCAGCAGCATATGATGATCATGACATATCAGGTTTAGAATCCGACCATTATGATCCTCCTCAGTTACCAAAGTGGGCCCAAAACACTCTCCAATCTGTTGGTTCGAACCTTGGAAATCCTGCTGATCCGAGACGAACAAGAGCAGACTTTCAAAGAGCAGGTATGGCACTTTCTATTGCTGATCCATTACTTCCTGAGATTTTTTATTTGATGGCTGGTTCAGATCCCACATCATACTATTCTTCCCACCGAGATCCGAGATGGCAAAGTGCCATGGATGAAGAGTACAATTCTCTTCAAAAGAACAACACATGGGAGCTAGTTTCTCTTCCACCTGGAAGAAAATTAGTGAAGTGTAAATGGGTCTACCACACGAAATTTGTTGCTGATGGCTCTATCAGCAAATACAAAGCAATTTTGGTGGAAAAAGGTTTCTCCCAAGTCCAAGGAGTGGACTACACTAAGACCTTTGCACCGGTTGCAAAGATGGATTCCATCCGCCTTGTTTTGGCTATTTCCGCATCCAAGCACTGGGAAGTGCACCACATGGATGTGAAGAGTGCATTTCTACATGGAGACCTTGTTGAAGAGGTATATATGCAGCAACCAGAGGGATACACATTAGATCCATCATTAGTTTGCAAATTGAAGAAATCTTTGTACGGGTTAAAACAGGCCCCAAGAGCTTGGTACGCAAAGATGGACTCCTTCCTTCTTTCTCAGAATTTCCAAAGGTGCAAATCTGATCCGAATGTGTATCTTTAGCGAGTTAAAGGTAATTTTTTGGTTATTGTACTTTATGTTGATGATCTTCTCATTACTGGTAGCACTCTTACTTCAATAAACAAGCTAAAAACTGCCTTAAATCTAGCTTTTGACATGAGCGATTTGGGCTTGCTGAGTCATTTTTTGGGCTTGGAGATAGCTCAAAATTTTGATGGGATCACTATATCTCAGAAAAAATATGCTTCTGAACTGTTATTGAAGTTTAATATGGCTGAATGTAAGGCAGCCCCATTCCCATTCCTCTCAGGAATCAGTCTTGAGGAGGGAGATTCTACACCGCTTGCAGATTGCAATATGTATCGACAGTTGATTGGTTCACTACTTTATTTGAAACACTCAAGGCCTGATATTTCATATGCCATGAGTGCCGTGTAAAGATATATGCAGCAACCACATGAGCTTCATTGGCGAGCAGCCAAGCGGATCTTGCAGTATGTGCAAGGTATGAGACAGTTTGGCATACATTATGCTACAGATTCTGAGCTTGATTTCATTGGTTTTACTGATTCAGATTGGGCAGGTGATAGCATTGATCGGAAGTCCACTTCCGGTTATGTTTTCATGATTGGTCATGGTGCTATTTGCTGGTCCAACAAAAAGCAAGCAGCCATTGCACTTTCTTCAGCAGAGGCAGAGTATCGAGGGGCAGTCAATGCCTGCATTCAGGCAGTTTGGTTGCAGGGTATTCTTTCCGAGTTTGGTTTTGGTGGCACTACTTCGACTGTCCTATTTTGTGAAAATCAAAGTGCTATCAAGATCTCCACAGATCCAGTTCAGCGGCAGAGGACCAAACACATTGAGATTCATATGCATTACATTCGACAGTTGGTGCATGACCGCACCATCATTCTGCAATATTGCCCTACTGATGAGCAAATTGCAGACATCTTCACCAAGAGCTTCACTGAGAAGAAGTTCTCTTACCTTCGTTCACTCTTGGGGGTGAGTTCCATCATGGTGGAGACAGATTGATCCATTATTATGCTTTAGCTTGAGGGGGGGCTTTCTTCCCACTGGGTTTTCCCTCTTTCCTCACTTAGTTTATTTTCAGCATTTTTTGGATTATTGTATTGGGGTGACCTTTGGTCTTAGTTACCAGGGCCCCACATTATTTTTTGCACATCATAGTCTAGCTTGAGGGGGGGTGTTCGGATATCCACATCATCTTTTTCAGGATCTTGCATGCAATTAGGGTTTGCATGCATTTTGCATGCATCCCAGTCACCAGGTTGATGCCTCCAGCACCTTAGCCACCTTATTCTAGCACCTGGGAGCCACTTACTTCAGAGTTTTAGCCCTCCTAGTCTGGAAGGCGCCCACTTCTCACCTACTTCCAGAGAAGGGCGCACTTCTTCACCTACCACTTCAGTTACATTCAGTTAGCTCCGATTCTCCCTGATTTGAGGCTAGTTTCACTCCCGACTGACTGT
Source organism: Larix kaempferi (assembly GCA_027924585.1). Classification (NCBI taxonomy): domain Eukaryota; kingdom Viridiplantae; phylum Streptophyta; class Pinopsida; order Pinales; family Pinaceae; genus Larix; species Larix kaempferi. The sequence continues at coordinate 24,296,234 of BSBM01000361.1, forward strand.
TTCACTTCCGTTGGACCTCCAGATTGACTAGATGACTTGTTCTGACTTCAGTTAGCCTCCCATGCGCCCCCCACTGAGCCTTCGTCCCTTAATCAGTGCTACACACTTCAGTTACACTTGTTACACTCAGTTAGACTCAGATTGACACATGGATGACTGGTTCTTGTGCATTGATGAGCACCACCGATTGATGATGAGGACTCCTAGTTGGAGTCAAGCTACTCCATTCAGTGATTCGAATGACCTTCTTAGGCAATTCGAATTGCTCACTCACATTGTCATATTGTATTGTAATTATTCACCCTTATTGGGATATTGAGCACTGCTGCATGTTTTGCATAGTTTTACACCATATTTTCTATGTTCATATGTTGTGATTGATTTACTTGTTCATTAGATCTGCTGTGACTAATTTTACACAAATCCTCATGGAATTTTAAAACAATGTGCATCTTCTCAACATGCTATCACTGTTAGTCATTGATCATTGTTTCCCTCTTTTGATTAGCCCCGTCACTTTGCTTATCGCTCTTGTACTTATTCTATGTGCTTTTTCCCTTGACCATCGATCTCCTGGACATTCTCCAGATTTGCTCGATTGGCTTTAGCTCCTGATCGCTCTAGCACTAGGTCACCTCCCTTTGTCCTATTATATTTCCTTTTAGGCACCCAGTTGCTTATCACTCTGGCACATGGTTTCCAGCCTACGTTTATCATGCCTCCTTTTCTCATGCTTCTTTAAGTGCCAAGGTGGCTTAGGCACTTTTATGTTTAGCTCCATTAGGCTTAAGACAAAGATCCTTAACACTTTGAAAATTTCTAGGGGATTGTGGGCCTCTAAAAATTTACAGTGGTAACATCGACTCTAGAGGGGACAACTTTTTGTTTCACAAACAGCTAAGAACTGTATATTAGTGCCTTTTGTGTTGGGCTATGGAGTCACCTTTCTTTAAGCAATTTCGACACATTGAGTAACTTTTTAGTCTTGTACAATATTTGCAAACATGAAGTGTAAAAATTGGAAATGGAGATACTTGTATAAACTGAAAGAGAAAGAAATGAGCAAAAATTAAATGCTTCTACTTTACTATGTACATATTTGTATAATGCTTTTGGATTTTCAGTATAGAAATAAGCACTTGAGAATCCTTCCATTTACAGCTGCCTCAATGATTTCACCATCCAGTTGTGCAAGAATGCAGGTATTGTTTCCTTGGGAAATTGATATCTTGTAGGGTCCTACCCAAAGGTTATCAAATGTACCATGCTTTCCTTTGTATTCCTTCCTAGCATCCCATTTCAAAACTATATCCCCTAGCTAGAAGTTCCTTTCTATGGATTTTTTATCAAAGTTCATTTTCACGTTTCTTTGATGCTCCTGCAACTTCAGGCTAACTTGTTCTTTGTATTACTGCAGCCCTATCAATTCATAGATCATTCTGACCATATCATTATGTTCACCCATTTCAATATGAATTATCTTTATCGTAGGCATCCTCAATTGAATTGGTAGAACTGCTTCTTTTCCATAAACTAGCTGAAAAGGGGAGGTTCCAAGAGACCTTTTGATACTTATACTGTCATCCCATAATGCATATCTTAAATTGATATACTGTGCTTTTTTATTCTCTAAAAACATTTTCTTGATTATTCTGAGTAGGCTTTTGTTGGAAGATTCTACCAATCCATTCCCCTATGGATAGTCTGGGGTGGAGTGTCCCAATTCAATATTGTCTTTTTGACAGAATTCTATCATTTTGACAGATCTAAAAGCTTGTGCATTGTCAACAATGATCTTTCTAGGGCATGCAAATATTGACAATATGTTTTCCTCTAGGAACTTGATGATCACTGTGTCATTTGCTGGCCTAATTGGGATTGCCTCTACCCACTTGGTGAAGTAATCAATGGCTATGAAAATCCATCTATGTTGGCCACTGGAGTGAGGATTTATTTATCCAATAAAGTCCAACCCTCATTGATGGAAAGGAGCTAATGTATTTATAGGGTTAAAATGAAAAGGCTTAAGTTTTTCCTTTTCTGCAAACAATTGGCACTGAATACATGCTCTTACCATACTCTTAGCATTAGAAAACAATTTTGACCAATAGTATCCTGCTCTAAGAAATTTATCTATTGTGGCCCTCCACGCATGATGCCCTTCACGTGTGGCCCATGTGGAACTCTGTGATTATTCCTTATGTTTCTTCTCCTATTACACAATTTAGCAATATTCCCAATGGATCCTTCCAATATAGCTACTCATCTAATATGCAATATTTAATAGCATGTAGCTTCAAGTATCAGGATTGTGACCTACTGATATGCTCTGAACATTTAAGATGTATCAAATAGAAAACAATGTCCTTATACCATTGGGACTCTACAAATTTTGGATTTATTTGCATTCCTTTACCCTAAGGTTCTTCTTTATTTACAATCCTTTCTCTCTATGTCAGTTTAGAAACTAAATTTAAGTCTAGTGCTTCACAATTAGATTCAGCCAGCAGTTTGGCCAACCCTTGTCCCTTTACCAATTTCGTAGGCTTGATTTCCAGGTCATAGTCTTGTATTTCGGAAATCCATTTTCCTCTCCTACCTTCACTGTATGTTTGATTCAGAATGTATTTCACAGTACTATGTGGCAAAGAAGCAATAACATGAGAGTGCAGTATATAGCTTCTGAAAGATTTTAATGCTTTCACCATTTCATTGGCATGCTTTTCCATCAAACTATATTTCAATTCTGCATCTCTTAAATATTTACTGAAAAATGTTATGGGTTGTTCATATCTTTCTTGGTTCTTCTCCAGGAGTACAATTGCAATAGTATTTGTCGAGGCAAAGGAGAAAACCAAAAAACGATTAGTATAATCTGAGGCTTGTCAAAATAGTTGTTGAGTATGATTTTCATTGATCTCAAAGAATTTCATTAATGACAAAGGAAAAGTATAGCAATTCGGTATAGATTAAGTCAATAGTCGACATATTGTCGATCGGTGCCGACCTCTTGTATTATGGCCGAGTCCTTGTAAATTAAGTCAATAGTCGACCTCTTGTTGACCTATTGTCGATCAGTGCTGACCTCTTGTATTATGGTTGAGTCCTTATAAATTAAGTCAATAGTCGACCTCTTGTCGGCCATTGTCAGTCGAGTCGGTGTCAGAGATGTAGTTGGCAAGTTGGATTTGGAATCAGAGTTGTTAGTAAGAGCCAGAGTCACGAGTCGAAGTCAAAGTCGGAAATTCGGAGCCAAAGTTCGACATTGGAATCGCCAAGTCGGAGTCGAAATGGCTGAGTCAAAGACGCTGAATTAAGAGTGTATTTTTGAGGTTTTGACTCTCGACATCGGAATCGACCAATCGGAATCAGAACGACGGAGTTGGAATCGATGGGGAATATTGATACATTGTAAATCAACAAATAAGAAAGTTGGAGTTGGCATGTCAGAGTCAGGATTGCGAAGTCGAAGTGTTTCATAATCGTGTTGTTAATATTCGCAGGTTAAAACAAAGAGGTAATTTTTAATTAGTTTTATTTGTGAAGGGTCATGATGAATATTTGTGACTGTTAAGTGAAGAGGCACGATTGAAGGTATATAAACAAGGCTTTAATCCTTCAAATAGAGTGTATCTGTACATTCAAATAGAAAATAAAAAAGGTGTACACAAAACAGAGAACACATAATCATTTAAAGGGTGGTTGGGAGGCACAAGGAAAGGCTACAAAAGCCTGTAGGAAGTCATAGCTTCCTTCCAGTTGTTGCTAGTAAACAGGGTGTCGTCGCATCCTTCAGTTGTAGTTGAAAATCTTGGGTGTCATTGTATCCTTCAGTTGTAGCTGAAAATATTGGGTGTTGTTGCATCCTTCAGTTGTAGCTGAAAATATTGGGTGTTGTTGCATCCAACAAGTTGGTGCTTGCAAATACGTGTAAATATGATTTTGCAGTAATAGAAAGTGTTTTTGGTTTTCCCAATTCGGTTTCCACGATAAAATTATGTTTTGTGTTTCTATTGCTGATTTTGTCTTAAAAGTGATAAAAATTGAAAGAATATCTAAATACCGATTCACCCCCCTCTCAGTATTACTTGATTTTCCAATAATTGGTATCAGAGCGGGTCTCTTCACTAAAGTCTTACCGCTTGAAGAGAGATCTTTTATCACTATGAATCAACAAGGAAAAATTTCATCCAAGGATCCACTATTCAATGGTGAGGATTATGCGTTCTGGAGTGTTAGGATGAGAAGTCATGTAATGTCTATTGGACTAGAAGTTATGTTATCTATAGAAATAGGGTATATATATCCAAAATATCCTCCCACGGATCTTGAAGGAATAAAACAATAAAAGTTGTTAATGCAATCTTGGTTGGATTTTCCATAACAGTCTTTGCTAAGGTGATGCATTGCAAAACAGCGAAGGAGATCTGGGACAAATTGCAAACCATTTATGAAGGACACACCAAGGTAAAAAGGGCCAAACTCCAGACCTTTAAAGCTCAATTTGAAAGTCTAAAAATGAAGGAAGAAGAGAACATTTCAGAATACTTTGAGAGAATTGATGAAATTGTTAATGCAATTTAAGGGCTAGGAGCATAATTGGAAGACATAGAAATAGTTGAAAAAGTACTAAGATCACTTCCAATGATTTACAATCCTAAGATTTACACCCTCGAAGATAGAGAAAATATTGACAAGCTCACCATGGATGAACTATATGGGATCCTCATAGCTTATGAAATGAGGATTGGACAAGATAATTCTCAAAAGAAGGAAGCAGCTTTTAAAGCATCAAAAGTAGCTAAGAAATATAAAACAAAGATCCAATCAGAAGACTCTAATGATGAAGAAGCACTTCTTGTTAAAAATATTAAGAGGGGTACTGTTAAATACAAAGGGAAATTGCCTTTAAAACGTTTCAATTTTGGAGGAATTGGTCGCTATGCTTCCAAATTCCCTTATCCCAAACAAGAATACAATGATGAGTGCCCTGAAGACTTCAAGAAGAAAAAGGGATTTTTAGGAAGAAGAAAAAAAAAAAGACCTTTTACTCCATGGATGATAGCTGCTCAGATGAGTCTAGTGAAGATAAAGAAGCAGAAGTTATATTCATGAGAATAAAGAGAGAAAACCCTGAAGAAGAATTAGAAGGAGTGGTGGAGCTTGAAGCAGAGCTCATAAGTGCTCTTGAAGAATAAGGAATCATAAAAGGATGTACAAACAATTAAAAACCAAAGTGACAGAGTTTGAAGAGAAAAACAAATGATACAGAAAGAATTATTGCTGACTTAAAAAACCAGCTTCAAGAAGCTAAAAAGGTTGAAAACAGTCTAGAACAACAACTCAAGAAAATAGAGCAAGAATTAGAGAAGTTTGAAGCTGAAATGATCTTGCTTGGAAAGAAGATTGATGAAGAATCATTTCAATCAAAATTTAAGAGCAACTCAAAAACTCTAGATGACATCCTAAGTTGCCAAAGATAATCCAGTAATAAAACTGGATTAGGTTATGCCAAAGGAATGAATTCAGAACAATCATCTTCCACAATACAAAATGAAAATAAAAGGAGTTATGTTGTTGTACTCAAAGACCCAGTTGAAAAGGAATATAGTAAAAAATTTGCTTCTTTTCAAAATGAAAGTAGGACAGAAAAAAAAATTCCAAGAAGACCAATGACAAGCATAAATATGCAACTCTTTTTGGGTAATTGTTATGTCTGTAACAATTTTGGGCATAAAGCATTTGATTGTACGATGTACCAAAAACAAATTAGAAATCTCCCTACAAGGAAGACAATTCTAGTGATCTTCCAAAAGGTAGAAGTTAGAATTCTTTTGCACCCTTACAGAGGTATGACATAGAATGCTATGTGGTAACTATGGGCATATAGCTAGAAAATATAAACCAGTGATTCTTATTGAAAAAGGAGCCACAACTAAAGACAAGGAGCAAATAAAGGCTTCGAAAAAGATAGAACATGTGAAAGAAAAATGTTCAATAGCTCTATGTGCCACAAAAAATCAAAATCTATGGCATGTGGACAATGGATGTTCAAATCACATGACAGGAGACCCAAGCAAGTTCATAAGCCTAAAACAAGATCAAAAGGGAAAAGTCACTTTTGGAGATAATTTATCTTCTAAAATAATTGGGAAGGGTACAGTGGTTCTTAGAAACAAGGTTAAGGAAAAAAATGTTCTACTAGTAGAAAACTTAAAACCTAATCTCCTTAGTGTGATTCAAACCTGTGATCAAGGGCACATTTGAATATTTGACTCCAAGAAATGTGAAATCAGAAAGAAAAATTCAGGAAAACTTATTGGGACTGCTGTGAGAACTCCAAGCAATGTATACATCCTATAAAATGAAGAACAATGTTACATGAGTCAGATTGATGAAAGTATGTTGTGGCATAGAAGGATGGGGCACTTGAAATTTGACAATCTTGTAAAAGTAAGTAAGAAGGGAGCCGTAAGAAACTTTCCAAAGATCATAAAACCTCCAAACTATGTTTGTAGGCATTGTCTTCATGGGAAACAAACAAAAGCAAGCTTCAAGATAAAAGAGCATACAACATCACAACCATTGGAAATAATTCACACCAATCTCTGTGGACCCACAAGGACTAAAATCATTCAAGGTGAGCGTTACTTCATGTTATTCATTGATGATCATACAAGGATGTCTTGGGTAACATTCCTCAAGGAAAAATCAAAAGCCTTTGTGAATTTTAAAGCTTTTAAAGCACTAGTTGAGAATGAAACAAATCTCAAAATTAAATTTCTAAGGTCAGATAATGGTGGTGAGTTTACCGCAAATGAATTCAATGAGTTTATGAAAGTCATGGAATCAAAAGACATTTTTCATCCCCAAAAAATCCTCAGCAAAATGGATTTGTTGAGAGAAAGAACATGACACTTCAAGAAGCAGCCAGAACCATGCTTAATGAAGCTAAACTTCCAGCTAGCTATTGGAGAGAAGTAATATATACAATTGTTTATATACAAAACTGAGGACAACTCAGAGTAAATAATGATAAAACTCCTTACGAGCTATGGTTTGGCATACCAGCATCAATCAAGTACTTTAGAGTCTTTGGAAGTAAGTGCTACATAAAGAGAGATGATGATCATCTTGGAAAATTTGACTCCGGGAGAAATGAGGGCATATTTATTGGATATTCATCCACCAAAAAAGCATACAGATGTTACAATCTAAAGTCACACAAGATAATAGAAAGTGAAAGTGTAATTCTTGATGACACTAAACCAAGAAAAAATAAAATTCAAGAAAATAAGGATGATGAAAAAACTGACGGTGAAGATAAAGGTGAAGATTCTCAAAAGGAGGAGTTTTTAAAAGAAGAAGAGAAGAAGATTCTCAAAAGCAGGAGGCTTTAGAACAAGAAAAGGAAGAAAAAGAAGATGAAGAATCACATGAAAGTGAAGACGAAGACTCTCCTAGATCTGATACAAAAACTCTATATAGAAGAATTCAAAATAATCATCTTGAAACTCTAATCATAGGTGACAAGGATGCATGAGTCGGTATAAGAAGAAGACTAATGTTTCAAGAACAAGTATTAATCTCGTTAGTTGAGCCAAAAACATTTGCATAATCTAGAAAATATAATGATTGGATCAGCGCCATGAATGATGAGTTGGACCAAATAGAGAAAAACCAAACTTGGGAACTTGTCCCAAGACCGAAAGGCGTGAATGTTATTGGGACCAAATGGGTTTTCAAGAACAAGTTCAATGAGGATGGTCAAGTCATAAGAAACAAAGCCAGACTCGTATGCAAGGGATATGATCAAATAGAAGGTATTGACTTTGAAGAAACTTTTGCACCTGTGGCAAGACTTGAAGCCATTAGAATGTTTTTAGCATTTGCATGCTACAAAAACTTCAAAGTATACCAAATGGATGTAAAATATGCATTCCTTAACGTAGAACTTGAAGAGGAAGTCTATATTGAACAACTTGAAGGTTTTCTCTTATCAGAAAATAAAGATTATGTTTGCAATCTAAAAAAGGCACTCTATGGTCTCAAACAAGATCCAAGAGCATGGTTTTCAAGACTGGACAAGTACTTGAAGCAACAAAGATATAGAAGAGGAGCCACTGACAGTAATATCTACATAAAGTTTGAAAACAAAAACATGATCATTGTTGTTTTCTACGCAGATGATATTATATTTGGAAGTGATCTACGGATTATGAGTGTAAAGTTTGCCTCAGAAATGAAGAAGGAGTTTGAAATGTCAATGTTGGGTGAACTGACATTCTTCCTTGGTTTACAAGTCTCTCAGTCAGAAAAAGGGTTCTTCATCTCTCAAACCAAGTATATCAAAGATATGTTGAAATTTTTTGAAATGGAAGACTCAAAACTTGTTAGTACTCCTATGGTCACTGGTTGTAAATTAAGCAAGGATGATGAGTCTTTGGAAGTAGATCATACCATGTATAGGTCAATGATTGGTAGTTTGCTATATGTAATAGCTACAAGACCAGATGTGTTGCAGTCTGTAGGCTTGGTCGCTAGATTCCAATCACCCCCCAAAGAAACGCATGTGGTAGCAGTAAAAAGAATCCTTAGATATCTGAAAGGAACTATGGAGTATGGTTTATGGTATCCAAAAGGAAATGACTTCACTCTAAAGGCATTTACTGATGCAGATTGGGAAGGAAGTATTGATGATAGAAAGATCACCAGTGGAGCAGTGTTTTACTTGGGATATTACTTGGTATCATGGCTAAGCAAAAAGAAGTCCTCCATTTCACTTTCTACAACAGAAGCTGAGTATATTGTTGCTGCATCATGTTGTACACAAGTCATCTGGGTGAAACCAACATTAGAAGATCTACTTATGAAATATGAGGACCCAATTGTGATACACGGTGACAACACGAGTACTATAAACATATCCAAGAATCCAGTTATGCACTCCAAGACCAAGCACATTCCAATAAAATATCACTTTCTAAGAGAACAAGTGTCACAAAATTTTGTCAAGTTGGAGTATTTTGATACAAAGGAACAGATTGCAAATACCTTTACTAAGCCACTAACTGGAGTATCTTTTGCCTATCTCAAGCAAAAACTGGGGGTTATCCCTCTTCCTTAGTATAAACTGAAGATTGTACCATGTCACAAAATATGGATATAGTTGACAAGGGGAGAAATGATGACAAGGGGAGTTTTGATATCCTTTGTCATTAATGTCAAAGGGGGAGAAATTTGAAGAGTTGTTGTCATCAATGACAAAGAGGGAGAATGTTGAGTATGATTGTCATTGATATCAAAGAAGTTCATTAATGACAAAGGAAACGTATAGAAATTTGGTGTAGATTAAGTTAATAGTCGACCTCTTGCCGACATATTGTCAATCGGTTCCAACCTCTTGTATTATGGTCGAGTCCTTGTAAATTAAGTCAATAGTCGACCTCTTGTCGACCTATTGTCGATCGATGTCGACCTCTTGTATTATGGTCGAGTCCTTATAAATTAAGTCAATAGTCGACCTCTTGTCGACCATTGTCAGTCGAGTCGGAGTAAGAGATGTAGTCGGCAAGTTGGATTCGGGATCCTAGTTTTCAGTCAGAGTCGGAGTCACAAGTCAAATTCGGAGTCAGAGTTCGACATCAGAATCGGAAATTTGGAGTCGAAGACGCTGAATTAAGAGTGTATTTTTGAGGTTGTGACTCCCGACATTGGAATCGACCGGTCGGAATCAGAATGACAGAGTCGGAATCGATGGGGAATATCGACACATTGTAAATCAACGAATAAGAAAGTCGGAGTCGGCATGTTGGAGTCAGGATTGCGGATTCGAAGTGTTTCATAATCGCGCTGTTAATATTCACAGATTAAAATAGAGAGGTAGTTTCTAATTAGTTTATTTGTGAAGGGTCATCATGAATATTTGTGACTGTTAAGTGAAGAGGCACGATTGAAGGTATATAAACAAGGCTTTAATCCTTCAAATAGAGTGTCTATGCACATTCAAATAGAAAATAAAAAAGGTGTACAGAAAATAGAGAACACATAATCATTTAAAGGGTGGTTGGGAGGCGCAAGGACAGGCTACAAAAGCATGTAGGAAGTCGTAGCTTCCTTCCAGTTGTTGCTGGTAAATAGGGTGTCGTTGCATCCTTCAGTTGTAGCTGAAAATATTGGGTGTCATTGCATCCTTCAATTGTAGCTGAAAATATTGGGTGTCATTGCATCCTTCAGTTGTAGCTGAAAATCTTGGGTGTTGTTGCATCCAGTAAGTTGGTGCTTGTAAATACTTGTAAATATAATTTTGCAGTAATAGAAAGTGTTTGTGGTTTTCCCAATTGGGTTTCCACGATAAAATTCTGTGTTTTGTTTCTATTGTTGATTTTGTCTTAAAAGTGATAAAAATTGAAAGAATATATAAATACTGATTCACCCCCCCTCTCAGTATTACTTGATTTTCCAACAACAGTGGCTTCTCCTAAATACCTTTTGAGTTGTTCAAAATATTCTTTGGATTCTTTGGTCCATTTCACATCAGTAACGTTTTTGAGCATGTTGGTAATGTTCTTTATCAGCTCTACCAAATTAGGAATAAATCTCCTGAGAAAGTTTATTTTTCCCATGAAATATTGGACCTATTTCTTATTCCCGAAGATATCTATTGATTGAATGGCTACCACCCTTTCTGGTTCAATTCTTACCCCATCCTTGGAAACAATGTGCCCCGACGATTTTCCTTCCTGCAATTAAAAATGTGATTTCTTGGGGTTTAAGGATAACCTATACTTCCTACACTTATTGAATGTATACTTTAAATGTGACAAGTGTTCATTATCTATTTTTGAAAAAATAGTCATGTCATCAAGATATATCAGAATGAACTTATCATTTTATCCCACAAAGGCAATATCCATGGCCCTTTGAAATGTTGCTCCATCATTTATAAAGTCAAGTGGCATTTCTCATACATGAATGTACCCCAAGGTGTAGTGAAGGTGGTTTTCTCCTTGTCACCAAGGTGCATGGTTATCTGATTATAGCCCTAGAATCCATCCATCATGGAGATTTTGTTTGATCCTGCCACTTTGTTGTTGAATTTTGGTTATGTTTTTACCTCTTCTTGGCATTCTTCCTCCTCATCTTCATTTTGATCCTGATCTATACAAGTTGTTGAGAACTCACCTATCATCTCTAAAAATATATTTATTTATTGGTCATCCTCAAACACTTTCCAATGCTTTTGATTTTCAGGGACAGAGGGTCTATATATCATCTCAACTTCATGTTTCCATATAGGACCTATTGGAGGGTACCAACAACTACAACCAATGAGTATGCCTACTAGTTCAACTCTCTTGGGACATCAGTGATGTTGACAAATGAAAGAAATTTTCCATTAAATCCCATATGTGATTCCTATATGCTCCCATCATGGGGTGCTTAGTTTGATAAACGTTTCTAATCTACTGAATTATTGTTTTTGAATCTCCAAAAACATAAATTTGTGTGATTCCCATCCTTCTAGTAGTTTCTAGTCCCAATATAAGGGCTTCATATTCAGCAACATTATTTGTGGTTTCAAAATTTAGATTGAAAGGCAAAGCAATTTTTTCATGAGTTGGGGAGACAAGCACTACTCCTACTCGTGCTTCTCCTTTAGAGAAGGATCCATCAAAATACATCTTCCAAATTTTATTTGGGCAAGAAGAGAAACTTTGAACAACAACTTCTATAGGTGAACCTTCTTCACTTCCTTCTTCTAAATCCAATATGTAACATCCCATATTTTCTTCTATAGCATTTACAGGGTAATTTATGGGACTATTTTGGTCATTGATCACATATGCAAACTTAGATTCCCTATACAATATTCTTATTTCTCCTGCAAATAATGGCACAGTTGTATATTTCATGTCCATATGAATAGTTCCTCCCATCTTCTTAGCCCAAGTTCTCAATAACAGTATCTCATATCTGGTTGGTACATTTGCTACCACAATACCCATCATAATACTTTTTGCAGGTAGTTGGGCCAATATGACCACCAAATATTTGATCATCCCCAAACACTTCACTTTCTTGGAGTCAAATCTATATAAATCATGATAAAATATAGTGATCTCTAAACCCAATTGCTCCATGATAACTTCTAGAATTAGATTATGGGAGGATCCATAATATAACATGCAGTTGTGCAACAATTTTCCATGTACACTGAGGGTTATATAGAATGGGGTTGTATGGTCATATTTCTCTTCCTCAACTACATGATCTACTGAGATGGCAGGATTTTCATCTACCAAATTTAGGGTGTCATGCTGCATGATTGGTCCTGATATATTCGGATTTTTTTTCTATTTTCTTTTGATAAACAGGGTTCTTAGCTATCTCAGAAAGAGGTACTGCGATTTTGATCTTAGCTAACTCGTGTTCAAGATCAAAAGGAATGCAAAGTTTGTCTTGTTCTTTTCTCTCAGGTTCAACCTTTTTGGCTTGTGAAACTTTAGCTTTATTTTTGGCAACTGGAGATGTAGGCTTAGACATCATATCTTGAGGGACATCAGACTCTTTAGCAGGGCTGGAATGTTAGGGATTTTGTCAGATTTTGGATTTATAGAGATTTTTCTAGGGGAGGAATCTTGCTTTAGATTTGCTACATTTTTTTTTGGCCTCAAATTGTATTTTCTCTATACTTCCTGATCATTTTGATAGATAGTTTCTTGTAAATATATTTCATAATCTTCCTATGTTAGGTGAATCATATCATTTTCATCTTGCATCCATAACATTTCTTCAGGTGCCTCTATGTACTCTTCATCTAGGGGTAGGTATGCAAACTTATTATTGTTATTTTCCCACACAGGAGGATGTATGGATGGATCTTCATTCCTCTTTTCCTTATTTATGATCTAAGGGTTAAAAGGCCTTCTATATTGGTTATGATTTCTTTTACCTCCACCCTGTGGATTTCTATTGGAGTTATTTCCTTCTACTTCCAGTCCGGTAAGCTTATTTGACATACCTCTAAGCAATCTGGACATCTTTTTCATCTTTGCATCTTGTGAATATTTATCTTTCACAGATGTTCCAGTATCTTCTTTAGACTTATTCTTGTCTAAATCATGTTTATATCTTAGCTTTCGTGAAGTTTCCATGTTTCCTTCCACATCTACTGCATCATCTTGAATATTTAGTAAGGTTGCATATCTCATGTATATGACTGTCATTGAAAATTCAGGCTCAAAATCACATGCATAGGTGACTAAATTGGGTCCCCAATTAGGATAACATGTTCCCTAAGTCCTCACATTATGTAGTTTTCATGGATGAACTCTTGGGAGGTTTTGAGGGTGTAGATATTTTTTTATGCCACCTATTACCATGTGAGCCACAAATTTTATTTACCTATATTTCTCCTCTATTTTCTCTATACTAGTACACTTTTTGAATCACCTCAAATGAATCTTCCAATCAAAAGTTATGAAAGTTTTAAGTTAACATACCTTTTTTTTAACCTTGATTTTGAGATTGTCCATCTAGCCAACCTTGTGGCTGATTTAACTTCAAATTTTTTGCACTTGAGTTTGAAATTTAGACCTATAATAGCATGGTGTGTATTCTCTACAATGCCACATGTCTCACTAAATTTTGATATGTCAAAAAAGTTATGATAATTGTTATGAAACAAATCTCCAAAGATAGCATAAGAGACAAGAGTACACACCGTGTACAACAATGTAAACATGGAGCACAACTCCAATATATATACGAAATACAACTTACACAATAAATCCTTAAATAATAGCAAATCCTTCTACAAATAGCCAAAGACATTCCTATAATCATTTCGCATGTTACTCAACAATGACTAAGTTACCTTTATATACACATATCCACTCATTGCACATGAGGCCCCTTCCTTAGGTAGACCCTATTACATATACATTTAGCCCCATATATTCCTCCCTTGGGGTCATATTACATACATTTAACCCCATGTATTCCCCCCTTAGTGCCACATTATATACATTTAAACACATATATGCCTCCCCTTGGGTTATATCATGGTACACTCCATACAAAGGCTTTATTCTCAAAGCTTTGCAGTTAATGACTTTACATGCGATGAAACCAAGTAATAATATTTCCTTATATTCATGCTTTCTTGTTGCCATTGATGATGGTCCATCCATCCAAATTTGGTTATTTTTAGTCTCAAATCTTGGTAATTGGTTGTTGCATAATTTTGATTCCATGTTGTGATTATGAGTTCTCCAATTGGTTGCAGTTTCTGGTCTCTGATAATATCTTGTTGGATAATATATTTTTCATGCTTTGATCCATGAATATTGTCGAGCATTCCATCTTCTTCCTTGATAGTGTCATTTTGTATATTATTTCCTTTCTTGCAAGCTTTCTTGGTAATGAGGATGTCGAAATGATTTCACACTTGATGGTTTATTTCCCTTCTGCACACCTATATTATCAATATTCTTTGCAAAGATAATAGCACCCTCTATCATTTCTGCTTGATCTTTGATCACTATCGATTTTGAGATAATGCCCTCATATTTAACATGTACATCTTCAAGTTGAAGCTCAACTTCTTCGAGTATTTTATAGTCTCCTTCTAGAATCATGTCTTCCTTCTTCTTTTGAAGCTACAAGTGATGTCATTCATCAATTGATGTCCTTCTTCAATTCTAGGTTGCATTTATTCTTTTGCATCATCCATATTTAGAGATTCCTCATCCTTATTGGAAATCTCCTCTCCAAGTCTTTTGGTCGTGTCTTCATCCAAGATCCTTTCTTTTTCTTGAATTTGACCCTGCTTATTTTCTTCTTTCAATCTCTTGACCTCATCCAATAATTTGTTTATGGTTTCTTAATCTACATATTTCTCCATCCTTCTTTTTCAATTATTCCCCTGACACATCATTTTCCCACCTTCCTTCGTTATTCTATTCTTTCTTCAATTTATGAACCTCCTTACTAAGTGCTTCATCAAGGACTTGTAGCTTGGACAAATCCTCACCTTTCTTCTTGAGTTCCTCTTTTGCTTCTTTCAATTCGTCTTGAATTTATTCATTTAATACATTTTTGAGTCCTTGATCCATCTTTTTTAGAAGAGTTCTTCAAATTATTCCCATGTAGCGTATGCTTGAGTATTTATATCAATACTTTTAAACCATTTATAGGCTTCACCATCAAAATTAAGAAGATAAGGTTTTCAAAATTCCCCTTCGCAATCCTTAACCATTCCTTCGGATCAATTCCATCTTATTCTTTATTTCCACTAAACCTAGTTATTGTCATTTTTGTCCTTTTTCTTAATTGAGGTTCAAACACAACTCTCAAGTTCCAACCTGAATATATTGAAAATAGTATCATAAATTTATCATATGATTTTTCAACATATTATCTCGTGTTTAGTCTTTCCAATGGCTTTTGAATCACCTAAACCAGACCTTCCAGTCTCAAACAGTCTAAATACCATCCTAAATTTTCCCCGGGCCAATAGGCCATCCTTTTCCTGCCTTCACGTATTGTAACTTTCTATTTGAAACCATGGCTAACAGGGAGGAGCACTACAGCAAATCTTTACACAGTTGTAAATGACTCTTCAACAAAGGACAAGGAACAATGGCCCAAGCTATGGATAAAATTGAAGAATGGGAAAAAAGGTGGGAGCTCGACTGGGATATGGATATGAAAAATGTGCAAAGATAATTGGACACATGCAAAGAGTAGTTGGGCAAATATAAAACAAAAATTGTCTTGTTAGAAGTGGGAATCGAAGCAACCAACGAGAAGATTGTTGAGCAAGTATAATCAATAAAGGATCTATAGGAAAAAGTGAAAAATCTGTAACTTGATCAATTCTTGGGTTTTCTAGCAATGAAGTATACTCCCTCTCCTACAACATCAAGTGTCTCTATTGACCACTGCCAACAAGTTGCATAGAAGAGAATATAATGGAACAAAAGACAACAAGGAGGGCCATGGATGGACCCTCTTGTGCATCCTCTATTTCTAGGCAATGGAAGAATTGACAATAGGGGCATGGTACCTATAATGCTTAGTCTATTTTCTCATGTTTTTTAAGACTTTCTTAGTTTTCGACCAATTTTTAAGGCTTTTTACAAGCCAAGTAGTGAACGACATGAACTAAATTTTGAATTTCAAACATGTAGACAATCATCATATAGGAACTATGATGAAGTTCATGGATCAAATATGGACTATATATTTCCTTTCGTATTAAGAGGTTGGACGGTTTGGTCGCAACCCTCTCCTTTTTCTGATTAATACAAATAGTATTTGTTTATGTTATATATAAAATGTCATGTAATCCCAACACTTTAGAAAAAAATATGGTTTATTTTTCATGGTTTTTTTAAACACATAAAATATATTTATTTCAAATGTTGAAAATATAAATACTTGTTGATAATCATCTCAGGAAAAACATTAAAAAAAAAATACCAGAAGCATTGCTTAATCAATGTTAGGATGTTAACCCTGGATGCGGGTGTCAGTATTGAACTGGCCATGGAAAGGAGCACCACCCGCCCACTTGGAAGTGGATCTCTGTCAACGCCCTTCCCTTGGAAATGTCTTTAAGAAGGTGTCATGTTCTGAACTAGCTGGAATCCCCGCGCGTGGTTGGTTTAATTCCTATCACGCTCTGGTGGTTGGCATTCATGTCAGCTCGTTTGTCTACGTCCCATCTCCATTACTAGATCCACCTTTCCATAATTCTCTCTCATGTGAGGCTTGTACACTTCCTCTCCAAGGTTCTGTATATGATATATCCTCTACATGCTCTGGTTGTTATCACCTGCTTCTATTATTCTTTGCCTACTCCGACCGCTGAAAGCTCTGCTCCGTCTCCGTTCTCCTACGAACTTGCTGATAACGCCATGAATCGTCCGCATGGTACCTCTAGGCGTGGTGTTGGTCATGGCGTCGACAGGATTTACACTTCCGCGGATAAATATAAGAAAGTCATCAACAGCTATGATGATAATGTCATTGTTCCTGTTCGCAGGCTGGTCAATGAATGGGAAGCGAACAACGTCTCTGAGATTCTTGCCTTTGGTAACCAAGGTAATCAAATCAATTACTATTGTTTGATGAAGAATGTGTTGGGTACCCTGTTTGAGGAAATGCTGGCTAACTAGAACATGGCCAAGGTCTCTATAATGGACACCAGGACTCACATGGCCCACCTGGATGAAATGCTCGTTGTTGTGGAATCCAACTTGGATGGAGGTAAATACTCTTTCCTTCACAATTCTGCTCCTCCCCATGAATCTGGTCCTGAAGCTCGCACAGAGGGATCGGTTGGTAAAGTTAACATTCAGGTTGATGGCGTCGCCACTGCAATTGATGCCCAGGCTATGGACAACTCTCTGCATGAGTCCCTTGGCATAGCTGCTGCAGAAGTCTCTACTCCTGTTCGGGGCTCCACTTTGGGTTCGGGTTCTCTTGTTGCAGTCGTCTTACAGGGGGGGCCTCCCCCTTGGACCTCCTTCCCTATACCCTTGACTAACGACTCTCTGCACTACAAAATGGTAAGGAAGTCTGAAGATGATGTTGTTACTCCACGCAAGACAGAGCCTCTACCTCTCAAACTCTCAGTTCGGAGCTGGGATGAGGACTTCTTCGGTAGTTTCCCCATAATTGAAGACAAGCCTAGTCCCCAGAATGTTGATGTTAGCACCTAGAGCTTCTCCAAGAGATCCCAGCTCCTCTTTTTGCGGTTAGCGTATCAGGTTTCCTTGTTTTGGCTTAATGGTTCACTGTTATGCTCTAGTTTGTTTATCTGAACTGGTTCAGTCCATGTTTTTAATGGTCATTTGTAATTATGTCAATGAATCTCAGCCCATAGGTGGGAAGGTCTACAGAGGCCTTTTTTTGAACTTTCTGCTTTACGAGAAGCTTCAGAATGCTCTCAGATCTACAGACTCTCCTGTGCATGTAACTTTTTTTGCACTATAATATAATTTCTCTATGCAATTTACAAAAAAAAATGTTAGGATGTTAAAATGACCTTTTAAAAATTTATTAGGAATAACGGATATCAAATAATTATATATAGTGACGTCAATTAATCTAAATGTCTTCACTGACATCAATTAATTGACATTATCGAAGGTAAAAAAAAAATTAGAAAAAAAAATATAAATTCCATGAAATTTAAATGAAAATTGATGTTGAAACCATTTTTTTTCTTCAAAAGGTGATTCAGATATTGAAATTGGACCCCAAATGTAGAAGCTCCCATCACCCAAGGACCAAGTCATTAAAACTATTAGATTCCTTGTAGTTGTTGGTAGTCTATGAAAGATGCAAAACCTCCTAAAGCGTAAAAGCTTCTTAACGCCAGTAATAATTCTAAAATGCCCACAAATATTTGAAATCCCACATTTTGAAAATAATAATATATTTGATAGATGATGATCTTTACATTACAATGAATGGACCACTTAAATATAGCTTGGGCACCTTTATTGAGGAGTCGCATCTCCTCAATAATTATAAACAATATTTATTATTAGTAATTATTTTAATTTATTATTATATATTTTTTTTATTTTATGTTTGTAACATTGCCTTCCCCTTAAGGGAAGTTGTGTTTAGTGAAGGACTTATCAGTTATTTTTGTCTGTAACATCTTCTCATGCCCCTCTGAAACTGTAACTCCAATACTTGATGAACATGGCGATATAATTTTCGAATCCCTGAACTGAAAAGTCGCATTTCCTGGGAAGTGATCCATCCGAGATTTACCTTCATCGGAGTTGAATGTTGGTCACCTTGTTGGGTAAATCCTCCTATTTTTTGTTTAGGTTGTATATTTTTGTTCCTTTGCATATTAAATCATAACTTCTTTGTTTATGTTCATTTTGGCCCTATTGTTGGTCAAAATGACTTTTATAATCGGGGTGTCGATAAGGAGTTTCTATTGTTCATTTTTCTGGTGGATTGACTTCTTTTTGAACTATGATGAGGACCGAATTTGTTTTTGTTTCTTCTTCCTCAACTTGAATTTGATTTCCGGAGAGTCTAGATGCTTCCTTCTGGATTTGTGCACTCTGAATCTTCTCTAACCTTTCATCTTGTGACTTTTTTTCCTCTTTTAACTTCTTGATTTGTTCCTCTAGTTCTTGATTAAAATTTCTCAGGTATTGGTTTTCTTCCTCTTTATCCAGTATTTTTCCTTCGGTATCTTTGTTTGATTGTTTTGTCCTCTTAGTACTTTTTAACTTCCTAATTTTTCTAATTAATGTCTTGTTATGGTTTCTTAACCGATATGTTTCTTCAATTTTATTTGATAACGTGCTTTTGACAGCTGTAATCTCCAATTTGTGCGTCTTTTTAGTGTCGTTCTCTTTCCGTTGGAGTTCACTAATCTATTGTTGAAGGCGACAATTCTCGGCTTCTTGACTTTCTAACTTTCTCCGGACTTGCGTCAATTCAGCATCTTTGTCCATGATAAGCTTGTTTAGATGCTTGATTTCTTCTCTTAAATCGTTATTGCTTGTATATGGTGATTCTTCGTCATTTTTTGACTTTCTGATTTGGTCTTCAAGCTTTGATTATGAGTTTCTAAATGTGATATTTTCTCATCTTTGTCTAATAACATTTTCTTGAATTCTTTATTAGCTTTTTCTAACTCATATTTTTCAACTTTCAAGCGTTGATTCTCCTGTTCTTCTGAATGAGTAAGCAAATTTTGCTTCCTAATCTCGAATTGAAGATCTTTATTGGTCACTTTATATTGCTCTAATTCATCCAATTCTGCTTGTAGCTTTGGTTCCAATTTTGATTTTGAATTCGCCATAAGTCGATTTCTTAGACGATAACTTGGTCTTCTTTTGACTTCAAATTCTTCAATGATAATGGTCTTCAACTTAAAAATAAATTATTCTTTGGACTTGAATTTATGTCTTCTTATTTGATCTTCAATTTCAAGGGTAATAATCTTCAATAATTAAATTTTCCCCATAATGTAATGAACAAAATATATAATAAATAATATTCAATATGATTCTTCTTATAAAAAATCTTCTTTTGATGCTCTTCTAATCTTATTCTCCCCTTATTTTTTTTAAAATGGTGTAGAATGGGTGGTTGGGAGGAATGATTGTTACCTTCCCCGCCCAGGTTCAAATCTTGCTTTTTATTTGTTGTTGGAGAATAAACCCAAACCCACTTATTAAGAAACCACTTTTCCTCCCACTTATTAAGAAACCATGTGTGGTTTTACTTCTTTACTTTTACTTTTTTTCTTTTTATTTTTAGGACAAGGTAAAAACCCGTAGACGATAACTTCGCTCTGATACCAATGAAGCGTAAAAGATTCTTAACTCCAGTAATAATTCTAAAATGCCCACAAATATTCAAAATCCCACGGTTTGATAATAATAATATATTTGATAGATGATGATCTTTACATTACAATGAATGGCCCGCTTAAATATAGCTTGGGCACCTTTATTGAGGAGTCGCATCTCCTCAATAATTATAAACGGTATTTATTATTAGTAATTATTGTAATTTATTATTATATATTTTATTATTTTATGTTTGTAACACCTCCTTAGTATCGTTAAGGACAACTTGTCCATTAAGCCAACTGCGTGAGGCAACAAGTTGAACAACTCTACTCACAATAACAATACACAGTCAAAGTTATGTTCCTTGTTCTACTGCATCCATACAATTGAACTAGTTTACAACAATATGGCAAGAGCAAGCTACAACCTAGGTTCTATAAGTAATATAGGATGCAAGCAAAGGCTAGAGAGGTTGTCTATGTTCTATACATACCTAACCAGGGATGACTCCATGATGTGTTTTATGTCTCATGTTTAAAGTAAAAGATCAATTATGAAGTGGTGACTTGCATAAAGATTCCACTAGCAGACAAGGAACATAAACTCATTTTTTATCCCAAGGCTATATGGACATAAGGGTGAGAAATAATTGTAAAAGGCATATTTATTATTATAATATCAAGTGGAAGGTATTTCTAGAAGAGAAGCAACGTAGCAGCTTGATGGAATTTTTGGAGATCACCCAAATTTGTAAATGTTATAATGTGTCAATATCTAAGGCACCCATTGACTAAGAAGAACACAAATAATAAATTTCCCTTTCTCCTTTTATGTTTTAGATATACTTATGTTTTAGTTCATTTGTTTGGAGTGGTACTTTTTGAAATATGTAGTTTGAGATTCCAATTTCGTTATCTATTCTTATAGAGATTTAGGTTATAAAGTGTACCCTATTTTCTTCATAGACATTTATAAAATAACACTTTAAAGGCCAAAATATCGGGTTTTCCACCACAGTTGGAAAATATGATACCAATGTTTCTGATTTTTAAAGCTATTATACAACATACTTTGGACATTTCTTGGGGTGAGAAAACATCTTTTCAATTTTCCAGTATTAGTCCTCGTTGCTTGAATTTTTAGCTATAAGGGAAAAACTAATTTTAAGAGGAAGAGCATGTGGTCTACCTAACCACAACATATTTAGTGGGTATAAGGCACTATGTACATGATACATGTTTTGTGCACACTTGATTTTGTTATCATATTATATTTGTAAAATGACTTATTTATGTGGTATAGGCTTAATGACTCTTATTAGTGACTTGAGCATTAAGTTAGGGTTTCTCTATTGTTATAAATGAGGATCTTCGACCTCTTTTATATACATTGTTGTTTGTCTCTTGATGTTTATTGGAGACACACTCCTCCATTATATAATATTTATAGGTGTGATCCGCCCCTTGGCATGTAGGTGGCCCCATTGTTTCTTGATTATTTTCTATTATCATTGTTCTATTTTTAGTTTGTTGTAGAATGGGTTCCAATTTGGTCGCAGAACCACCGCAAAATGGGACTTACTATTTAATTTATACTTGTTCCCTCTCTATGATTTCAGTTAAGGCAATGTTCACTACAATGAACACAAATGGAAAATGGAAAACTTAGAATTACTTCGAAACTAGGTCATATGGAATTGTATGATCAAAACCTTCCCCATCCTATATCTCCCTTGCAAAATAAGCACCTTTGGTTACTTGGTACAAAGTAGTTCAATCTCACCCCATTATAGCTTTGTTTAGAATGAAGACATGCTTTCCTTTAGTAGAGGTTTCTAGAGAAGAGATGCATTGCGTACATCCACCCCTTCTCCTCATGAATGCCACCCCATGTCCTTCATGCCCACTAAAAGGATGGATTTGCATCCTTATTCATGTTCTTATTGGTTTGGTTCTCATGCCATGATTACCTAGCTTTCTTATCCATGCTTCCAATTTAAAAATCACTTTCTCTATAGGGGTTCATTAAAACGTGAGATAAGGTGATGGATGCATATTTATGCTTCAGTTCCCAGATCTTGATAGGATTGTTATAAGTCACATGAGTCGCATGTTACTTAGATTGATGATTGTTAGGAATCACTCAATACTCTAGATCCCCTTCACTTTCATGTATGGGTCCTCTACCTCCATCCCCACTATCCATGTTTAAATTCATCCAGCAACTCATCCTACACCTTTCATAGTCCAGTTGAATCCCATGATTAGCATTCCCATGTATTTGCATATCATGTAAAAGTAAAGCCTCACAATCCCATTTTAATATTCTTAGTTCCTCCCATTTCTGTGCTATATCACAATCCCAAATTTCCACTCCCTCATTCACCATTATATATGAAAACTCGTTACATGAGCATACAATATGCTTGAAAACTACCATGTGGAATTATTTGAGAAGAATATGAATATTCACCAAGGTTAGAAAGAAATACCAATTCTCAGCAATGTGAAGAGTTTGATAAACCCGTGTAAGAAAAAACAATTCCAAATAGAATCTAACGCACAAGAATCAATGGCTTACACACATTGTACATAGAGATTTACCTTTGAAATACAAAATTGGGAAAACCAACCTACCTGAGAGTTTCTCCACTCTCTATCTCATTGCATTCTCTTTTATGTTTACAATACAATATTATAGCATCCAAAACACTAATCCATTAACTCATATTAGATAAACACCCTAATTCCTTAACCCAAATTATTTTACAATGGGTGGAAAAAACATTGGCCAAAAAAGGATGAAGAAAGACAAAAAATGGACCCAAAATTTTCTTTCAGATCTACTACCCCTAAATCTTTAGTGGTAGCTCCATTGTGACCCCCTCCCTCTCCACGCCCCCTAGATGGGGGGGCTAATAAGTCCCCTTGCACGTCGTTTTCTCTAGGAACCTACAAAGAGTACAACACATGTGCAACATTCTCTCACTTGTTTTTCTTCGAAACATGGGGTTAAAGGGGAAGCATTCATGAAATTGATTGCTAAGGGAAACAATGCCCATTAATTCTCTACACCAAGAGAACCTTTCAATACTAATAGACTTTGTCAATGAATCTGCAACATTCTTCAAGGTATCGATTGTTTGCAATAATACTTTGTCATGTTCAACCATGTCTCTAACAAAATGGTACTATACATCAATATGCTTTGCCTTGGAAGGATAAGTAGGGTTATTTTTGAGAAAAACTGCATTTGAGCTATTACAGCTTGCTCTTGTTTCTTTCTAAACAAAATTAATACCTAAACACAATCTTTGCAACCATATTGATTCCTTACTTCCATGAGTGGTTGCCATGTATTCAAACTCATCACTTCCCCTCGGAAGGACCCTCGATCTGAAGAACACCAAGCTTCTATGCAACAAGACCCTATCTCTTACTCATCCAATTGATTGCTCCACCAAATAAGTAAAAAACATAGACACTTATAGATCTTCCATGGTAAATATATCTAGCCCAGTTTGCATCAACAAAGGCATTTGTATCTATATCCATGTGAGGTCCAGGTCTTCCTTGGTAGTAGATTGGATAATTTGAAGTGCCACGTAAATATCTGAAGGCCATGTTAATTGTTGTCCAATGTTCCTTCTAGTTTTCACATATACCTGCTCAAAATTCCCACTCCATAGGAAATGTTTGGTTTAGTACATACCATAGCATACATCAGGATTCCAACAACACTAGCATATGGAACATGTGACATGTCTTCTACCTCTTCTTTAATATTGGGACATTGATCTGCAAATAACTTTGCACCTACATGAATAGGGAATTCTATTAGTTTATATTTCTACATATTAAATATCTGCAATATTGTCTCAACATATTTCCTCTGACTCAACCAAAGTATTCTATTGCCCCAAATTCTTTTAATTTTCGTGCCTAAAATAAAATTTGCAGCGTCAGGATCTTTCATATAAAACTTAGAAGACAATTGGGCGTTGACATCCATGATGGTTTCCCTATTGTTTTCAATCAATAACATATCATCGACATACAAAACCACATAAATAAAATGATCACAAACTTTCTTGGAATACACAAAGTGATCAATGTTGCTTCTTGAGAAACCAAGTCCCAATATACAAGTATAAAACTTTAAATACCACATTCTTGGTAAATTGTTTTAATCTATGTAGGGACTTCTTCAACTTCCAAACCAACTCCTTCATTCCCTTCACTGTAAAACCTTATGGTTGTTTCATGTAAATAAATTCTTTGTGATCACCATGCAGAAATTATGTCTTCACATCCATCTGCTCTACTTTAATATCAAAAGCAACAACAATAGAAAAAAGAAATCTAATAGAAGGTAATTTAGCAACAAGAGGAAAATATCAATAAAATCAATTCCCTCCACCTAGGAATATCCCTTAGCTACTAGGCAAGATTTGTACATCCCCATCTTGCATTCTACATTCAACTTCTTCTTAAACACCCATTTGATACCAATAGGTTTTCTTCCAATCGACAACTCAACATTTCCATTTTCAATGAAATTTTTGTTTGAATTATATTTACATGAACAATTAGTTAAGTATAAGAAGAATTAGTTTGTGTTTGAAAGAGACTCTCCAAGGCCGACGAATATTGCTATATTCTCCCCAAAAGGTTGATGGCATCTCTCTCAAATAAAAACTTTATTACTAAGAATTCATCAATGTGTGTATTACTATGAAAATTTATATTTTATGTGGTGTTGGATTCTACACTTCAAATATATGCAAAACTGTGGAAGTGTATACTTTTAAGGTCTATTTTAATTACTCATAATATCTAAAGCATTCACAAATATTTTAACCTTCACAATTATACTATTCATATATATTAAAGCATTAGGAACATCCATATGATCGTCTATAACAAGTGAATTGTCCACAACAAGTAGATTGCAGTCTGTCATCTTGGTCACCCCTATGAGGGAGCATGACACAGTTGACTAATTAATTTGGTCACCCCTATTAGGGAGCACACACCACACAATTGATTAATTAATTTGAGTTATATAACCCCTTTCTACATTAAATGGATTTATTACACTAACCAACATGTATGATTATATTCATTTAGAATATAAGATTGGCAATACACGTAGCCATGAACAACAATAGGCTGAGGAGGATGGTGAGAGAAGTGGTTTTCTACATTTATTTTATTTCCAAGGAATTTAAGAGAACCCACTATATGCTCATGTCTTCTATGATTTATTTTTTATTATATTTCTTATGTATTTAATTATAATGTTTATTTATTTATTTCTTATCACATTTTTTATATTATTAATAGACATTTATATTTAATTCCCATTATTGATTATCATCATATAGATAATTAGAAAATTAAAAAATATTTATCATCAATTACACAAATAAAAATCACTCTTTATAGATACAATCTCTTTATATATCGCATTTGTGTACATGTACAGGGCTAGGCTCTCTGTATATTCATTATTGTTATTATTTTTTATAAATATCTCGAGGGACACTATCTTTGGTGTTAGTGATAGTTCTTATTTTTTAGATTTTCATTGAATGACTTTTATGTGAACTTGTAATAATAAAAGATTTGCTATTTTTTGTGTTGGATATTCTTATTGGACTAACTCTTCTTGTCAAAGAATAAATGAAATATGTGCAGGTAGTTGTTTTTTTTTAACATAAACGGTTGATCAACTTTTATATAAAATGTGAGACAGAGTTTACATAGAAGTTGCAAAGGGTTGCTCACTTAAAAATTGAGCCGAGCCTGCAAAATGAATTTCTTTTGTTCGATACTGCTTAAGGAAAAATGTTATTCTAGGGAGCTTAAAGCTCATTACAAACTGGCCTAGGAGAAGAACATAGGAACATAGCATTGTAGTAAGCAAGACTTGAAATAGAAAAAAGACCTACACATCTGGAATGATGAGTTTCAAAGGACCTTACAAAAATCTAGAGAACATAAAAAAGAAGACTGTGATTCAGAGTTACAGGTGTTTTCCGCTGGATTCTGCAGCGTGGTTGGTGAGGTGATTGTTCATTTCTTCGAGCATTGCAGCCACCTTCTTTGTTGTATCATGAACTGCCAGTATCCTAGCGTCCAAGTTTTCCAGCTTCACTTCCACCAGAACTGTTACCTGCCCAGTTATATTTGCCTTAAGACTGTGAACTTCCACATTTGTTGTGTTCACCAGAGCGAAGAGGTGAACGAAAGATTTCTTCAGTTCGTAATTCTCATTGCCAATAGTGCAGAGCTGTGCTTCCAAATCATTCAGGTAAGTTTGAAACTCTGACGAGAGATTATCAAAACCCATTCCATCATTTGTCCCGTGCAGGCCCTGCCCCATAAATTTACGTTTTCTCGACTTTTGATTAGAGAGATGTTCGTTGCTGGACTCCGGTCCATTTGATTTCAGTTCCAATTTGGCAGAAAACTTATGCCCATGTGCAATGACATGCTTCTCGCAGAGGACCGAGGGGGAGTTGTTCGCCATACTATCTTCTCTGTTGCACTTCCTATACCAAATTCTGCTGCACAACCTGTCTTCCCTGTTATGCTTCCTAAACCAAATTCCGTTGCACTTGCTGCAGTCGTTGAGACAGAGTTCGAATAAGGGGAGGTTTGCATCTCTTCCAAGCTTAGAGCCAGCACTGCCATGAAGGATGTGTGCATTAACTGAGGCCATGTGGGTTACGTGTGCCTTCATCAACCAAAGGACTAAAAAGGCCTCCTCGGATTGCTCGCTGAGTGTCACCTACCAAAATTTGGAGACTATTTATTTTTATTTTAAAATACATTATGTTAAATTTTAATTACAAAGTTTTGTAATTATGACCAAATTTGGTCAAGGATGATTGTAATGACTTATTATTATTATTTAATAAATTAAACAGGAGACAAACACCCAAGGAAACTGTTAAATGAGTGTTCACTGACCCACTAGGAGGAATGAAAGCTGTTAGAAGGCATGGGACAGATGGCAGCATTTTCACTCCACCACTAGCTATTGGTTATGGGACAAATGCCCCTAAATTTGTGGCATTATCCCCCAGGTGGGTGGAAGAGAGCAGTCAGCTCATTAATGACCAGTTAACTACAAAAAGGCCTAGGCAACCTAGATAAGGCAATTCGAATTGAGCAGGCAGCTCCCACAATATTTTTTGTAGAAATATTTCCTCAAGTGTATCAGGTGATCATTGAGAGATTCGAATAGGGAGGCTATGTGAGAGTGCATTGTGAGTCTGCTAGTATTATGAGAAGGAAACCAGAGGTGTTGGTGCAAGTCTCTTTGACTGCTGAGTCTTTATGACTGGAAAATCTATATCTTACTACAAGTTGATGAACTAAGCTTCTACAGACTCTTCTTCTTCCTGGTGGTTCAGTGAACAGGCTCGAGGGTCGTAAGGCAAGTAATTTGGCTGTCTTCAGGAATAGGTTGGGTGTAACATGTTCCTTGGGTTGTTTGTTTCTCCTACAGTCAACCAGGTTCTATTGTTCCGACTTATTGTTTACAGTTAAATGATTTTCTGCATGGTAGAACTAATATTTACAGTTATACAGAAGAAACTATTTTACTTACTGATTTAAAGATGATATGTTTTAAGGATTATTAGGTAAATTAGATGAATGATTAAATTATTTTCTGTATTTTTCCCATACTGTTATCTGTATAGTACTCTAGTACAAAAAAGTAAAATTAATAGAGATAAGTGATAGGCAGAATTCCATTTGAATGAATAGATAAACACAGTAGTATTTCTTTTAAATTCTGCCACTTCAATCATTTCTAAAACTCAAGAAATAGTACAACATAGTTTAAACAGATGTATAGTATTCCTCTATTTCATAATAAAAGAAGAACACTTTTATTTATGCACAGATCTATATTTTCAAATTCAAATCTATCTATTTTCGAATAGTAACAATATGCATTTCAATATTATATATTCAATGTTTTCAATCATTAAATATAGATACTTTCACTAT
Source organism: Larix kaempferi (assembly GCA_027924585.1). Classification (NCBI taxonomy): domain Eukaryota; kingdom Viridiplantae; phylum Streptophyta; class Pinopsida; order Pinales; family Pinaceae; genus Larix; species Larix kaempferi. The sequence continues at coordinate 24,324,609 of BSBM01000361.1, forward strand.
AGAATCAAACCCTAACAAGAATTTTACATAGTGTCGAAACCTTTAGAGACACAAGTTAAGGCCCAGTTCTCGGGTTCAAATTCTCAGTACACTCAAGGTTGCCAACGAAACCTACAGGGTAGGGTTTCATTCATTGAAACAAAATCGAACCTTGTGGCACATAGCCATTTTTTATAACAGACCAAACTTTACCACATCATTATTTCAAACTTGAATTTCAAAAATGATACGAAGTACAGGGTCTATCTACCAACAGACTTACAACCTACTACTCTCAACCAGAGACAACGATCGTTACCAAATCAACAGTTTATACAAACGATTTCTCAAACCACTATTTAAACAAAACTATAATATTTCAGTACAAATGAGCCATTGTTTTACAGAAGCAACTGAACCCTCGGCTCTATGAATTTTTTGTGTTCAAAACTATAATAAAAATTCAATAGAGTTTACATTGGAGACCTTTCAAGGTTCCAAATTTTACACAGGGTCTTTCCCTTATCAACCGGAAACACTAAAACAAGTTCAAATAATTTTTAAACAACGCAGCAAGTCATTACAGAGCCGAATAGCAACTAAATACTGAGGGTTTATCCTCTTTACAGTATTGTTCAAAATAAAACATTAAAACTCGGCCATTACTCCGAACAGGGTTGTATTTCCAACTCTCGTCATACTGTAATCACCAGCTAAACCATGCCAAAGGCACCTACGAGGTTTCAAGAACCACCGAGGCTTACTGGGAAGTAGTTGTAGCATCCCCATTCCAAGTTTTGTTCATGGAAATCCTCCAACGCAGTATCACCTGTCAGTGACAGTTTAAAAAGGGTTAAAACAAGAAAAACGCAGGAATAACTTAAAAGTACAGTATTATTACCACTATCAAAGAAAAACTTACCTTAGAGTCGCAGCTCCTGGACTTAGACACTCCACACCAACAAAACGATGAAGCCTGATAGCAAGTGCAGCAAATACGAGTTCAAACTCAGAAGACCATTATTGAATAGGAGAATTGAACTCCAATTCGGCTTACACTCAAACAAACTGGCAGAAGAACCTCTTCACAATTTCAATGGCTGAGTCGTGGCTCTAGTTCACCAGGATCATAAGCCTGTAACATATAAACTCTATCTCACAGGTCTAAGGTTCGAAACCGAGGAAGAATTCATCCTCATATTAAAACTCTAAACCCTACATTGCAGCAACACAGTCGGCTCTTCAAACCTTACCACTAGACACGAAATGAATGCCAGGAAACAATTCTTGGTTACTTACCAACGAAAGACTAGGGTTTCATTCCAAGCCCTAGATCTTGTAAAGATCAACGGTGGAATAGCTGCCAGTTGGCCACGCAGAGTTTCGAGAGATCATTGCAATTAATACTACATTGATTGTTGCATCTACCAAGTTGCCAAATCAGCAGACCGAGGGCTAGTGCATGGTACAGCTCATCATTATATGGTGTTGATTGTAAATTCAATCACGTGAAGACCATCCAACCAAGCTTTCCACTTCACTTAACAGTTGAGTGACGTTAATGCTGAGACTAGAAATCGACAGTTTGGAAGCATGCCAAGTACCAAACTTTAATACCCTGTCACAATCGTATTCATTGCAAGGTTTAGATTCGTAGATCACAATTCATAATAGTTCCTAAGGTTTATACCAGGCATCGTGATAATAATATCACATGCTAATGTATGTGCATGAATGCATAGTCACTATAGAATATTTATATTTCATTTCTATAGCTTATGTATAGTCATATAGGGTAAAGTTTATATATTTCATATATTAACCATATATTGTTAATCAATTGATGAAAGTAAGACTATAGGTATAGTTTAAGATTCTATTAATGCACTATATAATGATAGTTCATAGCATAAGCACTATATTCACTATGTATTTCATATATTAGCTATGTATTGTTAAACAATTGATAAATGTGAGACTTTAGGATAGTCTAAAGTTCTGTTGGTGTACAATCTAATGTTAGTTCATTTTGCAATAAGCATAAGCACTATATTCGCAAGATGTCAATAATGTGACAAATGGACAAAAGTATCACCACTTGATGTTAATGACAATAGTCATAATAGGATGATTTTCGTAGATAATAATTATAGCAATGTAAAAACAAAATGACGACGTGATTTTAATAACACTGAAAATTTTGTAAACCAGCTCAAAAACGAGAATTGAAACCAAAAATATCCATACCTCCAATAACTTGTTATGCAAGGAAGTACTTAGTATTTATCATATTACATTGACGATGAATTGAAAGACACATGTACTCTCAACTCATGTTTGTTATAGAATTGCTTACCTGCATTTTGCACATGGAAACAGGATTCAAATGCCTTAGCTAAACGTAGCTAAGTAAACCCCAGGCTACCTCGTAGGACCCCTTCGTCATCATGCAAAACAAACTGTCAGCACATTACCAAGAAAATTATAATAATACAAACCTATGTACAGCATATAGTTACTTTTAGAACTAAAGCATATCTGAAGATTGTATTCTGGTGTTATGATCATAAAATATCTTTCGTTACAGTGATTAGCATCCATTTAGTCTGCAATAGCATTTACAACTAGCATCATATTTTGTTTTGAGAAATTCGACGTGTCGTCGTTGTTAATTATCTTAGTTAAAAGATTTAACTATTCTTATATGTTCCGCATTAACAAATTCATTAATTATTGTTATTTTTTAAATTTTAAATTTTCGGTATTTACGGGATGTTACACTAAGTTTGACAATAAGGAGCCCAAATTTTTTTTGAAGTTGATATAGTTCTAAAGCCACACCAACTTCTAAGACAATATTGTGTAAGCACATCAAGTGAGGGAAATTAAGGGACGCATGCAAGTTCCTGGTCTTGCTAGTCACAAACCATGACCCCACAGGCTAGTTTAACGTCGATGTTTGCCATGTTGTCTACAAAGTTGTTGTTGGTTTTGAGAATATGCAAAATATTGATAGTTTTGTACTCTTTAGCAATGTTATTTAGCAAATGGTGCATCTTTGTGTCTGATATCTTCCTGGATTTAGCCAAAATCCTAGCTTCCCTGATGATTAACATCGAGTCACCAAGGACAACCAGCTCCTCAATACCCTTTCTTCTGGTGAGTTCCAGCCCTTTAATCAAAGCGAGCCATTCAACTCCATTATTGGTCTGTCTTCCTAATCCCCATGTGTAATCTTTCATTTTTGTTCCATCAGAGTCATAGAGGACTCCACTCGCTCCTGCTAGCCCAGGGTTGCCTTTCGAGGCGCCATCAAAGAAAAGAGAGATGCTTCCGAGATTGTTTTTCCAAACCTGAAAGGAATCTTCGTTCATTCTGACATGCCATTGCTTTTGATTTGGACTTCTTGCATTCTGAAGATGAACATTGTTAGGAACTGGAGATAAGAAGTCAACGGCCCAAATTTTTTCTTTAGTGGTCAAATTTTCCTTGGTGATGTTCTTCATGCCTTTGGAGATCAGAGATTCAATCCAAAGGGATTTGGAATATGCTAGAGTTTTGATCGGGGTGGATCTTTCTTCATCAAAGATTTCTTTATTGCGCGCATTCCAAATCTTCCAGCAGATGAGTTTTGGAAGTGCCTCCCATGCTCTTTGTAGATCTGGTTTTTTTTATAGTGTGCCCTGATAGTAATCCTTCTAGCAGGTGAATAAATCGTGCCACTCAGTGGGCAGGATCAGGTTGAAAGGTAAGTCTTGGTATGCTCTATTCCAGACTTCTTTTGAAAACTTACAGTCGAGGAAAAGGTGATCAAGAGTTTCTTCATTTTCTTTGCATAAAATACACCTCGCAGGTCCTTCAATAACCCTTTTCTTGAGATTTTCTGCGGTGAGAGTTTTGCAGTGTGCAAGGGTCCAGGAAAATGTGTTGATTTTTGGGAGCCCATCCTTACTCCAAATTGCTTTCCATTTGTTACATCTGCTCCTACAATGCTTGTTGCTATCGACCAGCTAGTAACCATCTTTGACCTTATAATGACCAAGCTTTCCCCACCCGTGTTTATCAGCAAGCTTTCGGTGAACGGGGGTAGCTCCATGTAGATTAGACAGAAGGAGATTGTAGTCTGAGTTGAGATTCTCTGGTATCTCGAGTTCTTTCCAACCTGCCCAGCGACCCCGGCAAGTCCATGAGGATAGGTCGAAAAGAGTGCATATATTTTCATTATCCATCCAGCTCTTAAGATCGGCGAAGGCCTGCGAGGAAAGTGGTGGATGGGCTTCACTGAACTTGTCATTCCAAATATTGATGAGCTTTCCATTTCCCGGGATCCAGAATAGATGGTTCTGAATAATAGAGGTCACTTCTTGGCAAAGAGTCCAAATAGGGGAGTCAGAGTTGTTCTGCCCAATACTATCAACACATCTTTTCCTGCTGCCTTGCATGTATTTTTTGCGAAGAACATCTTTCCACCATGCTTTCTTGTTAGAGATCGTGAACCAGAGAATTTTGGCACCCAACACTAAGTTCATAGTCGCTGGGTCCTTGACCCCAGCTCCCCCGAGGATTTTTGGGCTGCAAACTAACTCCCATCTAATTAAATGAAATTTCTTTGAATTGTTGGTCTTACCTCCCTGCCAAAAAAACGTTTTTAACTCTTTTGTGATTTCCATGATCACTGTTTTGGGGGCTAAGGGAATGGAGCAGGTGTACAGAGGATATGCAGAAAGGATAGAGTTGATGAGCACAATATTTTATGTCAGATTTAGCCAGCTTGAACCCCAAGAGGTTATCTTTTTCTTTTCTTTTTTCAATCAGTCTGCGTCAGTACACTACTCTTTTCTTCCCCTTGAAGATCGGGATGCCAAGATAATGTTAAATTTTCAGAATTTACTTCAATCTGATCTAGGATCTTCACTGAGAGAACAACATGTACAGCATAGCTACAGCATATCAATCATGGAGACAATAATGCAAGCACACAAGAGACACAAAGATTTACTTGGGGAAAACCATAAAGGTGAAAAACCCCAATAACTTCCTCAGAGATAGATAGAGCAATGATACAACCAACCAAGAGAGATAGCCATAACCTAGCAGCAGATCCTCCTCCTCCATAAGTGCGCCAATCCTCCTTGAGTGCATGTGTGAGAAGTGAATGAGCAAATAGAGTGCCTCCCGCACTCTATTTATACTTGACTTGACTTGCCTTTTTACCTAACTCATGTAGGCTCGAACTTTACCACATAACATAATGCTGAGTGGGCCGACCCCCAATAGGGTGGTCTAATAACCCTTTGACCCACATGGCCGACCCCCAATAGGGTGGTCTAATAACCCTTTGACCCACATGACTTATACAGGGCTGACCCCAAATAAGGTGGTCTAATAACCCATCAAGTATAAGTTACGACACTTACAATATAAATGACAACACTTCCTTATAGAGGAATAATACCATCTCTATAGGAATACAATATACATATATGTGAAATACATTCCGAAGTTACATATACATCAACACTCCCTCTTAACTAGGAAGGTATTTCTCAGCACAGTTCTTCTAGCACAAGTCATCTTCTATGGATCATCGTCACTAGATAATCGTCATCGAGTCATCATCATCGTCACTGCTGCTGCTATCTCAATCAATCTCTGAATCTACTTGTCATAGGAAGTTCTACAGAGCCAGTCCTTTTTCATACTGGATGTAGGCCCACCACCTGCAGGTCTTCGTCATCACTGGCCATACTGTGGAATCCTCAGGACTTATTACGTGCGTCACAAAACCTCGAAAGAGCATCCCAGGATGTTACGGGTACACAACTCCGACCTGTAGGATCTCCCAGGGCGCTATTACATGTGACCCCACCACAAAACCTCGCAAGAGCATCTCAGGATGTTACGGGTACACAACTCCGACCTGAAATCTCCCAGGGCACAAATTACATGTGGTCCACCACAAAACCTCGCAAGAGAATCTCAGGATGTTACGGGTACACAACTCCGACCTGAAATCTCCCAGGGCGCTATTACATGTGGTCATGGAAAAACCTCGAAAGAGCATCTCAGGATGTTACGGGTACACAACTCCGACCTGAAATCTCCCAGGGCCCAAATTACATGCCATAGGACAAAACCTCGCAAGAGCATCTCAGGATGTTACGGGTACACAACTCCGACCTGAGATCTCCCAGGGCGCTATTACATGTCCTCCCAGAGCAATGTCTCGAAAGAGCATCCCAGGCTGTTACAGGTACACAACTCTGACCTATAGGATCTCCCAGACATGCTCATCTGCACAACCTGATCCACGGCCATAGAGTATCAGCCTGATACTCACCATACATCATCCTGATGTACTCATGATCGTCCTGATCATCATCACTGCAACGTCCTGCTGCATGTCATCTGGAGCAACATCCTGAAGCTCATCATCCATGATCATCCTGATCATCACTGCAACATCCTGCTGCATGTCATCTGGAGCAACATCCTGAAGCTCATCATCCATGATCATCCTGGTCATCACTGCAACATCCTGCTGCATGTCATCTGGAGCAACATCCTGAAGCTCATCATCCATGATCATCCTGATCATCAATGCATCCACCGGATGCATACCTAGTATCTACCTGATACATATCATCATACATGATCCACCTGATCATCAATGCATCCACCTGATGCATACCAAGTATCTACCTGATACATGATACATATCACCATACATGATCCACCTGATCATCAATGCATCCACCTGATGCATACCAAGTATCTACCTGATACATGATATATATCACCATACATGATCCACCTGATTATACAATGTATCCACCTGATACATATACAGATACATGGTCCAAGCATCCAACATGATGCACATACATACATAAATGATCCAACTGATCATATCCAGCATCCAACATGATGCGTACATACATACATAAAAATGATCCAACTGATCATATCCAACATCCAACATGATGCGTACATACATACATAAAAATGATCCAACTGATCATATCCAGCAGAAACCAGAACATCATCCTGATGCCCATTATCCAGCGCTTACATCCACAGCCATGTGAAGGATCCTCCTTCCAACATGCTTGGAATGGCTTCAGCAAATGTGTCCATCACTTCTTCCTCGAAGTGTCCTCGATCTGAAGAACGCCAAGCCTCTCTCTGAAGTACTCGAACTTCACTCTGGCTAGTGGCTTCGTCAGCACATCTGCAATCTGCTCGTCCGTCGCAACATACAGAAGCTTTACAGCTCCTCTCTGCACCATATCCCTGATATAGTGATATTTGATCTCTATGTGTTTCGACCTGTCATGAAACACTGGGTTCTCGGACAGCTTCACACAACTCTGGTTATCACTGAAGATACCAGTAGCCTCCAACGGGAGATCAAATAACTCAGACAGTAGCTTCCGTAGCCATACTGCCTCACAACTAGCTGAACAGGCTGCAACATACTCTGCCTCAGTTGTGCTCAGTGCTACACAGGACTGCTTCCTGCTAAACCAAGAGATCACACCTGATCCCATACTGAAGCAACACCCAGATGTGCTCATCCTATCTGCAGCACTGCCAGCCCAATCTGAATCAACATAACCCTGCAGGTTAAACTTTTGATTCACCTCATACCTGAGCCCATAATCCACTGTACCCTTCAGGTACCTCAGAACATGCTTTACAGTAACCAGGTGAACACTCCTCGGATCCGTCAGGAACTGGCTCAATGTGTTCACAGCAAAGCAAATATCTGGTCTCGTGTTCATCAGGTACATCAAGGACCCAATCATCTGACGATACATGGAGACATCAACCAGCTCAGATGAAGCATCACATAGAAGCTTCATATTCGATGCCATAGGTGTGGCCATAGCCTTGCAGTCCATCATCCCGAACCTCTTCAGGATCTCTACTGCATACTTCCCTTGTCCAAGGAAGATTCCATCACTCTGCCACACCTCCATGCCAAAAACAAATAGTGCATCATTCCCAAGTTCTTCATCTCGAACTCGGTAGTAAGCTTCCGCTGCGTATCGGCAATCAATCTATTTTCACCTGTAACAAACAGGTTATCTGCATACAAAAGTAGTATCACTAGATTTCCTTCCTCAACCTTGTAGAAAAGGTTGGAATTCGCTTTATTCTGGGTAAAGCCCAAACTGGATAGAAAGCTATCTATCCTACCATACCAAGTTTTGCACACATATCTGACTACACCATGCTGTCTTAAAATCCATCTGGTGCATCTTCTATTTCATCACTTTTATATTTCTCAATGCTGCCATCTGCAATATGCTTGATCAGATAGTTCCATTTGGAAGTCATAACAAACTTCCCTTCATGTCTTGGGACTGCAACCCAAACATCATTCTTCATGATCGAAGGATCATGGCATTCCATTTCTTCATCCCAGATCTTGGGAACTTCAATATCTTCAATAGATATCTTTGTTGCTGGAACAAATGTTGTAGTCCTTTTGTAGGTAAAGATATACGGTCTTTCCTACAAAACAGGTTAAATTGCATGATTAGAAACATCTCATAGTTTTCAGAACAAATTCTTACACATAAATAAATATGTCATACAGTCATGCAATTATCTTAGCCAATGCTTCAATACAACATTTATCCATATCCCATAACTTTCTAGATGCCTTCCAATCTCTACCAGAACATTGTTAAGAGTGTGCACAACTCCCAACATGTCAGCAAAGAGGTTTCATTCTAGATAAGTAGCAATGGAATGTTGTATAGTGCCATAGGCCACTTACCCATGTATATTAGTAGTATACTGTTCATCAATGCAACTATACATATCCTAAGTCTAGGAACATGAGCATATACATCATTGAACAATTTTATTTAAACAAACACATATGCAAGAAATTAAAATACTTATCTTTGTTTGTTCGTTGGGTGGACTCCCTCTGAGTCTTTGCTTTCTTGCAGGAGCTGCTGGAGTCCTAATCTGCAGTAGCTTCTTCTACACCTTTCTGTTGTGGAATGTAGAAAGATGGTCAACTCCCTCTGAATATCTGCATTCTTGCAGAAACTACTGAAGTGTACTCCCTCTTGATCTTTGCTCCCTGGATTACCTGTCCTTGAACTTATATACATTCTCGATCCCTATGCATGCTTGTTAGTATCATCATTGTGTTATCCTCTAGGTCTAATATAAAAACATACATTCATTAGTATACTATTAAAACACAATAATCTCAAGCATGTATAGTCATGATCATTTCAAACAAAAATAGTAAGCATTATTATTCAAGGTTTATGCAGGATTCTTATGGTTAGTCGAATCATAAGAAACATAACATATCTAAACCTATAATTACTCAAACCTATGACTCTTCAGGTTAGTTGAATCATCAATCAAGATAAGAGATATAATATAAGAAGTCAGCGGCCCAAATTTTTTCTTTAGTGGTCAAATTTTCCTTGGTGATGTTCTTCATGCCTTTGGAGATCAGAGATTCAATCCAAAGGGATTTGGAATATGCTAGAGTTTTGATCGGGGTGGATCTTTCTTCATCAAAGATTTCTTTATTGCGCGCATTCCAAATCTTCCAGCAGATGAGTTTTGGAAGTGCCTCCCATGCTCTTTGTAGATCTGGTTTTTTTTATAGTGTGCCCTGATAGTAATCCTTCTAGCAGGTGAATAAATCGTGCCACTCAGTGGGCAGGATCAGGTTGAAAGGTAAGTCTTGGTATGCTCTATTCCAGACTTCTTTTGAAAACTTACAGTCGAGGAAAAGGTGATCAAGAGTTTCTTCATTTTCTTTGCATAAAATACACCTCGCAGGTCCTTCAATAACCCTTTTCTTGAGATTTTCTGCGGTGAGAGTTTTGCAGTGTGCAAGGGTCCAGGAAAATGTGTTGATTTTTGGGAGCCCATCCTTACTCCAAATTGCTTTCCATTTGTTACATCTGCTCCTACAATGCTTGTTGCTATCGACCAGCTAGTAACCATCTTTGACCTTATAATGACCAAGCTTTCCCCACCCGTGTTTATCAGCAAGCTTTCGGTGAACGGGGGTAGCTCCATGTAGATTAGACAGAAGGAGATTGTAGTCTGAGTTGAGATTCTCTGGTATCTCGAGTTCTTTCCAACCTGCCCAGCGACCCCGGCAAGTCCATGAGGATAGGTCGAAAAGAGTGCATATATTTTCATTATCCATCCAGCTCTTAAGATCGGCGAAGGCCTGCGAGGAAAGTGGTGGATGGGCTTCACTGAACTTGTCATTCCAAATATTGATGAGCTTTCCATTTCCCGGGATCCAGAATAGATGGTTCTGAATAATAGAGGTCACTTCTTGGCAAAGAGTCCAAATAGGGGAGTCAGAGTTGTTCTGCCCAATACTATCAACACATCTTTTCCTGCTGCCTTGCATGTATTTTTTGCGAAGAACATCTTTCCACCATGCTTTCTTGTTAGAGATCGTGAACCAGAGAATTTTGGCACCCAACACTAAGTTCATAGTCGCTGGGTCCTTGACCCCAGCTCCCCCGAGGATTTTTGGGCTGCAAACTAACTCCCATCTAATTAAATGAAATTTCTTTGAATTGTTGGTCTTACCTCCCTGCCAAAAAAAACGTTTTTAACTCTTTTGTGATTTCCATGATCACTGTTTTGGGGGCTAAGGGAATGGAGCAGGTGTACAGAGGATATGCAGAAAGGATAGAGTTGATGAGCACAATATTTTATGTCAGATTTAGCCAGCTTGAACCCCAAGAGGTTATCTTTTTCTTTTCTTTTTTCAATCAGTCTGCGTCAGTACACTACTCTTTTCTTCCCCTTGAAGATCGGGATGCCAAGATAATGTTAAATTTTCAGAATTTACTTCAATCTGATCTAGGATCTTCACTGAGAGAACAACATGTACAGCATAGCTACAGCATATCAATCATGGAGACAATAATGCAAGCACACAAGAGACACAAAGATTTACTTGGGGAAAACCATAAAGGTGAAAAACCCCAATAACTTCCTCAGAGATAGATAGAGCAATGATACAACCAACCAAGAGAGATAGCCATAACCTAGCAGCAGATCCTCCTCCTCCATAAGTGCGCCAATCCTCCTTGAGTGCATGTGTGAGAAGTGAATGAGCAAATAGAGTGCCTCCCGCACTCTATTTATACTTGACTTGACTTGCCTTTTTACCTAACTCATGTAGGCTCGAACTTTACCACATAACATAATGCTGAGTGGGCCGACCCCCAATAGGGTGGTCTAATAACCCTTTGACCCACATGGCCGACCCCCAATAGGGTGGTCTAATAACCCTTTGACCCACATGACTTATACAGGGCTGACCCCAAATAAGGTGGTCTAATAACCCATCAAGTATAAGTTACGACACTTACAATATAAATGACAACACTTCCTTATAGAGGAATAATACCATCTCTATAGGAATACAATATACATATATGTGAAATACATTCCGAAGTTACATATACATCAACACTCCCTCTTAACTAGGAAGGTATTTCTCAGCACAGTTCTTCTAGCACAAGTCATCTTCTATGGATCATCGTCACTAGATAATCGTCATCGAGTCATCATCATCGTCACTGCTGCTGCTATCTCAATCAATCTCTGAATCTACTTGTCATAGGAAGTTCTACAGAGCCAGTCCTTTTTCATACTGGATGTAGGCCCACCACCTGCAGGTCTTCGTCATCACTGGCCATACTGTGGAATCCTCAGGACTTATTACGTGCGTCACAAAACCTCGAAAGAGCATCCCAGGATGTTACGGGTACACAACTCCGACCTGTAGGATCTCCCAGGGCGCTATTACATGTGACCCCACCACAAAACCTCGCAAGAGCATCTCAGGATGTTACGGGTACACAACTCCGACCTGAAATCTCCCAGGGCACAAATTACATGTGGTCCACCACAAAACCTCGCAAGAGAATCTCAGGATGTTACGGGTACACAACTCCGACCTGAAATCTCCCAGGGCGCTATTACATGTGGTCATGGCAAAACCTCGAAAGAGCATCTCAGGATGTTACGGGTACACAACTCCGACCTGAAATCTCCCAGGGCCCAAATTACATGCCATAGGACAAAACCTCGCAAGAGCATCTCAGGATGTTACGGGTACACAACTCCGACCTGAGATCTCCCAGGGCGCTATTACATGTCCTCCCAGAGCAATGTCTCGAAAGAGCATCCCAGGCTGTTACAGGTACACAACTCTGACCTATAGGATCTCCCAGACATGCTCATCTGCACAACCTGATCCACGGCCATAGAGTATCAGCCTGATACTCACCATACATCATCCTGATGTACTCATGATCGTCCTGATCATCATCACTGCAACGTCCTGCTGCATGTCATCTGGAGCAACATCCTGAAGCTCATCATCCATGATCATCCTGATCATCACTGCAACATCCTGCTGCATGTCATCTGGAGCAACATCCTGAAGCTCATCATCCATGATCATCCTGGTCATCACTGCAACATCCTGCTGCATGTCATCTGGAGCAACATCCTGAAGCTCATCATCCATGATCATCCTGATCATCAATGCATCCACCGGATGCATACCTAGTATCTACCTGATACATATCATCATACATGATCCACCTGATCATCAATGCATCCACCTGATGCATACCAAGTATCTACCTGATACATGATACATATCACCATACATGATCCACCTGATCATCAATGCATCCACCTGATGCATACCAAGTATCTACCTGATACATGATATATATCACCATACATGATCCACCTGATTATACAATGTATCCACCTGATACATATACAGATACATGGTCCAAGCATCCAACATGATGCACATACATACATAAATGATCCAACTGATCATATCCAGCATCCAACATGATGCGTACATACATACATAAAAATGATCCAACTGATCATATCCAACATCCAACATGATGCGTACATACATACATAAAAATGATCCAACTGATCATATCCAGCAGAAACCAGAACATCATCCTGATGCCCATTATCCAGCGCTTACATCCACAGCCATGTGAAGGATCCTCCTTCCAACATGCTTGGAATGGCTTCAGCAAATGTGTCCATCACTTCTTCCTCGAAGTGTCCTCGATCTGAAGAACGCCAAGCCTCTCTCTGAAGTACTCGAACTTCACTCTGGCTAGTGGCTTCGTCAGCACATCTGCAATCTGCTCGTCCGTCGCAACATACAGAAGCTTTACAGCTCCTCTCTGCACCATATCCCTGATATAGTGATATTTGATCTCTATGTGTTTCGACCTGTCATGAAACACTGGGTTCTCGGACAGCTTCACACAACTCTGGTTATCACTGAAGATACCAGTAGCCTCCAACGGGAGATCAAATAACTCAGACAGTAGCTTCCGTAGCCATACTGCCTCACAACTAGCTGAACAGGCTGCAACATACTCTGCCTCAGTTGTGCTCAGTGCTACACAGGACTGCTTCCTGCTAAACCAAGAGATCACACCTGATCCCATACTGAAGCAACACCCAGATGTGCTCATCCTATCTGCAGCACTGCCAGCCCAATCTGAATCAACATAACCCTGCAGGTTAAACTTTTGATTCACCTCATACCTGAGCCCATAATCCACTGTACCCTTCAGGTACCTCAGAACATGCTTTACAGTAACCAGGTGAACACTCCTCGGATCCGTCAGGAACTGGCTCAATGTGTTCACAGCAAAGCAAATATCTGGTCTCGTGTTCATCAGGTACATCAAGGACCCAATCATCTGACGATACATGGAGACATCAACCAGCTCAGATGAAGCATCACATAGAAGCTTCATATTCGATGCCATAGGTGTGGCCATAGCCTTGCAGTCCATCATCCCGAACCTCTTCAGGATCTCTACTGCATACTTCCCTTGTCCAAGGAAGATTCCATCACTCTGCCACACCTCCATGCCAAAAACAAATAGTGCATCATTCCCAAGTTCTTCATCTCGAACTCGGTAGTAAGCTTCCGCTGCGTATCGGCAATCAATCTATTTTCACCTGTAACAAACAGGTTATCTGCATACAAAAGTAGTATCACTAGATTTCCTTCCTCAACCTTGTAGAAAAGGTTGGAATTCGCTTTATTCTGGGTAAAGCCCAAACTGGATAGAAAGCTATCTATCCTACCATACCAAGTTTTGCACACATATCTGACTACACCATGCTGTCTTAAAATCCATCTGGTGCATCTTCTATTTCATCACTTTTATATTTCTCAATGCTGCCATCTGCAATATGCTTGATCAGATAGTTCCATTTGGAAGTCATAACAAACTTCCCTTCATGTCTTGGGACTGCAACCCAAACATCATTCTTCATGATCGAAGGATCATGGCATTCCATTTCTTCATCCCAGATCTTGGGAACTTCAATATCTTCAATAGATATCTTTGTTGCTGGAACAAATGTTGTAGTCCTTTTGTAGGTAAAGATATACGGTCTTTCCTACAAAACAGGTTAAATTGCATGATTAGAAACATCTCATAGTTTTCAGAACAAATTCTTACACATAAATAAATATGTCATACAGTCATGCAATTATCTTAGCCAATGCTTCAATACAACATTTATCCATATCCCATAACTTTCTAGATGCCTTCCAATCTCTACCAGAACATTGTTAAGAGTGTGCACAACTCCCAACATGTCAGCAAAGAGGTTTCATTCTAGATAAGTAGCAATGGAATGTTGTATAGTGCCATAGGCCACTTACCCATGTATATTAGTAGTATACTGTTCATCAATGCAACTATACATATCCTAAGTCTAGGAACATGAGCATATACATCATTGAACAATTTTATTTAAACAAACACATATGCAAGAAATTAAAATACTTATCTTTGTTTGTTCGTTGGGTGGACTCCCTCTGAGTCTTTGCTTTCTTGCAGGAGCTGCTGGAGTCCTAATCTGCAGTAGCTTCTTCTACACCTTTCTGTTGTGGAATGTAGAAAGATGGTCAACTCCCTCTGAATATCTGCATTCTTGCAGAAACTACTGAAGTGTACTCCCTCTTGATCTTTGCTCCCTGGATTACCTGTCCTTGAACTTATATACATTCTCGATCCCTATGCATGCTTGTTAGTATCATCATTGTGTTATCCTCTAGGTCTAATATAAAAACATACATTCATTAGTATACTATTAAAACACAATAATCTCAAGCATGTATAGTCATGATCATTTCAAACAAAAATAGTAAGCATTATTATTCAAGGTTTATGCAGGATTCTTATGGTTAGTCGAATCATAAGAAACATAACATATCTAAACCTATAATTACTCAAACCTATGACTCTTCAGGTTAGTTGAATCATCAATCAAGATAAGAGATATAATATGCATAAAACCTGTGATTATTCAAAGCTATACCTTCATGATTCTTCTGGTTAGTCAAATCAATCAATATAAGAGACATAATTCTTTTACTTATATTCCTATTTGACCATAGGACTTTTCTGGTTAGTCATATCATCAATCAAAGTAAAAATCATAATATGCCTAAACCCATGAGTACTAACTTCAATGAATAATCATAATCAATCATGCCAAGTATACTTAAATAAAGGATCTTATCACAAGGTGAGATTCTAACTTGATATAGGAAAAACATACCTGGATTAGCATGCTAGCTAATTATGTCTAACATACTCACATGATGTCTTCTTGTTCTTCTTCAATGACTTGTGCTAGTAACCTGTATATCTCATAGGTTAACCATTATAAAACCAAGTTATACATACCTCGTAAATGGATCTTTTATGAGATCCATGACAATGGATGAATCTTTGTCCTCATGTCATCATGATCATATGTTCTTGAACTGGAACATGATTTGTCTTTCTTGGTGTACCTTTCATGTTAGTAGACAACATAAACCTCATACAACACCATAATGCATTAGTACAATCATAAGTGTCAACAACCTAAATAATGAATATCTTCTATCATGCATTCATAATTTTGTTAAGGTGATACGACAAATCTAAAAACAAAATTGTACTTAACTGTAATAACATGAAGACAAACATACCATAAACTTAATCATGGACAAATATCAAAACATACCTCAATGAGTCATACCTGTCGAGATCGCTTGTAATCTTCTTA
The DNA here is from genome assembly GCA_027924585.1 of Larix kaempferi. Taxonomy (NCBI): domain Eukaryota; kingdom Viridiplantae; phylum Streptophyta; class Pinopsida; order Pinales; family Pinaceae; genus Larix; species Larix kaempferi. The sequence goes on from BSBM01000361.1 coordinate 24,340,746, forward strand.
TGTAAGGCCTTAGCCTCATCTCCCTCTGAAACAGGAACTTCTTCACCTATGTAGGTGACCAATCCATTTTCTTCTAGGATTAACCCAATCCACTTGATGTGCAAGAACTGGACCTGGAGCTGGATATGGGTTTGTCAGAGAAACCCCAAAAATTCAAACTTTGAATTTCAAACTTCCGAAAGGATAGAAATATGCGCCTTGATGAGCTGATCAAATTGGTATATTCATAATTTGAAAACTGCAAAGTTTCACTCCTCAATTTTGCCTTTGAAACTTCCGGATTCACTGGACGTGACCCTGAACTGGGGTTTGATGAATCCCACTCTTTTTCCCAATCAAAAGGTTTGATCCAAAGCTCTAAGCTTCTATTTTTCTGAGGAGATTCCAGTCGTGGTCTCAGATTTCAAAAATTCCCATTTTTATAGAAGCCCTAATTTTCCACTTTCCTGATCAAAGTCCCGAACTAGGGTCTAATCAAGCCCGGCCTTCTCCCAACCAAAAATTCCGATTTTGGTCTCTAAATTTTTATTTTGATGAGTAGCATTCAGCCGTGGTCTCCGATTACAAAAATTCCAACTTTCTTCAAAGCCCTAAATTCCGGAAGTCATGAATGAAGGTACCAAAAAATAATTCTGTTTTGACAGAAATATGTACCTGATTGTTTCTGGTGTAACTCTGAAATTTTTGATCCACATCTGAAAAAGTTTCCTGAGATATCCTGACCTGTTAGCTTTCCATCCTGACAGGTCTGACCTCAATTGGATTTTCTGAGAGAGAGTTATGCCAAATGTCGCAACGTGACCTGTTTTGGGATAAAACAGAAGAGCGAACTTGTACGGCGTGCCACGTGTCACTATTTCAACTTCGGCCTCTGAAAACGTTTTCTGAGATAGCTCGGCCTGTTATCTTTCCATCCTGACAGGTCTGACCTCAATTGGACTCTCTGAGAGAGAGTTATGCCAAGTGTCGCAACGTGACCTGTTTATGGGATAATACAGGAGAGCGAACTTGTACGGAGTGCCATGTGTCACTGGTTCAACTTCGGCCTCTGAAAACGTTTTCTAAGATAGTACAGACTGTGTACTACCTGTCACATTTTACGAAATTTCATTTGGAGCTTCTAGCCCAAGATATGACCTTTTTCCTAAGGTCACTTGATTTTGACTCAAATCTGGAAGAGGCAGAAACCCTATATTGTATATATCATAAATCACAAAGTACAACGAATTAGAGGTTGTCCTTTGGACACAAGGTACCTGGAGATCTTAGCTTCGGCCTGTAACAATTTCAGATCCGAAAACTTCTCCAAAACGGATTTATAGCGAAAGTGCTACGATGACTGGTTTTTGCTATATCAAGCCCTAGCATCGTAAGTGCAACAAGTGTCATACATGCCATATCATGCCTTCTTTCAGGCTAGCTCTGATACCATGTTAAATTTTCAGAATTTACTTCAATCTGATCTAGGATATTCACTGAGAGAACAACATGTACAGCATAGCTACAGCATATCAATCATGGAGACAATAATGCAAGCACACAAGAGACACAAAGATTTACTTGGGGAAAACCATAAAGGTGAAAAACCCCAATAACTTCCTCAGAGATAGATAGAGCAATGATACAACCAACCAAGAGAGATAGCCATAACCTAGTAGCAGATCCTCCTCCTCCATAAGTGCGCCACTCCTCCTTGAGTGCATGTGTGAGAAGTGAATGAGCAAATAGAGTGCCTCCCGCACTCTATTTATACTTGACTTGACTTGCCTTTTTACCTAACTCATGTAGGCTCGAACTTTACCACATAACATAATGCTGAGTGGGCCGACCCCCAATAGGGTGGTCTAATAACCCTTTGACCCACATGGCCGACCCCCAATAGGGTGGTCTAATAACCCTTTGACCCACATGACTTATACAGGGCCGACCCCAAATAAGGTGGTCTAATAACCCATCAAGTATAAGTTACGACACTTACAATATAAATGACGACACTTCCTTATAGAGGAATAATACCATCTCTATAGGAATACAATATACATATATGTGAAATACATTCCGAAGTTACATATACATCAACAGATAATTGAAATAATTCCAGACAGTGATCCCTTCAAAGCCAAAAATTCTGGCAATTCGAGCCAACATCCCCGGAGGACAGTTCCATCCATAAACTTTGGATTTCCCATCATTAATTTTTCCATCAGAGGCTTTGAGGAAGGTGCTCAGCGCATTGTTGAATCTTTCAGCTATGATAGTTGAATCCCCCCCGAGCAAGTTCGTTTCATCAGCAAATTGGCCGTGATCAATACTTTTTACTCCTCTGGCAATTTTTAGGCCTTTAAGCTCGTCGGAATCCTACATAAGCTGTAGTTTTATGCTCAAAGTTTCTGCCACCAAAATATACAGAAAGGGGGACATAGGGAATCCTTGCCTCAATCCCCGATATACTTTGAAGAAACTTGTAGGCCTGCCATTAATTAGAGGAGCTATCTAAGGGCTGCTAATACAATCTTTTACCCATCTTACAAATCTATTAGAGAAAGCAAATTTGACCATGATTTCAAACAAGAAGGAATGTTTTACTCTATTAGAGGTGTTAGCCATATCAAGTTTGATAGCCATACCTTGTTGATGCTTTCCGATGCTTGAATGTATAGCTTCCTGGACGATGATGATGTTGTCAAGATTCTGTCGCCCTGCTATGAAGCCTCCCCGAGTCTCGGAGATAAGACGGTTCATGACAGTTTTCATCCTAGTAGCCAGAATTTTGGAGATAATTTTGTATGAAGTGTTGCAAAGAGAAATTGGTATGAAGCGATCAATAGAGAGGGGCTTTTTATCTTTTGGGATTAAAGATAGAAAGGATGAGTTGGTTGCTCCACTGATCTTGTCTTTCTTCCGAGTCCAGTTGAGCATTATTTTCAGATCATCTTTTATTATATCCCAGGCTGTTCTGTAAAAGTTAATGGTAAAGCCGTCTGGGCCAGGGGCTTTGTCCCAGTGAAGAGACCAAATTGCACTTTGAATCTCAAAGTCCAGAATAGGCTTGGCTAGCTCGCAGTTTTCAGCGTCGAAAATCAGAGAAGGGATGTCGTGTAGAAGGCTAGCTTGAGCTTCTAGATCCGCTTCATTCTTGTCAGTGTAGAGATCGTAGAAGTGACTAAAGGCATGTATTTTTAAATCATCCTGCTCTATAATAGTGTTCCCATTTTGATCAGTCAGTTTAGTGATTGCATTATGAGAGAGACAAAGCTCGGTTTGCTTGTGAAAGTAACTAGTGTTACTGTCTCTGCCCTTAAGCCACAATTGTCTGGACTTTAGTCTCCAGATTTCTTCTTCATGCTTAGCAGCAACGAGAATTTTATGGTTTAAATCCTTTTCCTGGCAGATGGTGAGATGTGTTATATCTTCAAAATCCATTATGGATTGCAAATCAGCAAGCTTGGATTGCAGGGTATTCTTAAGCTCCCCAGGATTTTTGAAGGAATTTTTTGCTTAGCACTTGAGAGCATAACGGACGGAGTGAAGCTTAGTTTCCCAGATATATCTAGGCGAGCTGACACAAGGAGAATTCCAGGCATTTCGAACAAGGGCCAAGAAATTAGTGTCCTGAATCCAAAGAGGATTGAATCGAAAAGGAATGGGGCCTAGGCTGACCGGTCTTGAGAGGGTCAAGAAGATAGGCTTGTGATCTGAAGTGGTAGAGGGGATAATAAAAGAAGCAGGTAAAAGATTTTTTTGCAAGATAGAAGAACTAACCAAGAATCTATCCATTCATGCAGCGATGTGTTATGTTCCATACCTGCGATTGTTCCAAGTATAGTTGCCATTTTTCAGCTTTATATCTGGAAGATCCAATTTTGAGATAAGATCTTCCAATCTTTCCCCAAACGGATCCTTGACCGTATTGCCTCACGCTTTTCATTCTGAGCTATTGTTACATTGAAATCTCCAGCTATGATCACATCCTTTCCTCTGAGCTCGTCTTTCAAGTTGGAGAGGTCATCCCAAAACGCCGCTTTATCCCAGTAATGGGTCCGACCATAAACATTGCCGATGTAGAACTTATTGGTGTTTGTTTTATCCTGGATTTCGTGGAGTAGCCAATGATGGCTCTTCTTTGTTGAGATAATTGGGAGATTACTTGAAGTAAAAGTGGCAATACCACCAGAGGTTCCTTTGGAACTAATGGTATAAATATTGCAGTCTTTCCAAATAGCGCAGGAGAGTGCCATGATTTCGTCCTCCTGCATTTTTGTCTCTTGGATGAGCATAAGATCCGGTTTTTTGGCTTTTATCATTATTTTCGAAGTTTCGACTTTAATCATGCAAGTAGTCGTGAAGCTTCATGTTGTAGGTAATTTATATTGATTAGCAATTTTATTCATATTGAACCATGGGAATTTGTGGTTCCCAATTGTTTTATAATTAAGATTACTTACTGTAAATATTGTATTTTCCTTTAAACAAATTATGAGTGAATGTTTCTTAGCATTCAAAAATTAAAATTCACTCTTCATTCTATTTGATTGAATTCAAATACAAAACCAACACAATTATAAATGGTTGGTCCGAATATTTAATGTTCAATTCTTGGACTTGTAAGAGGGACACAAGCAGACCAATTAACAACACCAAAAGGTGAATATAGTAGATAATGTTAATATGGATGTGATTGTCTCTATCTTTGATTTTTTGTTGTGTTTATTTCTTAGCCATGTATATATGGATCCGTTAAGAAGGATTTAGTCAATTTCGATTGTAGTTGAAGGCCTTTGTTTATTTCTCTCATCATGACATACATAATTTGTTTTCTTGGAAAGGACAAAACTACCATACAAAAGGGGGACACATGCACACCAATTAACAACAACAAAAGGTTAATATAGTCGATAATGTTAATATGGATGTAATTGTCTCTATCTTCTATGTTTTTTTTTTGTTTTTTTCATAGCAATGTATATATGGATCCGTTGAGAAGGATTTAGTAAATTTCCGTTGTAGTTTAAGGCCTTTGTTTATTTCTCTCATCATGACATACATAATTTCTTTTTTCGGAAAGGACAAAACTACCATACAAAAGCAAATTGTCTAGATAATGATTCTGAATATGTTACAATGTTTTAGAAGATGAGTATATGGGTCTTTGTCAACGCACCTACAACTTGAACTTAGGTAGGAAAATTATAGTCCTAGAAACAATAACAATATCTAAACTAGATTTAATTATTATATATTATACCCGTACGGGTGTAGCTCAATCGACGATTCGCTTGATATGAAGGACATGTTGTAAATGGAGGTCACGAGTTCAAATCACCCCGACTTACCCATGCCCCATGCTTGCGGGTTGTGTGGGTGAACCTAGGGGTATAGTGGTAATAGACGAGATTGGACCCCTAGACGCCATGTCACGCGAGTACCAATGCCATCCCATTTGCTGATTCCCCTAGTACAAAAAAAAATTATTATATATTATTTTAATCTATTAACTTTTAGTGGAGATATTGTAACGAACATAAACACAGAATAATAGTTAATAGTTTAATAGTTAGGAAAAGACGTGTCTTCTCGTCTTAATGGTTTGCCCATATTTAAAGGCGACCAAACCTATGTAATCATCATCTTATCTTATCAAATATATTTTACTATTTACCTATTTATGAAGCCACTATCGTATTTATTGGAAGTTTATTTAGAAGTCGGACTCCTCCGCTTCATTGGTATCAGAGCCAGCTTTTCCTCAGGATTCTACTAATTTCGGGTTTTTAGCCATCCTATCAAGCTTTCCTTGAACCGGATCTTTGATCTAACACGGGCTTTTAGCCATCCAAAGTCCTCAGATTTATTTTCAAATAAAAACCCCTTTCACCTTTCCTCACAACATCCTGCTCCCTCACGCTCACGTAGAGATTCCCATTACCATCATTTTCCATCCACCTGCAATCGCCCATCCTTTTCCATCCTCCATACCTCCCACTGCCGCTGTGACCTCACTACCCTACTCCACTTCATTCTTCTTCCTCCACCACCTCCCTCGCTTGCTCTCGCTCTCCACCAGCTCCCGCGCCCTCCCTTCTCCTTCTCTCATGCTACCATACGCAGCTCCCCTCCCATCACACCCCACCATTCCTTCTTTCCATCGCTCTCCCTACTCTCCCTTCCTTCCATCACTCTCCCTCTCTACCCCTGTCCACCACAACCGCACCCACCATCCTCCTGGTTTCTCCCAACCCTGCGGCTCCTCACTTTTTCTTCCACCTCCAGCTTCCATCCAACCTCCTCGCGCTCCTCTTCCAACTCCACACTACCTGCACCCTCCACTTGCGACGCCCTACCTCTGCGTCTCCTCTCTCCCATCTTCACTCCCGCCATCCCTCACCTCCGCTCATCCTCCATCCCTCCGCTTGCCGCAACTCCCGCCATCCTCCCTACTACCGCCACTCCTATGCCTCCTTCCCGCGCCCTCCCACGCCACCACGCCTGCAGCTCTCTACACTCATCCACCCCACGCTACTCCACTTCCGCCTACATCCACCACCCCCTGCGCCCTCTCCACCCACGCCCACCTCCTTTCAGCTCTCATCCTCCCAACCACGTCCTCTGCACACACCATCCACCGACTCCCACCGCTCCTCCTCCACCGGCCATTGAAACCCTAATTTAAAACAAACAAAAAATTAAATATTAAACGTTATAATATATTATTATATTTGTTTAAATATTTTAATTTTTGAAAAAAAAAACTATATATGAAGCTATATATATATATAGTTTATAAAAATATTATTAATTAGTTAATTAATAATTATTATTATAACAAAAAAATATATATTATTATTTCATTGAAATAATAATTTTTGGAAAAAAAGAGTTGATGTTTTTCTCCTGGATGCAACAGAAACCCTAGCGCTCTGCTCCCGATCGGCGCCTCTGCTAGCCTGAGGGCTCCCCCGGCGCCGCTCCCATGGATCTGTCGCCTTTGGGTCAACAAAAATTGGATTCCTCTGATCTCGGGAGGCCTTCAACATTGTTTCTGTGGTAAGGGCTATTTTATTTTTCTTTTCGAAAATAAAGCTGATAAGGATCTTATCTTTCGTAGCGGGCCTTATTTCATGGGTCCTCGCGGCCTCTACCTAAATCGATGGAATCTCTCTTTCGATCCGGAGAAAGATGTTCCTTCGGCGGTTCATGTCTGGGTTCAGCTACCCCATCTGCCTCTTCACTGTTGGGATGATGACACTCTGATGGCAATCGGTAATGCTCTTAGAAAATACATTGACAAAGTTGAGCCAAAGGGGCCTCTCTTTGCTTGTGCTAGGATTTGTGTGGAGGTAGATCTGGAAAAAGGACTCCCAGAGGAAGTCAATCTGCAAATGGATGGCTGGGAACACCTGCAGAAGGTCGATTATGAATAACTCCCCTTCAAATGCAAAAATTTTCACGAATATGGACACTTTGTGAAAAACTGCCCCAAAGCACATCAGGAGAACTCGACACAACCTCAGGAAGAAGGTTGGCAACAAGTCAAGATAGGTAAAAAGAGTTCGGCTCCACCTCCCCCTCCTAAAATCACTCCTCCCAACCCTGTCTTTGTCTCTGCACAAAAATCCCCAGAGGCCACTTCCAACTGGTTTCATGGTTTACAGACGGAAGATGAGGAGATCCCTCCAGTTGAAGTTAACTCTGATGAAACCAATAAGGGAAATAATGAGATAGCCATTCCAGAAAAGGAACCATCAGCAGAAGACCTAGGGGACTCCACCATCCCAGGTGATACTTGGGCAGATAAACTAAAAAGCAAATTTGTCTCATCAGTCTCTACGCTTGAAGTATCCTCGGAATCCCAAGATGAAGGAGAAACAATGCAACTACCAAATACCAGAGGCAGGAAAACACAAAGGTACCACAGAGAACTGGAGGCGGAAAGAGAAATAGAATTGGGAAGACAAAAAAGCCTTGAGGACATGAAGATGTTGCAGCAGCATAAAACACAAGCAAGAGTCAAGGAAGGTAAGTCCCGAGCAGGACCCAACTCAGCGAGGAAGTAATGCTGGTTGTCTCTTGGAATTGTAGAGGGTTGGGCAAACTGAATAAAGTAGAAGCAGTTAAAAATATGTTAAAAACCGAGAAGCTTGACATTATTCTACTCCAAGAGACTAAAATGAAGAGTGCATAGATTCTATCTATCTCAGCCTCCATTTGGAAAGAAAGTCGAGGAAATGCTAGCAATGCCCATGGAGCTTCAGGGGGCATTGCTACTATTTCCTCTCCCAAATTTTCAATCACTTCTCTAGTTGAAAATAAACACTGGATCCTATCGGAGCTAAAATAAATTAATGGCGACAATTCCTTCTTTGTCTGTAATGTGTATGGCCCTATACACCATTGAGATAAAACCACCTTCTGGGAAGAGCTTAAGAATCTCAAATCCAGAATGACGGATAAAAAACTAATAATTGCTGGCGATTTTAATGTCACTACATCCCAGAAAGAGAAGAGAGGAGGAAGTATGGTGCGGGATCCCTTCGGGGAACACCTTGAAGACCTTACGGCCGAGCTTGATCTCACGGACGTCCCCCTCAAGAATGCCAAATATACCTGGAGTAATAAAAGGTGTGGTGCAAGCTACATTGCGGCCCGTCTCGACCGTTTTCTGGTAAGTTCCCCCTTCTTTAACCTTGATTTTATTTTCAATTCTTTCACCCTTCCCTGTGCCTCCTCAAATCACAAACCCATTGCACTCTCCCTCTCACCCCCTGAAAACCTCGGTCCTATCCCTTTTCGTTTCAACCCCCTCTGGATCAACAGCCCCGATTTTTTGGTTATTGTCAAGCAAGCTTGGAGCACCAATTTTTTTGGCTCCCCCAGCTTCGTTTGGGAGTCCAAACTCAAGTGCGTCAAGAAAAATATTAAAGACTGGGCTAAGAAATCCTCTAAGAGCCCCCTCATCTCAAAATTAGCTTTGCAAAATGATCTTAGAAATCTCCAAGATATAATGGAAAAAGAAGACATCACGCCATCCCTCATTGACAAAGAGAAAACTCTCGGATTAGACATTCTCAGAGTAGCAAGACAAGAGGAGGAAACCTGGAGATTAAAGTCAAGACAGTTATGGTTGAAAGGAGGGGACAGCAATACCAAATACTTTCACAATCAGTCCAAGGCCAGAAGAAGTAGGAATGCCATCAGGGAATTAAAGAATGGCAATGGAATTTGGATTAGAGGGCAAGAAAACCTTAGTATTCTTGCCCACAACCATTTTCACGAGCTTTTCACAGATGAGGGAGAGGCTGACCTCACGGCACAGCCAGAACTTCTTGCTGGCATTCCCAATATGGTCCCTGAAGACATCAACTGGGATCTCATCAAACCTATTCATGAGCAGGAAATAAAAGAAGCAGTCTGGAATCTCCAAATTGATAAGGTGTCGGGGCCTGATGGTTTCACCTCAAACTTTTACAGGGCTACCTGGAGCATTGTCAAAGATGACCTCACGCGCATGCTAAATTGGACAAGGAAAAAAGATAAAATCGGCGGTGCAACCAATTCCTCCTTCCTCGCCCTCATCCCCAAGGACAAAGCTCCCAACTCCCTTAGCCGTTTTAGACCCATCTCCCTCTGCAACACCTCTTACAAAATTCTTTCCAAAATCCTAGCCACAAGAATGAAAAAAGTCATGGGAAAAATGATTTATGAGACGCAAGGGAGTTTCCTTGCTGGACGCCAAATACTGGACAATATTGTTTTGGTGCAAGAATCCATCCATTCTAGCATCTCCAAAAACCACCAAGGCATGGCCATCAAACTTGATATGGCTAATGCGTTCGACAGAGTTAATCACGATTTTATCTATGCTATTATGATTAAGTTTGGATTCTATGACAGGTTTGTGAGATGGGTCAAAGCATGCACAAATACTCCTTGGATTGCCCCTCTTGTCAATGCCAGACCCACAACCTTCTTCCTAGCCACTCGAGGTCTGAGACAAGGCTTCCCCCTCTCACCTTTTCTCTACCTACTTGTCGTCGATTCCCTTAGCAGAAAGCTCCACAATTTACAGTCCTTTGGAGACCTCAAGGAATCAAAATTGCTAGAGGAATTAGGTCGATCAATCATTCCCAGTTTGAAGATGACACCATCCTTCTCGACGGGGCCTCCACCCTCATCGCTACCCAATTCAAAATGGCCCTCGACACCTTCCTTAAAGCCTCTGATGGAAAATTCAACATGAGAAAATCCAGGATCTATGGCTGGAATTGCCCCAACAGAACCCTGTTAAGAATAGCCAGAATTCTTGGTTTTGAAGGAGTAAAAGATTGGAACTCCTTCTCCTATCTGGGAGTCCCTATCCTAAGAGGCAAGAAGAAAGTGGCTGACTGGAATACTCTCATTGAAAAATTTAAAAGCAAAATCAAGGCCTGGGGCTCTCGTTGGCTAAACCCTGATGGAAAGTTGGTCCTTTTAAACTCCATCTTGGCTGCTTACCCCCTATACTCTTGCTCTATCTCTCTTGCCCCTCAGACTGTTATTTCAAGAATTTCAAAACTCTTCAGAACCTTTCTCTGGAAAGGGGGGGAAAATAGCAACAAAAAGTTTCATCTCATCAACTAGGAGACGGTTTGCAGGCCTAAATCCCATGGGGGAGCTGGAGTCAAGAATTTGGCTTACATGAATCTTGCCCTGGGAGCAAAAATCCTGTGGAGGATCATCTTTGGGAAGAAGTCACCGTGGAAAGAAATTCTCAGCAAAAAATATATGCATGGGTCCTGATCCAAGTGTGTTGATAATATTGACAATGACACAAAAGGCACAGTAATATGGAGCCTCTGTAAGAAAGCGGCCTACGTTATCCAGAACAACCTCTCTTGGGCTCCTGGCAATGGTAAAAAAGTACAAATTTGGAAAGATAAGTTTGGTGATCATCCCCTGTTCTTGGCTCTAGCGGCCTTCCAAGAGCTAAAAAGTTGGATGGATCAAAATAATATTCGCACTCTCTTTGATTTATCTTCTTGGTCTCCCCAAGGGAATTGGGTGGGTTAGAGGAATCTAGATCCCCCCCCCCCCCATCTCCTCTTTGACTATTCCAGTCTCCTCTCTCGTTTCCATGGAGCCATTCCAATCCATTCTGGAATGCAAGACAAAAGATGTTGAGGTAAGGATGGACACTACACTGTCAGGAAAGGGTACTTATATCTGGATGCCATGCACAATAACAATACTCAAGATAGCAAATGGAACAGGGTCTGGAGTAGAGATGGTCTTCCAAAAATAAATTCTTTCAATTGGATCCTTGCCAACCAGAAAATTCTTACGGCCAACAACTTAAAAAAAAAGAGGAATTGCAGGTCCAGCCAGATGTGTCTTGTGCAAAAACTCAGAAGAATCAGTTAACCACCTCTTTCTTGACTATAGCTTCACTCAAGAGGTTTGGCGTAGATCTCTTCTCCCTGCTCATTCCAACTTGACGCTCCCAACCAACTGGTCGGATCTCTTTGGGAAATGGCATATTTACTATCCAACCTCCCTCTCTGGAAAACCTTATTTTAAAAGAGCTTGGCTTGCATTTCCAAAGTTCATTTGTTGGAAAATATGGACTGCAAGAAATCACGAGATTTTTGAAGGGACTAAGGCCAATTCTAGGAAAATCATTTCAACAGCTAAAGCTCTCTGGATTGACACCTTATCTATCAAAAACTTCCACAAGATCCACAAGGAACCCTTAACGGTGGAAGAAAAAATTTGGGTAGCTGACCTGCTCGTCCTGACTCCTCTCCTAGCTCTGAAGAGCAGTCACCCAAACTGGCATATCAGAATGGACCAATCCAATCTACTGAATTGGATCAATACTCAGGGAAGTCATATCCTCATGTTCGACGATGCCTCTAAAGGCAATCCAGGGTTGGCAAGCACGGGGGGGTTCTCTTCAACCCCGATGGAAGCAACAAGAAAACCTATGCTTGGGGAATTGGTTCAAGGACTAACAATGCAACCGAATGGTTAGCCTTGATAAAAGGAATTGACATAGCTAAAAGCAACGACATCCGTAATCTGGTGGTCCTTGGAGATTCAATGATTGTGATCAATGAAGCCAGAGGCCTCATAAACCACAGTCACAAGCCTCTCTCCATGATGCACCATCGTTTTATCCACCTGGCCAAATCCTTTGTCTCCCTCGATTTCTTTCATATCTTAAGAGCCAACAATCATAGGGCTGATTCCATGGCCAATTTGGGTTCAAGTTTGAATTGTGGACACCTCCTAGAGGATGGGTGTTTGAATGTGAATGTTTGGGTTCCTTAACCCTTGGTTTTTTACCTATTCCCTAGACTACTCTACCACCCATGGCCATCCCATCATGGCATTTATTCTTAAGATCCGATGTTGGATCCGTTCGCAATTCCTATGCTGACCTTTCCCAGAACCGATGGCTTGCTCTGACTGAAGCCATGTGGCTCACATGCGATAATTTATTGAAGACAAGGCCTGTGGGGTATTTCATGCAGGTTGACGGAGGGTTATGCACTCTGCCCTTCTCCGCATTTGTGCTTCTGCTCTATCCTTGTGTTTTCTCTGGTAGCTCTCGTAAGGTTTCGGTTCCCCTCATGGATTGCAATCGTGGTCCTCCTGCCCAGCACTGCCGAAAATGCGTGAAGAACCTCCAGGGGCAGCCTGGAGGGACCTGCAATAGAGAACCGAAACGTTGTCTCATGGACCTTTTTCATGGTATTGACGACTCTGATCAATCCAGGGGAGGGGCAAAGAAAAATTGCACCACCCAGACTCAGAAGGAAGATGTGGGCATGGGAAATAGATGGGTTCCTCTCGATTTTTCTCATGGTCTTGGAGGCCGAACGATGCATTATTCGAACGGTGGCTTAGCTCCGGGAAAAGGTGGTTGGCTCCCAACTTTGGAGGACCATAATCTGAGCTTTGCTCAGCACAATTTTCGCAGCAGCTCTGTCGAACCGGGAGGCATGTCGGGAATGGGCTCTCCGTTAGAACAAGGTAGTCCCTCTCCAGAACTTCAAACTCATCGGCAAGATTTGGACGCTCAGGTGCGTTGGCTTAGAGGCGACATAATGGAAATGAAGAAAACAATCTCACAGTTTGGTACTTTCGTCCAAATCTCCAATTCTGAAGTTCGCACCTGCACTGGTAAGACCAAAGATTGTTTTGAGAAACTGGTTAACAAAATGGATAATTTCTATAGCTGTCTGAGAATTGTAGAGGCAAAAGTTGATTGTGTTAGGGTCAGCAATGGGAACAACCCCTCAGTCATTCTGAACATAGATGATGACAATGCTGGCACTGTCACTGGAAGCAAGGGGACCTCAGCTCGCAGCAATCATGAAAACTAAGGAAGAAGACCTCTGACAAGTCATCCCTGCTGATAATCTATCTATTTGCTTATGTTATGTTTCTGTTGTTTTCTTTTAGGACAGTTCGTTTCTATCTACAGTTGTGCTTATTCGGCAAGTATTTTTGAATGTAATAGACTAAAAGCTTATTTTGAGAACCAGAGGCTGATACTCATTGAGTCTGTTACAGCAGCTCTGAGATTTTGGGAATAGCCTCCCCACTATGATGTAATATTTCCACCTTTTTAATATAAAGCTCTTACCCGTTTCTGTAAAAAAAAAAAAAAAAAATTGGAAAAAAAAGAAGGATTATTTAACCTAAAAAAAAAGGTTGTAAAAAAAAATAAAAATATATATATATATATATATATATATATATATTGAAGACAAAAATTATTGTCAAACAAAAAGTTGAAGATCAGTTATCATCGAAGAGATATATCAAGTGAGTCGAAGACTATTTATCGTCAAGAAGAAACCAAGTTAAGAAGACCCAGTTAGCATCCAAAATAAGGAATTATGGCAAATTTTAAAGCAGAATTGCAGTGCGGACTAAAAGAATCATTTGACATAATGAAGCGGGATATGTCTAAAAGATTAACAGAACAAGAGAATCATTATCTAAAAAACCGTATTGAGAGATTATCTACGGAAATTGAGGAATTAAAAAATGAAAACGATTTCAATCAGATATTGAAAAATCAAGATATAAAGAAAGAAATAAACGATTACAAAGTAGAAATAATACGCTTGAACAAAATTGTTTGCAACAAGGATGAAGAACTGGCGCAGATACAAAAGAAATTAGAGGATCAAGAATCAGTGGTTGACCAGTATCGACAACATATAAAAGTTCTTCAACAACAAAATGATGAGTCTAAAAAGTCTCATAAGTCAAAGATCGCAAAGAGTAATAAAGCACTATCCAACAATTTCGAAGAGATTTTCAGACATAACAAGACACTAGTCACAAAAATTAAGAAGTTGAAAAATAGTCGAAAGACAGAACAATCTACGAAAGACATTGAAGAAAAACTTCTTGACAAGTAGGAAGAAAATAGCTGCATCAGAAGTCATAACAAAGATCTTAAGGAACAACTTAAGAAGTCTGAAGATGACAGAAAATCGCAAGTAGAATTGATTAAAAAATGTCAAAATGATAACATGCAGTTAGAAAAAAAGTTGGAAAAGATACAGAACGAAACCTTTAAACATCAAGGGACGAAAATACAACTTCCAACTTAGAGCAACGAAGCAAAAGAACAGACAACAAGATCTCATTATCGTCACCCAAATTATAAACGTCATTTTGACCAATGACAGGGTCAAAATGAACATACATAGTGGAATTACGATGTCAAACAAGCAAGAACATCAAATCAATACACTAAGCATCAAACAAAAAGTTACGTCCCACAAAGTGATCAAATAGCTCCGATAAAAATAGATCTCGGATGGACCACATCAGAGACGATGCGACAGTTCTCCCTTGGAATTTGTAACTCGTATCGCCTCGTTTCATCAAATGTCGCAAAGACTAAAGATCAAGAAATAACATTACAAGCAAAAAAATCTGACGTAATCATTGTCGTCAAATAAGATTTGAGGACAAAGCTTCCCTTAAGGGGAAGGCAATGTAATGAACATAAACAAAGAATAATAATTAAATAATTAATAGTTAATAGTTAGGAAAAGTCGTCTTAATGGTCTAGCCATATTTAAAGGCGACCAAACCTATGTAATCATCATCTTATCTTATCAAATATATTTTACTATTTACCTATTTATGGAGCCACTATCGTATTTACATTGGAATTTTATTTAGAAGTCGGATTCCTCCGCTTCAGATATATTACACTATTTTATTTTAGTTCCATTTTTTTGTGAATTTTAATATTATTTTAATTTTAAGTACAATAAAAAAATTACAGGAGGAAATCAAGATTAATTATATAGCTTAAAATTGTTGATGAATAACTTATTTGTCATAAGTATTACTACAAATGACCAATTATTTGTTAGTTTAAAGATTATTGTAAACAATATTTTGGAAAACTATTTTAAAATCCAAAAAAAAATATGAAATTCCAATATTTATCCGTCTTCATGATTACGTTGTGATAGACAGGGTGTAGCCGACCAGGAATAAAAATGACTCTCTCAAGCCCTTCGTACATCGGCTGTCAAATTAATCTACTATCCATTGTCCTGTCCTGATCACTTACTTGGTAATACGAGGAATTGGTCGCTTTCGTTACGCCAGTTGTAAAACCCAATATTCCCAGTCCCAGCTTTCGTTTGCTGAGACACCAGCTTAGGCTTCGTTTCCAATGAAGTAATTTTAGGCAGTTCAGAGAAAAGGCAATTAGTTATTGATTCGAAATGGAGGTCCTGGATGAACTCTGCTTTACAGGGTATAGATAGTTCACGACAACAGCCATAAGATGCATAAGCTCCAGCTGTAGAAGGAAAGGGATGGATTTAATGTGTTGGTGCAGCGAGTTGACGGATCTTTTTCTTGGAATGGACAGAGCCAAATGTTTCGGTCTTAGTAGTCCTAAGGGTTTCGGCCTTAGTAGTCCAAATCATAAATCATGAGTGGATTCATAGATAGAGAATTGTTTCCAAGAGTTCATATATATATATAATACATCAAATTTACATGCTGAATAATTTAATTTATGTGCTTAATATGTAATATTACATGTAGCAATGAGATGCGTAAAGATTATACATTAATATTGAATTAATGTGACAAGTAATTTATTTCCGTTAGTAAATCAATATAGAGTTCACATTTATATACAAACTATTAAAGCCATAACCATAATATTGAGAGAAATATAATTTCTTATCCAACTTTTTCTGCACGTAAAATATATAACATAGAATATTAATATATGATTGTGAGTAAGCAATTTTAGGAAGATTATAAAAAAAAAATTATGTGTTTGTTTTTGTGAAAGTTTTTAAATGGAGACATTACATTCAAACTTCCTTGTCCCTGCCTCATAGACTTGCTGCTTTGCACATTACCGTCAGGTTGTAGCTTATCATGAATGTACAGGCTGGACTTGAAATAGTTATTAAAATTATGTAAAGTTTGGTTTAGTTTTTTAATAAAATTATTTTAATTTTACTAATATATGTATAATGCATTTTAATTTTACTAATATATGTCGCTGCTTATGAAGGTTAGTATTACTAAGTCTTGTTTCTATCAGCATAATGTGGAAGCTAATAGACGTGAGGAAATTGCAAATATTCTACCATATAATGTTAAAGATCTGGTTGATGGTATGAAATACTTGGGCTTTATTTTAAAACCTAATTCCTACAAAGCAGATGATTGGTGATGGTTTATTAGCAAGTTTGAACGAAAGATTGACCATTGGTCTTATCGGTTACTCTCTTCAGGGGGCAGGCTTGTATTAGTCAATGCTGTACTATCTAGTATCCCAGTTTTCTGGCTTACTTTATTAGAGGTTCTAGCATACATTCTAAATAGGCTCAGGAGGCTTACTTTTAATTTTCTCTGGTCTGGCACTCGTGAAGGCACAAAACTGGTAATGGTTAAGTGGAAGGTTCTTGCAAGACCAGTGAAATGTGGTGGGTGGGGCATCAAAGATTTTTCTGCCTTCAGTAAAGCTCTTAGAATGAAAAGTTTTTGGCGTGGGTTGTTTAGCAATTCATTGTGGTCGAATGTTCTTCATATAAAATATATTAAAACTGATTTGATCAATTGGCTGAGGAAATCCAAGCATATTTCTGGTTCGTTGTCTCCAATTTGGAGAGGTTTCCTTAAAGTTTATGATGGGATTGCAAATTATTTATGTTGGCAGATAGGTAATGGTGATAGTATTCGTATTGGCATAGATCCGGTGCTTGGATTAGATGAACGTTTTAGTCTGTCAGATAGTTTGGTCTCTTGGTTGAATTTGCTGGAGATTAATACTCTTAATCATATCTATGATAGGGACCGTTTACACAGCACTGGTTCTGGTTGGTTATTTTTTTTAGATGGATTGATTCCAGATCATGCTGGAGAATGGGAACGTTATATACAGGCTATCAGGATTGCTGGCATTTCTATTACGGGAGCTCCGGATAAACTAGTATGGAAGGGTAATCCAAAAGATGGCACTGTTACTGCAAAGTATGCTTATGATATGATTATTCAGCATCAGGGTATTTATCCACATCATTGGTGGTATTCAAAAATTTGGAAATGGTCATTACCTTTGAAGGTTAAATGCTTCCTTTGGCATGCACTTAATGGAAGCCTTAAGACTTGGGAAAATTTGCTTAAACGAGGT
This sequence comes from Larix kaempferi, assembly GCA_027924585.1. NCBI lineage: Eukaryota > Viridiplantae > Streptophyta > Pinopsida > Pinales > Pinaceae > Larix > Larix kaempferi. The sequence goes on from BSBM01000361.1 coordinate 24,358,426, forward strand.
TGGTATGGTCCTAGTTGTTGTTGCTTATGTAATTTATCTTCTGAAACTGCAGATCATCTTTTGGTGAAGTGCTCTTTTTTGCAGAAAGTTTGGGACTTGTGTTGTATTGATCTCAATTTACAGTTTATATGGGATGCTCTGGATTTTGGCAGTGGTTTACTCAACTGGATTAGAGAAAAAAATAAACCACCTTTCCTTCCTATTTTCACTTCATGGATTATTTGGTTTTCCAGAAATGAAATGATTTTCGAGGACAAAAAACCTGATGCTGTACAGTGTGCAAAGATTGTTTGTAATTTATTACAGACTTATTCTCAAGATGATCATGTTATAAAGGCTGTGAGTTTGAAACCTTTCTCCATTGAAGTTTCTCAACCTGTTTTATTTTTCGACGAGGCTGCTCAGAATGGTTTGTGTGCTGCTGGTGGGGTTATTTATATTAATGATAGCCATTATTTTTCTCTTCGTCTAAATGGTGGTAAGGGTACCAATATGAAGGCTGAGTTGCTGGCACTATGGGTCATTCTAAAGGTGGCAAATTCCTTTGGTTTGGTGAATCCTAGAGTTTTTGGGGATTCACGTGTCACGATTAAATAGGCAACAAATGAATACATTCTTAATGTATTGGAACTAAACTACTTATGTGCTAGTATTCGTCAAGAGATGTCAAAGCTGAATCAGATTTCTTTCGAGCATATCTACAGAACACATAACACTCTTGAAGATCAACTTTCAAAAGATGCTTTGGCTGAACCTGTTGGTTTTCTTTTTTGGGAGGAATGGATGGAGGCCTGTCTGCTTGACAGGGGAAACTTATATTTCTTTTAAAAGGAATTTTGTAACCAAGGGACAGATCTTAGTTTTTTTGTCTGTAAAGCTAATTTTGTCTGCTTATCTTTATATATAGCAACTTCGAGAATGAATATTTTTGAGATCAAGATCTAGTATGGATATCTTGAACTTTAATATTCTCAATCATTGTACTATTTGATTCGCTTGAATAACAATAGTACGATTTTTTTCGGCTGGAAAAAAATAATGCATTATCATACCAATTTTTATAATCATATTTTTACATGCAAATGTAATATTTGGAATAGGGTTTGATAAAACCTAAAAATATATAGAAATTCAAAAATTCTCGGTTTGTCATGAACTTAATATGATCATCATTTGCCATCTAGTGATTTTTGGATGGAAAACTCTGTGTTTTCCATCTGAGATGGAGGAGAGCAAGTAGCCATGACCAGATGCAAGAGCATCCAATTGACAACATAGAAGAAAAAAATTGACATGATTGGCCAGAAATAGATCATGATTGTTGTTGTTTGATTCAGAGTACGATCCATCGTGTCTGAAATTCATTAACACCCAACTTCAATGGCCGCCTAATCAAGAGGAAAGGATGTCGATAATATAATGGAAGAATTTATCCAATGAGAGATTGATGGCAATAAATTAATGTGAATATCCAGACATCATTTTCATTGAAAAATAGAAAGGGAGAGCATTCTAATCCAGAAGCATGAGGACAACGACACGACCAATATTATTCAGAAAATGTGCAATGTGAAGAATTCATTCTTATGGATCCCATCAAAGCAATTGATTAATGTAAACATGAGAATCTCAAAATATAATGGTAATGATGGTAAACTGCTATGTTATTTTCTTCTGAATTAGAACCACGAGAGACCTTGAAATAGGAGCAAGCCAGAAGGATCAGAGCAAAAGCTATCAATGCAATTATAGAACCCACTCCACCTAGCAGAAATGGAACCGGTGAACTCCATACAGAAGGCGCACCAGTATTATGAGGAGCTTCCCTCATAATCTTATAATCCCTCACACCTTAATTCCTTCCAGAGGATTTTGATTGCAGATACTCCTGATAGCATTGCAAAGTGCGGGAGAGATCTACATTTATATCCATATCGGCGAGTAAGAATCCTTACCATTATAAATATGTTAGACGGCAAAGAAGATTTTTATCGGACACACAACTTTTGAAAAAACAATGATACCGGTTGGGCACACAATATATTCTTCAGATTTGCAACTTTGGGCTGACACAAACCAGTCGTCCAATCTATTTCCTCCTTAAAGGCTGTAACTGATTAAACTATTTCATAAACTATTACATCCATTACACGATGCTCATTTTATGTCTAGATAAATCTATCAGATAATAGCTTTAATCTATGTGATGTAGTACAATGCTATGAGACTGCCTACACGTCATGGTTGTGCTCTTCATCATTGTATTTTCTATGGTTGGCTGCTTAAAAGCAAACAGGACTTGTCTAAAATTATTAGACTATATTTATTGGCGGGGCCGTTCCAATAATTTATGATACAATAATTTTTGGTACATCCCATGTTTGAGGCCAGGCTATCTTTATTTTCGGGGTAGCACATGCAATAATTTTTCATAACACCTGGCTGAATGAATCATAAACATGTTCATTGTATTTTCTGATATATATAAAATATGTAGTTATTGTTTGCATCTTGATATGTTATTTAAAATTAAATATGAAATGTTTATTTTGTATTTAAATGTTAGATGACAAATATTTATGTCAAGCTTAGCTTTTTTGGTTCAGTGGGAGCTAGAATTTTATACGAGTTTATTAGATGTTTACTCTCAAAATATTTGAGATTGACATATATCCTTGAGTCGAATGAAAGAAACATGAACAACTTTGTTTATTAGATGTTTCCTCTCAAAAGATTGAGATATACCCTTGAGTCGAATGAAGAAAACATGCACAACTTTATCGAAGAACTATATCCATATCTTGATATCGTGTTTTACTAAGGTGAAACAACTCAACCCTAATGGTTGCATAACATTGTGGCCATGTATTATGATGAAATGAAGGAACCGACTTCATTGACGAGGAGTAAGAGCATGCTTTCCACGCACTTCCCATGCAAAACATGGTATGAAAAATGGGGATGTAGTGTGATGATCTCCCTGTAGCAATGACACATGCACCTTCACATAAAGCCTCCCCGGATCTTTGCCCACAATTCTTCCACGCAGATCGGCTCTTGCAAACCTGCGAGTCTTTCTTCCACACACCTGTAGTTCCTTTGGGAACACACATAGTCCTCCAGAGAAATGACCATCAACAACAATGAAACCATGGCATGTTATCCAAAAACTCTCGTAACATGATTTGTACAAGATAGTTTTTAAATATGATTTTTTAAGTTATTGTACTTTGAATTCAGTAGTTGAAATCCTAAGAGCCCAAATATACAGTTCGGCCTTGTGTTATAAGAGTTTTCTATGATCTTTGAATGTGCCTCATCCAACTCTATACTCGAGCACAAGCCATAGATATTCACGTTTATAAATATCTTCAAGGAATATGCAGTGAATATTGCCAATGATTTAAGACTTTATTGCTCATTTAGCTCTTATACACTTATCAAAAGTTCAAGGTCATGGCTTTATCAAAGGGCCTCACTTCACTATTTACTAGAGGTTTCCGATGAAATATTGTTTGTGGGTGTCAAAATTTTGGTTTTATAAACAACCTTTTGAACTTTGAAATTCATACTTTTGGAACATGTTTCCATTTATAGTTTTTGCAATTATGAGGACATGAGAAGATTTAAACACTTACATCTAGGGTTTCCAAAATTCATGTAATTCAGTAATGGCATTGAAAGTGAGGATGCATGGTAGCTCTTACACCAAATGGCATTGCATTATGATGGTTGGTTGCATCACTGTTGTTGTTTCAAAAGACATAGTTAATGTATGTTTACCAATAAATTGCCACTCATAATGCACACACTATGAAGGGAAACATGATTCCAACCCTTATAGAAATACATTTCCCTAATTAAAAACTATATCTCAATACTTGGATTTTCCTTTTGTGATCATTGGTGAAATGACACCCTCACATATTCATCAAATATAAAACAAATTAAAAAATACAATATTCGTAAATGACACTTCATCTTTACAATGAACTCTTGTGAAATAACACTTCATCCTTACAACTTAAATTCTCCATAGATAACACCTCATCTTTATAACTCAAACTCACCCAAATCATAATTTTTTTAATTTAACTATGATGTGATTTGCACCTTTTCACACCCAAATTTCTCCATGCTTTTTTTCTCATTCATTTCTTGCTATTGTCATCAACATTGCAACTTGTTGCTCTTGTTCTCGAATTTTATCAAATTAAAAGAAGGGGATTTTTCTATTGAGGTGATCTTTTAAAGTATTAAAGGTAAATCCAAAGTATCAAAGAGTACATTAATTATCATTGAGTAAGTAAATTGGATAATAAGTAAAACTAGGAATCATGAGTCACATGGATGATTCTATGTTTGTGACAAATTGTCTCTATTTTGGAAGAGATGTGAAATGTGTGTGGATATTAGAAGTTAAAAGAGGTATTTGTTACCATTGTCAGAGATTCTTAAAAATAAAAGAATCTTAAGGTGATATGAAAATGTAGAAATGTGCGTCGCAAACTAAAACATTAGAAGATGAATTAGTGAAACAATAAAAAAATATAAAGATCAAGTGAGAATATACTTGATGAGCAATTATTATAAAAAAATATGAAAAAATTTCTTGCTTAAAGATCACTGTCAAAAATTACTTGCAAAAATCAAGAAGACAAAATATACAAAGCAATGAAATCAAAAGTTAGAACAAGAGAATCAAGATCTCAAGGAGAAACTCAACAAGAGTTTATCAAAGAAATATGAAGAAAATTCTCACCTAATGTGCCTTAATTAAAGGTTGCTAGAACAAGTTAAAAAGTTAAAAGAAGAAAAGAAAGAGAATCAAGATATTAAAAATGAAGTTGACAAATAAAAAATCGAGGAATAACTTACACACTTAAGGGGCCATAATCAAGATTTACTTACACAAATTAAGAAAATTAAAAATGATAAGAAGTTGTTACAAGAAAAACTAGTATGTAACTTACCAACAAGGAATCAAGGGTCGATAAGGAAACACTGATTGACCTAGTTGCAATAAAGGAGCCATCAGACATTAAAATCCAAACATCAGAAAAAGGAACCAATATAGATCCAATTGACGTCCGAAAAAAAAGATGTTTATATTGAAATAGTGTCGACCAATAAATCACAAAAATTGTCAAAAGATTAATATTCCAAGAATAAAGTTCAAAATACATGGGTAAGGGTGCTTTACCATCATCCAAATCATAAGAGTCATCATGACCAACGACGAAATTGACATGAATACAGACAATAATATGTATACATACAAACAAATCATAATGCCAAAGAAGGAAAGATTGACATAGTGTTTGGAAGCATAAAACAAGAAGTTGTGTCCATACAACTATCCCATAACACAATCAAGAAAATAACCGAAGGGAATATATGCTACTATGTTGAAGAGAACCTCAAATGTAAAATTTGATCAGTTTCCAAGTTGCAAAGGTTGTCATCATGTAGTATTGCAAAAAATTGAGTTAGGGTGGTTAGACCCTCTTGCAATTCGACAATTATGCTCACTGATTCAAAAATGATACCATCTCGTGTCGTCAACCTCAATAATAATAAAAATTATGACAAGGCATTGCAGGCTAGAACGAGGATATAAGTATCTTCATAAATGCTCTGGGGACAAAGCATCTTAAAGGGGTAGGTAATATTGTGAACATAAATATACTAATAATCATAAATACACATAATACTAATACTAATAATAATAATAATAATAATAATGAATAACTAAAAGGCACATGTCTAAAAGATGTGCCTATTCAAGCGTGTAACCATTCAATGTATATTTATACGCAACGTCACATGTTATTGTATCACTTCTTATCTCTTATTTTTTCATAATATATTTTATCCTTATGGATTTTCTTTAGTTATCCTATCTATTTGGATATTCATTTTTTGAATTAGATTGCTTCACTTCATAGGCATAGTATTATCTAATGTTTGAAGGATTTGTTTAGCTTTCCATATACCCCTTAGCCATAACTATGGTCTATAAATATCTTCCATGTTGGATGGTGTTTTTTCTTTATTTATTTTGTGGAAAAATGGTAATTTTTTTTTCAAAAATACAAATATATGTGATGTGAAATGCTTTCTAGCATTTTCATAATCACCCCAGTGCTACATATGTCACCATGAAAATAACAAAGAACAAGATCTAAAAACTAGATCCCTATCAATTTCCACCAGATTTTCTAATTGTCCCAACGTACCTTCTAAAGTCAAAACTAGGATAACCTAATATTATCAAGAGATCATTCAAAAAACATCCCTTAATCCAATTTATACATATACCATATCAAAAGATCCCATATTTTTGTTGATTTCCTATCCCATGTATCCCAAAAACTATACCTTAGATTGAGTCAAAGTGTTTCCTTATATTGTTCCATATGTATGATTCCATAATCATTAATTCCATGAATATGAGATTGTCTTATGTAATTCTAATAGTGCTCTTGCTTCTCCAAACTTGAGCCTAGTTGTCAATTTCCTTATTCAATTAAAATTGAGTTTTGTTGACAAAAAATACGAAACAAACCACATGAGAGTTGATGCTTTGCTGCTTTAATATCAATTTGGTGCACCATAAGGATTATCAAGAATATACATGAAAACAAACCTAGCAACAAAGACGAGAGAAGTAAAATTATAGTAATTACACATTCACATTTAAAATCAAATTTGTACTTCACATTTAAAATCAAAGTTGTTCATATACAAATCATAATGCCATAACGGCATAATGTTTTAACGGTAATAAAAGTTAAAGTCTATTAGAAAATCAGTTCTACAATCTACATAGATTTTATATATCAAAAGAAGTAAACCATTATACAAATCAATTCTACAATCTACATAGATTTTAGATATCAAAAGAAGTAAACCATTATACAATGAGATGAACATGATTAATATTAAGTTTAAGGAAAATAAATCACTTTGCACTCCCAATTATTAAGTTAACGTTTGTTTACTATTATAATAATATAGGAGGAGATGGAGGAAAAGATACATAACATGCAGACAACTTGTTGATTGAAATACACTAACTTTATTTATGGTTTCATCTTATCATACATAGTTATTGCAATGTCCAGCTATAACTCATTGTTTAAAATGTGTGTCATGGTGTGCATGATTATGCGGTTGAATGTTAGTGCCAATAGGTCATAGTGCAATGATTGTGTGATTTAGTTGTTAAGGCAACTATCTCATGGCGTTCCTGCACAAAAATCTATGAATCTTAGTGTGAGTGGTTTGTATTGTAATGATTAGGTGACTATGTTATCGGTGCAACTATGTCGTGATGATTTTACCCACATACCTATGGTATTGTATAGATAATTTTTGTTGTTGAACCATGTCGTGAAATTCACACACGTTGTTGTAGTTCAATTCTCCGTGTTTGCAAAGTAGGCCATCATTCATTGTTGTTCTACCATTATAAAATCCCAACACCCTAAATTATTAGATCCTTATTAACTATTAAATCTTAATAGTGAATCTTTAAGTACTTTCACTATTTACTAAAAATCATAGCCTAGATTAGTTAAATTCCAAGAATAAAATAATTGGATTGGGGTGTTCATTTTTTAACTTTTAGAATTTACCTAGATGTTGAAATCCCAGATCCATCATCAAAATTGTTATGCAATAATTCAATGTTGTAAACATGGTTATTTTCAACATTTAAGAATATAAAATCTACATTTCCCTCCAAGATACCAAATGAAAAATGACATATGTTGTCTTTTGGAAGTGTCTAAATCAATGTAATTAACAAAAATATCCAAACAACATTGTTATTGGTCTCATTTTCTAGGGAAAAGGTAGTAGTTGAAACTCTAGGATGTCAAAATATTTAGTAATGCAATTATACAAACTCTACACACAACTTCCCAAGGAAGCACACCATAATATCCTCATTATTGTGGGGGGTGTGGTGAAAATCCATGTAGCATATGTCCTTCAAGCTAGTATAAATTAGTCAATGGTGCATTTATATCCTTTAGGAAATGTTAACAAATTTTAAAGTTCCTAGACTCCACCAATGTAGGGTTCCTAAACTCCACTCGGGAACTTCCCCTCATCATGAGGAAGGTATCTAGGGTGAACCCTAAATTATTAAGGGCACAAGGCTAAGTCAATGATCCATGAGTAGATCATATATAGCTCATCAAAAATTGATTCACTTATAAGAGCAAGCATGTCACAAGGTGGGATTTGAATTTTGGTGGGGAGAGTAACAACTTTCCTTGCAACCACTTGAACTAAACCTAATTGACAACTACTACATAATTATATCAATTATTCCTTTCCATTATTATGCACATAACGTTTTGATTTATGGGGTTCTTGCTTCTAGTTAGAGACCACAATGAGCATTTCTAGCCTATTTTTATTTTGGGTGTCTAATTCTCAATTTCTCAAATTACATTGATATCATTCCCAAGTTTTTGTCTTTTGTTATCCCTTAAATGTTTTTTCCTTCATCCTTAATTATGTTTAAGTGATCTCAAACATATAAAAACTTGATGACAAGTTTCCTATCTAGACTCTACAACCAATATTATAAACACGACTACTTGTTAAAGCATTTTAATTTGATTTAATAGGTAATGTGGATACTTCTTTGTGATATAAATATTATTGTCTATCACCATTATGAACATATTTACTACGGGTCGGGTCCAATATTTAAAAGGAAAATGGATAACATATCCTATTAACATTTACTTATATTAATTTGCTTTGTCATATATGTGTTAAGTCCATTGATTGATGGAGGGAAACACATTCTAACAAGACAAACACTTGTCCTCACATACAACAAGGGCTTTGCATCTGTCGAGGTTTTAACTTGGGTTATTTGCATGATGGTGCCCCATCGTAACCACTAAACCATAACCTACTAGACAAAATAATCTTATGTTTCGTCGTCATCATCATCATCATCATCATCATCATTATTATTATTATTATGATTATTATTATCAAGCAATTATCTCTTGGGACCTAGAGAAACATAAACAATGCTTCCTCACATTTGCAGATGACATCTCTAGTAAAGTTTATAGAGTAGAACATTGAACCTTACCCAAGGGGATTTGAAGTACGCATCTGTTGGTATAGAACTAGCGAAAAACCCAACAACATTGGCTACAACTAGTTCAAACAAAGGAAAACCAAGCAACAATCAAATTACAATTATAAAAAAAAACTCAAGCATTTTTTGCATGTTGATGCTTTGCCCTTTGAATTGTTGAGAAGTAGCCACACCACTTTGGGTTTTGAATAGTTGGAACCTCGACTTCTCTCTATTACTTAACAACGTAGTCATATGAGGATCGAGCTTTCCCTTTTGTAATTGCAAAATTTTATTATGTGTTGATATTTTGTCATTTGAACTGCTTATAAGTAGCTATACCACTTTGGGTTCTTAACAATTAGAACCTTGATTTCTCTTTATTACTTAACAACTTAGTCATATACAAATTGATCTTTCTTTTGTGCAATTGCAACCAAGCCTTGACAACCTACATGCTTAAAGTACTTTTTTTCCCATAGATTCTAAAAAGCCCTAGCTTATTTCTCCAACTAAAAATGCACATATTGATGACCATGGAATCAACCATTAACATATCCTATGAAGACATGGGGGAATGCTCAAACACATTTTATTTCTTATTTTACAACTGCTATCCTTGCTCGATGACCATGGAATCAACCATTAACGTATCCTATGAAGACATGGGGAATGCTCAAACACATATTTTATTTCTTATTTTACAATTACTATCCTAAGTTGCATTGACAAAGGGATGATAATGGTAGGTAGATTAAAATATTTTTCTCATTCACAAGTCCATGTTTAAAGTGTCAAAGTGACATATTCAATTGTATCTTCTCAATTTTCATATGAGCAGTGATATTACATTCTAATGGTAGCAACGTTTTCAATTTTTAATACACTCCACATGATGTTCAATTGCATTTTCTTCTTCTCCACATGGAGTAGAAAGTACATGATAATAATAACCTCATTTTCTCATGTATAGAAACAATATCCGTGTCCTCTCTTCATACTCGAAGCACGCATAAGCTTAATGACTCAAAGGTAGTTTTTGTTCCCATTAGTGAACATCTTGGTTTGCTCAAATGATTTTTTGTAATTCATTTGCTAGTATAGTTAATGCCATATGTACAAGCTATTTGGCAAGCCTCAAGTCACAAACATACTTGCCATAATTGTTTGCCTTGTAATCTTGATATCAAATCAAGGTTCTAGTGCAAGCATTTATGTCAAATCTATCTGGTGTTTAAAGCTTATCCAAGTTTTTGTAGGAGTAAGCTAATCGCCACAAATCTAGAACCCGATAGAAATTTCAAGCACTACTAAAGTTTTACAAGGATTGAAAGTCTTTACATGGTGGAACAATGTCCATAAGAGTTTGTGCATTGATCTAGATAATCAAAAAAATGATCAAAGTTCCAAATCAATAGAACTCTAAATTTTTATACCATAAAAATATAAAAGTATAAAAACTAAAAAATGTATTACAAATGTAAACAACATTATATTTAGATATAATTTCAATTCTTACCTATTTCTTAAATAAATTAATAATAATAATAACATTTTGTAAATTAAAAAAGAAATTCAATGCATTAGGAACAATGGAACACCTTTTCATAAAACGTTCAAAATGCACATTTTAAACATCATCTGACTCCACGACCCACAAAAATCCTAATAGGTACAATGAAATCAATCATGATCAACTATAATTTAGGTTGAACCATTTCATTTTACATTGTGAAATAGTTTAATGCTGCCCTACCGTTGTAACTTGTAAGTAACAATACCATGTTTTTTATTTAAAATAATTTCTGCTACAAACACCGCCTAATTAGATAATGGGTCGTGTCGGCCTAATTAGATAATGGGTCGTGTCGTCGAAATGATGAGGGCACCTATGTTGTCAGAAACAAAAAGCAGGTAACGGCTACACGAAAAAAACGAAACAAACATAGTCGCCGCCCAACGCTTCTTCGTTCATTCATTATTGCCTTTGGACGGATGTTGGACGGAGAGCTGGACATGAGAGGAGCACTGGTAAGCGAGGTTGGACGGAGAGCTGGGCAGGAGTTGGACGGAGAGCTGGGCAGGAGAGGAGCGCTGGGAAGAGAGGAGTTCATTAATTGCACGGTGTCCTTGGTTGTTTATGTTTCTCTGGTGGTTGGACGGAGCGCTGGGTAGGAGAGGAGCGCTGGGAATCTTGATTGTCCATTGACGTGAAGGACATGAGAGGAGCGCTGGGAATCTTGATTGTCCATTTACGCGAAGGACAGGAGAGGGAGTCCATTGACGCGAAGGACATGAGAGGAGCGCTGGGAATCTTGATTGTCCATTGACGCGAAGGACAGGAGAGGAGCGCTGGGAAGAGAGGGGTTGAGGTTTCCGTTGTTTTTATGTTTAGCTGGTCGTTTCATTTCTTCTGTCGGTTTTCTGTCGTTTTTATGCTGTATTTTTCTTTTCTTGAGCATGGCCATGCTCACTTTAACTTCTCTATCTTATCTTTCATGCTGGCTTTCTTCATATTTTAATTTTCTTCGTATTTTTTGTTTTTGCTCTTTGGATTTAATGGTTAGGGAGTCAAGGCATGCTAAACAGCCGAGCTTATGCAGAGTCCACAGGTGCAATGGCGAACAGGGCGAAATCTAAGAAGCTATTGTTTAATTTTAACTCATTTTTCTTCAATGTATAATGCTTGTTTTCTAAATCTGTAGGTGAATTAAAGCGGAGGAGAGTCATTGTGTGAAAGCGTCAGATGGTGAATCCTCTTTTGGTACCAAAACCCGTGGTGCAAATCTGTAGGTGATCTCCTTCCTCTTCTCATGAAATCTTTGTTGTATTTTACGATTGTGTCTTGAGTTTTTTGGTTTTGTATTTATTGAGTTCAGTGGCTGTCCCAAACAGCCTTAGCTTATGGGCATAGGCAAAGGCAAAGGCCAAGGCATGGTTTAATTTAAGTAATTCTGCTGCATAGTTATACGATGTGTGTATTTTAAAATTTAGATGCATTGCAGGTAAGTGGGCGGGGAAATCAAAGCACTCACAAACAGCCCAGCTGATACGCATTCGAGCCACAGTGGGTGCAGCTTAAGGCTATTTAAAGGTATGTATGGGTCGGTCTATCTGTCAATTATATAGAGTTTTTTTGTGAAATTTAGAGGCAATATAGGTAAAGGAATAGCTGTTGAAGGCCTTTGGATGAGTGAATCTTCTACCAAAACCCATATAAGCATTTTCATTTCAATATAATTGTATTCCTCCATTTTTATCTATTTAGGTTTTATGCTTTTTTATCTCTCAAATATTTTTTTTTATTACAGTTTTATGCTTATTATTTCTCACTATATTTTGTTGTCATTTAAAGATTTTTTGATTTTGTTTTTACTGGGTTCATTCTCAAACAGCCCAGCAGATGCAAGGCAGTCCCATACAGCCAAGGTGATGCAGATTCAGCGATGGCCAAGCATAAGGTTTAGTTTAATTCATGTAAGTTGAATATTTAAGATACAATAGTTCTACTTTCTCCTTATCTATTTAGAGTTTGCGATCTTTAGTCTTGCCATAAGATGTATCAGTCATTTAACGATTTATTTATTTTGTTTTTACTGGGTTCAGTCTCAAACAACCCAGCAGATGCAAGGCAGCCCCATACAGCCAAGGTGATGCAGATTCAGCCATGGCCAAGCATAGGTATGTATGGTTTAATTTAATTCATGTAAGTTGAATATTTAAGATACAATAGTTCTTCTCCCTCCTTACCTATTTAGGGTCCATGGTCTTTAATACTAGCTTTAATGCTTGCTCTTAAAATGTTTTGAATGCTGCTGGCTTTCTAACTGATGGATCTTTGTAATAAACTGAGTTTGGTTTTGCCCTAGATGCAGTGGGATTCACAATTAATAATTGTTCAAGACTGCTCATCCTTAATTATTATTGTGCCTGGCACTATATCTTTATATGTCCCCACCCCCGGAATCAACAGATTATATGGCTTTATAACCGGTCGGAATCAATTACTTTATAAATTGGCTCTGCCTCTGTGCTGTATCTTGATCTCAATCTATTTGTGATGCTGCTGGCTCTCAATTCAATGTCAGGTTCCGTATAAATATAGGTTAAATATGTAAAGTAAGAGAGAGGTATGATCAATGATTCGAGCAGAGATCCCATATGATGCTAAAGCATAATTACATTTGTATAGCGAACGATCTGAATATCTACTGATAAGTTGTGCCCTAGAAGGGCTGAAAACTTATCTCATTTGTTGGTGTCTTTTCTCCTCAATTGCCGAGAATTTTAGGGTTGTTTCAAAGTGAATTATTGTACTTTTCCGGCTGTCTTTTCTCCTCAATTGCCGAGAATTTTAGGGTTGTTTCAAAGTGAATTATTGTACTTTTCCGGCTATCGATTTGTACTTTAATTTACATCAGTCCTAGTGCAGAAAATTATAGGGATAAGATCTGAAAAACCTTATAGAAAGAAGGTGAAATTTCTAAATTGCATTAAAGTGTAGTTTCATTGAAATTTTCAACGATCAACGGCTATCCAAAGGAGGTAGGTTGGTATTGGTTAAAGCAATCTCAAAGGCCATTCTTGTCTATAGTGTGTTGGAAATTTGGAATTGATTAGAAGGTTGTGTTTCATATTCATTTGGTCAGGGTGTAGAGACAAGAAAGGGCTGCTTCTAGTAAACTTGAAGAAACTAGGTGTTCCTAAAGCTCTAGGAGGATGGGGTTTCAAAGAAATCTTTTTATTTTCTAAAGCATTGGCTGTGAAAAGTGCTTGAAGGCTAATTTAGAAGAAAGGTTTATGGTGCAAAGTGGCAAGTGAGAAACATAAATATCTTGATTCAATAAATGACTAGATTAGAAGCAATGCTAAGAATCTTCATAATGTTTCTATTATTTGGAAATTTGTCGTGGTAGCCTTTCCATTGGTAGGTAATTCATTGGTCTAGAGGGTTGGTAGAGGAAATAAGGTGAAAGTAGGGTTAGACCCATGGATTGATTATGGAGAAAACCATAAGCTCATAGCTCATATTATTTCACTTTTAAATCTAAAGAAATTATTAGCTTGTCTCAGGTAGTTGATATTAATGACTATTGTCTAGCATCAAGAATGGATTTCAAGGAGGGAGTTCAGAGAGGAGGATTATGTCATTTGGGATCATTATGCAATCAAGTTCGCATCCAATTTTGTTCATCTAAAGGATGAGGTCAATACTCTAGTTTGGCCATTGAATTGTTCAAGAGATTATACTCCAACAAAGTGTTACAAGGCTATTGCTTCACAGGAGGACTTGGAGCCACAAAATTCTGCAGGAAGAAGGATTGGAGGTTCGAATGCCCCTCTAAATCTTGTATATTCATGTGGTTATTACTTAGTAATAAGGCTCTAACATGGGATATCTTGCAAAAGCGAAATACACATGGTTCTAGTCGGTGCAGTTTATGCAAAGCAAATGATGAAACAATCATCTTATCTCAATGTCTTGTACATTTGCTAAACAAGTTGAAAAGAGATCAAGGGTTTCATAAGATTGAGAGATGTTTGGACAAGTGGGCAAAATAGAATGCCTTAGGATGTGGTGTTAGAATGACACTTCAAAGGGATATGAAGCATTACCCTTAATTATGTTTTGGGACATTTGGTCGGCAAGAAATAACAAGATATTTTTAGATGTGGATATCTAGAGGTATTATTAGCTTGTTTCAAGTAGTTTTATGAATATGATTATTATATAGCATCAAAAATGGATTTCAAGAAGGGAGTTGGCACTTAGAGAGGAGGATTATGTCATTTGGGATCATTGCAATAATCAACTCAGATCTTGCTTTGTTTGTCTAAAGGATGAGGGATTATACTTTGAAAGAGGGTTACATTAAGGCACTTGCATCATAAGGGAACTTGGAGCAACAAAATCGTGGTGGAAAAAAGTTTGGAGGTTTGAATGCCCCTCTAAATCTTGTATATTCATGTGGTTATTAGTTAGTAATACGGCTCAAACATGGGATATCTTGCAAAAGAGAAAAACACAGGGTTCTAAATGGTGTGGATTATGTAAGGCAAATGATGAAACAATCATCTTATCTTGTCTTGTGCATTTTCCAAACAATTTTGGAAAGAGATCAAGGGTCTCATAGGATTGATAGATGTTTGGATGGGGGGCAGAATAAAAGGTCTTAGGATGTGGTGTTAGAATGACACTTCAAAGGAATATGTCTCCAGGTCAGACCACGCATGTGAATCCATACAATCGTATGTATTACATACGCATAGATTCGTAGAGTCATACAGACAGGGCCATATGACAACACAAAACAAGTAGCAAGCAATTTTTGTCATTCCAACAGATAGAATGTCTTGGTAGATGTGCACATTTATTTTTTCGGTGTACTATACAACTAGAATGTCTTGGTAGATGTGCACGTCTGTTTTTTTGGTGTACTATACAACTGTTAGTTTGACAATTTGTGGAGTTTTTCTCGTAAGCTTTGAATTGTTAATGAAAAACTGATTTGAAGGAGTAATTATCTATGTATTGTTTGTATGCTTCCATTGTTTACTTTCTAGCTATACGTGTGATTACTACTATGTGAAGAATTTAATTTTTGCAATTAAATAACAATTTTGTTTAGTCGAGAACATAAGGACAACAACCACCTAGCGTTTCGAATTTTAACATGATATCAAAGTTTCTCTAATTAAGAGAATCTAAAGAGTTTATCACAATAGATAAATTGTTGGAAATAACTATCGAAACCAACTATCAAGAACCATGACCAGTAATTAGAGGGTTTCAAAGGTAGTACTTATTAGATTTGGGTGTTCTTGTGCATCACATTCGAGGACAGGTTAGAAGGTGCCTCAAATTTCCTATCATGGAAAGTCAAGGTAACTCTTCTATTAAAAGAGAATGATCTCAAGGATATCGTGAAGGATGTGGTGACTTTGTCGACAGATGCATGATTTTTGGTAGTTCACAAGAAGAAAGAAGTGAAAGCTAAGTGGATCCCTTTGTTAGCCTTTACTAAAGTGAGAACATCAACATGAACATGATATTGCATAATAGTCTCAGATCTGTAGAGATAACTAGATCAAACTCGGTCACCAATTACCTGATGAAGGTCACATAGATTCATGATCAACTTGCAACAATTAGGGAGAAGTTCAAGGCAGAGCTAGTGAACTAGGCATTAAATGGTTCCCATCCCAATGGGAAACATTTGTTCAATGTTTGTGCTCAAGAGAATCTTCCCTCTTGGGATGACTGCATCCAGGAGGAGAATTGGATGGAGTTAAATACCATCAAGCATGGAGGTGATAGTGACCATGCTCTATTTGGTCAAATGAAGAAGGATAGAGGTAGAAAACCCAGTAAAGGTAAGGTAAAAAGTGAGGAGTCATCCTCATAGCCTGGGAAGGACTTGATTAAAATAAAGTGCTTCATATGTCATAAGCACGACCATTATGCATCATAGTGTCCAAATAAGAAAGGCGAAGGGAAGCAATAAAGACATCAAATAGCATATTTTGCTAAAACATAGATGAATGAGTTTGCCTACAAGGTCGAGAACGATTTCTCAATGGTATCTTACCTTTCTTCTAACACGTTTTCGAAGAATGCTTGGTATGTGGATATTGGAGCATCTAGGCATATGAGATCAGCCCGAGAGCTATTTTTAAGTCTAAAAGAGCACGTCTTAGGAGTTCAAATTGAGCTTGGCGATGATACCAAATATCTAGTAGCAAAAGTTGGTGCCATTCCTTTCTAATTCCAATCGGATAATTCTTTAGACTTTAATGATGTGTTGTTTGTTCTAGGTCTTGGGAAGTATTTGCTTTCAGTTTCAGTCATGGAAGATAAGGGCTTTGCAATAAGTTCAAGAACCAACAAGTCTTTGTAAGACTAAAGGAGTCTAGCCCAAGATCATCTCAAGTGATCACGATTAGGGAAGGCAAGTTATAAAGGTTATAGGGTGAACCTGTTTGAGCCATAGTTCATAACACAAACAATTTGTGAGAGTTATGGCTCTAGAGGATGGGGCACCTACATCTTAATGCATTATCTATTCTAAGGGAGATAGTCGAAGGTCTTCCAAAGCTCAGCATTGAACAATAAGTGTATGCAGAGGGTGCATGTTCGGCAAGCATGCCAAGGCTACTTTACCAAGCAACAATAACAAATCTTTGGATATTCTAGACACAGTGCATTTGGGACCAATGTTAGTTTCATCAATCACAAAAAGCATGAACTATGTTTCCTTCATTTATAAGGTCTTTAGCAAGTTTCAAGAATTCAAAGCTCTAGTGAAGAACCAGACACTGAAGAAGATAAATGTTTTGAGATCAAACAATGAGATTGACTATACCTTTTATGAATCCAAGGATTGATGAATCAAAAGGTAGTTCACAGTTTCGTACAACCCATTGTAGAATTGGGTTGCATAACAGAAGAACCAATCCATCATAGGGGCTACTAAGGTCATGATACATGACCAAAACTTGTCAAAGTTTCTCTGGGCAAAGGCATGCAACATAGTAGTCTACATCCAGAACAGGCGTCCTCACAAAATTTTGGAGGACAAGACACCAAAGGAGCCATTCACTAGTGTGAAGCTAGAGGTGAGTCATTTTCACATCTTTGGTTGTCCAATTTATATCCATATACCAATGGAGAAGAGGAACAAGTTGGAGCCCTCTAGTAGGAAGGGTTTGTTTATTGGTTACAATGAGACTTCAAAGGCCTACAAGATCTTTATTCCAAAGCAAGAAAGACAATTGTAAGCAGTGTGTAAAATTTGAGGAAGATTTTGCGTAAAGGAAGTCTTGCGAACCTATTCTAGTGACAAAAGGTTGAGACAAGATCACCAATGACTGCCAGCTCGGGGCAGCAACCTTCAGGCACAGTATAGGAACCACCAGCTCCTCCCAGTTCTATCAGGGGACCTCAATGGTCCACTCAGACATTGAGGGATGCTCATAAGCATGTTGAGGCTCCTAGGAGCACATTCAAAGAGAGAAAACCTTTAAAGAAGTTTCCAAACTACATGGCATTGATGAGTAGCATCATAGATTCTGAACCTTCCAATTTTCAAGAGGCAATCAACCAACAGGTTTGGAGGAATGCCATGTTGTACACCTCCATCATGAAGAATGATGTATGTGACATGGTGCCTAGATTGTAGGGGAAATTAGTACTGACAAGATCAAGCATGTCGTAGATGGCAGCATAGAGAAGTAAAAAGCAAGGTTTGTGGCAAGAGGGTTCTCCTAGAAGAGGGAGTGGACTACGAGGAGACTTTTGCTCCAGTTGCTAGGCACTTTAATTAGAGCACTAGTGTCTTTAGTTTCTGTTATGGGCTGGAGGATACATCAGATGGATGTGAAGTCAACCTTAATGGGATAATTGAGAAAGAAGTGAACATAGAGTAGCGTCAATGCTTTGAGATCAATGGGAAAGATTCCATGTTTGCAAGTTGAAAAATGCCTTGTACAGACACAATTAGGCACCAACAACACATGGTAGTATAGGAAGGATTCCATGTTTGCAGGTTGAAAAATGCCTTGTACAGACACAAGTAGGAACCAACAACACATGGTAGTATAGGATCGATAGATACTTGCAAAGTATGGGCTTCACCAAAAGTGAAGCAAATCCCAACTTATGTTTCATATTTGTTGAGGCTTATCTATTTATTTGGATGATGTATGTAGATGACATGTTTCTTACAGGTTCAGATAAGCTCATAGCAAGTTGTGCAATGTAGATATGGTAGCCAAGTTAGAGATGAAGGACATCAGAATGATGCATTACTTCTTGGGGTTGAAGGTTTGGTAGAGACAAAAGGAGCTTTTCCTTGGGCAAGCTAAGTATGCAGTCAAGATCCTGAAGAGATTTTGGATCAAGGACTGCAAACCTATGGCCACACCTATAATCATTAATTTGAAGAAGGTAACAACTTTATATTCAGATATGGAGGATCCCATGTTATATAGCCTATTGATATGTTCACTGATGTATCTGGTTAACACTAGGCCATATATATGTTTTGTAGTGAACACCTTGAGTCAGTTCATGATAGAGCTGGGGCACAATGGAGTATGGGTTGAGATACTTTGGAAATGGTGAGGTGAAACTGCAGGGGTATTCAGACTAATTTAGGCAGGCAGCGCATGACATCTCGGTTTTGTTGAAAGCAGATTTTGTGGCACTCAACACAACATGGCAAATCATTGTTAGTAACCTTGCACCCCCTCAAGGGGGTAATTATAAAAAAGCCCCACAGGGCGCCTTACCTCATCAATTGGCAACATTTTCATGTGTGAACAAGAGGTCAACCTTCAAACTTGAGCTTTAAATTAAGATAATTCCATAGCCAAATCTTCTGAGAATGATCCTTCATCATATCCTAGTGGTTCTCTACACATAGAGAGGCCATATAGGATATGCAATGCCCAAACCTCTAAAGGGCTCTCTTCATAGGTCAACACAAAACCCCAATGCCTGAGCAGCTAAAAACTACAACATACTTGAAGACCTTGCTCAAGCCCCTTCTGTCATGTTAGCCCCGGAATTTATACAAAGCATCCCATTATAGAAGAAGGCATTGTGGAAGGCGATTGGTGATCCAAGTATTTTTTTTAGGGACAAACATTTTTTTATGTGTTTTCAATCAGGGAGCTCCCACCTATGTCATGTCGTTTACTTGTTGGAGAGCTTTAGGATCTCTAGATATTTAGAAATCATCCCCACCTCTCCAGGCAAATTGGGAGGTAACACAGTCTCGATCGAAGTAGAAGTTGTATATGCTCCAGTAGATGACAATTATTTTAAGATGGAGTTGGACGTATGTGATGACGGCAATAGTCTCTTATTTGTCCTCTGTAATTTTTTTTCCTCATAAAGGAAATGTGGTAACTATTAATAAGTTAGATTACTGGATAAAGAAGGGTCCATTTGGCCTTAGTCAAAATTTGTATTGGGCCTTGGCCACTAGAGAGCGTAGACTATTCTAGCGCACCATTCAATAAGTATTGGTCAAGTGGAAAGATATGTAGCCGGAAGACACCACTTGGGAACTAACAGTGGTTTTACAACAATTTCCACAACTCCAGCCTTGAGGATAATGCTTTTTTCGAAGGTAGCCAATACTGCTAGTTGTGAGGCCATCTAACTTCGCAAGTTACTTGTATGATTATTTGATCAAGAGTTGGATGCCACAAAGATTTACTGTGATAGTCAAAGCTGTACAAAACTCTTTGAGAATCTAGCATTTCATGACAGGTCCAACCAAATTGAGATCAAATATCACGTCATTTGAGACATGATTCAAAAGGGAGCAATAAAGCTCCAATATGTACCCATAGAGCACAAAATTTCTAATGTTGTAACCAAGCCCTTGGCAAAAGGAAGCTTGAAACATCAAAGAAAAACATGGATTGGTGTTGAATTCCTTCTCCTCGCTAAGAGGAATTGTTGAAGATTGAAGCTCGAACTGGAAGTTCTACACAAGTTTATTGTCAATGTGTCGAAAGTAGTTCGAGTCAAATCTATTTTGTAATTTACTTCAATAACAAAGTGAGTCTTATATTTAGTTGTTGAGTCTAATAAAGTGTATTTTTATACATTAGTGATTTAGATTGATCTCAATCGTACATCTCATTAGGAGCTTAGGTCTTGGTAGATTAGGGCAGGAGAGGAGCACTGGTAAGCGAGGTTGGACAGAGAACTGGGCAGGAGAGGAGCGCTGGGAAGAGAAGAGTTCATTAATTGCATTTGGATGAAGGTTGGATAGAGAGGTGGGCAAGACAGGAGCACTGGGAAGAGAGGAGTTCATTAATTGCACGGTGTCCTTGGTTGTCTCCGTTGTTTATGTTTCTCTGGTGGTTGGACAGAGCGTTGGGCAGGAGAGGAGCGCTAGGAGAGGAGGGCTGGGAATCTTGGTTGTCCATTAACGCAAAGGACAACAGAGGAGCATTGGGAAGAGGGAAGAGAGGGGTTGAGGTTTCCGTTGTTTTTATGTTTATCTGGTGGTTTTATTTCTTCTGTCGGTTTTTTGTCGGTTTTATGCTGTATTTTTCTTTTCTTGAGCATGGCCATGCTCACTTTAACTTCTCTATCTTATCTTTCATGTTGGCTTTCTTCATATTTTTCTTTTCTTCGTATTTTTTTGTTTCTGCTCTTTGGATTTAATGGTTAGGGAGTCAGGGCAAGCTAAATAGTCGAGCTTATGCAGAGTCCACAGGTGTAATGACGAATAGGGCGAAATCTAAGAAGGTATTGTTTAATTATAACTCATTTTTCTTCGATGTATAATGCTTGTTTTCTAAATCTGTAGGTGAATTAAAGCGGAGGAGAGTCTTTGTGTGAAAGCGTCAGATGGTGAATTCAAAACCGCTCTTGGGTCCACGGTGATTTCAGATTTTTGGTCTTTTTGGAGAAAGACGGATCAGATTGCTTCAAAAAAGGTGAAGGACATGGTGTTAGATGATGGTTGGTAGGAGAGGGTATATCTTAGCATTAAAAT
Organism: Larix kaempferi; assembly: GCA_027924585.1. NCBI lineage: Eukaryota > Viridiplantae > Streptophyta > Pinopsida > Pinales > Pinaceae > Larix > Larix kaempferi. The sequence goes on from BSBM01000361.1 coordinate 24,380,062, forward strand.
CATGGAGCCAATCATTTCTTTGTTGCAGTTTGCAGACACGGACCAGCCCATCCTAGCAGATGTTTATGAGGGGTGGGATTCCATGATTGAGTCCATGAGGTCCATTGTCATGGAGAATGAGTGTCTCGAGTATGGGACATCGACAGAGAACTTATGGTCCATCATTTAGGATATTCTTATCTCTAGGTGGGATAAGAATTGCACACCTTTGCATTGCTTGGCCCACTCCTTGAACCCCAAGTTCTACAGTCAGGATTGGCTCACTGGTGGATCGGGTCCCTCACACGGAGTACCTCCTCACATGGATGGAGAGATTGCACATGGGAGGAAGATAGCAATTAGACGACTATTTCAAGATAGAGACTTACTTGATGAGGTGGAGGAGGGCTTTGTAGAGTTTTCCACTTCCACTGGGAGAATTTAGAGGCTATGATGTGCTTAGAGACAGGGGGTTAAGAAACCCTATGTTTGATGGGCAACTCATTGGGCAACATGCCCTATTTTACAGAAGTTAGCCTTGAGGGTCATCTCTCAAGTTACATCATCCTCTTGTTATGAGAGGAATTGGAGCACATATGGGAACTTGTACAGTTTGAAGAAGAGCAGGTTTGAGTAGACTAGGGCAGAGACAATGGTGTATGTGCACTCCAACCTTCGTCTTATTTACAGGAAGAGGGAGAAGTGGGTGAAGGGAAAGACAAAGATGCGGGATGTCTTTCCTGATGTTATGGGTTTGGACAACGGTACTAAGTTGGCATTAGCCAACATGGATCTTAATGATCCAGTGCTAGAGCCGGTCACTTTTAATGATGGTGATCCTATGGAGGGGTCATCCTCCACACCAGTAGATGCAGATTGTTAGATGGGCAGAGAGGAGGAGGAGGAGGAGGATGATGAGGATCAGGGCAGTGATGAGTTTGTTGATTCAGGCATGGAGGAGGACTATTGACAGATGAGATTCTTCCATCTTGATCCACCCCTTTTTGTATTTACTATTAGTCTATTTGGCATTTTCCAATGCCCAGTGGCATTTCGACATTTATGTAATAAATTTTGATTTTGATGACTTAATGAGAAATATGGTTCCGACATCTTGAGCTATTGCCCAATGTGTATCAAATTTCAATGCATCTATGATCTATGTGTCTCATTGTTAATTTTTAGTGCAGCTGCGAGACCCATTCTCAGAGAGAATGGTACCCTAGTCAGTTAACTAGGGTTTCTCGTCAAGTTAACCAGGTAGAGTAATGAGTGAGACCCTATAAGGTACCCTAGGGCCCCCAACTGTCTCTTGGGGTTCTTGGTCGAGGACCAAGCAGGTTGATGCCATGGCAAAGTCTCTAGCATGTGGCTAGGGCCCCTATTTGTCTCTAGGGTATTCTGGTCTGGGACCAGACATTTTCTTGGTCATGTGGACCAGGCAGATCCTGCAGGTTGAGAGAGAGACATCCTGGTCTCAGACCAGGCAGTTTCTTTGTCAAGAACCAAGTAGGTCCTGCAGATGGTTGATCAACATTCAGTCTGGGACAGAAAGCTCATCTTGAGGCTGAGGACCATTCTCTGGGAGAATGGAGGACTTGGTCATGGACCAGAGGTTGATCAACATGACTCAGTCTAGGACTGAAGCTTAGCCTTGAGCTGAGAGCCATTCCTTGAGAATGGAGGCACATGGTCAATTACCAAGATTATGATGTGTGATGTCCTCTTCTCCTAGGTCTTCGAAGATGGTTGAGTTAGATGGTCTTCTCAAGGGATTGACCACCCCTTGATAAAGCCACTGACATTTGACCTTAGGAGTAGTATAGAGGACCACATGATCACATCATCCGTGTGAACCCTTCCTTATACAGTGATGATGAAATTTCAAGCTATATGGAACGTTTGTACATTTGAGAGAGAGATGATTGGTTGTACCTTCCCCACCTTGGTTGAGTTATTATTGGTCTTGTGGTACCTTGTCTTTGACTTGTGGTTAATACCCACCTTGAGTTATTTTTATTTTTACCACCTTGTTGATGTTTTGGTCTTATAGGGTACTATGGTTGTTTGTCCACATTTGAAGCATACCCTTGGTTCTTAGGGTCATGGGTCATGTACCCACACCTATGTTATTTATTTTAGGACATTATACCCTACTCTTGATTTATGACCATTGTTTATATTTTCTTATTTTATTTTTTATCTTTTATTCTTTATCTTTTATTTTTATTTATTTTATTTTATTTTGTATTTTTTTTAAGGTGGCCATTCCCTATTTTAATGAAATCCTAATTTCTTATTTTTTAACTTTTAAATAATAAGGATTAATTTATTGAAGATCACAATGTTATTTATTGGAGTCTTTTCTCCTCTCATATTTCATCCGTACAAATTTATCTTTGGTCTGTTGCTGGTCGTACACCTGTTGGAGTTTTATTTTTTTCTTCTCAGTTCAGATCTGATCTTTGTTGTTGCTGCCCTAGTCGTGAACTTGTAGAGATCTGATCTGCTTTTTCTGGTTTTCCAGTCTGTCGTTGCAGCCCTGTCTGAGATCTGTTTTTTGCTTGTTGATGATGATTGGAGTATGTCTTGCTGTGTAAGCTCTGTTTGGAGTCCGATCTACTTTGTGATATTCAACTATGACTCTGTGTTGTCCAGATTTGCTAGACCGTGAGCTTGTGAACCCTGATCTACTGAATCGTGGGTTAGTTTTGCCTGTTTTGGTCTACCAGGGGTCTAATTTGCCTACTGCTATCTTGTTTGTGAGAGCTGCGAGCCCAGTAGAGTTTGATCTGTCTGCTGGTACATATTTGTGGTGGTCGTGAGGCCTGTAGGGCCTGTTCTACCCTATTGTGTGAAGGTCGTGAGTCCTGGTGGCTAGATCTCTTGTGTTATGATCTTTTCAGGACAGATCTTTTGTGATAAGACCTTGTTCATGCTGAGAACTAATTAGGGTCTGTTTTATATGATGAAGTTTAACTATAGTCTGATCCCTTGTGCCATTGTCTTGAGGCCTTTTTCTGCTTGGGGTTAAAGCTTCATCTAGGGTTCAGACCTCCTATGATTTTATCTATTGGACACCTATTGTACAGAGTCTTGTTTGGTATTGCCACTGTGTTTGACTGTCATTGACCATCTCAACACTAGTCATATCTCTCTCTGGTTTGTACATACCCTCTTGTAAGGTCAGTTGGTTCCTAGAGTAGACTGGCCTCTCTGAGGCACAGTCTCTTCTGAAAGTAACTCTTTTGAGTATTTCTACAGAAAGGGTTTCACACCCAGGTAAGTGTCTCCAACTATATCTCTTTTATTGTTATATGATCAATTTGTTTATTACATGTTACTGAAGATTACTTTAACACAGTGATCTAACTGGTAGTGTTAAAGGAGAAAATCACTTTAACATAGTGACCTATCTGATAGTGTTAAAGGTGTGAAGTTGAAAGAGATGAAAATTATGTTATGTTAGAAATTACTACTGCACTATTTCATATTCAATTTTTGTAATTGTTTATTAAATGTATTTTTTGCATTAAAGTATATTGAATTGTTAAACTTGATGAAAATTCAATACTCATTGTGATTTGTGAATGACAAATGTGTAATCAATAATCATTGTGTATTGATTCTAATTTCTATTGAATATTTGTAAATGTTCTAGTTTCTAAAAAAAATTGGATCTATATGTCTATATTTTTAAATTTTAATATATTTTTAACAAAATATGTATGTATATAAAACGTGTCCTTCGTGTCTTGATTCGGGGGTCACCGTTTCCATGTTGGACACTCATATTTTCGTGTCCTTCAGGTCCCGTGTCCTCGTGTCAGGTGACCTAGTTGGTTACTAAACAAGTACTTAGAGAAATTGGGATCTAAGTGGCATTGTCATATATGCTGGACATATTCATGTTTTGAAGTCCATATGTTTTTGTCCAATGAAAAAGGGATCTACATCTCATTCTTTTGTTGGGGATGAATATGTTGTTCATGCAGGTAGTTTTAGATTTAGGTCGATCCCTGGAAGCTTGCTTCCTTGTTGATTTCAAAGGAAGAATGGAAATCATACTATTTAGGTGTTGTCTATAAAACAGAAGAAAGAACTGTGCCTCTTCCTTCTTTCAAAAGATTGACTCACATCCTATGATATCATCATTGCTCATGAAATTTTGCCCATTTACATTTTCAACAAAATTTGGGCTTTTAGCTATTACAAAAGATTACAAAAAACATAAAATAAAACCCAGCTGAAAACTGTCCATACTACAGATTTACATAAAGGTCTTATGATCACAGGATAAAAAAGTTGTCTGACAAAACCAAGAAAACTAGCATAAATTATAGTTGTAAGTTGGAAAGGAGAAAAGGGATAATCGGAATTCATGAGAGGAGACTGTAGCTCCTCGCTAACTTCCTACATAGCCATGGTGCCTTCAACCAACATAATACCTTCTTTTGGCAGACTGTCGGCTGTCCTATTCAATTCTCTTACTACATGAACAAATTCCTTTTATTGACCATATGTGGAGCTTGTTACCTCCCAAATCTGCACTTCTGTGGTAAAGCCCTGAAACACAAGTGCAACCTTAGAGGAACTCAAGAAGGCTACTAACTGTCACCACAACATCCCTTCTTATTTTAGGCCAGCTCTCCTCGAGAACAAGGGGTGTGTTACCTCTCAAACTAGCCTAGCCTAGTCCAAAAGCGCATTTCTAGCCTATGGGAAACTAAAGAGGGAGGTCATTGTCACCTCACCAACCGTCTTTTGTTGGCTCTCCTCTGGCTCAAGAAGGGCTTCCTTGACTTAGGATCGCTATAGCTTAGACAATTTAGCTCAAGGTGAATATGAAGAGTGGATTTAGCAAAGCAAAGAGTTGTAGTGTAGTAAAATAAGGTGATGAATGGATCAAGTTTAGTGCCTATCCATCATCTCCTTAAAATCAACACATCTTACGCATTTTGGAGGCTAATTCCTGGTTCAAAAAACTCAATGGCCACTGGCGTACTTGTTATCACACAACTTGTAGTTGTCCCAAAAGGTGATCCTATCCAGGATGGTAGAGGTGTTGGACAACTAAAGAGGTGACCCAAGAGAGCCACGATTCCCAAGGATAAATGGTTTTCACGCAAATCGAGGCACTCTTCACTTTAGATCAAGCAAAAGCAAGACCAAGGGGGAGACCCTAACTAACCAAGAGAGGCTAGCGAACCTACTCTAGACCTCCTAGGGAAATGTGAAGTCAAAAAGAGAGAGATCAAGAGTAAGTGAATCTAGATCTAGGAAATGTAAGTGGACATATGGAGTTAGGGCTTGGTTGAGGAGGCTTATAGAAGGGATAAATGCTCAACCATGAATTGGATATGCCACCTATGAGATTTAAAGGGTAGATCTAGATAGATCTAATGCCAATCAAAAATACCCAAGTGGCGGGCCCACCTCTAAATTAAGGAAAATGAATGAAATAGGGCCCACCTCTAAATTAAGGAAAATGAATGAAATAGGGCCCACAAGGTGCAAATGAAGTAGGAATGGTACTAGGAGGGTGGCTAAGTTGTAGATCTGAGGTTGAAAGGACAAACTAGAAACACCCAGATGATAGATTTGGAAAAAGACCACTAACCCATAAGTGCGACCTCCCTTGGAGAGATCCAATGCCTTGGATCGAGGGGTAAATGGAGTTGAATTCCCACCAAATTTGGTCTCCAAGGTTCATTAATTAATTATGAGGTGGGTTTTAATTATTAAACCCACATAATCGCTAGGTCTATCAGATCTAAAAAAAACTAGGGTTTTAACTATGAGGGTTTGAAGTGACCAATGGGTAAAATGCATGGAAATCAATACGTACCTTGTAGATCTTACCTCAAATGCTTGCGGCTGTCGAGTACATTAATGATCTTTCCATTTAGTTACGATTCCAAGCTAGATCCAAGTGATTCCAAGCAAAACGTCCTAGCCCAAGGAGGAAAAGCGTCCTCTTCACCTGCAAATTCAAACTACCAAAAGTGAGATTTGATCCACAGATAAAAGATGAACCATGCACGGCATATTAAAAGAAGCAAATCAATGGACAAAGCACAATTGAAAAACTCCCTTCAAGATGAAAACGTCATGCCGAGAGAAGATGTGGGAAACCCCTGCAATCGTCCCTCAAGCAATTTGCACCCCTGTAGTAAGTGAATTCGGCCTCCCTCTGAAGATGTTGGAAATCACCTGTAGGCAACTTAGATGTCTAAAGAAAAGATGTATAATCATGTACAAGAACATTCATCAAAGCAAGAGAAGCATATTTGCAAAATAATATTTTATTCCAAAAGTTCAAGAGCCCAAAGGTGCCTTCACAATGAGGGGGTCTCTTCCTTAAATAGGAGTGAGAGAGACCAAAACCCTAACCACTTTATGAACGAGCGGTGGAGATCAAAATATAAACATAATACAATCAACGACTATGATGAGCCGGAGCAAAATCACATGGATCAACTCACTAAGGGGGGTGCGCACTCACTAAAGTGGCCCTTGGGGGGGTGTGCACCACATAAGCATGACTAAGACAAGTGTAGGAGCACATGAGGGGGATAAGAGGTTTTATTATCCTTTAGTAGCATCACCCCATGGCACAATGACATAAGATATGACTCAATAACCATACAAAGTGACCAAATCGTGGCCCCCATCAATGATAGAATAATACATCAAAAGTCAACTTGTAGAGTGTGTGGACCCCACTGAATGTTGTAAGCTGAGTTGGAAGGTGTGGGATGCATCACAAATGACCTCTGAACAAACCTCATGCCAATACCTTGCCTCATTTGCCCAAATCGAATTCCTCAATGACCTTTTTTATCCCATTTTTAATCCTCAGAAAACCACCTGTAAATAAAAAAAATGCATGTAGCTCTTTGCCTGGTGTCTCAGACACAAATCTGACTGTACCAACATGTTTGGAGATGGGGTAATATGGTAATAACAAGTGGTTGGACCCCCCATCTCCTCAGGGGCGCCCTAGGAAAATGTGCTAGCTCAAAGCAAGAGCTGGACAGGCCATTTCTGCATGGCAAAACTGGAAAAATGTGGAAACCTGACTATATCATCACTAGGAGTGCCTGTAACTGAAATCTGAGTGTCCCAATGGACTTAGAAGGTCCAAATGCACTAGATATGAATACTCATACACCCTGTGGCAACCTGCATGATCATCTGTAGTCTCAACCATATTTGGACAATATCAAAATAATGGTTTGAAAATAATAATATCCATAAAAAAATATATCAGCCATCATATGAAATCTGTATCCACTATATGGAACCATCATAGGTGCATCAAAAGACCATAAATCATCATCCTCAAATATCACCGGTCCAACTCATCTCAGATCCCCAGGTTGACTTGGTCAAACTAGGCTTGATCGGGTCAAAACTAATCAAAATATGACCCAGGCTAGAAAATCCTGATGCTACAAGTGCAAATAGTTAAGGCATGCTCTTTTAATCATTCTAACAACAAGTCTTAAAGTATTAAGCATCATTTCACTGGCAGTTAATCAATAATTATATCAAATACAAGTTCAAATAATCATTTACTCAAAATAGAACCTCAAGAATATACTCATTTTGTAGACATGAACATTTTGCTAGCAAAGGGTGTGGGTGAAGAATGCAAGGCTAGGATAAGGGGATGACTTGACTGACTCAACACTATGATACTTTGGATAAGGGAAAGGGAATACACACTTAAGCATATGTCGGATAATAAACAAACAAGGAATGGTTGTGTCTCACAAATGGAATGAGTTGTTTAGAGAGGTGCTTATTCAACCTTGGCAAATGTGTACAACTCACATCCAAGCTGAATCCAACTCCGTAAGGATCTTTTCTAGAACCACCATGGATGGGTGCCCGGCTAACCGTAACTTGAGGTTCTAGGGAAAACTTAGAATTATTTGCCCATTACTCCATCTCACATCACAACCCGTAGGCTCCGTGAGGTATATAATCATTACATTTAATTCATGGCCATCAGTCTTTAGATTTGGCATTAGCAGTCTTTAGATTTGGCATTCATTTAACCACTGCTTTTTAGGCCTTTAGGACCCTTTGGATTTTGCATGTGCTTAGAAGCACAACTAATTGCAGCTTACATCCAGGGTGCTTTAACATTTCAATTTCCATAGCCCTCTTTCATTGTGTTGAGATGCACAGTTTTATTTGTTTCCACGGGCTTGCACAAAAGATAAAATAATAGTTTCCATATGCATGTACTGATGGTAGTACTATTTGCTTCAAGTTTAGCCAACACAACTCAAGAAACTAGGGGGATTTTCCACAATCGGGACCAACATCAGGGCAACCGACTAGAGTGATCAAGGTATCAAATCCAACTCACCTAAGCTTAGGAACCAACACCAGCGGGTACTCCTAGCCCAGAAGGATCAAGTCTTCGATAAGTTATGTTGCCAACTCAGAGCTGAGACACACACTAGCATGGATGCTATCCAACATAGAGGCAAAAGTGGGGAGGTCCTCCATATCACAGGCTGAGGTGAAAACCAAAGATGGGAGAGAGAACGAATGGATGGGGAAAGTGAAGGTGATGCCTAAGCTAGCAAGCCATAAAATGTGGGAATGAACATGTCCACACTACTAAGAGGGTAAAACCAATGAGTATAAAACAAGAGCTTCTAATTTTGAGTAATAGGACCATTTAGATAATCAATAACAACCATATTCATATCATACATATATATGCCGCCAGATCATGACACTAGATACTAAGTTAAGCTACTAAAATGACCAAAAGAACAATATAATCGAAACCAATGCACATCATATACCCGTTGGGCCATATACCTGTACCTTGTCATCTGGATCATCAATAACCACTGGAAACACCGCTGCTGGAACTTTGGGCACTGCACTACTCTGTATGGGATAAAAGGTCACCTCGGTCATCAAATCTGAGGTCATGAGGCTCAGTCTTGGCATAAGGCTTACTGCTGTCTGATCTGGGGCTGCTCTGATATGTGAGTGATCATGAAAAAAACTGCTCATCATAGGCTGTTCTCATCATAACTGTGTTAAGGCCTGGCTAAAAAATATACAGTGAACTGCTCTGCAATCATGGTAGCTTGGCTACTATTGATGTGATAACAGTACTGTAGGAGCTACATCTCAACCATACCAAGTAACCTGTTACTTTGTAAAATGCCAGTAGCTAATTGTAAGAATTACAAGTTTCATAGGTTATCAAATTGATAAGGACATAGAAAAGATGTATCATTATCTATAACATAATTGGGTTTTCTTATAGAGATGAGGGAGTCATGTTAACATCCATATGTTAGAAATTTTTGTGATAATGAAAACATGGATGGAAACTGATAGATTCTATATTTTACATTATATGTGCAAACGTGTTTTTCTAGCCACTGGCAAAGTTATCAAGGCTTGTCGGAATTACATGTAGTCCATCAAAACATTTCTCTTCTAGTTTTCTTATGTCATTGAGGAATTGGAAAGACAGAACATACTTTCTCCTAAAAGATTGTTACAGTGATTAGAACAATCATGCACAAACATCTAATTGCCATGCTTGTGGTTGTAACTTGTTTCTGGACATTGTAAGTCTAGAAGGTTAGTATTATCAACTAGTAAAATTTCAATTTAACTTTTTCTTGAAAAAATTTCAAGGCAGGAATTGGAGGCAGCCCAAGCTGTTGTTGGTGAGTTTGGGGGTGACAATCGAGCAGGCATTAAAGGTACTCATCACAAAATATCTACAGTATGGAGCAAGAAAGGGGTGATTGTTGGGTTGACTCGTAGAGTTGGCCGTGCAGTGCCTGGTCATGTTGACATGGTCTTTGGTCTTTTACCTTATGGAGAGAGCATCTTATTTCTAGGCAGGTAGATTGATGGAGTTGAACAAACATCTTTTTTTAAAGTTTATGTTTTCTATGATATATATTAATGTGGTTCACAGCCCCAAAAGATAGAGGGCTTGCTACATCTACGGTGATAGGGGCCTCACCCTGTCGGCTCCAGGTTTGAGAGCCTACCCCCGAAGGACCCAAAGAATTGAACCTCTAACCTCGACTACTTCGTGCTTGGACTCAGAAGATCCAACCAATTGAGATACCCCTCGTGGCTAGTGTTTTCGATGATATTTATTCATTGAAAACTTGAATTTATTTTTCAATGTTTTCTTTATGACTTGTTAGGTTTGGCGTGGGAAAGACCAATGTCATGCGTGAAATAGCTCGAGTTCTAGCAGATGAATTGCACAAGAGAGTGGTATGTCATTAAAATTATTTACTTATGAGAGGCATTCCTATACTATCTTCATTATGTTTTGTTGCTATTTGCACAAATCAACTATCAAAATTGCAACAGGTGATTGTGGATACTAGCAATGAAATTGGAGGGGATAGGGACATTCCTCATTCTGCAATAGGGGGTGCACGAAGGATGCAAGTCCCAGAACCATCGTTATAGCTTAAAGTTATGGTTGAAGCTATAGAGGACCCTATGCCAGGTGGTCTTGTGGATGAGATTGGCAATGAAGCAGAAACTCTTGCTTGTCGGACTATTGCAGAAAGAGGAGTGATGTTGGTTGGCATTGCACATGGTGAAAGATTGGAGAATCTAAAAAAAAATCCCATACTTTGTGATTTGGTTTGTTTTTCTCTTCTATTATTTAACTCTTTATGTTGTTTTGGTTTTCTTGCAGTAGTCACCCTGTTTGCATAATTTCTATCCTATTTGTATAGTTTACAATAAACTATAAGTTGAATATGAGGTGATATGTTCAATTAGTTAATGCTAAAATGGAACATGTTTTCTCAATTCACTTTTAATGTGTTGCAGAGTATAGAAGGTGGAACATGTGTGTTCCCATTCCTTTCAAATAGTTTCCCATACAATTTTGAAGGTTTCATTAATGGACATTTTCTAATCCTCTTTACATGAAAACATATAAAAGAGTTATGTTTGAAGTTGATCCTAACTTTGAAGTAACTTTGTTGAGCATTCTGTAGTGCATTCATAAGGTTTCTGGTATTTTATTGCATTTCATAATATTTTGTCATCTAATTATAAACATACTCAAAATTTCTAGACTACTTTATTCACCAGTGAGAAAATAGTTTGGTATGCACTCTAGATCGTGTTACCATTTGTTATGCCCCAAATTCTTTGTAGCGCACCTTACTAGATGTGCCAAGGAGGGGGGTCCTTTTGCTGTTGTAAAAGACCAAGTTGAGGCTATTTTATGTAAGGGTGTTGGTCTATGAGTAAGCCAGACCCATTGGTCAGTCACGGTAGGTCCTCTTGGTCCTCATTTCAAGGTGTACTGGCCTTGTGGCCTTGTTGACTACTCCTTGATGAGGTGGTAACCCCTATCATGTGGGGCATTTATGCCTTGTGTAGGTATTGGTGCATGTTGGGGTTAAGGCACTCCTGTGCGGACTTGAAAAATGTGTTGTAGATCGTCCCCTGGGTGGAACATATTCTAATTACCTATCGGGGCGAACTTGCTAGGAAGAACTCTAAAGGGGAAAGACCCCTTCAATAAAATGATGTCGAAAGCTATTTAATATGATAATACAAATAATATAATGTCAAAACTTTTTTTTGTTAATTTCATAAATGAATATTATTATAATTATTAGGCAGCTCTATAAGTGTTGTGCTTGAGGGTAAGCACCTTAATTGGTGCTTGTATTTCATGAATTATAGTATTGTGATGAGTGCCATGAATGGGGAATGAGAGCTTGCTCATCACATCCTTAAACCTTATGTAGACTCTCCTTCAGCTTTGCTATTCCTTGTTGCCCTGATTTAGGTAATTGAAATTCTAAGAAAAATTGCTTCTTTACCTCTTGCAAGGTGAGAGGCGAAACATTAGCAGGACGGTCCACAAGCTTAATATACCATTGCAAAGCCGAGCCGGTGGGAATGGAAAAGGCTAGTAATAGGATAGAGGTATCAGCTACTACTAAAAAGCAAGCTTAATATACCATTGCAAAGCCGAGCCGGTGGGAATGGAAAAGGCTAGTAATAGGATAGAGGTATTAGCTACTACTAAAAAGCAATGGCGAGATTAAAATTCAGTCTTTACATGTCATGCCCTACTATTGTAATGAGGGTCAGGTTCCCTATGGGGGGAGGAACCCCCTCTCATGGGCCCTTCTTGTGCTATGGCTACCTTTTTCAGGGTAGGCAAGCCATAAATTGTTACCCCATAAAATAGTGAATGTCTGTAGGGGAATAGGATAGTGTTTTCCTTGAAAGGTAGGTTAGGCTAACCATTTCTAAAGGTAGGTTAAAGATGGAAGATAATCAGATGTGAGTTAAGAAGAGGGATGATAATTGGACAAACTTGCTTTCTTGTATTCTTGCACTTAGCTAACTTTTGGAACTGCTTGGTCAATGTCGAGATCTGTGTTTGAAATTGCATCATTTCAGGGGTTGGGCTGGCAGGTGCCTTTTTAACCAGCTATAAATGTGTTGGACCTGAGATGATTTATTACAATATATCTTACAAGAGAGATGATAACTCAAGTATTATATTTTCAGTGGTCATTCTCTAAGATTACCGCAACAGTCTCTCAAGCCAGCAAGCTAGTCATGAACCTAGCTGGATGGATATATTCCTTTGTAGGATTGAATGGATTCAGAACATTAAAGCTTCGGGCCATTACCCCAACCATTCTCAATAACCACCATGGATCGTGGCAAGTTTCAGTCTGCCAGGGGCACCTCATTCCCGCTTGAGTTAGAGCTAGGATAAGTCTTCGACACCCCTCCTTTCCATTCTTCTAGCCTGATTGAGTTTTTTAGGGAATCCTTTAAAGGATGTATGAAATAATAGAAGCACTAATTTAAATATATTTTGCAGGCATATAGAGAAGTGTTCCAAGGTCCAAAAGGAATGTGCCACCAAAGAGGGAACTGGAGCATGGAAAACAATTATTGCTAAACTATCTATTTATAAATATAGGAATGTATAGACAACATATATTAGAGTTGGATGAAGTGAAGAATTAATTGTAGGAATTGTTGGAGTAAGGAGTCTTAAGGACAAGTACCTCACCATGTGGTTCCCTATTCATTTAGGTAGCAAAGAAGGAGGGATTTGGAGAATGTGTATTTACTATAGAGATCTAAACAAAATTGTTATCAAGAATCGGTACTCCTTTCCCAAAATGATTAATTTTGAGGTTAGTTGAAGCATTTTAAGTACTTCACCAAGCTAGATTTCAAATCTAGATATCATCAAGTCTGGATCAAGGAATAAGACAACTGGAAAACTACCTTCAAGATGAAACAAGCTCGATAGGAGTGGTTAGTAATGACTTTCTATTTGAGTAATGCACCAACTACTTTTATTTGTATAATGAATGATTACATGAAGTAACTTCAGAATCATCCTTTTTCATTAGATTGAGAAAGGGGATGTGCGCGCTTTAGATCATTTAAACCACTTTTGCATCACAAAGGAAAATTAGAAGGAACACCAAAGAAGAGCATCTCATTTACTTAGATGCCTCAATGAACACCACAAGGATGTGGCTACAACAATTGAAGAACATCAAAAACAAGTTAAGGCCCATTATGATAAGTTTGTCCATCCTCGAGTCTTTTTTAAAGTAGATATGGTCTTGGACTCTTGGTTTATGACCAACATAACGACACTTTTGGGGTAGTCAAGTTTACTTCTATTTGGGCGGGTCCTTATATCGTAAAGCACTTCCTTAGTAAAGGGGCTTATGAATTGGTTCAATTCCTAGGTCCGCTTCCTTAGTAAGGGGGCTTATAAATTGGTTCAATTCCTAGGTTCGTTATATGTGTGTTGGATTTGGCCTCTTGTGGTCTTGTTGGCTTGGCTAGCCTCCCCTTACGCGTGTTTCTGGCTGGTAGTGGCCCTTTGGCTTGTACGAGCACTTCCCTTGGTGAGAGAGGTGGAATAAACTAAGCCCCTTCCCTTGGGCTCAACGTACCCCCCCAAAAAAAAATTATGGTGGGGGGCAGGTGTGCACGATCCTCCATAAATTTTGATTTGCTGCTATAACGATGCTCTGTGACGTCCATTAGTCTAACACTCACAGTACTGAAAACTGTAGAGCCTTCCAAGCTTTGCCATACCACTTTGAATCATGATTAAGTTGTCTTTGAGGCATACTTTTTGGAGGGCACTTGTAGCCAACAATGATGCACATCGAAAGGTAGGAATGCATCTATCCTCAAATATTTGACATTCCTTGCAAGCTCAAATACCTTAGGCAACAATAAAAATTAGGATTTGAAATTCTTTAAGCTCTAGCTTCTACCAGTGAGTGAAGTATTTTGCAATTGACGTGAACCTTGCCATCCTTCTCTTACCCTTGTTTATCTGTCCAATTCTTTCCTAACTTGTCTAGCATATGCACATAAAATTAGTAATTGATGTATGGTTTTCTCCCACTCTTTGCATAAGACACCTACTATGACCATGCTTTTTACTTCTCTATAGAGCCTCCCAGGTGAGGGCCTCGGGCCTTATTCTTTTACAGCCATCCACATAAAGATTCTTACCTTCAATGGAGATTTGATTTTCCAAACTGGTTTCTATCACCATTAAAACTCTTCGGGCGTATCACTTTCACACATGTATTTGTATCCTAGTTTTGGAGTGTAGATCCCTAACTTTTTCTTCGTTTCCATCTTTACACACTAGCCAATTCCCCATTAGCGGGAAGGCTAAAGTCATGCACTTCCATACTATTTACACAATTTAAAAACTTTTTTAGGGTCTACTAATCCATCTTGCTATAGTATTAGGGTAAATGTATTTATGGGTGATAACTTGTCTCTAGATATCATCATTTCTTGTGAGTCTCTAAAGGCCTTGACACCTAGTGCCTTCCCAATATGTTAAATATTCTTGAGGTCCTAGCCTCCTAAATCTTAGGCTTAACTATGGGTTGACATTTCATTAGAGATATTCTTTCACTTTCTTTTTACCATACCACAAAAATATAAAACTAACTTTCCTATTTTTTTTTTAAATCCCCTTTGGAATAAAAGCCAAGGAGTGCTAATAGACTGGGATTGCTTCTACCGTTGATTTAAGTTTTTAACTAATAATTCTTCAATATAGCTTGAATATCTCCTTAAAAAAAGCATCTCTCACATCCGGAAAAAAGGAAATGAGTCCATGTAAGAGATCTCCCTATCCTTGTACATTTTACAAATCCCATTCTTGTCACGTATAGTAGGCCTTTAGCTCCTATTAGAAATAGCAGAGGTGATAAAGGGTGGCCCTGTGTTAGCCCGTTTGCCTTGTCTCAAGTTTTTCAGGTATTTGTTTAATATGTCTCATGAGATTTTTTGGCCTCTACTTAGTATTTTATGGTTGGTTTTTATTGGGTTCAATGGACGAGAAATTAAAGCTTTTCCCAACAACTCATATTGTGGATATAGACAAGTGCAGTGGGTGGAGGCTAAAGCTTGAGGTGGTATATATGGTTCGATGTGTGTTTGTTAAATTAGAATCATCTTACATTACTTGTCATTTATTTAATTATTGAGTTTTCTTTTTAATTATTGAGTACATTGCAATGCAGGTAAATGAATGTGGTGGTTCATTGATTGAAATATCTATGTGAGAGATTGTAGTATACCATACAGATGAGGAGCCAAAGGTGAGTTTTTCTTTAGCTTATATTTTTTGTGTTTGCATAAGATGTACTTATTATGCATACTTCTATTTAAGATTTTTCACTAGTTATCTTGGTCTCTCTTTCATATTTCTTATAAGATATCTGGTGTTTATTTAATATTTATCATGTGTCTTTTTTGTTTCTATTTAATACCTATCTATATTTTGGTGTGCAGGGTGTCCTTGATTGGCCATGGATGCTTTTTGGCGTTGCAAAACAAAGTCTGTGTTTGTTATTTTTCTTTGTTTGTTTTATTTTTGTTATTTTTGTTGGTTTTTGCTATTTGTTGTTTGTATCTTTTTCTATTGTTGTTTTTTGTTTTTCGACTGTGGTGTTATATTTTTGCATTTATGAGCATGGCCATGCTAATTTGTGGTTTAATATTTTGTTTTTCTTCTTTGTTTTTCTCATCTTTGTGAATCATTTTTGTTTTGGATTCAATTGGTGGGAAATTAAGGCTGGCCTTAAACAATCCATATTGTGGGTTTAGGGTCGATGCAGATTCCACAACTGTAGTTGGAAAAGGTGAATGAGGTATGTATGGTTTTCTTAGATTCCACAACTGTAGTTGGAAAAGGTGAATAAGGTATGTATGGGGTATTTTGGTTTTCTTATCTTTGTGAATAATTTTTGTTTTGGATTCAATTGGTGAGGAAATTAAGGAAGGCCTTAAACAACTCATATTGTGAGTTTGATGTAGATTCCACAAGTGTAGTGAGAAAAGGCGAAGGAGGTATGTATGGAGAGTTTAATCGTTTGCTGCTACATAATTCTATGCTTCCATGTCATTTTCATCTAACTCATTTGTTGCTTCATAATTATATCATTTGTGAATCTTTACATAAGATGTACTTCATTCTAGATAGGATTTTTGGTTGTTGCGTAAGATTTCTCATCATACATTTCGGGTATTTGTTTAATATGTCTCATGAGATTTTTTGCTCTCTACTTAGTATTTTATGGTTGGTTTTTATTGGGTTCAATGGGCAAGAAGAAAAGGCGAAGGAGGTATGTATGGAGAGTTTAATCGTTTGCTGCTACATAATATTATGCTTCCATGTCATTTTCATCTAACTCATTTGTTGCTTCATAATTATATCATTTGTGAATCTTTACATAAGATGTACTTCATTCTAGATAGGATTTTTGGTTGTTGCTTAAGATTTCTCATCATACATTTCGGGTATTTGTTTAATATGTCTCATGAGATTTTCTGGTCTCTACTTAGTATTTTATGGTTGGTTTTTATTGGGTTCAATGGACGAGAAATTAAAGCTTTTCCCAACAACTCATATTGTGGATAGACAAGTGCAGTGGGTGGAGGCTAAAGCTTGAGGTGGTATGGGTGGAGGCTAAAGCTTGAGGTGGTATATATGGTTCCATGTGTGTTTGTAAAATTAGAATCACCTTACATTACTTGTCATTTATTTAATTATTGAGTACATTGCAATGGGTGGAGGCTAAAGCTTGAGGTGGTATATATGGTTCCATGTGTGTTTGTGTGTTTGTGTGTTTGTTAATAGAATGATCTTACATTACTTGTCATTTATTTAATTATTGAGTACATTGCAATGCAGGTAAAGGAATGTGGTGGTTCATTGATCGAAATATCACATGGTTCATTGATTGAAATATCTATGTGAGATATTGTAGTATACCGTACAGATGAGGAGCCAAAGGTGAGGTTTGCTTAAGATTTCTCATCATACATTTCGGGTATTTGTTTATTATGTCTCATGAGATTTTTGCTCTCTACTTGTATTTTATGGTTGGTTTTTATTGGGTTCAATGGACGAGAAATGAAAGCTTTTCCCAACAACTCATATTGTGGATATAGACAAGTGCAATGGGTGGAGGCTAAAGCTTGAGGTGGTAAATATGGTTCCATGTGTGTTTGTTAAATTAGAATCATCTTACATTACTTGTCATTTATTTAATTATTGAGTACACTGGAATATTCCTTGTCTGAAGTTGCACAACATCTTGGCCTCCTATTCTATCTAACTCTTCTCTTACATTGCGCACAAATTCATGACAATTCATCAGAAATTGAAAAATATGATCATCATTCTGAAGTACCCTCCAATTGTCAACATTATCTGAAACCGAATACAGGGAGGAATGATAGAATCCTAGTCCGACTCTTAACTTGTTTTCGATGTATCGTCCTATGCGGATTTAGCTGATTTCACTTGCCTTTTGGACCTATGGCCTCCAGGCACCACCCCACAAGCCTATAGCTCTTAGAGTCCGACGCGCGTCAACAATAAGAGGATTTTTTTTGTTGTTGCTTCTCGCTGCTTCTCCTCCACATGTTGCCCATTAAGGTTGAGGTGGTAAATATGGTTCCATGTGTGTTTGTTAAATTAGAATCATCTTACATTACTTGTCATTTATTTAATTACTGAGTACATTGCAATGCAGGTAAAGTAATGTGGTGGTTCATTGATTGAAATATCTATGCGAGAGATTGTAGTATACCGTACAGATAAGGAGCCAAAGGTGAGTTTTTGCTTAAGATTTCTAATCATACATTTCGGGTATTTGTTTAATATGTCTCATGAGATTTTTTGGTCTCTACATAGTATTTTATGGTTGGTTTTTATTGGGTTCAATGGACGAGAAATTAAAGCTTTTCCTAAGAACTCATATTGTGGATATAGACAAGTGCAGTGGGTGGAGGCTAAAGCTTGAGGTGGTATATATGGTTCCATGTGTGTTTGTTAAATTAGAATCATCTTACATTACTTGTCATTTATTTAATTATTGAGTACATTGCAATGCAGGTAAAGGAATGTGGTGGTTCATTGATTGAAATATCTATGTGAGAGATTGTAGTATACCGTACAGATGAGGAGCCGAAGGTGAGTTTTGCTTAAGATTTTTCATCATACATTTTGGGTGTTTGTTTAATATGTCTCATGAGATTTTTTGGTCTCTACTTAGTATTTTATGGTTGGTTTTTATTAGGTTCAATGAACGAGAAATTAAAGCTTTTCCCAACAACTCATATTGTGGATATAGACAAATGCAGTGGGTGGAGGCTAAAGCTTGAGGTGGTATATATGGTTCCATGTGTGTTTGTTAAATTAGAATCATATTACATTACTTGTCATTTATTTAATTGAGTTTTTTTTTAAATTATTGAGTACAGCTAAAGCTTGAGGTGGTATATATGGTTCCATGTGTGTTTGTTAAATTAGAATCATCTTACATTACTTGTCATTTATTTAATTGAGTTTTTTTTTGTTAATTATTGAGTACAGTTTTTTTTTAAAATTATTGAGTACGTTGCAATGCAGGTAAAGGAATGTGGTGGTTCATTAATTGAAATATCTATGTGAGAGATTGTAGTATACCGTACAGATGAGGAACCAAAGGTGAGTTTTGCTTAAGATTTCTCATCATACATTTCGGGTATTTGTTTAATATGTCTCATGAGATTTTTTGGTCTCTACTTAGTTTTTATGGTTTGTTTTTATTGGGTTCAATGGACGAGAAATTAAAAGCTTTTCCCAAGAACTCATATTGTGGATATAGACAAGTGCAGTGGGTGGAGGCTAAAGCTTGAGGTGGTATATATGGTTCCATGTGTGTTTGTTAAATTAGAATCATCTTAAATTACTTGTCATTTCTTTAATTATTGAGTTTTTTTTTAATTATTGAATACATTGCAATGCAGGTAAAGGAATGTGGTGGTTCATTGATTGAAATATCTATGTTAGTGATTGTAGTATACCGTACAGAGGAGGAGCTAAAGGTGAGTTTTGCTTAAGATTTCTCTATGTGAGAGATTGTAGTATACCGTACAGATGAGGAGCCAAAGGTGAGTTTTGCTTAAGATTTCTCATCATACATTTTGGGTATTTGTTTAATATGTCTCATGAGATTTTTTGGTCTCTACTTAGTATTTTATGGTCTGTTTTTATTGGGTTCAATGGACGAGAATTTAAAGCTTTTCCCAAGAACTCATATTGTGGATATAGACAAGTGCAGTGGGTGGAGGCTAAAGCTTGAGGTGGTATATATGGTTCCATGTGTATTTGTTAAATTAGAATCATCTTACATTACTTGTCATTTATTTAATTATTGAGTTTTTTTTTAAATTATTGAGTACATTGAAATGCAGGTAAAGGAATGCGGTGGTTCATTGATTGAAATATCTATGTGAGAGATTGTAGTATAGCGTACAGATGAGGAGCCAAAGGTGAGTTTTCCTTTAGCTTATATTTTTTTGTGTTTGTATAAGATGTACTTATGCATATTTCTATTTAAGATTTTTTATTAGTTATCTTGGTCTCTTTCATATTTCTTATAAGATATCTGATGTTTATTTAATATTTATCATAAGTTTTTTTGGTTTCTATTTAATACCTATCTATATTTTGGTGTGTAGGGTGTCCTTGCTTGGCCATGGATGCTTTCTAGCGTTGCAAAACAAAGTTTGTGTTTGTTATTTTTCTTTGTTTGTTTTAGTTTTGTTATTTTTGTTGGTTTTTGCTATTTGTTGTTTGTATTTTTTTCTATTGTTGTTTTTTGTTTTTCTACTGTGGTGTTATATTTTTGAATTTATGAGCATGGCCATGCTAATTTGTGGTTTGATATTTTGTTTTTCTCATCTTTGTGAATCATTTTTGTTTTGGATTCAATTGGTGGGAAATTAAGGTTGGCCTTAAACAATCCATATTGTGGGTTTAGGGTCGATGCAGATTCCACAACTGTAGTTAGAAAAGGTGAATGAGGTATGTATGGTTTTCTTAGATTCCACAACTGTAGTTGGAAAAGGTGAATGAGGTATGTATGGGGTATTTTGGTTATCTTATCGTTGTGAATAATTTTTGTTTTGGATTCAATTGGTGAGGAAATTAAGGAAGGCCTTAAACAACTCATATTGTGAGTTTGATGTAGATTCCACAAGTGTAGTGAGAAAAGGTGAAGGAGGTATGTATGGAGAGTTTAATCGTTTGCTGCCACATAATTTTATGCTTACGGGTCATTTTCATCTAACTCATTTGTTGCTTCATAATTATATCATTTGTGTATCTTTACATAAGATGTACTTCATTCTAGATAGGATTTTTGGTTGTTGCTTAAGATTTCTCATCATACATTTCGGGTATTTGTTTAATATGTCTCATGAAATTTTTTGGTTTCTACTTAGTATTTTATGGTTGGTTTTTGTTGGGTTCAATGGACGAGAAATTAAAGCTTTTCCCAAGAACTCATATTGTGGATATATACAAGTTCAGTGGGTGGAGGCTAAAGCTTGAGGTGGTATACATGATTCCATGTGTGTTTGTTAAATTAGAATCATCTTACATTACTTGTCATTTATTTAATTATTGACTTTTTTTTTTAATTCTTGAGTACATTGCAATGCAGGTAAAGGAATGCAGTGGTTCATTGATTGAAATATCTATGTGAGAGATTGTAGCATACCGTACAGATGAGGAGCCAAAGGTGAGTTTTGCTTAAGATTTCTCATCATACATTTCGGGTATTTGTGTAATATGTCTCATGAGATTTTTTGGTCTCTACTTAGTGTTTTATGGTTGGTTTTTATTGGGTTCAATGGACGAGAAATTAAAGCTTTTCCCAACAACTCATATTGTGGATATAGACAAGTGCAATGGGTGGAGGCTAAAGCTTGAAGTAGTATATATGGTTCAATGTGTGTTTGTTAAATTAGAATCATCTTACATTACTTGTCATTTATTTTATTATTGAGTACATTGCAATGCAGGTAAAGGAATGTCGTGGTTCATTGATTGAAATATCTATGTGAGAGATTGTAGTATACCATATAGATGAGGAGCCAAAGGTGAGTTTTCCTTTAGCTTATATTTTTTTGTGTTTGCATAAGATGTACTTATGCATATTTCTATTTAAGATTTTTCAATAGTTATCTTGGTCTCTTTCATATTTCTTATAAGATATCTGGTGTTTATTTAATATTTATCATAAGTTTTTTTGGTTTCTATTTAATACCTATCTATATTTTGGTGTGCAGGTTGTTCTTGCTTGGCCATGGATGCTTTCTAGTGTTGCAAAACAAAATCTGTGTTCGTTATTTTTCTTTGTTTGTTTTATTTTTGTTATTTTTCTTTGTTTGTTTTATTTTTGTTATTTTTGTTGGTTTTTGCTATTTGTTGTTCGTATATTTTTTTATTGTTGTTTTTTGTTTTTCTACTGTGGTGTTTATATTTTTGAATTTATGAGCATGGCCATGCTAATTTGTGGTTTGATATTTTGTTTTTCTTATCTTTGTGAATCATTTTTGTTTTGGATTCAATTGGTGGGAAAGTAAGGCTGGCCTTAAACATTCCATATTGTTGATTTAGAGTCGATGCGGATTCCACAACTGTAGTTGGAAAAGGTAAATGAGGTATGTATGGTTTTCTTAGATTCCACAATTGTAGTTGGAAAAGGTGAATGAGGTATGTATGGGGTATTTTGGTTATCTTATCGTTGTGAATAATTTTTGTTTTGGATTCAATTGGTGAGGAAATTAAGGAAGGCCTTAAACAACTCATATTGTGAGTTTGATGTAGATTCCACCAGTGTAGTGAGAAAAGGTGAAGGAGGTATGTATGGAGAGTTTAATCGTTTGCTGCTGCATAATTTTATGCTTCCATGTCATTTTCATCTTTACTCATTTGTTGCTTCATAATTATATCATTTGTGAATATTTACATAAGATGTACTTCATTCTAGATAGGATTTTGGGTTGTTGCTTAAGATTTCTCATCATACATTTCGGGTATTTGTTTAATATGTCTCATGAGATTTTTTGGTCTCTATTTAGTGTTTTTTGGTTGGTTTTTATTGGGTTCAATGGACGAGAAATTAAAGCTTTTCCTAAGAACTCATATGGTGGATATAGACAAGTGCAGTGGGTGGAGGTTAAAGCTTGAGGTGGTATATATGGTTCCATGTGTGTTTCTTAAATTAGAATCATCTTATATTACTTGTCATTTATTTAATTATTGAGTTTTTTTTTTTTAATTCTTGAGTACATTGCAATGCAGGTAAAGGAAGGTAAAGGAATGTGGTGGTTCATTCATTGAAATATCTATGTGAGAGATTGTAGTATACCATACATATGAGGAGCCAAAGGTGAGTGATTTCTCATCATACATTTCGGGTATTCGTTTAATATGTCTCATGAGAATTTTTGGTCTATACTTAGTATTTTATGGTTGGTTTTTATTGGGTTCAATGGACGAGAAATGAAAGCTTTTCCCAACAACTCATATTGTGGATATAGACAAGTGCAGTGGGTGGAGGCTAAAGCTTGAGGTGGTATATATGGTTCCATGTGTGTTTGTTAAATTAGAATCATCTTACATTACTTGTCATTTATTTAATTATTGAGTATATGCAATGCAGGTAAAGGAATGTGGTGGTTCATTGATTGAAATATCTATGCGAGAGATTGTAGTATACCATACAGATGAGGAGCCAAAGGTGAGTTTTGCTTAAGATTTCTCATCATACATTTTGGGTATTTGTTTAATATGTCTCATGAGATTTTTTGGTCTCTACTTAGTATTTTATGGTTGGTTTTTATTGGGTTCAATGGACGAGAAATGAAAGCTTTTCCAACAACTCATATTGTGGATATAGACAAGTGCAGTGGGTAGAAGCTAAAAGATAAAGCTTGAGGTGGTATATATGGTTCCATGTGTGTTTGTTAAATTAGAGTCATCTTACATTATTTGTCATTTATTTAATTATTGAGTTTTTTTTAAATTATTGAGTACATTGCAATGCAGGTAAAGGAATGTGGTGGTTCATTGATTGAAATCTCTAGGTGAGAGATTGTAATATACCGTACAGATGAGGAGCCAAAGGTGAGGTTTTCCTTTAGCTTATATTTTTTTGTGTTTGCATAAGATGTACTTATGCATATTTCTATTTAAGATTTTTCACTAGTTATTCATATTTCTTATAAGATATCTGGTGTTTATTTAATATTTGTCATAAGTTTTTTTGGTTTCTATTTAATACCTATCTATATTTTGGTGTGCAGGGTGTCCTTGCTTGGCCATGGATGCTTTCTGGCGTTGCAAAACAAAGTCTATGTTTGTTATTTTTCTTTGTTTGTTTTATTTTTGTTATTTTTCTTTGTTTGTTTAATTTTTGTTATTTTTGTTGGTTTTTGCTATTGGTTGTTTGTATTTTTTTCTATTGTTGTTTTTTGTTTTTTTTTGTGGTGTTATATTTTTGAATTTATGAGCATGGCCATGCTAATTTGTGGTTTGATATTTTGTTTTTTTCATCTTTGTGAATCATTTTTGTTTTGGATTCAATTGGTGGGAATTTAAGGCTGGCCTTAAATAATCCATATTGTGGGTTTAGAGTCGATGCAGATTCCACAACTGTAGTTGGAAAAGGTGAATGAGGTATGTATGGTTTTCTTAGATTCCACAACTGTAGTTGGAAAAGGTGTAGTTGGAAAAGGTGAATGAGGTATGTATGGTTTTCTTAGATTCCACAACTGTAGTTGGAAAAGGTGAATGAGGTATGTATGGGGTATTTTGGTTTTCTTATCGTTGTGAATAATTTTTGTTTTGGATTCAATTGGTGAGTAAATTAAGAAAGGCCTTAAACAACGCATATTGTGAGTTTGATGTAGATTCCACAAGTGTAGTGAGAAAAGGTGAAGGAGGTATGTATGGAGAGTTTAATCGTTTGCTGCTACATAATTTTATGCTTCCATGTCATTTTCATCTAACTCATTTGTTGCTTCATAATTATATCATTTGTGAATCTTTACATAAGATGTACTTCATTCTAGATAGGATTTTGGGTTGTTGCTTAGGATTTCTCATCATACATTTCGGGTATTTGTTTAATATGTCTCATGAGATTTTTTGGTCTCTACTTAGTATTTTATGGTTGGTTTTTATTGGTTTCAATGGACGAGAAATTAAAGCTTTTCCTAAGAACTCATATTGTGGATATAGACAAGTGCGGTGGGTGGAGGCTAAAGCTTGAGGTGGTATATATGGTTAAAGCTTGAGGTGGTATATGTGGTTCCATGTGTGTTTGTTAAATTAGAATCATCTTACATTACTTGTCATTTATTTAATTATTGAGTGTTTTTTTTATTTTATTGAATACATTGCAATGCAGGTAAAGAAATGTGGTGGTTCATTGATTGAAATATCTATGTGAGAGATTGTAGTATACCGTACAGATGAGGAGCCAAAGGTGAGTTTTGCTTAAGATTTCTCATCATACATTTCGGGTATTTGTTTAATATGTCTTATGAGATTTTTTGGTCTCTACTTAGTATTTTATGGTTGGTTTTTATTGGGTTCAATGGACGAGAAATTAAAGCTTTTCCTAAGAACTCATATTGTGGATATAGACAATTGCAGTGGGTGGAGGCTAAAGCTTGAGGTGGTATATATGGTTCCATGTGTTTTTCTTAAATTATAATCATATTACATTACTTGTCATTTATTTAAATATTGAGTTTGTTTTTAATTATTGAGTACATTGCAATGCAAGTAAAGGAAGGTGGTGGTTCATTGATTGAAATATCTATGTGAGAGATTGTCGTATATCGTACATATGAGGAGCCAAAGGTGAGTTTTGCTTAAGATTTCTCATCATACATTTTGGGTATTTGTTTAATATGTCTCATGAGATTTTTTGGTCTCTACTTAGTATTTTATGGTTGGTTTTTATTGGGTTCAATGGACGAGAAATGAAAGCTTTTCCAACAACTCATATTGTGGAAATAGACAAGTGCAGTGGGTGGTGGGTCGAGGCTAAAGCTCGAGGTGGTATATATGGTTCCATGTGTGTTTGTTAAATTAGAATCATCTTACATTACTTGCCATTTATTTAATTATTGAGTTTTTTTTTAAATTATTGAGTACATTGCAATGCAGGTAAAGGAACGTGGTGGTTCATTGATTGAAATATCTATGTGAGAGATTGTAATATACCGTACAGATGAGGAGCCAATGGTGAGTTTTCCTTTAGATTATATTTTTTTGTGTTTGCATAAGATGTATTTATGCATATTTCTATTTAAGATTTTTCACTAGTTATCTTGGTCTCTCTTTCATATTTCTTATAAGATATCTAATGTTTATTTAATATTTATCATAAGTTTTTTTAGTCTCTATTTAATACCTATCTATATTTTGGTGTGCAGGGTGTCCTTGCTTGGCCATGGATGCTTTCTGGCGTTGCAAAACAAAATCTGTGTTTGTTATTTTTCTTTCTTTGTTTTATTTTTGTTATTTTTCTCTGTTTGTTTTATTTTTGTCATTTTTGTTGGTTTTTGCTATTTGTTGTTTGTATCTTTTTCTATCGTTATTTTTTGTTTTTCTACTGTTGTGTTATATTTTTGCATTTATGAGCATGGCCATGCTAATTTGTGGTTTGATATTTTGTTTTTTTTCTTTGTTTTGCTCATCTTTGTGAATCATTTTTGTTTTGGATTCAATTGGTGGGAAATTAAGGTTGGCTTAAAACAATCCCATATTGTGGGTTTATGGTCAATGCAGATTCCACAACTGTAGTTGAAAACTTGAAAAAGGTGAATGAGGTATGTATTGGGAATTTACTCGTTTGCTGCTACATAATTGTATGCTTCCATGTTGTTTTCATTTAACTCCTTTGCTGCTACATAATTATATCATGTGTGTTTGTTTATATTTAGAGGCAGTGTGGGTAAGGTAAAGTACTTGGAATTTCCATGCATCAACAAAACATGTCCGTAATTGAGAAGAGTTTGTGGATATTCAATCTTGACATATTTCGCCTTTCAGCTCCATATTATCTATAGCTATAGCGTGCTCCATGGATGTCTTTTCCAACCCCTCCTTCAAATTTTGCCTCTACATCTTGCACGAGGGAGCCAAGTTCCTTTTGGGACTTGCCGTAGTAAGGCAATATATAGCAATGTGAAAACGAAATTGCCCTCCTAAAAGGTTGGGAGAGAGTGTGTTCCCAACTCTAGTATTCCAAGGGTAATTTTAAGAGGGTTCGATTTCAACATCATTCGCACCGTCCTATATACATCATTTTGTCATTTGTCAATCAACTTCAGTTGGGCCTCCGTGTGCATACTATATCGATCAGCAACCTTTCATGATTCCTCCCATCCTTCCAAGTGCACCTTTACCTTTTTCTTGATAAAGTATTTAGGCAAGAAACCAAAAGTTACAAGATTGAAGCTTAGACCAAAACCACATCCTAGTCTAGGTATCACTTGGGCAGGGAGGATGGCAAGTGTGATGCCTACACGTTTACAACACTGAAGTTAAGGATTCAAGGGAGGTGGTTACACTGAAGTTGAGACCAAGCCATAGGTAAACGTAGCAATGCAAACCAGCTAAAGCCAAACATGATCTCTAACTAAATAGGAAGGAGATGAAAGCAAGCCAAAAAAACAACAATTATATCAAAAAATTGAAGCCATAGCTTTTTCTCCATTCTCAACACCTTATTTACTTGCACTGGCTATGATTCTTCCATCCTACTACTCCACACAATAACGTGACTCCTAGCCATTCATTTTGGCAGAAGGGTAAAACGACTTATCTCTCATCCCCCTACTGGGGTTAATATCCATCACTACCATATCATGAGGGTGCATGGTATTTCACCCTATTTGATCCTGCTTGTTTGAGGTGAAGTTCCCAAACACATTTTCCATTTTGTACCCATGACAAGGGTGACCACTTGTGCAAGCCTCCTTGCTTATAATGTTCTTAACAATAGCCTCAGAAAAACCTAGTAACTAGAACTAAACCGAGTCTTTCATTAGACATCAAGTAGATAAAAGCAAGCAACAATAGCAACAAATGCATCATAAGAGTGGAGCCATTGTTTTATCGCCATTCTCAACACCTTATCCACATGCACTTGCTATGATTCTTCAATTGTTCCACCTGACATGGTAATGTGACTTCTAGCTCTTAACATCATAAGAGTGGAGCCATTGTTTTATCTCCATTCTTAACACCTTATCCACATGCACTTGCTATGATTCTTCAATTGTTCCACCTGACATGGTAATGTGACTTCTAACTCTAAACACTGGCAAAAGGGGGAAACAACCTGCTTCTGATCTTTCTCTTGCGGTTAACATAACTGTCATATCATGAGGGTGCATGGTCCTTCCCCTCACTTGATCATGATGAATTGAGGTTGAATGACCACATTTATTTGCCATCCTGTACCTAAGACAGGTGTGACCACTTCCACTGGCCACTTGTGCAAGCCTTCCTTCTTTATTCTGTTCTCAACGTCTTGTCACCTCAGTATTAGCATTGATACATCTGAGCAATTAGATGAATAGAAAATTCGTGAAAAATTAGCATGTAGGATGATGTTTTGGGGAGTTCCATAATACAGATTTTGGTTTCTTGTTGTCTATAAACAATTTTCATTACATCTCTCTCTCATATAAAACACATGATTTGAGGGGTGTCTACGTTACAATTTCAGAAACAACAGATATATTTCCCTAGATCTAAGGGGTATTTATTTTACCAAATTTTGTTGGGATTAACACCTGAGCTCCTAAAACTCATGCCATTCGAGCATTGCAGAACATGGCAGGAATGGGACCTAGTACTCTCCATCAACCTCACGAGTGAAGCAATGCATCATTGACTTGTCTTTGATTTTTTGGTGAAATCCTGGGCAAGAAAGGTGTCCATTTGCATCTTAATATGCACTGCAACGTGTATAACATATATGAGGCGTTAGATTGTGCAAAAACCTTTGATTTATAGGGGTTTTCAAATGCAGCTTACTATAATTTCTGGACTTTGGACTATATTGGTTGGGACTTCAGACAATAGCCTATAAGTTTATAGGGTCAGATTTGAAGCTGACCTGCACAATGGGCATTTTAAGTGACCTAGAGCATTTCAAGTGGCCTATTATAGCATTCCGATATATATCCCTTTTGATCGGTTCATGATTATTCCTATTATTTTTGTTATAATGCATTTTCTAAGGAAATAATCTCATCCCAATGGGGGCGCTACTACTAGGCCAGCCCTGGCAGAGTGCTCCCCCTTCTTCCGCGGATTTTTCGGATGGAAGGTGGAATGACCGCCAGCCTCAAAAGCAGCCAGTAACCCCAAAGGACCTGATGGGAATTGATCTAGAGACCTCTGTAAATTTCACGAGTATCTACAAATCGAGCTTAGCTCTTGGGGCTAATTGCTGTATAATGTTATGGACCATGGTTCATTTAATGGTTTATATTTCATGACCTAGTTTATGATTTTTCACATGATGGTGATTGTGACATTTATTCTTGGTAGCATTAGTGATTATGTTGCAGTTTATGGTTGCATGTAAATTGTGTCATCATGTTCCACGGAATGTTCGTAGGGTGATTTTTTATTATTTTGGAATGCATTGTGGATGTGCAGTGGTCAATGCCTACTACATGTAGACTTAGCTAGTGGAAACGTGTACGCATTTATATCTATATCTGCTCTTCGTTGTCATGATACCAGCATAGAGAGGGATCCAATTTTTTGAGGTATAATTTTTTTTTTTAATTTTTTTTTCATAATTTTTTACTTTATGAGCCAACATGGATTTTTTTTAAATACTTTCCATAATTTTTTATGTTATGAGCCGACATGAATTTTTATTTTTATTTTGTTAGGAAGGAACGTTACAACATCTTCCTCATACTGGGCTATAGAGCACATCACTCCTTGGTGCAATAAGCCCTGCCTTTAGTGTGCCTATGGTTTACTGGGTTTAGCACATAGGGATTTTGTCAAATTATAGTGAGGCTGAAGGAGTTGTGTTACTAGATAATAGTCTCTGAGGCGCCAATGTTAGTTATCCTGTTATATGATGTTATATCAATATGATGGGGTGTTGATTCATAGTCTCTTTGATGGGGTAGAGATGAAGACATGGCGCTCACCTTTGGACTAGGGTCTCCATTCGAGGTTTGCAAGCTGTCCATATAACTTCCCATGAATGCCCATTACATAGACAATGCATTGGCTTGGTAATTGCATACTCTTACTTGCTTGAGCAAGCATGCATTGCGAACCAGCAATGTATTAATTCTTCATTTGTGATAATATGTTTCAAGTGAGGGGAAATTAATCTCTAACAATTACTACCAACACGAGGCTATATTGCCAATTCCTCCTATGGACCCTGCCATGCAGAAGCTAGTGTTCAAGAGCAGGGTTCATTCCAACTAAATGAGGCCGTTTTAACTGTTGCCAATATTCCATCCAGGGACTGAAGAATGCGAGTGGTATTTCTCTTGTCTAGTTTCTTAACTATATATTTTCATCCAGGCTGCCCTGCCATAGAGTTCCAATTCCTTTATTCAATCCCCCAGCAAGCAGTCTTTCTTCCGAAATCCTTTCCACATTCAACCAATAAAAAAAAATGTATCTCCTTGTCAACTGGGGGTGACCTGCATATTGAGTACATTTTTCATACCCGTTTGTCATGTTTCATCCCCATGTGTCAACTCATAGCCGTTCCCATTACCTACATTTACCTATTGAAAAGCGATTGAGATTGGCCTCATGGTTGTGTGTCAACTCGTGCCTTTATATGATTATTTTAGATACAACATTAGCTACTCATGCATCGATCATTAATATCTTTGTATGCATAAAAAACTGAGTTATGGCAGTGTGTATTTGTATATGACAAAAAGGGTTAAAAACAATGTTTGCCTTGGCCCAGTCAAACTGATTTCTAGGTGTACTCGGTGTTTCTTTTCCAAGTGTTATTCTTTTCTGAATCCTGATATCTCAACTGCATCGTTTTGTGTCTCTGAATGTTTCAGGCACAGATAATGCTTGGCATGGCGTCTCCACAAATGGTATTTTCAATTTTCTCTTAAATTTAGTATCATTGACTATGGATTTTTTTTTCAAATGGAGTATACAGTTCATAATAGTTAATAAATGTTATTTATGACACATTTTTCTGAATCCTGATATCTCAAATGCATTGTTTTGTATATCTGAATGTTTCAGGCACAGATAATGCTTGGCATGGTGTCTCCACAAATGGTATTTTCAATTTTCTCTTAAATTTAGTATCATTTACTATGGAATTTCATTCCAATGGAGTATATAGTTCATAATAGTTAATAAATGTTATTTATGACACATTTGCCGGTGCCAAATTTCCACCCAGATTCTCTGATATAGTCTAGTGGACAGGGTCAGATTTGTTTAGCACAAAATCAGATTCAACCTGGGAAGCAAGCCCAGATGCAGGTTGGGCAGCATGGTCAGGCCCACTGTTACAGCAATCTCAACCCCAAAACATTCCAATGCGGCAGTTAATGCAACCACCTCCAGTGCAGCCTTTAGTTCAGGTTATCCAAACTGATTTCTAGATGTACTCGGTGTTTCTTTTCCAAGTGTTTTTCATTTCTGAATCATGATATCTCAACTGCATTGTTTTGTGTCTCTGAATGTTTCAGGCACAGATAATGCTTGGCATGGTGTCTCCACAAATGGTATTTTCAATTTTCTCTTATATTTAGTATTATTGACTATGGAATTTCTTTCAAATGGAGTATATAATTCATAATAGTTAATAAATGTTATTTATGACATTTTTTTGAATGTTGATATCTCAAATGCATTGTTTTGTGTCTCTGAATGTTTCAGGCAATGATAATGCTTGGCATGGTGTCTCCACAAATGGTATTTTCAATTTTCTCTTAAACTTAGTATCATTGACCATGGAAATTCTTTCAAATGGAGTATATAGTTAGTTAATGTTATTCACGACACATTTGCAGGTGCCCAATTTCCACCCAGATTCTCTGAGATAGTCTGGTCAACCTCAACAACCTTCCAACCAACCAAATCTGGGGAGTCTACATGAACCACCACTACCACAACAACCAAGTACATCGTTGCAAGCTCTTCCACCTGCAGGTCAGGTGCATAATCAGCCAACATCAGAGGCACCTTTTCAGGTATGATAGTTGATACCATTAGATACCTTTATTCATTAATTCAGTTAATGAAGGGGAGTGATGTGCAAGCTATACATATTCTATCTTTAGGCTTGATGTTGTTAACAAATTGTGTAGGTTAATGATTCTCTGATATAGTCTGGTTGACAGGGTCAGATACAATTAGCACAAAATCAGATTCAAACCGGGAAGCAAGCCCAGATGCAGGCTGGGCAGCACGGTCAGGCCCAACTGTTACAGCAATCTCAACCCTAAAACATTCCAATGTGGCAGTTAATGCAACCACCTCCAGTGCAACCAGTTCAGGTAATCCAACCATCTCAATCTCAAGTGCCACAGAGTATTGCAGTCTCTGCAATAGGCATCCCAAACTTTGAATTTGCCAGTACAAACTCCAATGCAGTCTCCACACATTGTACAGCATCAAGTTTTACCTATTTGTTCAGGTAGCCTTAACAACCTTCCAACCAACCAAGTCCGTCAGTACCACAACAACCAAGGCCATTGTTGCAATCTCTTCCACCTGCAGGTCAAACCATCAAGTGTGCCACACCAACTGTCATCCTAGGCACCTTTTCAGGTATGACAGTTGATACCATTAGATACCTAATACCTTTATTCATTTAGTTCAGTTAATCAGGGTGAGTGATGATCAAGCTATGCATATTATATCTTCAGGCTTATGTCATTAACAAACTGTGTAAGTGGGGAGCCCCTTCGTATTAGCATATTTAAGGTATAAGTTTTCATGAAATTTTCAGCTGTTTGAAATTATGCTTTTTGGTAGCAGCCAGGAAACCATCCTCAGAATACATTGGGGATTCCTTTCCAGTAACACACCAAACCTCCATTGCCCAATCTACCACGGCAATCTTATCAGGTAAGTGGGTTTTAAAAAACAGGTTAGTTCAAAAACTTTTTCTCCAGTTGGCATTCTGTTACTCCTTAGATTTTGACTTTTTGCAGATGGTTTTTTTAGTACAGTTGGCACAGCTCTACATGTAAGCTCTAATGCAATACGCTGAAGCACAGGCCCAAGCAACTTTCCAGGCAATGCTGGCCTCATAAATTTAGGCATTGAGGATGCCCTCCAAGTGGGAAGAGGATCCAATAATTGGGCCCAAGGATTGGGTTGCATTCCTGATGTATCTTGGTCTCAGGTCCCACACAATCTACCACGGCAGTCTTATCAGGTGAGTGGGTCCTATAAAACAGTTCAGTGCGATTTTTTTTTCCAAATGGCATTCTGAGACTCGTTAGATTTTGACTTTTTGCAGATGGGGTTTTTAGTACAGTTGGCACAACTCTACATGCGGGCTTTGATGCCATTCGCTGAAGCACTGGCCTCATAAATTTAGGCACCAAGAGGATCTAATAATTTGGTCCAAGGTTTGGGTGGCATTATTGATGTATGGTCTCAGGTCCCACAATCAGCTAGTGGTGTATGTGGGGACTTGGCAACTAATTTGGTCCAAGGATTGGGTGGCATTCCCGATGTATCCTGGTCTCAGGTCCCACAATCAGCTGGTGGTGTATGTAGGGACATGGAAACAGTTGCATCTACTTTGGCAGGGATACTTAATATATATGATGGAAGTAAGCAGCCCTACACAACTGCGGGTAGTGGAAATGGTGGAATGGCTTATGGGTCTTCAGGGTCTTCAGACAGTTAAGTAGGAGCTAGCCCTGCTCATTCTCAAGGGCCCAGCCAAACGCCAATATTGAAGGGATGTCACAACCACAACTGCCTGCATCATGGGGTGCATCATGGGGTACATCATGGAATATTCTTTAGATATGAATTCCCTTTGGTACAAATCCTTTTTGGTCCTGTCTTGACTTTTATTGCTTTTTGATTCAGTCACAGCTCACTCCAGAACTAGATCCGCATTGCTGCAACAAGTGATGAGTCTTAGTCCAGAACAGATAAATTCTTTGCCACCTGAGCAACAACGAGTACTTCAACTGCAACAAATGTTATGTTGATTGGATGTGTTAATCCTACATTGAGATACTGTGTTCCTTTTTCAGTCAAATCTGCACAAGAATTAAATGGAATTTGCAAAGAACAAAGCTGGTTGTACTATACCACTTTGAAGTGCCTTATAACATTTTTAATTTCTGTTCACATTTGTTGACCTTACTCTCATATACAGAGAGCATCTCATTTCTACAATTTTAAACTGGGATTTTTCCATACGTTGTCTAATCTCATCTAAATTATATCTGCTTGTTTGTGCCCAAGCAATTGGTTTTTAAATTTTAACATAGTCCTACTAGAGGTTTTTAAATTTTAACATAGTCCTACTAGAGTTGCAGGACTGATAAATTTCCTTACAATGTTTGGAAGGTGAAAGAAGATTACCTGTTATGGTGTTTGCAAAAACATATTTTCTTACCATTTCCACAGTAGATCATATTATTCTGCAGCTCATACTTGAATCTGTTTAAATTTCAGTCAAATCCGCACAAGCATTAAATGGAATTTGCAAAGAAGAAAGCTGGTTGTACCATACCATTTTGATGTGGCTTAGAACAATTTTTATTTCTGTCCCCATTTTGAAGTGGCTTAGAACAATGTACAGAAGGACCAGTGATACATTGTGAGCATCTCATTTCTACAAATTTTAAACTGGGATTTTTCCATACTTTACTTTGTCTAAACTCATCTCAATTATATCTGTTGTTTTTGCCCGAGCAAATGGTTACTAGAGTTGCAGGACTGATAGATTTGCTTACAATGTTTGGACATTATGGTTTTATTACCATTTCCACCTAGATCTGTCCTGTCTAACTTGCTATCAGATATTATCACTGATTATTGTGTCTTAGAGAACATGCTTCAGTAAAAAGAGTACATTCATCATAGGAAGATTTCACAAATTTGTATTTTTATTCTGTCTAACTTGCTATCAGATATTATCACTGATTATTGTCTCTTAGAGAACATGCTTCAGTAAAAAGAGTACATTCAGTAAAAAGAGTACATTCATTAGAGGAAGATTCCACAAATTTGTTTTTTCTAATTTTTTTTTGTTGTTGTAGATAGTCTCTTTGGACTATGTGGTTGTTTTCTAAATTTTTTAGATAGTCTCTTCGGACTATGTGGTTGTTTCACTGGCAGCCTATTCTTTTTATTAAAGCTCTGTTCTTTATCTGAACTTAAATTAAAAAATACAAAGAAATGTTTTAAAAAATTTAAAAATACATTAAAAAAATGCGTAAAAGCTAAATTACCTAATAAAATAAATTATCCAATTTATCTCATGGACAGAGGACAGAGAGTCACTAGCTAATTTATGTCACAGATAGAGTCATTGAGTTAAGATTCATTGTTGATGTGTTATTTTGAATTTTTAAGCTCTGTTATTTCTTTATATTAATAATTAAAAAAAACTTTAATTTACTTAAACTCTGTATTTTATTATTTTATTTGAAATTTTAATTTACTCTATTATATTTTAAAGGAAAATTTAATTTAAATTAAAAAATATAAAGAAAGGGTATACCAAAAGATAAAGTAACTATTTTATATATTTTAAAGGAAAATTTAATTTAAATTAAAAAATACAAAGAAAAGGTATACTAAAAGAGAAAGTAACTAATTTATATATTTTAAAGGAAAATTTAATTTAAATTAAAAAATACAAAGAAAAGGTATACCAAAAGATAAAGTAACTAATTTATATGTTAAAGGAAAATTTAATTTAAACTAAAAAGATAGAAAGAAAAGGGAGTAATTGAGTTAAGAGTCATTGTTGATGTGTCATTTTAAATTTTTAAGCTTTGTTATTTCTTTATATTAATAATTAAAAAAAACTTTAATTTATTTTATTATACTTGAAAGGGTATACCAAAAGATAAAGTTACTAATTTATAAAGGAAAATTTAATTTAAATTAAAAAGATACAAAGAAAAGGTATACCAAAAGATAAAGTAACCAAATTATCTTATAAACAGTCATTGTTAATTTTGAGTGCACAAGTTTTCTCTTACACAAAATTTACATACTTTCTCTTTCTCATTGTTAATTTTGAGTGTACAAGTTTTCTCTTATACAAAATTTACATACTTTCTCTTTGCCATGCACAAAATGCACATGCTTTGGGTTTGGGTAAGGGGTTTTATTTTTTGAAAACAAAATTTACATACTTTCTCTTTGTCATTGTTAATTTTGAGTGTACAAGTTTTCTTTCATACAAAATTTACATACTTTCTCTTTGCCATGCACAAAATGCACATACTTTGGGTTTGGGTAGGGGGTTTTATTTTTGAAATCATGGTATATGTTGGTTGGTTTGGGGTTTTATTTTTGAAATCATGGTATATGTTGGTATATGTTAGTGTGAGTGTGGTATTGGATATTAATAGTTAAAAGAAACTTTAATTTAAAAAGATGTTTTGAGTAAAGGGTTTTATTTTTGAAATCATGGTATATGTTGGTATATGTTAGTGTGAGTGTGGTATTGAATATTAATAGCGGAGGGACACCAATTGTGGTGCGGGGTCCACGTGAACAACCAAACGGACACCCGGTAATCCACATTGACGATATGACAGGTGTCCACTGGCTGTCGACGCGTGTCCACCACGTGCAAAGTGAACTTTTTAGGGTTTTCGAGGGGTTTAGGGTTTCCATTTTCGCGTTTTGCCTGGGCTGCTCTACCTCCCTGTGTAATGTTGTGTGGGTCCGGTGTGTGGCCATTTCGGCACCCTGGTAGTGGTCCGCCGGGGCTCCATTGCCCGCGCAGTCCTGCGTCTATGTTGGAACACCTCCGTGTTGTTGACGAAGCTCCGCAGAACCCTTCGACGCGTGCCCTTGTCCCCGTTTTGGTCGGCATTCCTCCTCTTCTGGTTCGGTTCGCATGGTTTGCAGACTTGTTCGGCTCGTGGCTTCGTTCAGCGGGCGTTCTCCTTGGTGCACCACTCTTCGTGTTGGCGATCCTGAGTGTCGCACTATTCGCATCCTCTTGTGTCGGCTGCGGGGTTGTGAAGGTTGGCGACAGCGGTTTCTTCCTTCGGTAGGCATGCTACAGGTAGGGTTTCCTACCAGCTTCTGAACAATGTTTATTAACACTCCACGTTGCTCCATGGATGTCGTTAACTCTTTGGCTCGTTTTCTCGGTGGTTGGATGTGTTTGCCTGTCTGTATTGTGTTTGTCCCTCGGCTTTGCATATTCGATGGCCTTCGGCTCTGCATCCTACAATGGATGGGGTTTCCTACTAGCTTCTCCACAGTGTTTTTTAACACTTCCATAGTGTTTTTTTTAACACTTCACATCTCGTCATGGAAGTTTTCGTTAACACTTTGGCTTGGGTAGGGTTATCTCGGCTTTTCTGTGGTTTCTTGGGTTTGTATGACAGTTTGCAAGTGCAATTATGGGTTAGTGTTGATTAGTTTTTCGGACCCTGTCTGGTTACTATTTTTAAACCGTGGTGAAGCCCTGGCAAAATGGCGAATGACGTGTTGAACTGCCTACGATTGTGTAATGTGGTTCCGGTTGCTGCTGAACTGAACGCTTTTTTCACACCCCCGTTGGTTGTCTCTGGTTCTAAGGAAGTTGCTACAGTTCTGGCTTGTGGTGCGTGATTGTAACTTGGGTAGGGTTTGAAAAACTGGTATAAACAGGTTGCCTGAATTGGCTTCCACCGGTTTCTCTTTGGATAATTATACAGTTGTATACTTGTTTGTTGTTTAGGGTTGGCCTTGGAGGGTTTTGTATGGGATTCTTTGTTTTTCTGCAGCTTATATTCGACGCGTGCCCTTGTCCCCATTTTGGTCGGCATTCCTCCTCTTCTGGTTCGGTTCGCATGGTTTGCAGACTTGTTCGGCTGGTGGCTTCATTTGGCGGGCGTTCTCCTTGGTGCACCACTCTTCATGTTGGTGATCCTGAGTGTCGCACTGTTCGCATCCTCCTGTGTCGGCTGCGGGGTCGTGAAGGTTGGCGACAGCGGTTTCTTCCTTCGGTAGGCATGCTACAGGTAGGGTTTCCTACCAGCTTTTGAACAATGTTTATTAACACTCCACGTTGCTTCATGGATGTCGTTAACTCTTTGGCTCGTTTTCTCGGTGGTTGGATGTGTTTGCCTGTCTGTATTGTGTTTGTCCCTCAGCTTTGCATATTCGATGGCCTTCGGCTCTGCATCCTACAATGGATGGGGTTTCCTACCAGCTTCTCCAAAATGTTTTTTAACACTTCACATCTCGTCATGGAAGTTTTCGTTAACACTTTGGCTTGGGTAGGGTTATCTCGGTTTTTCTGTGGTTTCTTGGGTTTGTACGACAGTTTGCAAGTGCAATTATGGGTTAGTGTTGATTAGTTTTTCGGACCCTGTCTGGTTACTATATTTAAACGGTGGTGAAGCCCTGGCAAAATGGAGAATGACGTGTTGAACTGCCTACGATTGTGTAATGTGGTTCCGGTTGTTGCTGAACTGAACGCTTTTTTCACACCCCCGTTGGTTGTCTCTGGTTCTAAGGAAGTTGCTACGGTTCTGGCTTGTGGTGCATGATTGTAACTTGGGTAGGGTCCGAAAAACTGGTATAAACAGGTTGCCTAAATTGGCTTCCACCGGTTTCTCTTTGGATAATTATACAGTTGTATACTTGTTTGTTGTTTAGGGTTGGCCTTGGGGGGTTTTGTATGGGATTCTTTGTTTTTCTGCAGCTTATATTGGGCGTTTTTGGGCATATATTTGGCATTTTTCAGTTGCAGCTTATATTTGGCATTTTTGGGCATATGCGGTCACAATTTTACAAATGTGGTGGTTGAGGTGTGTTTGGGCATATGCGGTCACAATTTTGCAAATGTGGTGGTTGAGCGGTTTTTGGTTTTGGCATGGTATGCACAATTGGGTGGATGAATGATGTTTGCGTTTGGTTTTGGCAGACAAATATTGGGTGGATAAATGAATTTGATTATGTTAATTTAGGTCATTTTGCAGCAGTAGGTTTCTGAATGATGTGGAAATGAAATTTGCACGGCCCAGTGGGATATGAAAATGTTGCCGATATGAAATTTATTGTGAAAGTTTGTTGGTTGAATTCTGGATATGCTTATTGTAGATTAGTGGTAACTGGGAGCAATATTGCACTAAGATTTTGAAAAATTTGCAGCGTAGGTTTTAGAGCTTGATATTCATGTTTATATTACTGTTTGATGCCGCAAAAGAAGTAAAAGTTGCAATAAAACTTAAGCAACTTTGCATATTTCCCTTGCTTTTGTTGTATTCTTATTTATGAATGAGTTGTTTACATTAAGGTTGATAGTTGGCTACATAATTGCTTGAGACATATTTTTTATTCAAATTTGGTTATAAGGGTCATTGTGAATTTATTGGGTACAAGGGTTGAATTGGGCTTCAATTTGCAAAGGTTCCCTTGGAATTAGGACCACCATACATTCAAGAAGGGGTTTTGGCCCAACCATTGGGAATTATGGGAACTGTAGGCAACCACACCCATCTTAGTTGATGTCCTTCATGTGAATTTAATGAAATCCATAGGATATTAAGAAGACAAGAAGAACATGGTTGGTTGGTTGAATGTTGGTTCAATTATGGTTATGCTCGCTGTAATATATAATGTGAATGTTTGTTGGTTGAATGCTGGTTCAATTAAGATTTTGGTTATGTTTCTAGTAATTTTGCAGCAGTATGTTTTTGAACTTGATATTCATCTTTATATTATTGTTTGAGGCTGCAAAATAAGTAGATGATGTGGATATTCGGTTTGGCATGGCCCCTCGTGGATATGAAAATGTTGTGGATTTGAAATATAGTGTGAATGTTGGTTGAATGCTGGTTCAATTATGGTTATGCTCACTGTTATATATAGTCTGAAGGTTTGTTGGTTGAATGCTGCTTCAATTATGGTTCAATTAAGATTTTGGTTATGTTTCTGGTAATTTTGCAGCAGTATGTTTTTGAACTTGATGTCCATCCTTATATTATTGTTTGAGGTTGCAAAATAAGTACATGATGTGGATATTCGGTTTGGCATGGCCCCTCGTGGATATGAAAATGTTGTGGATTTGAAATTTAGTGTGAATGTTGGTTGAATGTTGGTTGAATGTTGGTTCAATTATGGTTATGCTCACTGTTATATATAGTCTGAAGGTTTGTTGGTTGAATGTTGCTTCAATTATGGTTCAATTAAGATTTTGGTTATGTTTCTGGTATATGCAACAATATGTTTTTGAACTTGATATTCATCTTTATATTACTGTTTGAGGCTGCAAAATAAGTAGATATTTGAGTGAATATTTATGATTTTTGAGTGACTTTTATGGTTACCTTCCTTGTTTATGGAAACAAACATAAATAAATAAGAACTATTCATTTATAATAAAACAACTGCACTTTATAGTAATAGTACTGAAATACAAATACAATAACTCTATGTGAAGTAGATGTCGAAACAATGCCTCTGTCTGAAGTAGATGTCAAAACAATGCCTATGTTTGCAGTAGATGTCAATGACTGAGATTTAGGTTATATCAAGCCCTCACCATGCTTGATTGGGGCTGCACAAAAAGAA
The DNA here is from genome assembly GCA_027924585.1 of Larix kaempferi. Classification (NCBI taxonomy): domain Eukaryota; kingdom Viridiplantae; phylum Streptophyta; class Pinopsida; order Pinales; family Pinaceae; genus Larix; species Larix kaempferi. The sequence goes on from BSBM01000361.1 coordinate 24,420,248, forward strand.
AATGCCTTGATCACAAAATACCATTTGGTTGGTCTATACACCAGATACCCTATTCTTCAAGAGGTTTGTCACCTCCCACATCATTTCTTGTAGGGTTTCCAGCTTGAGACAAGTAGGGTGACCTTACTAAGCATGTTTGATTAGGAAGGGTGGGGTTGGTGGAAACAGATTGAGGCCAATTTACTCCTTGCAACCAAGGAGGAATTGAATAGCCATAGGCCTGACTTGTGCATGGGACCCCTGGAATATTTGCTGGTGTTGGATAAGCTAACATAGGATGGGACCCTGCAGTAGTAGGAATAGAGGTGGGGTGTAAACCTGCATGATTATAGCGGGGTATCTGAATGTTAATAAGATCCTAGTAGAATCGTGCATTGCTTGCAAACGCTTCTAATGATCCTTCCATCATATTCCTTTCACTGGTTGTTCTTGGAGTATCAGCCATCACATTCCTTTTCTCCATTTGTGATGCATTATTTTGGTTCATCCGTTGCACCTTCCTCGCTTCCTTTGCTTTCCTTGCCAATTACTTCTGGTGCACTTTTTCTTGTCGATTAGCCTCTCTTGCAATCCTTTCCTGTGCCCGCTGTCCAGCTGCAATCATCCTTGCTTCCTTATTTTCCATTGCAAGATCTTTCTTCCTCTGTTTTAATTCCTGCAAAGCATGTTTCTTTTGTTCAGATTCAACCAAGAGGCTCATGTACTCTTCTGAAGTGAGCAGTTGTGAACTCCGGCCCAATCGGAGAATGTCTGTCTATCCTTCCCTTCCTTGCGTCGACACTCTCTCCATTGGCAACTTTAGGAATCTGCCAAGCCTTGGTGTGTTCCCTAGCAGTGGTTCTTCCGCTATGAGAGGTTCTTCTGCTATAGTATATTCTTCAGCTGCATCCTTGTTGTCTATGCTAGGATCTTCTACCAACCCACCATCAACATAAAAATGGACAATCTCATCTGGTTGCGAAGGCACGTTCATGCTTTCATCGCTGGTGGAACCACCAATGTGTCTGTTCAAGTTCATCATGGCCTCTACCATCCATGATGGTTGAGATACTTGGGTTGGCACTATCAATGTGTCATTGTTGCTACCTGGACTGCGACAACCATCGACCACATTTATATTTGCCCCAGCATCCACTTGTGTGCCGGCTGGACCACCTAGCCCCATGCTATCTTCTGTTGCATCGTCATCGAATTGTGTAGCGCAGACCTGTTCATCATCATTAGAAGCACCAACTCCTTCACAGTTTCCTTGAGAAAGGGACATGATGTTGTCTACAGCATCTGCCTCTTGTTGGCCATCCAATTGGTCTTCGACATCCTCAAGTTCTTCGCCAGCTACAGCTTCTTGGCCATTCACATCAAATGCTCGGCTACACCCAGTGTCATGCATAAGAGCATCATAATTCAATGGCCAGATACATGTTCGCCTAAAGCCAGCCTTGATATTGGAGGGGGTGAGATCCCTTTTGAAAGCCTTGCTTGCAAGCTCAGCTAACTCAAACCTCTTTACCTCTACCCCTGGGTTCTGAGCCATCCATGCAGCACGTTCCGACCTGAAATAAGCCTTGAAAGGCCCAAACACACTCAAATCCAGGGGCTGCAACCTGTGAGTGGTGTGAGCAGGAAGTGTTAACAAGTCAATGCCCAACCTGTTTGCCTCCTCGATGGTTTGCACAGCAATGTGGCTGCCATGGCCATCTAAAACCAACAAGTGTCTGTTTTCAGGCGAGACACCGCCTGGTATGGATGTTGCAAAGTGGCAAAGCCAATTCAGGAAAAGTGCTTTAGTCATCCATGTATGGGGATGTGCAGCCATGCACGCCCCAGGTTCACAGTTTTGGATATAGTTTTGCAGCCGAGTTTTTCCCTTGAACAAATAAATCCCTGGGATTGCTGAGCCAATTGCATTCACACATGATAGAATGGTTATCCACTCCCTGCTCTTGGGCAGAATCTTCGGCACATTCCTACTCCCTCTCTTTGCAATGACCCGCATGCCACAATTCCTTCCTGCCTGTAACCCTGTCTCGTCGCAGTTCCAAATATGGTATGGATTGTAAGAGTGTTTCTCATATGCAGAAGAATTAGAGTTTCATAGAACTTGGAAACAATCGTGGGGCGTAGATTCAATGCCCTATCTCTGTCCAAGCCCTCTGCAGTTCGTAGCACTAGCTCTGGATGCCTTTTTTTTAAACCAGCCCACCAAAACTTACCTGGAAACCCATCTTTGAATGGGTTTGGCCTCCCCTAACAGATTTAAGCAACAGTTGATTTCAGTTGTATTAACTCTAGCCCATGTCCCAATTCGGCCATCTCCTTGCACCACACCACTACCTCCTCCTCCTCATGTTCAGTCATGACTGTAAGAGGACCTCTCCTCTTGGTATGGGTCAGGCCATTTATCTAGTAATGGATTGACGTGGGTGCAATCCCGTGTTTTTTGGCCGCTGCTCTAACCGAAAACCCCTTGAATTCGACATCGTCAATTGCAGCCAGCATGTCTTCTTTGGTCCATCCTCTAATTGCACCAATTTTCTTCGTTGAAATGGCACCTTGCATTGTGGAAGACGGTGGGAGTATGGTCGATGCTAGAACTGTGGGTGGTGATGGCTCTGTCATTGATGGTGGAACCACACCATCTACATCTTCCACGGGACCATTCTCCGAATTTGTTGTAACAATGTTGTCATTTGAAACACGGGCCCTTTCGTCATCCGATGATGTGCATTGTATCTGGGTACCCCGCTTCCTTGTGTTCCTTGTACGACGTGCAATATTGACTCTTGGCATGGCTATGAGAATCTGCAACATCCAGATAATTAACCTCTGAGTATTATAGATCCTTATGCAATGGAATTACAAACAAATCCACAAAATTGCTCATGTTTTAGATTTCAATGCTAAACAAGAATGAAATTCTTTCACTTATCTGGGGATTCCATTTTTTAAGGGAAGCATGTTTTGAAAGATTGGAGAAATGTGATTGATAAAATCAGAAGAAAAAAAAGATGGAATATTGAGTAACGCAATGGTTGTGTCTGGTATGGAGTTTTGGTGGTTTTAATAATTTTCACTATGTCAATTGCTTAACAATGGAGGTTTGAAAATTGAGAAAATGTGGACTTGTTAAAGAGAAGTGAGTAACACTACTATCACACTGCTATCATGTTTGTATGTTGATTGTGGCCATTTTAATGTTTGCTTGGTTGTTATTGAAATGTTCATATGAATATAGCTTCTCCCAATGTTAAATCCCTGCTCTGCTCGCCTGAGGCTCTTAATATACTGCCCGTGATCTCATTTTTTAGCTATTGAACTATTCATAGATGTCACTGAACTATTAATTATAAGAAGTTTGATCATCAATTGCTCCGATGCTTTCACTCTTTCCATAGTCTATTTTGGTTTTATTGCACTTATGACATGAAAATTGTGTTGACAAAAGCATAGAGATTATGTAAACTATACTGCTTCGAAAGTCAGGATATTAATGGAACTGTACAAATTTTGTGGTTTTAACCATTGAAGATGTTCATCACCATTTTAAATAATTTTCATATTGTTATGGATATTAAAATTAATTGAAATAGTTTTCATATTGTTATGGATATTAAGCAAAGTTGAAAGAAGTGATAACCACTATATACGTGTTGTTTTTATCATTCTCATTTTCCTGCTTGCTTATTTCAATAGATGGTTAATCGAATACAACAGGTAGGTTACTGTACATACCTGTCACACAGTGCACACATTGTTGGGCTATTGATGAATGGCTGACACTGTGCACACAACGTTTGGGTTGTTGATGGATGGTTGAGTCATGGCTGATAAATGCACTACTTAGCTGATAAACGCACTGCTTGGCTGAGTCTTGGCTGATAAATGCACGCACTGCTTGAAAGCTAGATGAATTGAATGGATGCAAATGGGTTCAATTGTGTGCAAAGAGGTTGCTTTAGAGTTTTTTATGTTGAAAAAGATTGCATAGGGGAAATGACATGGATTGCAGGGTTAATTTTGGGAATGGGGGGCTGGGATTGATTTGGCACCGATCCAATGGCTGGAGAATTGGGCTTGCATGGTTCATGTGCTCTTTGCTGCTGGCCAGCTGCTTTGGTTGAGTTCAATGCTTGATTTGATGTTCAGTTTAATGCATGATTTGATTTTTTTATATGCAGAGTTTATGGCATTCGTAGAGGATGGCAGTTCAAATTATGTTTGGGCATTCGTAGAGGATGGCAATTCGAATTCTATTTGTTGAGTTAATGGTTTAAAGGATGATGTGATTTCTTTATTTGCAGAGTTTAATGCATTTTTGCTTTTGGGCATTCGTAGAGGTTGGCAACTCCTTTGGATTTCATGAATTTTAATGGGTGATTTGATTTTTTCAGTGGATTGGGGCATTTATTGAGGTTGCATGTGTGAGTTGTTGAATAGTTCTGTACCAGATGCTGACCCTCCTTTCCACTTGCAGTGTGCAGGTGGTAATGGGTGATGGAACACTGGATCCTGCTGCTTGATTGTTGCTTCTCCAGTTGTGGTTCATGAGGGCTGATGTGATGCCCAGGATGTACTTAGTAGATTGAGTATGAGAGGGTTTTTTTTATGTTTAATTTGTAATTAATGGCAAGACAGAGTGGATTCTCAATTGGACTGGATAGTTTTTAATGTTGGAATTAAATGGACTGAATATTGTCAGTTGGGTCCCAATCAATTTTTACTCCTATTTTGGACTTAATAAAATATATATCTGTGCAAAAATATGTTGTTTAATGTTTTTTAATTAACTTTGTCATGTGCAAGAATAGGGTGGTTGATGTGACGGGAACCATGACCACTACTGGTTCCCGCACAACAATAGGAGCCTCTCCCTAGTTAAAAGAAACTTTAATTTAAAAAGACACAAGGGAATGACGTAACAAGAGATAAAGTAACTAAGATAAAGATAAAGTAACTAATTTATCTCGTATAGTCACTGTTGATGTGTTAAGATAAAGTAACTAATTTATCTCATAAATAGAGAGTCATTGTTGATGTGTTAGTTTTGAGTGTACAAGTTATCTCTCACACAAAATGCACATACTTTGGGTGGGTAAAGGGTTCCATTTTTTAAACATGTTAGTGCAAGTGTGGGTCACATGTGTATGTACAGAGAAAGTATTGTCTCCAAACATAAATATACATAATAAACAACATTCCTAAAATTGAGTATCGCCTCCAAACATGAATATATATGGGGATACCATTTTGAAATTAAGGTGTGGGGGAGGTGCATCACATAAGTATCGTCTCCAAACATAAATATACATGATAAAAAAACGTTCCTAAAAACGAGTATCATCTCCAAACATGAATATATATGAAAATACTTTCCTAAAAATGAGTAAGCTTAAGGAAACTTGAATATCTAAGAATCCTAAAAATGTGTAAAATTAAAGAAACTTGAACATCTAAGAATGAGATTTGACATGATGTTTGCAATGCTATAGAATATTTGTATATATTATATCTAACTAGAGATCTGACATGATGTTTGCAATGCTATAGAATATTTGTATATATTATATCTAACTAGAGATCTGACATGATGTTTGCAATGCTATAGAATATTTGTATATATTATATCTAACTAGAGATCTGACATGATGTTTGCAATGCTATAGAATATTTTTATATATTATATCTAACTAGAGATCTGACATGATGTTTGCAATGCTATAGAATATTTTTATATATTGATTAGATCTAACTAGCTAATGCATTAACGATACAGCACCAAGTCACCTTATAGTCACCTTATAATGACCATATTAAGGAGGGACCACTAAGGGCACCTTCAAACTTTCGATTTGGCTATAACCAAACATTAAGGGTGAGTTATAATTGAATTTAATGATTATTAAGAGGCCCCATATCCACCATTAAACAATCCCTATCCTTAACTTGGATATAAAGATATTAAACAATCCCTATCCTTAACTTGGATATAAAGATATAAAAGAGACAGGTGGAAAATATTTGACCAAGAATTACATCCCAACCATTCTCTTTAACATCCACTTAGAAGATAGTGGTAAAAAATTATAGGTCAAATAAACATTACGATAATTTCCCCTCTTTAACATTCACTTAAAAGATAGTGGTAAAAAATGCTAAGTCAAATAAACATTACGATAATTTCCCTTTAATGTATTGGGTAAGGAATAAAGCAACCCATCAATTGTAACAACACCCCTTCTATGAAAAGGTATAAAAAGGTGTAGAAACAAATAATCACCCTTTAATTCTCTTTAACATTCACTTAGAAAAGATAGTGGTAAAAAATACTAGGTCAAATAAACATTACGATAATCCCCCTTCAATGTTTAATTGGGGTAAGGAATAAAGTAACCATCAATTTTAGCAACACCCTTTCTATGCAAAGGTGGAGAAAGAAAAAATCCCCAATTGGGTAAAGAATAAAGCATCCCCTTTAATGTTTAATGTTTAATGTTTAATTGGGTGAGGAATAAAGTAACCATCAATTGTAGTAACACCTTTTCTATGCAAAGGTAGCAACACCCTTTCTATGCAAAGGTGTAGAAACAAATAATGCCCCCTTTAATTGGGTAAAGAATAAAGCAGCCATCAATTGTAACATCCCTACTATGAAAATGTGTAGAAACAAATAATCACCCTTTAATTGGGTAAAGAATAAAGCAACAATCAATTATAACAACGCCCTTTCTATGAAAATGTGTATAAACAATTATGAGATTGTAGCCTCCAAAACCTTCACCTAAACCTCTTTAAATCAAAACCTTCACCTAAACCTTTTTAGAATCAACAAACTTGAAACATGAGGCCTTGTTTTAGAACTGTAGCTTCTAGAAAACACCTTTACATGGCCTTTTTGGGAGTTGGTTAAGCAAACACAAAGAAACTCAAATCTAAGTAAACACCTTTACATGGCCTTTTTGGGAGTTGGTTAAACAAACAGTGAAAGTGTGAAAGAACATATGCGCAAGTAATTGTCGCAGAAACTAAAATGCTACAATGTTGTTCAATGTTCAAAAATAGTCTCCAAACACAACGTTGACCAAAATAGTCTCCAAAAAGTTATAGTGGATGGAAAAGAGCACACTAAAGTTGAAAATGATTTGATGGAAAGAGTGTTGATGATTAAAAATATTGATTAATGAAAACCAACAAATGTCTTGATCATTTACACAATCCAATCAATATGCTCAACAAGTGCTCCAAACACTACATACAATAAAACTGTCTTTGCATCATAAAGTGGACATATGCTAGGAAAAAAGCAACAAATAAAGGTGATGAGATTCTCTTTGCATCATAAAGTGGACATGTGCCAATCAAAAAATAAAAGTTGTAATCAAATTTGTCAAATGTAGACATTATGGCTAGGGACAAACAAGAAAGAGAATGATAAGCACTATACCACTATAAAGTCAACGACACAAGTTATGAAGTTGTCAAACATGTGCTTAAATGTTGTCATGACCAGTTTCTATTCAAATCGCATTTTGTTCTAATAATTGGTATACAAGTGCTTAAATGTTGCCTCAAACAATGCTTATACCAACGATGATTTGCCCTACTAAGATGTTGTCATGACCAGTTTTTATCCAAATCGCATTTAGTTCTATTCATTGGTATTCAAGTGCTTAAATGTTTAGTCCAGCAATTATCTAAGAATTTGTATTGATGCACAATTTTGCCATTTACATTTCTTAACTAAAGGTTTTAAGAACTACCAATAGAATCAATCCCTCAATGTATAGTAATAAATGCCTCTTATCATGACTAGTATGCATATACTACATAGACAGATAGAATTTGTTGTTGGTTGAACATGAGGTGTAGGGTTTGGTTTTAAGTTTAAGTTTCCACAAATCATTAGACAATGTGAGCCTTGGGTCAACGAAACAAAAGTGGTTGAGAGCTCATGGGGTTTGCATCTAGCAAAATCTCAAAACATGGAAGGAGCACAAGCAGTAATCTCATCTTAGGAACAACAAGAGTGATAATTCAATGCCCATGTTTATCAAGACTACCACTAATATAAACCTATGATGATGCAATTTGAAATCTAAGCTTTAAATATGCTTCTCAAAATTAAGATTAATATAAACAAGAGTGATAATTCAATGCCCATTTTTATCAAGACCACCACTAATATAAACCATGTGATGATGCAATTTGAAATCCAAGCTCTAAATATGCTTCTCAAAATTAGGATTAATATAAATCATATGATCATGCAATTTGAAACCCAAGCTTTTAATATGCTTCTCAAAATTGGGAGAACACTGCACATGAATAGCCACCAATACATAAGAAGTCGTTGCAAAAGAGTAAAAGTCATTGCAAAAAGTATTAGATCCAAGTACATCTTTCTTCTTTAATTCATTCATGATTTTTTTATACCCAAGATTCAAGGTTTCATCTCACTCATTAATACTAGTGCTCAACTCTTAACTTTCTCTATTCTAATTAACATAATTCAGTTAATGGTGGGCAGTGAAAACTTTTAAAATAGATCTTGAAGCATTCAATAAAAAAATTAAAATACAGATAAAAACACATCTGTGAAATAAAAACATGTGTTGAAAACATAGGGCATATGATGCCATTTAATATTAAAAATATTGAAAAGAAACTAAAAATAATAAATTTATAATAGTATAATTAAATAAAAGATTCTTTGAGCTCGTTTAGGGTAAAGTAATTGGTAATGAATAAATGAGATGAGAAGTTATAAAGATCTTCATTATAAATCTTTAAAATAATAAATTTAAAGGTTAGTAATTATCTATTTGTTCTTTCCCCAGAGAGACAACTAATGAATCATGTGAGAAATATCTCCGAAAGGATTTCGCAGTACCTTCATTGAATGGCAGTCATTAAACAGACAGACATTCACGCGAGAGAATTCATGATTCATCATCTCTGGCTGTTCAGAAGCGTGCCACCGAAGAAAATGAAGAGTGGCGGGCGGTGGTTTGAACACGCTGCAGCAATGGTCGAACAGCGACTCCAATTTGGAGAATACGGAGTATTTTTGCTTCATTTTCCAAGTTCTCAAACAAGAAAACTAAATGATTTAGCTGAAAGTTTGAATCAAGACTCAAGACTCAAGAAAACTAAATGATTTAGCTTCGAGGGGAATACGGAGTATTTTTGCCTCATTTTTGCTTCATTTTCCAAGTTCTCAAGAAATCTGAATTGAATTTTATGAAGTTCTCAAGCGCTCAAACAAGAAAACTAAATGATTTAGCTGAAAGTTTGAATCAAGAGTCAACGACAGGTTCCTGTTCCACTGGAGAAAACTAAATGATTTAGCTGAAAGTTTGAAATCCTTGAGCTTTGAGGGCGGTGCCTGGGAGAATTCAGGGCCATCTTCCAGAAACCAGAGATACTGAAAGAAGTAGGAGGTTTTCAAACAGAGGAAAGTATTTTCAAACCGGCTGTCAAACTCCAAAGGGATCTCTGTGGAGCCCGGAGAATTGCACACAAACTTCTAAGAACGAAATTTATACAAAATTTCAGAGGAACACATGCAAAATTGCAAAATTGTTTAATGCCAGTGATGCTTTAAAGTGATCCGCGTTCGCGAATTATCAATACTTCAGTAATTCCAAGTAGGTTATTATTCAACTGTTTAATGTCACGTTATGCATTTTTGTTCAAATGTCACTGTCTATAAATGATTCAGTATTCAAATTATTTTTGTTCAAATGTTAGTAACCTTGAATTTTGAAGGTGAATACAATCCTTAAATCCAAATGAATTTTGATATTTTATAATGTAGGAGCCTTAAATAGGAATGAATTTTGATAGAATATTGGGCGTTTTATAGTAACGAACCTGCCTCGACGAATGTTTGTTTTTTCAGTCATAATTCTCGAAGGACCTGCTTCTTGGTAAATCGTCTTTTTTTTGGCATATCATACGATTAAATCAAGATGATCTAAAAGTAATGCTGGTTAGTCTGTGTGTCAATCCTGAGAATTTTGATATTTTATGGTGTGAAATAGATATTTTAGTTTCAATTCTTTTTTTTAACTTTAGAAAAAAAATCAGAATAAAGCAATGAACTGTTTAAATTTTTATTAATTTCATTTATTTTAATGTGTGAAATATTTAAATGAAAAAATTACAGAGATAATTTAGAAAAAATAATTATTATTTATATAAAAATAATCTTAATGTGTAAAAATATTAAATTTAAAATAAAATCTACACAGGAGAAATAGCTTATTATCGAAATCTTATAAAAAGTTGCATATAAAGTTGATAATAAGTAATTTAATTTAACTGTTTATAAAGCAAAACCATTAAAAGAAATAGTAAAAAACCTTAAAAGAGAGGTTTTTTTATCATTAAGGTAAAAATACACATAAAGCTAGACGAGCGAATATAAAATTTTAAATAGATTTTGGATTTATATCATTAGTGAGCATTCATTATGAAAATTTAGGAGATGTATTACCCTAAATCCTGGAATTCATTATATGGATTCACATATTATATTTAATAGTGAATTTATAAAGATTCTGTTTGTATATTATATTCAGTACTTTCAATCATGTCATTGTTTTTAGATATAGTAATTTTATAAATATATTAAATTTTTGTGTTGGTAAATATATATCTATAAAATATGATATTGAGTTTCCGAGAGATAGAGAGTTATATATATAGATGTTTATATTTTCGTAGATGTTTGCAACCTTAAAGATTTGGTTCTAAAAATTAAGATGGATTTACATTGTTATTTTGAGTAAATACTCTTCAATTATATATATACATAAAGAGATAAAAAGAATTATATATAAGTATGACATTATATTAAAATGAATCTATATTATTATTTTGCAAATCATAAATATTCTTCAAACATACATATAAAGAGATAGAGAATTAATATAAATGAAATCACTAAACATACTAAAACTATGTTTATAATAAATATTCTCATAAAATAGTTATTAAAATTATTGAAGTGTCAAGAAATACTTATAGCTGTTAGTACAAAATTGTAATACATTTCTAATTAAAAGATAAAAGTTAAAATCTTCTCAAATTTATGCCAGAAATCTTTGCTAATCAATAATTATTCCAATTTTATTAATTTTTAAAACACATATATTTTTATTTAAACAAATTCTAAATAAAAATTGAAACATGTTTTATAAGTTAATGATAATTAATATTATTTAAAAATAAATTTTATTACATATTTGAAAGAATCTTATGCTTTATCAATATAATAAAGTAACGGTGCCTATTAATTATTAAAATTAAAAGATATATCTTTAACGATAATAAAATAAAATCTACAGTCAATGAAATTAATATTAACTTAACACATTTATAATAAAAACTTTCGTTATTTATCTGTTAATGATAATTAATATTATTTAAAAATAAATTTTATTACATATTTGAAAGAATCTTATGCTTTATCAATATAATAAAGTAACGGTGCCCATTAATTATTAAAATTAAAAGATATATCTTTAACGATAATAAAATAAAATCTACAGTCAATGAAATTAATATTAACTTAACACATTTATAATAAAAACTTTCGTTATTTATCTGCATAACCTGCAAGACCTGGCCGGCAAGACCATTGTGCTTTAGATTCATACGATTCATGGTCGGCAATTCTGCATAACCTGAAAGACCTGACGGCTTTAGATAATATTTGAAATGCCAAATAATAGTACAAAATCTTATCAAATAAATCTTTATGCGAGAAATCTTTAATTTATGAACATCACAAGTTAATGAAAATTAATAATTGGATGGGTGTGTCACGCTATGGTCCTTAGGATGTGCGCCAAGTGGCATGGCCTGGGCCTTAGGATTGGGCCGTTGGATGGCCGCCAAGTGGCACGGCCTGGACCTTAGGATGCAACCGTTGGATGTGCGCCAAGTGGCACGGCCTGGGCCTTAGGATTGGGCCGTTGGATGGCCGCCAAGTGGCACGGCCTGGGCCTTAGGATGCCGCCGTTGGATGGCCGCCAAGTGGCACGGCCTGGGCCTTAGGATGCCGCCGTTGGATGGCCGCCAAGTGGCACGGCCTGGGCCTTAGGATGCCGCCGTTGGATGGCCGCCAAGTGGCACGGCCTGGGCCTTAGGATGCCGCCGTTGGATGGCCGCCAAGTGGCACGGCCTGGGCCTTGGGATGCCGCCGTTGGCACCCTGTGGGCCTTAGGATTGGGCCGTTGGATGTGCGCCAAGTGGCGCGGCCTGGGCCTTAGGATTGGGCCGTTAGATGGCCGCCAAGTGGCACCACCGGCCTTGCGACTGGGTCGTCGGATGGCCGCCAAGTGGCACGGCCTGGGCCTTAGGATTGGACCGTTGGATGGCCGCCAAGTGGCACGGCCTGGGCCTTAGGATTGGGCCGTTGGATGGCCTCCAAGTGGCACGGCCTGGGCCTTAGGATTGGGCCGTTGGATGGCCGCCAAGTGGCACGGCCTGGGCCTTAGGATGCAGCCGTTAGATCTGCGCCAAGTGGCACCCCGTGGGCCTTAGGATTGCACCGTTGGATATGCGCCAAGTGGCAGGGCCTGGGCGTTAGGATTGGGCCGTTGGATGAGCGCCAAGTGGCACGGCCTGGACCATAGGATGCGGCCGTTAGATGTCCGCCAAGTGGCACGGCCTGGGCCTTAGGATGCGGCCGTTGGATGGCCGCCAAGTGGCACGGCCAGGGCCTTAGGATGCGGCCGTTGGATGGCCGCCAAGTGGCACGGCCAGGCCTTAGGATGCAGCGGTTAGATGGCTGCCAAGTGGCACGGCCTGGGCCTTAGGATTGGGCCGTTGGATGTGCGCCAAGTGGCACGGCCTGGGCCTTAGGATTGGGCCGTTGGATGTGCGCCAAGTGGCACGGCCTGGGCCTTAGGATTGGGCCGTTGGATGTGCGCCAAGTGGCACGGCCTGGGCCTTAGGATGCTGCCGTTGGATGGCCGCCAAGTGGCACGGCCAGGGCCTTAGGATGCGGCCGTTGGATGGCCGCCAAGTGGCACGGCCGAGGATGCAGCCGTTAGATGTGTGCCAAGTGGCACCCCGTGGGCCTTAGGATTGGACCGCTGGATGTGCGCCAAGTGGCAGGGCCCGGGCCTTAGGATTGGGCCGTTGGATGTGCGCCAAGTGGCACGGCCTGGGCCATAGGATGCGGCCGTTAGATGTCCGCCAAGTGACAGGGCCTAGGCCTTAGGATTGGGCCGTTGGATGTGCGCCACGTGGCACGGCCTGGGCCATAGGATGCGGTCGTTAGATGTCCGCCAAGTGGCACGGCCTGGGCCTTAGGATTGGGCCGTTGGATGGCCGCCAAGTGGCACGGCCTGGGCCTTAGGATGCAGCCGTTGGATGTGCGCCAAGTGGCACGGCCTGGGCCTTAGGATGCAGCCGTTCGATGCCCGCCAAGTGGCACGGCCTGGGCCTTAGGATGTGGCCGTTGGATGTGCGCCAGGTGGCACGGCCGGGCCTTGGGATGCGGCCGTTGGTTGGCCGCCAAGTGGCACGGCCAGGGCCTTAGGATGCGGCCGTCGGATGGCCGCCAAGTGGCACGGCCTGGGCCTTAGGATGCGGCTGTCGGCTGGCCGCCAAGTGGCACGCCCTGGGCCTTAGGATGCGGCCGTTGGATGGCCGCCAAGTGGCACGGCCTGGGCCTTCCGATGCTACCGTTGGATGGCCGCCAAGTGGCACGGCCTGGGCCTTAGGATGCAGCCGTTGGATGGCCGCCAAGTGGCACGGCCTGGGCCTTAGGATGCAGCCGTTGGATGGCCGCCAAGTGGCACGGCCTGGGCCTTAGGATGTGGCCGTTGGATGGCCGCCACGTGGCACGGCCTGGGCCTTAGGATGCAGCCGTTGGATGGGCGCCAAGTGGCATGGCCTGGGCCTTAGGATGCGCTCGTTAGATGGCAGCCAAGTGGTACCCCGTGGGCCGTAGGATGGGACCGTTGGATGGACGCCAATTGTCATGCCCTGGACCCTAGGATGGGGCCGTTGGATGGCCGCCAAGTGTCACACCGTGGGCCTTAGGATGGGATTTAGGGTTTAGGGTTTTCTTTAGGGTTTAGGGGTTTTTTTAGGGTTTACGGTTAGGGTTTTTTACGGTTTAGGGGTTTTTTTAGGGTTTACAGTTAGGGTTTTTTACGGTTTAGGGGTTTTTTTAGGGTTTACGGTTAGGGTTTTTTAAGGTTTAGGGGTTTTTTTAGGGTTTACGGTTAGGGTTTTTTACGGTTTAGGGTTTAGGATGGGGCCGTTCGATGGGCGCCACGTGCGCCACGTGTCACGCCATTGACCCTAGGATGTGGCCGTTGTATGGGCGCCCAGTGTCACGCCGTGGGCCATAGAATGGAGCCGTTCGATGGCCGCCAAGTGTCATCCCGTGAGCCATTGGATGGCCGCCAAGTGGCACTGCCTGGGCCCTAGGATGTGGCCGTTCGATGGCTGCCATGTGTGATGCCGTGGACCCTAGGATGGGGCCGTTCGATGGCCACCAAGTGTGACGTCGTGGGCCCTAGGATGGGGCCGTTCGATGGCGTCCAAGTGGCACCTGGTGGGCCCTAGGAAGGGACTGTTCGATGACCGCCAAGTGTAACCCCGTGGGTCCTAGGATGTAGCCGTTCGATGGCCTCCAATAGGCACCCTGTGGACCCTACGGCGGGGCCATTCATTGCCCGCCAAGTGTCATACCGTGGGCCCTAGGATGGGGCCGTTCAGTTGCTTCCAAGTGGCACCCCGTGGGCACTAGAATGGGGCTGTTCGATGGCCGCCAAGTGTTACGACCTGGGCCCTAGGATGAGGGCCGTTCAATGGCCTCCAAGTGGCACGGCCTGGGCCTAGGATGGGGCCTTTCGATGGCCGCCAAGTGTCACGTTATGGCCCTAGGACCTGGGGCCGTTCGATGTCCGCCAAGTGTCACGCCCTGGGCCGTAGCACGGTTGCACTGGATTCGAAAAGGAGAACTTCAAGAATGTTTTTGTTTGTTGTTCAATTCTTTGATCACTATAATAGCTGACTTACGGAGGATAACAGATTCACGAGGACTTGCAGATTTGAAAGACAATGGGAGGAGGATCCATGGCTAAATAATGAGAAATATTATATGCGTGGGCGGTCTGCCAAGATGAGTGTTTTCAATGCTGAAAAATATGAAGCCGAAGCCGCATATACTCAGAGTAGATCAGAATTTCATCAGTTGTTTCAGTCTAATATGTCATCTGCAACATCGTATTATTCTGATTATACGAGAGATACTTCCTCCATCTCTACACAAATACTATTTCTAGAGCTAATAAAACACGAAGGAATTCTCATCATGTGACCAGTCGTGGAGATAGAGCATACAAATCGGCTGTTGGTGGAGATTGCTCTCGAGATTTAGATGGAAAATCATCAGTTAGAGATGCAGATTTTCGATATACGGAGAAGCCTTTCATCACTGCAGATCATCACGCCAAGATTAAGTGAAAGTCCAAAGCTGGTAAGGATTCCAAGAAGCCCAAGCAGCCCGTCTCTCCAGGGAGGAAGCTCGCGAGTTTTTTCAATTCATTGTTTACGGCTGGCTTTATCAAGAAGGCAAAGCTTTCCTCATCTTCTTCTGTGAGTACTACCTTCAATTCATATGATTCTTCTGAGAGAAAACCGGCCTCTGTTTGTTCATCTTCTTCAGTAGAATCGGCCAGGTCATGTTTGACAAAAGCATCCAGAGGGTCGAACAACAGTAGCGGTCGGATGAGTAAAAAGTCTGTAACATTTTACCCAACAAGTGTAATTGTGGATGAGGATTCTCGCCCCTGTGGGGTGAAGTGTCTGCAGGGAATGGAAAAATATCCCGTCTCTAATCCAAATCCTTCTAATTATCCGCTCATTACACATCCATCTGCAGATGCTTACAAAGCTTCCACTGCTCAGCAAAGACTTGAAGCATATTGTTGAAGGAGGAAAGGCATTTAGCAGCGGCAGCAGTTCAGCTAGAGAAATAATTGCCAAGTATCATAACACGAGGAGCACAGTCGAAGGTATGGTAAGTACGGGTCTTGAAAAACAAGAGGAAGGAGAAGACGAAGACGATGAATCGAGTTGTTCAAGTTCAGAGCTGTTTGAGCTGGAGAATTTGGACATGAAGAATATGGACGTGTACCAAAAAGAGCTTCCTGTGTATGAGTCTAGTCATTTCATGACGAACAAATCCATTGCAGAGGTGTTCATTTTTTTATCATCAACGCAATACCTCCAGTAAGCTTACACGTTATATAATGTCAAATTAGTAGAAATTCTTATCCATAGTACCATTTCCATCAATAAATTGTTTGTCTGGTTAATAGAAGGCTTAAGTGACAGCCACGGATTATCTCCTCAGCCCTCTTAATTTGAAATCGGAATTAGCTTAGCTATCCATAGTGATCAAAACTTTGTCAGCTATCCATAGTGATCAAAAACTTTCTCACAGCGTCCTTTGATCATCTATATAGCACGTTGTCAGCTATCTATATAGTGATCAAAACTTTGTTGTTGTGGTCCTTGTGGATGTGCGTTTGCAGGATGTGATCTCACAGCGTCATTTGCTCTGTTGAGGGCAGCGATATGGACGTTATAATTAGCAGAAGAGAAGAGGACACCGATGTCTCCCGCTGGAAACTAATTGAAATATGTGAAGGGTTACCAGATTTAATCTTTGCCTGGCGTTTAGGGAGACGTCTTTTCTTTCACTTCTCTGCATACCGTTCTTGTTGAGAGAGGTTGCCAGAAAGTTATGATTATGATAAATCACTTCTTTTACAATTTATTTTTAAAGGACTAGTCTCTCCCAGTATTATTTTGATTTTACTTGGAGCGTACATATTTGCTTCTTTATATATTTAATTAGAATAAGCAAAATTTTATATATTTAATTAGAATAAGCAAAATTTTATTTATTTAATTATAATAAAATAAGATAGAATGATTATTAATCATCCTGTTCATGGTGATCTGCAGGTAATGATTGGATCTTTGTCTTTTGTTTTTTTTTGCCAGATGTCTTTGAACTACTTGTCCGGGACTCATCATCATCATAGAAGAAAGATTCCAAGTTTTATGGTTTAGGAAATGGTAATTCAGATTTATGTAAACTTAGTTTCAATTGTGTCAATCACATTTGAGTGAAGGAGTTTTTTGTTTACATAATTTGGATTTATGTAGAACAAAATGCTTTAGCCAGTTTTAATGAGGCATATACCATGCAAAGTTACAAAATGGTGCATTGTAATAATAGTGTAGTTTTAAGTAAACAAGATATTGTTCTTATGATTGCAGTACTTGGTATTTAATTAATATGTACATATTTGTATTTGTATTGTAGTATGGATATATATTTGTTTTGTAGATATACATTATATACATGATATTCAAGATATTGAGTAATTTCTTCATCAACTTGCTTTGTATTTTTAGTGAAATACATATTTGTTTTGTAGATATACATTATACACATGATATTCAAGATAGTGAGTACTTTCTTCATCAACTTGCACTTTTAGTAAAATACATATTTGTTTTGCAGATATATATTATACACATGATATTCAAGATAGTGAGTACTTTCTTCATCAACATGCTTTGCACTTTTAGTGAAATGAAATCATATTCCTTATATAGCTTGTTTTACCAACTTGCTTTGCACTTAAGTGGAATGAAATCAATCTTCACAAAATTGGAACTACTTCATAATCTTATAAATTACAACTCAATTTGGATTCAATTTGGATACATATTTGTTTTGTAGATATACATTATACACATGATATTTAAGACCGTGAGTACTTTCTTCATCAACTTGCTTTGCACTTTTAGTGAAATGAAATCATATTCCTTATATGGCTTGTTTTATCAACTTGCTTTGCATTCAAGTGAAATGAGATAAATCTTCACAAAATTGGAACTACTTCATAATCTTATAAATTACAACTCAATTTGAATACCTTGCATTTTTTTTGCTTGCAATGCAATGGCCAACTTTAATTCCATTAGTCAAAAGGCATTAACAAATCTGTAATAAAACTTTAACCACCAATGTAAATATCAATAACTACAAGAAAGGAAAATGATGAGATTACTATAGAAACCAATATATAAAATTGTCTTGCAAAACTCAAGAAAACTACAGAATGCAAGCTACCAATTACCGTGATGAAAATTCAAAAACACGACAAGAGGGTTCTTCAAGAATTCTTTTCAGTCAATTCACTTTAAAGAAGAGTGTTACAAACCCGAGGATACATAAGCATATTCTTGCTTTGGCTCATAACATTAAACTCATGTGCTTTGCACCATGGTATGGTTAATGGAGGCAAGACGTTCTTATTCTCGGCATGTTTTTCTCATTATTCTAAAATATTTTGGCAATGGACACCAAATCAAATTGATTTGTCATGGTTGGCCATTCTCCAACAAGCAAACAAATACAAATTGATTTCTCAAATGGAAAAACAAATCTTCACCATGGATCAATTATAATTGGGAAAAAATTTCTCTCAGATACAAAACCAAAATTTTAGACGAATGTCATCCCACAATGTCATCAATGGAGGGGTGGAGCTAAACTTCTCAATTACCCCCATTCATATACATTGCCAAGATATTTGGAAAACAAAATACAAGTCGGGTATGAGTCCTTATGTGAGAACATCTTAACTTCATTATATGAATACATTTCGGGGCATCCATGCCCCAAATTCTCTGATGAAGCTCTGCAAGCTATATTATCGATGGGCAATTGGTATATAGACAAGCATTCCACATTCCTTAGAATCTCCAATGCAATAAGGACTCCTTGGACATTGCCGAAATGTGTGTCAAACGGACTAGTAAGGGAGATTGCCTATCAAATAACTCTTCACGGTTGCAATGAAGTATTGTATCCAAAGCAAAAGAAGTCATAGTGTGAATATCCTAGCACCATCAACATCTATATTCTCTTGAATGCATGATACTTTAGAGGTATTCAAGGCTCATCTAGCTTCCCAAAGCGATGAGTGGCCTTACAATTACCCGAAGTGTCCCAAAGAAGATTTCAAGATGAATTCCTTAGACTGTGAGCATATACTAGAAAAAGAAAGAGCAACAACAAAAAAGAAATAGGATTTGAAAACAACATTGGAAGTTGTCCTTAAAGGCCTGAGCTCCACTAATAAGGAGAATTCCCCTTTGCATGTAAAGAGACTAGCCCCACCACTAAGAGGACTAGAGAGGATGAAGTGGTTGATTTCACTAGTCAAGAAAAGATTGATATCTATAAGGACACCATCAAGAATTGTTACGACACAAGCAAGAAAACTCCAAAGATCCAACACCAAGGAGGATTAACCAAGTACCCAAGAGATTTATTCAAGACCAAACACAACAACAAAGCAAAACTAATCTTGGTAGCACTGAAAACATGGGAGGGTGTCTCAAGTAGGAGTATGGGCTTGGTTGGAAGAGCCCCACCTCAAATGTGGAAGAATATTGGTTCCAACATTTTTGTAAGGAAAAGCCACAATATTTTAACAATGATACCAATACGGCAATATAAATTCTCTTTCAATAAGAAAAGTAACAAGGAAATCGATTCACAGAAAGGATAAAAACTAACACAGACAAGATTGTGGTAGAAACAATTGGAGCCAAGGTCATTGATTTAAGGGAAATGGATTCAATTGCAACCGTAACTTCAAGGGTACCAACAGCAAAAGAAAAAAACCCTTAAGTCATATATATGTTAGAAAATCTTCAATTGAAGGAGGGATAAAATACAATAAAAAATCAAGTTTACCATTACAAGATGTGAGCAAAACTTAACAAAACTTGAGTGAATTCAAAAACTTAGTTATGAAAGCTTACTATTGCAAACAAATTTCTTCAAGTGCATTTTCAAAGTGAAGGAAATCCTCAATGAAGATGTCCTTATGTCAACAACTTGAGTGGAAAATTGTAGAGATGGCTAAACTCCAAGAATGTTTAGGTAAAATAGCTTTTTGGTAACAATGACTTACTTATGTACATGTGGATGTTTCCACGTTAAATCCCGTGGGTGTTGTTTATATTGGAGCTAGCATTCATCATGTGCATGAATATGTTAAGGAAGTTATTAAAAACCTGAGCGGTTGGAGCTTATATGTATCAAATTTATATGAACTACTATAAGTGGCACTAATCACTCTAATGCCATTGGGAAGCATGCATATATGGGAGCTTACAAAGTTGTGAATTGTCATGAGATGCCTAAATGCAAATCAAAGCATCAAACCCTCAATTTTATGAAATCATGACAATAACATAGATTTAATTGCATTAAAACCCTCGATTTTATGAAATCATAACAATAGCAGAGATTTAATTGCAGAGAAAGGGAGCATATTGGTTGATCAACATGAATCCAATGGAGAAGATATTGTAGCATAAGAATGTGATGGGCTCACATGAAATATTCCTAAATTCTTGGATCAAGAATAAGATGGATAATTTCAAACAATGTGGTGTCATGTTATTGTGTCATTAGCTAACATTTTGGTTGGATGCTTTGTTTCAAAGAGTTTGAAAGGGGGCAGTTACGAATATTTGTCACCAAATCATGAGTGAAGCACTTCTTAAGCTCACACAGATCGTTCATTTGGGTGGTAAGCAAGGAAAAAATTATAAGGTAAATTTCTCCCTTGGTTTCTCCATTTTCTTTTCAAAAAAATTTGTTAATTTCCATTTTTATAGAAATGATCGCCAAAATTTTATAGAAGTCATAAAAATCTTTAGAAATTTGAATATTTTTACAAAACTTTAGCCAAATATATTAAAGTTGGAATTTTAAGAATTTGTGAGATTCATGAAGGTTTCTATCAAAGTTATTACACTTAAAGCTATGTATGAATCCTTGAAATTTACCTCAGCAGTATAATGTCCCACTTTTCTTTTTTGGATTGTTGTCCCTTAGTTTTTCTTCTTAGAGTTCTTAACATGACAGTTTGTGGAGTTTTAAAATTTCTGTACCCTGTGTTTGTTGGGCACTTCAGCTGCCTATATTTTGTTGAATATCTTCCACCCAATTTCATGTTCTGGAGGTTCAATTTCAAAATTTTGGTGGAAGGTATAAGGATTGTCATGACATCCAACATGTAAGTTTTTTCGGCATGGTTTACACGGGGTAGATTAAAGTTGAGATGTGTTGGAGGATGGCTTCCCTTCATTTTACCGTGAATTAAACAACAAAGAGGGGCAAAGGAACAAGATAGGAGAGGAGAGCTTCAAAAGGCAGGTTAAGGAAACAATGATTTTCTCTCTCTTGCTCAAGGGGGGAGTTTTAGTGAGTCTTAAACCCTGTTGAACCCTGGTAGAAGCTTATGACAAACCCCGCTTTCCCCACCCCAGTTAACCTCTCATGACTCCTAACAATAAAGGAACCATTAGGGGTTTCTTAGTTAGGAGTGAAAGGGAAAGGCCAGCATAAATTGGGCAAAACAGATTGAAAACTTAAAGACTGCTCAAGCAAAGGATATCCAAGAATTGAAGCGCTAGAAAGCTAGTTGTTGGGGCAAAGACCAAAAGAAAGTCTATATAAGGTGAGGAGTTGGTGTTCGTAACAATCCACTGATGGATTATTCTGTTGGGAATGGAAGATTGTCTTTCACTGTAAACATTCTAAGTTTTTCATTGTAAACATTTTAATATGGCTGCTTGTTATATTTTATTATGCATGTATAATAGCGAATATAGAAGTACTACTTTCTAAGTTTTTCATTGTAAACATTTTAATATGGCTGCTTGTTATATTTTATTATGCATATATACTACCCAATATAGAAGTACTATCATTAGTTGATATGGGATAGAACCAAAAACCCGATGAAGAGCATTTTGATGTAAACCATCAAACCTCGTTCGAAACATTGATTTACGTGGGTGGTGAGCAGATTAAACAGATAAGGGCGGCCAATCTAAACCAGATATTTTTCTAACATTTTGTATATGTCAATCCATAGTTGAAGGGTACTAGCGGTACTTTCACTTAGTTTTAATGATAATAAAGGTCATTGTTTTCAGAAGTTCCATACAAGCATTACTAGATGTACACCGATTACTGGAAATCAATCTAGAGAATGCTTGGAAGACACGAGCATGATTATAAAATTGAACACTGAAATATTATTTCTTCCAATTTGTCATTCATGTACCTTACAAACTGATTTTAAAGGAAATTGATAACAAAAATTCCATTAGTGTTTAGACATCAATGGCTCATCTAATAAAAGTCCTGGTCTCAACAACCCACAAACGTGTTGTCATTCCTGGACAAATACAAAACTTAAGACATACTAGTGAGCATGCTGGTACAATCATAGCTTGCAACAACATTTCACTCATCCCCAGTTACAATTTTTTATGATTCCCTGTCAAGTTGCTACAATGTAATGTATAGTTCCTCACTTGAATTCACCAAGATTTCATATCAAATTTCAAGGTATCTTGGTAGAAATAAAACCAATAGTATGAACTGGCTTATGGGAAAGACCGAGGATAAATAGCAATATAATGAGAAACTGAATTTGGAGCAGTGAAATTCAGGCATTTACCAGAGGCTATAAATCCAGGAAACACTTCTAAGAGTTTTCCCAATTAAGTCCCTGACTGTTTTATTTTGCAGATACTTGTGTTCACAGGAATTGGACAAATTGCATAAATATTGTAAGTTATTGTATTGACAATAAAACATTTAAAATTGTGCCACATCAACATGAATCTAAGTCATGGCACAGTGGAGGCTTTGGTTTCACTAAAGTAATGTCGTGTGGCCGCCAGCTGGA
Organism: Larix kaempferi; assembly: GCA_027924585.1. Lineage (NCBI taxonomy): Eukaryota > Viridiplantae > Streptophyta > Pinopsida > Pinales > Pinaceae > Larix > Larix kaempferi. Next base: position 24,443,083 of record BSBM01000361.1, read on the forward strand.
CCTGATATAATACGATCTGGATTTTGTGTCCCAACCTGTAAAAGAAAAGGCATGATTGACTTAAAAGCTGGCTATTTCTCTTGGAAAACATGATGAAAAAGAGTAAGGAATATTATTTAAGCTTGCTGGAGGAGTTTTCCCCCGCCTCTGCATCTCAACCATCTCAACAACACGCTTTGGTGTAACATCCTCCTTGTTACATTAAAAACAGTAACACAAACCATGGAAAAGTTCATTGAAATAAACATGATCCTAACTTTAAGGATGCTATATAGACATAATGATAAGAACATCTATATAGTGCACATAAAATGACAGCATTACATAGTAGTTGTATGTAAATCCTTCTGAACCCTTTGTGTAGTCGGCTACAGCAATCATTGGAGCATTGACACAGCATCCCTGGGAAACAACCAAACAATAAAGTACTATGCAATGAAGCTGGAACATCAAACCAACCTATTAAAATAAATGCCAACTTTTTCTCACAAGGGTGGAAGTAAAACTAGCACACTCCATCTTACCATACACTCCATTTCGCCTACGGAAAACATGCCATCCTTGGTTACCTCTGAAATCAAAGGTGTGCAACCAGGAAATGCCACAGGCCCAAATAATCTTCAACTTAAAAGACATCAAGTAAACTTATGACAGAAGGTCAGAAGCAATTAAAATCCATAAGAAACAAGAAAAACAACTAAGCATTCAACCATCTATGCATAAGCAAACAGTCTGCAAGTCATGCCTATTAAAGTAATTTTCTGGCAGAATGTTAGAAGCATTTAAAATCCATATTAAAAAAGAAAACTAGGTGCTAACTCGACTGTGCACAAGCAAACAGTTTGAAAGTCATGTCTATTAAAGTGAAGCTGATAAAAGTTAAAAGACAAACTGCAATTAGATGAAAATTGAAATACAGATTGGAAGCGGTGGATTAGCAAGCAACCCTAGGTGCATTAAGTGTATCTGAGCTTCTCTAAGAAATGCAAAAGTGCAGGCGAAGAGAAAAAGGGATCATAAACTTATCCGTATACATTTGCAAAAAACTCCATTAACCTACAGAGTACTACTTTAGCAGAAAATGCAAGCATTCAAATGTATTGAAACTTGAGATGGCACCCAATACATTAATACGATTTTCTTCCTTCCACCTTGTACCTGGTCCCATGCATATGGAATTTGAACTAACATGGTATCAGAGATTGTACAATTTCAGATAGTTTTCTCTCATGGTCTCATACAACTCTACGTCTTGTTGATGCACTAATATATCCTCAAGATCTGGCCTCTTTCATAATGTTTTTCTACCCAACCCTTTGTGAACAAAGTTCAGTTGAAATTTGCAAGCCCTAGGGTTCCATTCCAAGTTTACTTGACCTACCTATTGTAGTTGAGGATGGAATTCCTTCAGAGTCTTCATGGAACTGTTTTGGGCAGGTAAATATCTCAGTCCTGTAACAGCAATTTCCCCCAAAACAACACCTGCACATACAATCTTCACAACAAAAGAACCGATCTTTTTTTAAATTAGTAATTCTTCATCTCCCATTAGCCCACTATTTTCACACCAGCTCTCTATTGTAGTTTTGGCAATTTCAGAGGGGACATCTGATAAATCTCCATTACTCATTCTAGGTTGCTTGTAAATGTCACCCTTAGGATAGCCTTTATGATGCAGGTCTACGGTCAACTGTGCTTCTGTAGAAATGGTGGAAGCATTGTGGACTCTTACTTCTTTCCCACCTCCCATTACCCAAAGGAAATACTTCCTTAAGTGTCTGAATGGCACTTGCCTTGACATTATCAAGGGAAGCCCCAGCCTCGGCTCCAATTCTCACAATAGCTGCAGCTGTTGCCAATGGAGAGCTTCTGCCCTTTTCCAACCTTTCCAAACAGCTTAAGACAGTAGAATCATCACAATAATCTCTGAGATTGAATGTCAGACCTCATGTGTCCTTAACCTCAGGAAGACTATCTCTGTCAGCCAGCTTTCTAACAGCTTGCATAATCCTGGAAGAAGGATATCCTCCTCAACTTCATCCGATTTTGCCAGAATAAAATCAACAATAGGAGGATCCCTGTCAGGTGACTTCTCATTATCAAGGCCTAACCAGGCCCGACAATCATCTAGCTCTCCCGATAGCAATGAACACATTCCTCTTTCAAGTGCAAGCTCTCCCGATATTAATGAACACTTTCCTCTTTCAAGTGCAAAGTCTAACTCCTGCTCTGCAGCACTGAAATCACTTACAATCTCTGTGGAAGTTCCATTTGTTTGCTGCAACTGTAAGAACAGAGCATCGGCTTCCTGTATCAGGTGAGGCCTTTTTCCAACAAAACCTTCTGCAATATGAGCAAGAACTGACATAAATTTCAAAACTTTCAGCTGGGATACTGTTAGGTGTTTGCTGCGAATGAATCCACCTTTATACAAAATAAGAAAAATATTAATGAAATATTATAGCAACCTAACCTCTTAATAATGTAATATCACAAGAAAAATGCAAATAAACAGATTGCTTAGAGCCCGGCAGTGACCATGCCTAGAGACCAAACTGTGTTTTACAACCAAAAATGGGCAAGAATACAAAGAAAGTTAACATCATTGGAGAGGTCTAAAAAAGACCTCACAAAAAGCTACAATAAACCCTTCTCATACCCTGAATTAACACAACGCTAACTTCTCAAAACAGGTCTTTTGCAGACCTGCTCAGCATCCGTCATATGTGATAAAGCTTCATTCATGAATTCCTCGCAGATCCTCTTCTCTCTTAGCTTGATGATCCTCATCCAGAGGCATTGCTAGTAGCTCTAGAATACAACAAGGGGTTATCTCCTCCAATGTCTCGTCAATCTGTTCTTGAAGATCTGGTGCCAGGCTTCTACCTCTACCTTCCTACACAACACCAATAGAGCAGCATAAACATATGATTAATATCATCCATTGATATTTCATGCAAGGCATTCTCTACTCATAAACATCCACATTCCCTTTACCGTAAACAATTTTCATGCTCTTAACAGAAAAAATTAGAGACAAAATGTCAAAACTGCAAAGAATAACTCCTTTTCTGAGGAAATTTCAAGTTCCTAATTACAATAAACACTTCTGTCTCAGAAGACCTTGACAGTTGAAAGTTGAAAACATATTGAGGTAAGACATTTTCCAAATATAAAAACCTACAGGCATATATTTTGCAAGAAATTGCTCTCTTTGATGATTCTAGAGATTAAAATACCATGATGTTACCTAGAGGCTAAAACATGTTTTACATTTTCAGATCCTTGCTGGTTGATAAGACTCGTTAAGTCTAAGCATATTGTTTCTGGGACTTTTAATTAAGGGTCAGTTCCGGTTTTGTTCTGTCTGAAGGGATAATGCTGACTGTTTGAAACTACATCAAGCCTATGACAAATAATTGCCAAAACAAGATTTTAATATTAGCATCCACCAGCTTTAAAAAACTTTTCTTACGTTTATCATCCCAATACATGTATGCCACATCCATTACACACATGCACAACCAGATACAAACCTGGGGCAAACTAGGTTTCCAAAGGAGGATCTGAACCAAGGAAAATCTGCCTATAGAATAAAATAATGCACACAACAAGAAAAACAGTCCACAGTTCCCACTATTATAGGAAAGCCGGTTAGAGAAAAATTGCATACAGGTACCATCACACCCAGCACAGAGCCAATGAAGCAAAACCCATTTAAAAACCTCACAAAAGGGATATATTCAAATCCCAACCCATTATGGATAACAAAATAAAGTAACTGAATAGGACAAACAGTAGCTTAAATGAAAAAAACTTAAAGCTGAGTCAGGAGTCAGACCTATCATAAGCAATGCTTTGAAGTTGAATGGTGTAGCATGTTGTACATGTAACTTCGGAAGATAATTCATTTGTATTTTATGATTATATTATTATTGTACTTTTATTGTACCTCCGTCGGAGATGTTTTTCCTCCGTTCGGGGATGTCATTATTGTATTCGGTCATACTAGAATATCAAGGTAAAACCTCCATCATAAGTCAGGGCAATAGTTCCCCAAAGGTCAAATGTAAATTGTATTTTTGAGTCTCCCTAGGAGAGGTCGGCCCAGTTAGGTAAGTGAGGTCGGCCCAGTTAGGTAAGTGAGGTCGGCCCCATTGAGGAACTAAGTCACCCACACATAAATATAAATAGAGAGAGTCACTCTCTCATTTGGCACTCACACTTACTCAAGCAAGTTTGCACCAAGTGAGAGAGAAGACAAGTTCACTGGAGGAGAAAGAGAGAGTGCTGCAGAAGACATCTTATATTTTGGGTTTTCCATTTTGCTTGATATTGTACTAGTGAGGAATCTATCTATGAAGAAGTTGCAAGGTGTTCTACTTTATGGTTTCCCCGAGGAAAATTCTTGTGTCTTTTGTGTTTTGTTGTGCTTGTCTAACATGGTATCAAAGCCAATCTGAAAAGAAGGCACTATGCAGCAGCAGGAAACTAGGGCTTCAGAGTTCAAGGTCTTCCCACCGCAGATCATCAGAAAAAGAGGGCTAAGCTAACTCACCCTAGGAGGGCGCATCTTTTGGAGGAAGCAAAATTCAATTTGAAGAATTTTCATTTTTGACCCAATCACTAGTGCCGGGAGAAAACTAGGGCATCAAACTTTTGGGGTTTTCCTCCATCAATCCGGACAAAGGAGTACACCGGACAACTCACCTTGAGGAGGCGCATCTTCCTGTCCAATCAGAAGTTCAAAATTCCAAGTTTGGAAAATTAGGGTTTCTCTAACAAACCCTAGGCCAACCAGCACCAGAACCAGGTTGGGCATCTCAAATTGGTAAGATCTAAATCCTTGCTATTTCCATTTGAGATTCTCATTTCAAAATGACAAACCACACCAAGCTTGAGGATAAGCTTGAAGGAGCCGACAACTTCCGAGCATGGAAGTATAGAATCTCTCTTGTCCTAGAAGAAAATGATTTGGACAAGTATGTCAATGCGAGGTTCCAAAACCAGAGGGAGAAGAGGCAAAGGCAATCTAGAAGAAGAACTTGGTCAAGGCCAAGAGGATTATTGCAGACTCTATCAAAGATCATCTCATCCCTTATGTGTCATCCCTGAAGACTCCCAAGGACATGTTTGATGCCTTGACGAAGATATTCAAAGGGATGAACATCAATCAGAAGATGACACTAAGGAACCAGCTCAAGAATGTGAAAATCCAACACTCGGAGACCATGCAATCTTACTTCACAAGGGTCTCTCAAATCAAGGAGCAACTTGAAGCGATTGAAGACAAAGTAGAAGAAGGAGAGATTGTTATGACCACCTCGAATGGTCTCCCAAGATCATGGGACTCATTCACATTCAAGGAATATGTGCCAGGAAGAAGTTGATCACCTTCAACAAACTATGGGAAGAATGCACCCAAGAAGAAGCTCGACTAGTAGCAAGAGAAGAGAAGATGGAAGCTAATGATGACCAAGCTCTAACTATTCACACTAAACGAAATCACAACAAGAGGGAGGACCATCATCACAAAAGATCCAAAAGTCACCATGGACCTAGAAGGGATCTCTCCAGTCTCAGATGTTACACATGTGATGAGAAGGCAACGAAAAGGATCCCAAGAGAAACCCAACTAATGGGTTGAACTAGCAAGAAGAAAAAAAAGACAGAAGATGAATAGAAAGATGAGGAGATGGAAGATGCACCTTTAGATGCAAGCCAAAGGTATGAATCCAACATCCCGCTTCCATCCCAACAACTAGACAATCCCCCGAGGATTAGATCTAGCAACAACATGCAACTCATCGCACAACTAACACAAGATCAAGAATATCATTTCGCATTGATGGAAGCATGCTAGAAGATCTTCGGCATAGTGCAATGCATCATAGTCAATGTACAAGAGTAGATACAAAAATGCCCAAGTGCTGAAAAACAGGTCAGCAAAGTTGTCGACAGGCCTCCGGGTCGACCATTGAGAGAGCGCCCATATTTCTTGGGATTCCCAAATGATGCATCCCTTCCTTGAGTGCCCATTTATGATGAGCATGTTTCATATATATTAGATGAACACACTTGAGGAGAAGGCATCCAATCCAATCCAATAATCCAAGAAGCGATGAAGAAGGACCATTCAAAGAGGGATCAAGCAAGATGTGATCTACCAAAGAGCTAAGGCTAAAGGTAAAGAGCTCTGTCGTATGGTGTTGAGGTAGTGCACCCAAGTGATACAGGTTACAATAGCAGGCTTAGAGAGAGACAGAGGTGACAGCAAGCAAACCAAGAGAGTTGGGATGGAGTGCCCAAGGAGTGTTGTTTGTTGTATTTCGGGTAGCAGGCTAAAGCCTGCACCACCTTTGTATCTGAGGTTCCAACCATTGCCCGGAACACCCATTGTAACTTGTTCACTTAATAAAGTTTTGTCAGGTGCTTGGTTTGGGCACCCACTCGATATCTTGTGTTGTGTTTTGGTCTCTTGCTTGTGTAACTTTTAAATTGGCTAAGTATAGATCACACACACAATAATCTAAATCTAAGTGCAAGTTGTAAAGTTGTTGGGCTCAATTGCCTTAAGCAACAGGTAGCTCATTGACAGAAGGTATGGGCATGCCATGACTGAAGAGGCGTAGTCCACCAAAAATTAACCTCGGGTAATCAAGTCATCGAGACGAAATTCAGGTGGTGTCGCATAATCGTCAAAGTTCAAGCAAGTCTACGGCATCAGAGCATTCGGGTTGTGATAGATTATAATTAAAGCAATTAGCGAATAAAGCACAACATCAATCAACGAGCAGCCACTAGTTCGCATGGACAATACAATGTCAACCATTAGATATTAAGTTTTAACTAGGTCCCAACTAAAGACCTTGTAAGGCAACATTTCATTTCTCACAATAAGATCGACCAAGGGTTGCTACAAACAGAGAGACCTCAAGTAGTTAAGAACATAGCATAATCAATTGCAAGTATAGTTGGACAAAGCACTGGTGTAAACAATCTACGACAAGAAAAGAATTAGGCCCCAACTAAAGACCTGGTCAAGCAACATTTCATTTCTCACAATAAGATGAACCACGGGTTGCTACAAACAGAGAGACCTCAAGTAGTCAAGAACAGAGCATAATCAATTGCAAGTATAGTTGGACGAAGCACTGGTGTAAACAATCTACGACGAGAAAAGAATGCAATGTAAGATGGCATTTAAGTCATAAGAAGAAAATTTGTACAAATGTGGCCAGCCTTAAAAGAAGAGCATGCAGAGATTGGTGACTTGATGCCAAAGGCCCCACTAACTGACGTAGCAGAGTAGGTGCACCAAGCATTTGTGCAAATGCAGAGGTAAGCAAAAGTTGAAGGAGATATGTGACACAAAGAAATCAATAGAACAGTAAAAGACATCCCAAGTACTACAAAGTCTAGAGCCAACAACTAGATCAACAAAAGCAATGAAGGACAAGATACAAGTAGCAGCCAACCAATGCAGAGTAATTTTAAAAGCAACTTAGAATTGGGTGCAAATTGTAAAGAAAAGGGAACAACTAGCCGAAGATATCCTGGAGAGGATGAATAAGTTGTAGTAGAAGGTAGAGCAACTAATGGACCTAGTGGCAAGAGAAGAAAAGATGAAAGAAACACAAAGCACTACTAACAAATTGGATCAATTGTTCCAATCAACAAGGGAGGTCAAACTCAGCTAAGACAGCGTTGCCCAATTGCACTCAGGCGATATAATGCACTTTGACAATTGCAAAATACAATTGAAGTTGATTGGTTGTCTATTCAAAAACCTAATCATAGGCACCAACCCAAAAAAAAGAAAAAGACTTTTTCTAGCGTGCCTAAACATTTTGGTAGCAAAATGGAAAAAGGAATTGGAAGAATTCCTTGACTTAAGAAACAAAGTTTTGAAGGTGGTTTCCAAGTTGGGCCCATCGTTAGGAGGGGTTCCACAGTCAAGTAAGGCGATAGAAGTTTACTCAAGGGTGAGTCAATAGGTGTGGTTAGGAATTATTGGGTCCCTCATTTTGATTTTGAGGATGGACACGTAGTAATGGTAGGAAGGGATAAGGCGGCAAGGATGCAACAAAAAAAATTATGCAAATCGCACCACATGGATTGAAGATCATTAGCAACATTAAGGAGAATCGGCCATAAAGCAAGACCAGAACCAATATGGCAAGTGGGATTCTTAGTGCTCAAGGAGTTGAGTGGAAAAAGAATGAAAACAACAGGCCGAAGCAGAAGCAATTAGTGATTGATTCTTAAAGACAAGATTGAAAGTAGGATAACAATTCTACTCAGTTTGAATGTACCTTCCCACCTTTGGCCACAAGAGTATAAACGTAAAGGCCTGGGCCTATGAAAAGGGTTGTTGCTACAAGTGAGGTTGTTGTTGTTATTGTTGATGTTGTTATCATTGGTTCCTTATTGGTCCTCTATAGTATTCATGTACAATGTTATTGTAGTGGGTTGAAGACTAAAGAACAATTATGGATGATGTATTGAATTGAACTTGGAGAATTTGTGTTGTGTTTGCATTGTATGGTGATAATGTCTTTTCTCATTGTTCATTGTCTATATGATGAATTACCATTATCTGCCTAAATACCTCTTGCACCTTCAAGTTAGGATGATGGTTCTTGTTATGATGATAGTTAATCACTAAAAAAGAAACATATAATGGTCGTGGATTGAAGGTTTAATACATGAATATAGTAAAAGTGGAAGTATGAGTAAACAATTGGGTTCTAGTTGCGACAATCATATTGTATGAACATTGTACAAACTTTAGTCTCGGCATAGCGCTTCAAATGAGACCTTCCTCATCCTAAGGATTGAAAATGATAATGCATAGACTACCACAAACCCCCTTTTTTAGACACAAATGTGGACCCTGGCAAAAAATTGACCCAATAAAAGCAATCCACGAAGAAGGGCTTAAAACAGTAAGTTAACTTACAATGGCCATAAATTTTGATTGATTCAAAAGGCAATTGAAAGAGAAAATAGAGAAGAATATTTGGATAAAAAATTTGGGAAATTTAGGGATAACACTTATGAATATAGTGGAATTCAATCATACCAACATCCTCCTTACTAAGATAGTCTTCAAGAGATATAGAGAGATGCACATCAACACTTCCAAGGAAGCAAATGGAAAAATCAACAACATCCATGGAATATGGCATCGAGGAAACATTATGCAATAAGATATTCTCGAAGACCAACAATTACAAATTGATGAAGTTACAACAATGAATGGAATCCAAGGAAAAGAAAATATGTGACATCAAACTCTCAAGGATTGACATTAGCAAGAATTAAATTTGGATAAATGGATAATCAACAATGTTAACAAGAGAGCAAAAATTTGGGGATATCCTATTACTTGGTTTCATCATATGTAAAACCCTTAACTACAAAATCTTTGAGGACAAATCTTTTTAAAGGGACATGCTAAAGGGAAATATTATATTATTACCTTGATTGTTGAAACTTCTGAAACCATGGTAGCACATTCTACAATTAAAAATGACTAAATCCTAGATAGCTCAAAAATTGAAACCTATCAAAGCTGCAATCTCTTAATACTAGAATCTACAAACACATGTTGGAAACACTAACAAAAAATACACAGAAAACAACTAGCGTTTACAATCACACACCCTAAATCAATTCACTCTAGGTTAGGTAATAAACCCTAACCCTAACACCCTAGTTTTGGCCTACTTCTTTGAGTACTAGGCATAATCTCCTTATGACCTCTTGGAATCAACAACCTATTTCTCTTTTGGTCTAGGCACAATCTCCCATATATTCATCATGGAGTTGTACTCAACCATGGCATATTGCCATACCTATTCACTCATTGCCTCCACATAACTAGAAGGCTCTACACTAATGATTGAAGACATCAATGCAACATAGTTGGAAATTTCTTCAAATGATGCCTTACCTGAAAAGAAATCTTTGGAGCACCAACTTGCGCCTTTGCCTCCTGCAATGTTTGGGAAAGTCAACTTGTCATGCTAGTTGTCCTAGAGATAAAATTGTCTCCATAACTGTACTAGAACCTAGTTGATCTGAATCTACAATTGTTGATTTTGTGCATCGACAATTGGGACAAGAAATTTTTCTACCTCTTCTACCTCCACCAAAGGTCCATGTGAACCTAAAGGCCATGCATATTCACCAACCTTCACATCCCAGCTCACTACTAGCTTCCTCTAAGATGGCGCATAAATCATGTAAGCCTTAGAGGATTCACTATAGCCAACTAGAATACTCTTCAAACTAGAGGGTGCAAGCTTCATCTTCTTCAGCTCTAGAACATGAATGTAAACTAGACACCCAAACACATCAATCTCTACTATGGACATGAACCATAGACAGATCTAAGTCATGAACCATAGACATCAATCTCTACTATGGACCTATTCTTTCTTTCTACGACCCTATTATGTTGTAAGTTTTAAGGTATTGTAAACTCACTCTTGATCCATGCTTCTCTATAAAGGAATTTTTGTAATCTCTACTATGGACCTATTCTTTATTTCTACAACCTTATTCTGCTGTAAGTTTTAAGGCACTGTAAACTCCCTCTTGATCCATGCTTCTCTACAAAAGGAATTTTGTAAGGAATCAAAATCATTGGAGGTATACTTCTCTCCATTGTCTGATCCATTGTTACCAGGAGCATCCACCAAGAGGAAACTCCACCCTCGTAACTGTGCTCCCTAAAATGCTCTTGTCACGAGGGTTTTAGGGAGCACACTCCCATGCCATTTTACATGCTCCCTGGAACTGTTGGGAGCGCTACACACCCTAGAGGGTTTTAGGGGGCACACTCCTTGGACCTATTGGGAGAATTATTGTCCCCCATGTGCTCCCTAGACTAGGATCGTGCTCTGTCGACACTCCCTCGGGCAATCCCCCAAAGCTCCCCACACTCCCTGATTTTCCTAAATCACTCCCCGATTTTTGTTTTTGTTTTTTTTCTTTCTTAAAGGTTAGGGATTGGGTTACAGGTTAGGTTAGGATTACCTTTTAGAGTAAAGAGGAAACAAAAGCACATTCCCCCTCTTTATTTCCTCATTACAATCATGATTTCATCTTTGAGAGCTAGAGCATGGAATGGGAAGCTTGGTCTTGGAGTGGGCAACTTGGTGTTGGAGTAGGTAGCAAATTTGTGAGATCTTGGAAGAGAGAACAAAGGCCATCATAATCACATCCTACTACTGCAAATAGTTAGAGAGCTAAATAGGTAAGCCCAATGCCCATTCTTTGTAGTTTTTCTTCTATTTCCTTGTATTGTTTGTTTGTGGATTTTTCCTCTTCTCCTACTCTTTCCCATTCCTTCTTCTCCATCATTCTATTGCAAGTTGTTCATCTAAGACTTGAGGAAAATGCTCTTCTTCTGGTTTATACTTCATGTTTTGATTCTCACGGTGTTGATGGGGAATATGCATGAGAGGGAAGAAGAGGACATTGGTCATAGTCATAGTGACCCATTATATGAACATGTGGAAGGTTTGGAAGGGGACGAAGTTGGAAGCAAAAGTAAAGCTTCATTAACACCCTTGTAGAATTATGTGACAAAACTTGAAGATGTGAGAGTCGGTGGAACCACTAAATTTTTATGTGGGCGTGATTATCATCAAGGAAATCTTACACTAATTCATATCCCCATGTGAGGAGAGCATCTTTGTGGGCCACTGGAGAGTGATGATAATAAGGGAGCCATTGGCATCACAGTTTGCCATAAGATACCAGAGGAATTCAGAGAAAAATACATCAAAATAGAGCTAGTTCCACAAAGAATGCATGGTAAAAAACGAAAGGTTCAATCTCAGATATCATCTAGATTTGGTGGCCATGGTGCCACATCTACATCTCATCATGCTAGTGGATCCTCAATTGAATCAAGAAGAACAATAGAAAATTTCCTTGATGTTGGTGGTAGGGATGAAGTGGATGCAAAAGTGGTGCAGTTTCTCTATGCATGTGGTATATCATTCAATGTTCTTCACTTCCCCTATTGGCATGACATGATTACGGCCATCAACAAAGCCCCCCCAAGGAAACAAGAGCCACAAGTATGAGAAAGCTAGGACTACATTACTAGACAAGAAGAGAGCAAAACTCAAAAGATATCTAACACGATTTACAAATGAGTGGGCAGATAGTGGGGTGTCCATTGTATCTGACAATTGGACAAATGTTAGAAATCAACATTTGATAAATGTTCTTGGTGTTTCAGCTAGTGTGTAGTGTTTCTTGAAGCACATCAATCCTCATCAATCACTTCATCGACTCAAAACATTTGAGAACTCCAATTAAAATCCATTAATGGTATTACTCCTGCTAATGTGGTTCAAGTAATCACTGATAGTGCAATAAATTATAAGGGAGCAGGAAATCTCATTGAGCAAACATGTCCCCACATCTTTTGGTCTCGATGTTTGGTGTACACATTGAACCTTTTGATGCATGATATTGTCAAGCATGAAGAATGTGGATGGATTAATGTCTAGTCAAGAGAGGAAAGAAGCTAATCAAATTTGCCACCAAACATACAAGGGTCCATTTTACTTCTGGTTTGCAAATGTAGATCAACCAGTCATTAGAGAGGTGTATGAGCAAACTCACACCATGCTAGGCCAAATTAAGGACATTGTTCAACCTAGAGATGTGAACTTGTATGATCATATTCGTATAGAGGTGAAAAAATGGTGAGAAAAGTTAAATATTCCACTACATGTCTTAGCATATGTGCTTCCAACAAAATGTTATCATATATCATGGTTGCAAACACCAGCACCCGATGGTGTGGTGAAGATAAAACCACACAAAGATCCACAAGTTCAGGTTGGTTATATCCAAGCATTAGAGAAACTAGTCCCTAATGAGGAGTGTGATACCATACGGTAACAATTGAGCCACTACATTAGTGGCAACCATGCCTTTGGGACCAACCATGCAATTAGAGATAGAGGGAATTTGACTTCTCGAGTGGTGGAACATGCATGGCAGTTCTACCCCACAGCTACAACGTTTGGCAACATGGGTGCTTTCACAGGTGGTAAACACTTCTTTTGCAAAGAAGTGTTGGAGCACCTATAGTTTCACCCACAATTTCAAAAGAAACAGGTCAATTGTAAACCAACCAGAGAGCGTGGTTTATGTGCATTAAAACTTGTGATTGTTGTCCCATTACTGTGAGGAGTCAAAGATGGATAACACATTTAAAACATGGGACATCAATCCATAGGAGGACAATTAGGAGAATGGAGCATTGGTTATGGAGCAACTAGAGCGTGCTCTTTTTTATGATGATCGTGGTGAGATGCCACCCCCAAGTACTATCATGGCAGCCTTGATTGGGACTTCAAGTTCGACAACAAGGGTTTCATACATAGTTCCTAGACTTCCACTTCCATCTACATAGTTACCTTCTACTTCGGCTCTACTACCACCACGTGGAGGCACACGAGGCAATCATGGTGATGCAAAGAGGAAGAAAAAGCATATATAAATTAGAATAACTGTTTCAACTTTCTCCCTTTTCACTACTTTATAAATCATAGGCTCAGTCTTTAGTAGCTAGCATAGTTTAGTGGTTTACTTTTGGACCTTTTGGTCTTCATACTTAAGTTAAAATATCCTTTGAGAACTTATCAAGATAAGCTATTTTGTAAACATAACTATTTGGTCATGTTGACATTTGGCGGACAACATATTTCATTCCATAAGCTAGCGTTCTACCTCCTATTATATGGTTTAAAATTTTGTATGTTTGTAACTGCTAGGTGGTTGATGCTAGAATGGTTAATCTTTAATGTTCTATGGAGTCTAGATGACATTTCTAACTTCATAACAATATAGTATCCATCTACAAGTAGCACAAATATGCATGTTTTCATATATTTTGCAACTAATTTGGCATTCAGCATGTTTTTTAATATAAAGATATAAAATATTAAAAATATATGTATTCAAACATATACTCCCAAGATGCTCCACTCTCAAGGATTTTTGGGAAATGGAGCTCCTCCCGCTCCCACTTCGCACCCACATTCTAGCAAATGCTAGTCTAATCTTATATCTTGATCGTCTTACCTATCTAGTTCTTAATAAGAGCTTTGAATCTTGAAATTTGTTAAAGACCTCATCCCTGGTCTTCATAAAATATATCCAAATTTTTCTGGAAGAATCATCAATGAACGAAACATAAAAGATTACGTATCAACAAAGTTCACAAACATCTAAATGAATCAAATCTGAGCTCCCTCTTGAACTCTGCTTATTGTTTGGGAAATCAACCTCGACATGCTTGTCAAGTGCACATCAGCACGCTCCTCTCCTCTCCACCTTGAAATCAAGCTATCCAACCACCATATGTTTTAAAAGAGGTAAAGATCCATAGTTCAGGTAGCCAAATCCTGTGTCATAGCACAAACAAACTATCATTGCTAGTCAAAAAAGCTCTCTAATTCATTAAATTTGCTAACAATTTGTAAAGTCCACACTCTCTACCTCCTCTAGCCAAAACTCGACCAAAATCAAGACTATGACTTCTTATGATCACTCCCTAATCATCAAACTCAACCCTACACCTCAAATATGATAGTCAAGAAATTGAAAGCAATTTTTTAGTCATACCAAGCATAGATGAAATAATCGCAATCAGTTATTATTCTAATGACCCCAAAAAGATAAAATCAACAATAAGCAAGAAATAATAGGGAAAAACTTACCAATCTTAGCACCCTTCTAATATTAAACAAAATAATCGAGATTATTTCGAAATAATCATTTCGCTAATTGCAATATTAATCAAGATTAATTCGATTAATCAAAGATTATTTCATGTGATACCACCACCATACAAAACCTCATCAACCTCTAGAACTTCTCTCGCTAGCATGTAAAATGAGATAGAATGCAACCCAATCATCAGGTACTTGCTAGCATCACCAATCTCCACCTACATGTTGGTATCTTGTTTCTACAATCTAAAGAAAGTCAATTTGTTTCCTATCATATGTCGTGAGGCTCCATTGTCAACATACCACCCAACACCTGAAAGTGTGTTGGTGGAAAGGCATGACACCAAGGCAAAGGTTGCGTCAACTCGAGCAGTCAACTTGTCCACACCTAAAGCTTCTATACTTCCTCAATGTGTTTTTGATTCTATCATTATTTATCCCACCTTCCTCTCATAACACTAAGAAGCATAGTGGCCATACTTGTTACACTTGAAGCACTTGATATGGCTCACATCCTTCACCTCGTTGGAAGACCTTGTGTCATAACCCCAAAGCTTCAGTGCAGCAGGCTTGCCTAAACTTTGGCGATCATGCAACACCACCCGAATTTTGTCACGGGGAATTGGTCACCTGAGGTTACTCTTCGGTGGACTACGCCTCTTCACTCGTGACATGCCCATACCTTTTGTCGATGAGCTACAAATTGCCTGACCCAACCATGCCCAACACCTTGCCAACGTACACTTGGACTTATATTATTGTGTGTGCGATCTTACTTAGCCTAATTCAACAATTACACAAGAGACCAAACCACAACACAAGCTATCGGGTGGGTGTGAAAACCAAGCACCCGACAAGTTTTTATTAAGTGAACAAGTTACTATGGGTGGTCCAGGCAAATGGTCCAAGCCTAATATACAAAGGAGGTGTGGCCCTCAGCCTGCTACCCAATACAACAAACAACACTACCTAGGCACTCCATCCCAAAATCTCTTGATTTGCTTGCAGTCGTCTCTATCTCCGACAAAGCCTTTTGTTGTAGCATGTCTTTAACTTGGGTGCTCTACCTCAACTCCTCTTTGGATCACTTCTTGGGTTGCCTCTTGGATGATTAGATCCTTGGAGTATTGGATGCCTTCTCCTCAAATGCGTCCATCTAATACATATGAGATTTCCTCATCATAAATGGGCGCTCAAGCAAAGGGACACATCGTTTAGGAAGCCTCAAGAAATATGGGTGCTCACTCGACGATCGACCTGAAGGATTGTCGATAACTCTGTCAACCTGATTTCCAGGAATTGGGCGCTTCTCCAAATGCCCTTCTTGGACGCACCTACATCGAGTGCTCCACTCTACTGACTATTTTGTCAATTCTTTGACATGCTCCCGAGCCCCTTTGTCCACAAGCCTAAGTGTCATGTCGATGGCATCCACATGTGCCCAACATGGTGTACAATCGTTTTGCCCCTCATTGGGGTGTTTTACCACCACACCTTGGCCAAATGGACTCGATGGCATCTCTTTCACTTTGCTTCTTGCCAAAGTCTTCTCCGTCGAAACCTTATGTCAATTACTAAAGCCCCCTTACAGATGCTCCCCTTGCCAAAGCTTTTGCTAAGTCATCAAAGCCTCTTGATCGCATGCCCCGCTGTTAAAAGCTCTGCACCCATGCCTGATCCATCATTGCCCACAGTTGCCTTGCATGCTTCCAAAAGAGCCCAAAGACACCAATCCACCTCTTGGTCATGCTAGACATTTCAGTTTCCCAAGCATCCGAGTTGTAGATGAATGAGCTGGTGAGGGGTTGTCGCATGTTGCAAGGAAAGGACATTACATCCTCCCCTACTCAACTCGGTTCCCATCCTCAGCAACATCACAAGAACTCTCGTTGTCCTTGCATGTCTGTTGTTCAAACTAATGTACCATCCATGGTCACATCCAACCACTCCACACTATTTCTAGTCCAACACTTGAGCAATTGATGCTTCCCTCAACGAAGCAACTTGCCCAAGTCTACCCTCAATATGTCCAAGATGCAAAAAGTTGAGATTGTTGCCTTCTGTAGTGATTGCAACCCATTGTTGTTACAACTGACCTGCACTATTGTGGTAACCCAACCTTCACAAGAAGGATGTCAAGATGCCCAAGTGTTGCACCCTTTTGACTTGCTACTACTTCGATACTTAGCCATTCTAACATGCATTTGTACATTGTCAACCCCCATGTGCAGAAATAGTTAGGTAGCTAATCCAATCATCACATCCACATCATGAGAATGCACTCCTCACGCCAAAACTGGTCTCTACCCTTTGTGTTTTAGTGAACCTACACAACTCATTTTTTGTCCAAGGCAAAGTTTCCCAATTACCTCTACCCACCGTTTTACTTGAGTAAACTTTCAAAGGCACCCAAGGCTCCATTGCCCGCTCCCAGGCAATGAGCCAACCTTGTGCTATCATCCACGAACGTAGTTCGACAAGTGGTGATCAACACCATAGCCAAACCAAGTGTATGTCTTGTGCTTTGTGCACCAAATACCCCAAAATTGATTCCCTTTCTGGTGGTCTGCAATCCAATAACTCCAATCAAGTGGGAGTTAGCTAGTAGTCATAAATCCCCATCGCGTACCGACAAAACTCCACAATGGCTGCGGGGTCCCTGTCGGGGAAGTCTTCTTCCTTTGCTGATGCACCCGACTGTAAGTCTTAACTAGTTTCTACGATGTCTAAAGATGACTTCTCCACCTTCACAACTTTATCCAAGATGTCTTCTTCTACCACTGCCTCCACGACATGTGAATGTGCCTCTACTCTCTTCACAACTTTTTGTTCATGTGTTTCCTTACTCAACTCTTTATCAGGTGGTTAAGCCTCCTCAACATCCTCAACAGCTGTAATGATGCCCTCATCTTGCGATCAAGGGTGTTGTTGGATGAATGTCTACCTGTGTTGTTGCAACCCAACACCTGAACTTCTTTCTTCTTGGCAAGTGCCTTTGCTACTGACCTTTGCAAGTGTCACCATGTCTTCAATGCCCTGCTCCCGATCATCCAAAGCACCTGACGGTTCAGACTTCTCCAAGACTGAATCTACCAAGACCTCCAACGCTCCCAACCTTTGCTCCATTAGGTCTCTGTTCATAAGTGCACCAACAACTTGTCTGCTTGAACTCTGCTTCTCCTGTCGATATGCGAAAACACTAGGCAAGACGGTAGGCTCATTCGATTGCCTTGACCAACTTCACTTCTCGGCTCTAATAACACCTATCACAACCAAGACAGTGGTGAAGAGCCCTATTGAGACTTCACTTTTCAGTTTTCGGTACACTTCTAGTCTTCACTAGCTCTGATGCTATCTGTCATAACCCCAAAGCTTCAATGTCGTAAGCTTACCCGAACTTTGGCGATCATGCGGCACCACCCGAATATTGTCGCAAGACCTGATCACCCCAAGTTACTCTTCAATGGACTACACCTCTTCACTCATGCCATGCCCATACCTTATGTCGATGAGCTACACCATCATTCAACCATCACTTGCCTAAGCCAACTATCATGCCCAACAACCTTGCCAACCTACACTTGGACTTGCATTATTATGTGTGTGATCTTACTTAGCCTAATTCAACAATTACACAAGAGACCAAACCATAAAACAAGATATCGAGTGGGTGCCCAAACCAGGCACCCAACAAGTTTTTATTAAGTGAACAAGTTACAACAAGCGATCTGGGCAATGGTCAAAAACTCAAATACAAAGGGGGTGCAGCCTTCATCTAGCTACCTGAAATACAACAAACAACACTCCTTGGGTGCTCCTTCCCAAAATCTCCCAGTTTGCTTTCTACCACCTCTGTCTCTCCCAAAGCCTGCTACTGAAACTTGCCTTTCACTTTGGTTCCCTATCTTGGCACCTCTTTAGATCACTTCTTGGATTCCTTCCTAAATGATTAGATCCTTGGATTGTTCGATGCTTTCTCCTCAAGTGCATCCATCTAATATATATGAGACGTCCTCATCATAAGTGGGTGCTCAAGCAAAGGGACGCATCGTTTAGGAAACCCTAAGAAATATGGGCGCTCTTTGACAATCGTTCCAAAGGCCCATCAATAACTTTACTGACTCGATTTCCAGCACTTGGGCACTTCTCTTGATGCCCTTCTTGGCCGCACCTGCATCGAGAGCTCCACTCTACCAATTGTTTTTCCAATTCTTTGACATGCACCCAAGCCATTTTAACCACAACCCTGAGAGTCGTGCTGATGGCGTCCACATGTGCTCGGCGTGGTGTACTACCTTTTTGGCCCTCATTGGGGTGTCTTACCACCATGCCATGGGAAAATGGACCCAATGGCATATCTTCCACTTTGTTGCTTATTGAATCCTTATGTCGATTGTCAAAGCCTCTTGGCAATGCTCCCCTTACCAAAGCCTTTATCAACTCATTGAAGCCTCTTGGTTGCATGCCCCGTTGTCGAAAGCTCCGCGCCCATGCCCAACCCATCACTGCCAGCGGTTTAATTGTGTGCTCCCTGTTATCGGACCAACTAGCAAGACTAATGTCCAGTAAACATATGCAGGGAGTTGTGACCCAATGTCACCTCGATCACAACCCTTCAACTTCTTGGGAGAGTCTTGACCTCCAAGG